>JANAVB010042020.1:25639664-26119870 GCA_029216955.1 Iris pallida | reverse complement strand
TCATGTTTATTATCAAGCCGTTCACATATCTATCTTGTACTCTACATCACTAGTCACTGTTAGCTCTTTACTTATTAGATATTTCTTTACAGTCTCTTTTTTTACTTTATATACTTTCCAGCGTTTCATGTATCTTACTCTTAGCATATTACATATCTTGTCATATTATGAAGCGTGAGATGTATTATGCTCGCTTCCGTCCTGACTGACCTGTTGATAAATTTGCAGATAGCTTGGAGGTTACCTGCTAGCCTAGAGGAGACCAGTAGAGGTTGGAGTATATGGCTAGAGTTTTTCTATTTTATTTTCAGTTGCTTGAGTTGTATTTATTTTATGCTTGTTTGGTTGGTGTTGATAACACCGAGATTTATTTCTCTCTGTTGTACTTCTCCTGTGGATTCATAGTTATCTTATCGTGTTATTCTAGTTTTGGTTGAGTTGTATCCTGCTGTGATTGTCCTCCGTACGGAGAGTATCATATTGTATTTAGTTTTAATTGTGACCTAGAACAGCGTTCTACCGCCGACACTAGGCATAGGCTGGACGTACCCACTATCGTGCCTCTATACTGGGTGCAGGTCGTGACACTGTGTGAGACGTCAGTTCGAGTCGAGTCTTGTATTGTCATTGGACAACTGTACAAGGTGAGATAATATTTCTCGAACGGCGACTCAGGCGGCCAACGGGACCGTTTCGATGGAGACATGATTAGCAATGCTGGATGACCGCACGGGTTAGGCGGGGATTACAGCGAAGCTCGTTACTCGCGCTGGCATGGGGCGTATGTCTAACAAGCTATGGTATCCAGGATAGCGTTGGGCACTAGTGACTAGTTCATATAGATGAGTCGGCATGAACGGCGATCCGCGTGTATGCCTTTAGATTGAGTCGAGTATTGTGTGTACTATATCAATGAGTGTAACCCCTCTTCCTGGAATTTTGATAATATTTTTATTTATTTATTTGAATTAAATGGTAATTTTAGAGTTTTATAAATAATTATTTAGTTAATTATACGGTGGATGACTTTAGCCGTAGTTGAGTTTGGAGTACAAGATGGCTAGGAATCATGGCACGGATAGTGCAGTGGCGTGCTTTGACTAGTGTATTAGCCCTGGTAGGGAAGGCCCAGCCATGAGTGTGTCCAAACTAGAAAAACCAGGCCAAGTTGCGACTTAACCCTTACCGAAGAATTATTTATTTATTTTTATATTATTGAGTTTTAGAGAAACTGGTTATACCATTTTAGCCCGGACTGGACCCGAACTGAGCCCAAACCGTGTAGTCATGCGGCACGTCCAATGACATTCGTGTTGATGGAATTTGGAATGAGGGTGTTGTATTTCGTTTTAATGATTTAATGAATATTTTCTGAGTATTCATAATTAAATATTATAAATATTATTATTAGTGATATTCAATGACTTTTGTATAAAATAGGTCTTCGTACATTTTGGTATTATTAGACGGTACATAATGGTATATACGCCATTATTGGTTTGTTGAATTTCGTTATTACCTTTTTATTATTATTATCATTATTATTTTATTGAGGATATTATGATATATATTATTATTATTAGTTATGTTATTCTGTCAAATGAATGTTATAACATATATATTCATATTTATATAAAAATGTCCTATACTAGAAAAAGGATATTTAGGAGTTTAGAATTTTATTGGAATATTATGTATGCATAGATATGAATATATGTGTACATGTGTATGCATAAATGAATATATTATATATACGTGTGTATATGTGTTGTATATATAAATATATGTGTGCAGGTGTATATATATAAATATATGTGTGTACGTATATATATATATATATATATATATATATATATATATATATATATATATATATATATATATATATATATATGTTGCTAAAAGAAAAAGAAAATAAACTAAACTAAAACCAAAAGCAAGGACATCCCAGCCCAGTCCTGCCAGCCCATACAAGACCCGACCCCAAGCTTCCAAGCAAACAGCCCACAGCAAGCCTCCTAACTCAGCCGACCCCGATCTGTTTGACGACAGCAGCCGCGTTATATAAATGCATAGAGAGAGACCTCGAGAGCACGAAACCCTAACTCATGCCACCCCCACGACCCTCGCCAATACTGGGCGACCTCCCCAATGGTGGTGCATCGCCGGAGGGAGGACTGACGGCCAAACCGTGCCGAACCACGCCATGCGCGCAAAACAGAGAAGAGCCGCTGCAATAGACTGCGGTGGGGGCAAGTTCGCGAGGCAATTGCTCTGTGCACAGTCTACAGTTGGCCGATCCATCTTGTGAGGTATGTAGGCAACCTATACAAGTTTATTTCCTTTCATTTAGTTTAAATTTAGATATACTAGAGTGGCCAGAAGATCGACCCAAAGATGTCGGAAAAACTGTCGAAACCTGACAGAATTTCAAATCCATGAACCTGTTTTGGAAGGCCAATTTCATCCGTAACAGTGAGCGACATAAGAATCTAATTAAATAGCCTCATAGACAACATATACGAGAGCGGAACCCTTTTCATGGATCCTGATTTCATTGAGTAGGTTCGAAGTTATTTGCTTCTAAAGTTTAGCAAAAAAACTCGTTTTCAAAATATTAGAAAATCATAAAAATCGTCGATACGACGTGCGTCCCGCCAAATCGGGCGACGTGGTCGCGAACTGAAAGCATCGAAAGTTGCATAATGGTTTCGTGGACGTGTGGGCTTTGACGGAATTTAAATTGATCGCGTGTGCGTGACGAATTTGATGCGTATCCGTCAAAATTCATCGTATCGGCCTCTGTACAAATTTTCCAATTACTTTGTGCACGTTCGTCAGATCGAGATAAAACTTGCGCCAGCAGGACCGTATCATTTTTTGGTCCTGTAAGCCAAGTTTGGTCCGATTCTGAGACAGTTGATCGGATCGCCGTTTTGCGGGCCCCACGGTCCGATTCAACGGACGATTTTGTGCACATCCCATCGGAATTCAAAATTGGACATACCGTTGGGTTTGTATCGTCAAAACGAATTCGTAGACATATAGTTTGACAAATTTAGAGACCATTGACTCTGGCACGCTTTTCGGTACAAAGCGGGTCCAACAGCGGACACCGGTTTGGCCCAAATTATCGTTTTGGCCCTGTGTCCAGAATTGGACTTAAGGACAGGCAATCCTAGCTAATTTGACTATTCTGATAACAGTAGTAATGTTTATTTCAGCATCCGAAGACTGTTGTACGAGTTTTGACTATTGGGACACACTGAGTGGTTTGGGTTATCGGTTTCACCAGCAAAGGACCACAGGCGAGTACAGTTTATTGTTTGTTTTCAGTATTGATCTTTACTATGCATCATTGTTAGTCGATAGATATGTGATTTCAGTTTTATGTGAATTTGTTCCTTGTTGAGTCGGGAGGGTGAAGTACCAACGATGTGTGATCTGACTTTAGACCGTGTAGACCGTGATTATTATTGCTTTTATATCTTGTAGACCGTATAGACCGTGATTATTATTGCTTTTATATCTTGTAGACGTGTAGACCGTATTTATTTTTGTATTTATTTCTTGTAGATCGTGTAACTTTAGACGGTGTAGACCGTGTTTATTATTGCATTTATTTCTTTTAGACCGTGTAACTTTAGACCGTGTAGACCGCGTTTATTATTGTAATTATTTCTTGTAGACCGTGTAACTTTAGACCGTGTAGACCATGTCGCATAATTGTCCCGAGATCGATCACATATCAAAGGTACTTCAGTCGGTCAGTTGGTGAGTATTTTATTGTATTTCATTTTTGTTCTTGGTATTCAGTTTTATTCTGTCTTTCTTCATTTTCTTTTTATAATCATATGTCTAAAGGCTAACCTCTGTTATATAGTCATTTTCATATATTGGAACTGTATTCAGTGAATTGTACTCGTTCCATTCCTGACTGGAAACTAATATTTTTCAGGTTAGCCGTGGATTCACTTAGCTTGGGGAGTGACGGGTGTACTTGCAGACGAAAAGCCTAGAGACTAGCTAGATAGCTGAGTTGTAGTTATTTCAATATTTGTACAAGTTTATATTTTTCTACAAATGTAAAACTTGTGAATATTGTAAGTTAAATTATTTTGTGAATGAGCATTGTGTTATTTATTTTGATCATCATGGCCGTGACAGCGTTCTACCGCCGACACTGCAGCGTAAGCTGGCTTGGACACGTCTCGTATCCGTAGAAAAAAAAACGGGTACGGATCGTGACAATGAGTCGAGTTGAATGCATGCACGATCGAAAGACAATGTTTGGGCTAAGATTTGGCTGCAACGAAGACACCGTGCTTCGGCACGAGATGTAGCGTCAAGTCTTAAGTTGTCGGCATATAAGTTACATAAATTGGATTTGAGTCATCTTGAGTTTGAGCCAGCAAACGCCGCAAGGCAAAGTCGGTCGAGTGACACTTAGTCCACAAGTCTTGATTGGGTTAGTTGGTGATTAAAGTAGCAAGGGCCGCGAGGCGGCAATATGGTTAAGTCACACTGAGTTTGCGTGGCACGGCACAATGGACTTTTAGCACGGTCACATTGAAATTAGATACTATCGTGTAGTCGCGTCTCTGATTTTGTGCCGAAAGGCAAGCACGACATGATAGGTTAACGTTGTTGGTGTGAAAAGGGTCTAAAGGCAATGTATGTGTTCGCGTTGTTGTTACAAGCACGGTATGGTCTAGAGACACAAAATAGGCCAAGGCGTCTGTCCTAAAACTGATCCTAAGGCAAGAGTAGAAAGACAATCATAAAGGGAATATGTTACACAAAAAATAAATGAACGTGTTTGTTTTGTATGGGTGGGCGAGGAGCTCATTCCACCAGTACAGTTGAGTACTGACACCCACACAGTTTTTTTGTGCAGGCACAGGTAGAAGCTCGTGGTGCGGAGCTCTCTTGGATGCGTCGAGGCACGGAATTCTTTGACGATTCGAGGCATGTGGCCACGTGGAGTCTGGACTTATACGGGACACAATATATGGACATCGTCTATCTAAAGCTTCTGTTGGCCTAGTCAAATTGTATTGAGAGATGAGAGAGAGCAGAGTGACTTGTAATGTGAGAAGAGTGAGCTTAAGTGATTGTAATCTTAGCATTTCGTCACATTGTAATCTTTGTTTCAATATCAATAAAAGAGTATTTTGTATGTCTTGTGTTTTGCTTTAAATTTTCGCTGTTGTATCAATGTTTTCGCTTGGGACTTCTGTGCGACGACCTCGTCGCTTAGCCTGTAATTGGCCGTTATAGAACCCGTCTTGCGTGAGCGAAATCTAGGCTCACGCGGCATCATGCCTTAGCGAGGACGATCGCTCCTACGGGAGCGGAGTGTGACACTAGATTTTTGGGGTTGATGGTGTTGAGGCTTTTGGTGATTTGGTTGAAAACTCTGCTTCTTTTTGAGTGAGTTTTTCTTGGGTTTGAGATTGTGGTTGGCTTTGGATTTGCCATGACTTTCTACAAGGTTTACCCTAGTTGTGGCATTAGACCTAACTTTGGCCTTTGACCTATATTCTTTTTCTGTTCTAAGTCTTTTTAGGGCTTGAGGGTATGTAATAGATCCTTGTAGATGGAGGAGATCCTTTGCCACATTAGACAAAGAAGGAGGGAGTTTTGTCTATCAAGTATCCTATTTTGTGCTCAGTAGAAAAAAATGTTCCCTTGGCTTGAACATGCCTAAGGTGTTCTTGGAATTCATGAATTTGGTCATTGATAGATTTATTGTCTACCATGACATATCTGTTGAATGTGGAGGAATTGAATCTGTCAATTCCAGTATCATTACAACCATATTCATCTTCTAAAGCATCCCAGAGTTCTTTAGCGCTTTTATATTCAAAAATATGTCATAGAGTGACTCAGACATAGCGCTTAAGATTCTGTGGAAGCAATTGTAGTCTATTTTTTTTAGGGGTCTTAGGTTTGGTAGATGAAGAGGACTTGGACACCTCTACGTCAGACTCAGTCTCATCAGAATTATTTGAGATGGGTGTGGACCCATCAATTGCAGAAATCAGGCCTAGAGTGGTAAGCCAACATTTCATCTGGCTCTGCCATCTTTGGAAGTAGGTACCATTGAACTTAGCGGGATTTGCAGAAAATGTCTCTTCCTTGGCAGACATATTTCTTAAAAGTCTGTAAAAAATTATATTTACTCAATAAGATGGCTTAAGTTAAAAATTAATAATTCAAATGATTTTAGTAATAGACCTTTACAATTTTAGTTTTTCAAGTTTTGATAAGGTTGGGTTAGCTGTAGGGGTCGGATTCCAGCAAGCGGAGGTTCACAAGGAACACTTAAGTACCGGTCGCTTAGACGTTTTTTTTTTTTTTTGCCTTGTTGACATAAGGGTCCTGTCGGCTTGTTCCCAAACAAATCTCTATTTTAGAACTTTAAAATTAAAAGAATTTACTAAATCAAATAATTGTTTACTTTAGCCCAATTAGAATATTGAGTAAAGAAAACTAGGATTGACAAAAGAGATACTAATATAATCTTTCTTATGGAAAGTGTCAATTCCTAGTTGAACAATAAGCTACTTAAATGAGAACAATTATATAGGAACAATTGTCTAATGAATAATATATGACAATGATCAAACAATGTGAATATTCTAAAACAATTGTTAAGAGTAGAAAAAAAATTATTGGTAATGATAATTTGTTAACAGTAGTATAATTGTTTAAAAGCTTCTTAACAGAAGCTTGTAAATATTTAAACGATCCAAAATTTAAACAAGCAAATAATTTTGACAAAACAAGTGTTCAGACAATTGTGTAAACGAAACTTGTTAACAGAAGCTATCAAAGAGAAGCTTACTAAGAGTAGTTTGCAAACAGAAGGTTGCTAACAATAGTTTGCAAACAGAGGCTCGAGAAAAAAAAAATGTGAAGTACTATATAGCAATATTAAGCAGCAAGTTTTGAACAATAACAATTGTTAAAATAGCAAACAAAAGCAAGCAAGGAATGTTAACAGAAGCAAATCTAAGTGATAACAATAGATGTCATCAGAGGTTTGTTAAATTTGACAGTAGCCATTTTTTAACCGTAATAAATTAATATTTGTTAACATTAGCAAATTTAACAAATTAGAATAGATAATCCTAACTAACTCTTAGATTGTTAGATTTTTTTCAATTTTCTTGCTTCTAATATCTGCAGAAAAATAAAATAGTAAATTTGTTACCGGTCTCCGGAGAAGTGTACGTAGCACTGTCCTAAAACTTAGCTCGGGTCTATATACAGACTGTGTCCAAACACTCCTAGTGGTAGGTAGAGGATGGTGATGGAGCCGAAGGTGTAGTAATCAGGGTGGACGCGTGCAGAAGAAATGCTGGTTCCGGTGTCGTCGGTCATTGGACACTCGCTGGAGGGGCTTAGTCTATGGACTCTCAATCCGAACACCAGGTACTGGCCACTGGCCTGGGTGCTTTCTTCTGATTTCTTTTGTTTTGTAAGTAGTAGAGCATAATGCAGCAAGCATATGCTGATTAGTGAAGGATAAGCTTATAAATTTTTACTACCAAGGGGGTGGCCGATTGTTGGTTTTGTTGGTTGTTTGGGAGCAAACAACTTGTTGTTCATGTGAATTTAATATGGAGGTTTTTTTTTAAGAATTTTTACAAATGCACTACAAAAGCTACCAGGTCTATTCAATTTTTTCTATTTACAAGTTTGTCATTCAAAAAATTACTCATAGTTGTCCCATTTTTTTAAGACTGTCAGAATTTGACAGTCCTACCAATATATGGACTGTCAATCTTTTTGAAAATCTTAAAGAAAATATGTTGTTATTTTATAGGATCGTTAACATTTTTTATAGTCCTTCCAATATGTAGGACTATCAAATTTGCCAGTATGTTACTTCCAATAGGTAGGACTATCAAATTATTTGGCAGTATATTATTTTTAGGACTGTCAAAGTTTTAAAGTCCTAAAGATAGGATCATATTTTTTTACAGTCCTAAAGATAGCAGAAGTGGGTGTCACGTCCCGATTTCGTAGAACCGGTCGTCCTCGCAAGAACATGATGTCGTAGGAGCCTAAGTTGCGCTTTCACAAGACGAATACCAAAACGACCGATTGAACAACTAAGCGACATGGTCGTCACACAGAAGTCCCCAAGCAGAAAAGTTGGATAACACAAAATATACAAAATGAAGCCATCTTTATTGATATTGCAACGAAATTACAATGGCTCGAAGCCAATGTTACTCTCTCTCTCTCTCTCTCTCTCTCTCTCTCTCTCTCTCTCTCTCTCTCTCTCTCTCTCTCTCTCTCTCTCTCTCTCACAATAGACCATGCCCTTAAAACAAAAGCTCAATTTTCTTAAAGTCCTTGTGCTTCTCATTGGAACATTTAAATTTTGAATGTTGGACTAATTCATATTTCAACTTTTATTCCTTTTTTTGCTCGTTAATACATGTTTTATTATTCCCACGTTTATTTCATTCTCTCCCCTTAAATGACCAGATTAACTGCCATTAGATTATGACCGTTGGTGAAATCGTTCAGATTCTGACGAAGTACTCTATCAGGCATGTAAGGCTCCGTTAATATCATACTATGTGATCATACCATGAAATAGAGATACTGGTTGCAGATGGCGATTTAACTGCCGAAAATCTAGGTATGGGTGCCAAACTATCTGTAGAACAAAAGTTAAAAGAAAATGGTCAACAAATAAACCTACCAAATAAATAGTCTACGCTATCTACGCGCTATCTACTAACCTCTTCTGGCACCAAATTATCCAGAGCATCACGAATGGAAACCAGCGTTTTATGATTTTTAGTTTCCAGCTGAGTTGGCTTCCATTGACACACTCTAGGAAGGTGCTCCTGATAGCGTGGTTCAGCTCACCTCGCTTGAGCATCGAAAAGTGCTCGTATATCCATCCTTATACAATTTGTAAATGAATAGTCATTAAATTAACAACAAAATCTAGCTAGTATATTGGTTTAAAAGGTTAGAAATTTTCTTACATGGAGTAGAGTCTGGCATTCCGCCATGGTCTTGGTTCCGACACGGGATGCTATACCAAGCTCGCGGTAAAGATTAGCAAGTATACCGCTGCCCCAGGATATGGCTCCTACGTCGTCTATAACAGATAGGTTCGCAAGATACCTAGCATGTATAGAGGTTCCCGACTTGCCTGGAATGGCGACCGATCCAAGTATGAATAGCATGTATGCCCATGCCACCCTCTCAACGGTTTCATCATCCGCCTCATGCGGGCCTTTGAAATTCTCCACCAACCATGACAGAGGAATTCCGTAGGACTTCTTGAAGCCCGACAGGGTTGTAAAGGTAGTGGCCTCCACCCCAAGATTTTCTTCTACAAAAGCAACTATACGATTGTACCACTCGAGATCTTTCTCAGTACATAAATATTCATTTGTCATGGCACGCCCCTCCACCGGCAACTCCAGTATTTGATAGACGTCGTCCAGGGTAATGGTCAACTCTCCGGCTGGGAGATGAAATGTGTTGGTCTCTGGATGCCATCTCTCCACAAAGGCCGATATGAGAGCGCTGTCCTGCGTCTTGTAGGCATATTTAGCCAAATTATGTAAACTGGTAGGAAATATTTTGCTCTGGACGTCCTCGGGTAAATGGTTTAAAAGACCAGGCAACGCACTTCCTCCCGTGGCTCACGGCCCTAAGAATACGACAGCTCTCCTGTATGTCGGACAACATAATAAAAATACGATTATGAAATACATACATATATATATATATATATATATAAAATATATATATATATATATATATATATATATATATATATATATAAACGAAAACTTACAAACATAATGTACATACCGGGTTCTTCCATATTTCATAAGCAATGTGGTTGTCGAACGACAACAACATTGAGCAACCCGGTGGACGGACAGGCTCCTCAGAAGGATCGACATCGGGCGAACGAACAGGATCCTCAGAAGGACCGGCACCCGACGTACGGATAGGATCCTCAGAAGGACCGGCACCAGAACCACCTCGTGCTAGAATTTGGCTGATAGGTACGTCGTCCTCATCATCGGAAGAAGACGGAGGACTAGGAGTAGCTCGTTGCTTCGAACGAGTATCGGGGTGTGGTTGTTCTCGTTGTCGTTGAGGTTCTGAAATTCTTATTGGTCTCTCAAGAGGACGAGGCCGCTCAGTACGTTCCCTGCGCAAGGATGCGGTGGGGGGTCGCTTTCTTTTGGGAGTGGCCACAGGACTGCAGGACAACAAAGGATTAATATTATAGGGTTAGAGTCATTAAATAATTGATGTAAATTAAAATAGACAAGCAAGCCTTAAGGACTGCCATGATCCTGGCAGTCCATCATTCTTTCAGGACTGCCAGAGAGATGGTAGTCATGTTTTATAACAGGACTGCCAGAGAGATGGTAGTCATGTTTTATAACAGGACTGCCAGAGAGATGGCAGTCATGTTTTATAACAGGACTGCCAGTCTTCCTGCAGTCCTATTTTATAATAGGACTGTATGGAACATGACAGTCCATTTTGGCAGCAGGACTGTCCGTTCTTCGGTAGTCCTCAGGGATGACGACCACGAGAAGCAGCCGAACGGCTATTTCGTGTTCTAGGGTTAGGTTTAAACGAAAAAAAGGGAGATTTTCGAGTTCGAAAAGTACTTTGAATCGTTCTAACCTAATTTATCATAACATTTAAGAGAATTCTCAAAGATTCTTTGAAATGTAAAATAAAATATACAATAATTAGAGAAAACACACCTAGCTTGTGATGAGGGTTTCTTCTTTGGTGCCATTGATGAGCTTTGAAGAAATGTAGAAGAAAACTAGGGTTAGGAGTTTGAATTGGAGTTGGGGAGAATGAGAGTAGGGTTTTGGAGAGTAGGGTTTTGGAGAGATGGTTTTGAAGAGAGAATTTTTTTATGAATATGAAATGAAAGAGAGGGTTTGGGGGGGTGGGATAGCCCCAAGTAATTTTCGGGACGTTCCCAGTAAAAGTTCCTCAAACCTGGGCTGTCCCCTAGTAAGTGATAGCACCTAGTAATAGTTGGGGTGCCCTTAGAAAAAGCCAAATAGAAATGGAAAAGAGCTTGGCGACGGACTAGTCAGTAGGGTCTGGAGCAGAGAGATTTGCGTTAATAACATCTCACAAGTTTTCTAAGTAAATTTTATTCTAAATATGATTATTTGAGTCAAACCTATTAATTTTTCCACCAAATTTTCACTGATTATTGTTCCATATTATTAGATCTATGGCAAAAAACATACAAAAATAAATAAATCCTAACCCGGTCCAATACCCAAGTAAGTTAGTAATCCAACTATAATTATTTAACACCCACATAGGATTTGGTTCGGTTCGGTTTTAAACGATTTTTTGCATAACTAAACCGTGAGCCGAACCGAACCGGTCTGTTTTAAAAAATTTGTAGCCGAACCAAACCGACCGAACCATCAGTTCAGTTTAAAACCGATCGGTTCGGTTTAATTTGGTTCGATTTGGTCGGTTTAACTTAATTGTGCACAGCCCTAGTATTATGCATGCAAATATAAAGGGGAAAAGAAGCTATTACTATGTTCTGGAATGGGCTTGTTTTGTACCAGAAGTGGGACTAAAAATTTCAGTTCTGGACTATAGAGTCGGCTGGTATCTCTTTAAGACCAACTAACAAAAAGCTCGAGTCAAACCTAGTGAAATCAGAGTCCCAGTCCAGTCGATTCATAAATCCGAGTATATCCTGTACTTTACGCCGAGCTTGTTCACAAGATTTCGATCCAAATTTAACAATTTTTACGGATGAATTCTATTAAGGTGAAAAGTAGTTCGGTTATAAACGGGGCTGGTGTTCCCTAAAATTCTTGAAGGTCCTCTACGTATGGCTGCCAAGTGAGGCAAACGCAATGAGAGGAGCCAGTAGGGAGGTTGGTTGGTCTTCGAGGACTTGGTCGAAGTTGAACATGATACAATAGTCATGTTCATAGAGGAGAATTGATTAATGAAACTTTTCAATTCACATTCAAGTGTTCTCTAATAGAACTCCTCCTTTGTACTTGAGATAAGCTTTCAAAATAGAATCCAATATGCTCAAGCTGTTCTTTGAGATGATGATAAATACTCATTCGGGAAAACAGACTGCATGTAGAGAAGAACATAGAGAATTCCTGCACATTTAGATTTTCCAGCTATTAGTTGGAATACTGTGTCATCCAGAGTGCGACGGTACGAGCACAGTCTCCCCACATTAATGGCCTCATCAGTAACACTAGCTGGAATAACTTGAACCGTAGGCAAATGTCTTTAAACTGCCACTTTTTGCCGCACAAAGCCCAGAATATATACCAGACACAATGCAAACATATGGTATGATCACAGTATAAAGACTATGGATAACTAAGTGGCATATGGCATGAAAAGCTAAGCATATTTCAATCTTCGTTGGGTTGTCAACCAAACCACACATACTGCAGGCAGCATTTCAAAACCACACCGTTTCAATGATCAATGCATATCAACAAGCCAAATTCTTCAAGGGGAAAACAAAAAAACAAAACAAGAAACACTAGATAAACGAATAGCCAGCAGCAATTTTGAGGTAGCACGATTAACAACAACAACTCTAGTCAAATGTTTCAGTAGGGTCAATCTTCTACATACATGCTGCCTCTCAACCTCGGAACTAGTCGTTAGTGACATGTCGCTGGGGCCGAAAGTCCTCTCCACAAGCCCGCAGATCAAATTCAGTAGTGTACTTTGCAACAAAGATAGCTAGCAGCCTGCAAATGTAATCAGATTATATAATCAGATTCCATATTGTTGACATTTGCAGGCTGCTAGCTATCTTTGTTGCAAAGCACCCTACTGAATTTGATCTGCGGGCTGGTGGAGAGGACTTTCGGCCCCAGCGACATGTCGACTAGTTCCGAGGTTGAGAGGCAGCATGCATGTAGAAGATTGACCCTACTGAAACATTTGTTATATATATATATATATATATATATATATATATATATATATTACAATTACTACACCTATTACACACAACCAGGATCCAGATCTCTTCCGCCAACGACAAGAGAGAGTTGCAGTCTGCCTTCCCAGTCTTCGCCAGTGTCTAAAATGATCGTGTGCTGGATATTTCCAGCCCCCACACATACCATACTTTTGTACTTAAAATCGTCCATTTCTCTTGATTCAAGATCCCCGGGATTCCAGACCACTTCAGAGGAACAAAGATAATTTTGCAAAGAAAATAAGTGATCAGTAAGTTACCTTGTATTGTAATCTATTTGTAAATTAATTAACAGTATTACCAGCATCTCTCATTCCTTCCTTAAGTATAAATGTTGTCCACCTTTAATTTAATTTCCCATTAGCATCCAAAAGAAGGGAAAAAAAACAAAAAAAAAAACAAAAAAAAAACAAAAAACTTAATACGACCAACTCATCTACTCACCTCAGATTCAGATTCGAAAGTAATTGCTTCTCCTTGATCTGTTTGATTCTAAACATTGAAGTAATCCAAGGTCTCTAATCCTTCTACGCGCACGTCACTGAACATTTAACTTGAGTTGAGATCAAAAATGTGGATAAAATAAATTTAGATAAGAAATTAATTAGGTATGCATCCCCTCTTTTTTGCCATGCCAAATGATGAGTCTAATCTACACAGTAATACAAGTTAGGAGGCTTTGAAAAACCAAATCAACCATTGATGCATCCAAGCTACTACAATAAACTCGAAAATTGTGACACAACTAATTAAGATTTACTGAATTTTAGAAGAAAAAAAAAATGAATAGTTCAAAACACCTGGAAATTTTTAGATAAATCTTACAGGCTATATATAAAATCAATGCAGTAATCAACATCTCAAACCCACTGTTCTAACTAAGGTAAACTGAAATCTTTTTGTCGATTTGACGAGAAGAAATAGAAGACAGTAGTATCTGAAATGCATCGCTAATCAACTAAAAAGAATAAGCTTGAACTTAGAACAGTATAGTATCTGAAATGCAATATTAACATAACAAGATGTGGAAAATGAAAGGTAAACTGAAATCTTTTTGTCGACTTGACGAGAAGAAATAGAAAGACAGGTAAAATGAATCACTTTACATACCCGACATCAGAAACCTTAAAGTAAACGGGGAAAGCAATTGTAAACGAGAATGGCTCTCCGTCCAAGTTTTTTATGCCAGGAGTAAGCATCAGATCTCCTGTAGGTCCCAGAGAAATGCGAAGACGAAATTCAAAACTGCAATTCCAAAAGTGATATTATTAAATTGACTGATTTTGGATATGGCATAAGCAATAAGGAATTTTGAGACTGTTACTGTAGGGAAAAAAAAAGTTCCAAAGTACTGCGACCCATTGGTCTACTATGCAAATGTACAACCCACTTAACATGATATTCTTTACGTGCATTTACAAGTTAAAGGAGGTTATTATCTAATATCCAGGTATCGAGAGAGAATCTAGCAACTAAAGCCAGATTTAATTGCCCTCAAATTGTTCATATAGTGGAGTGGAACAAACCTGTGGGGCCAAAAACTTTTGATTTCTTCAGATGTCCTTAGAATCAGATCTACAAAGGTTCGGTGGGTCACAGTTTGAAACGGTGGTGGATCAGTGTCAATGGCCCAAACTTGTTTGCTTGCAAAATCATCTAGCTCAGAATTTTCGTAGGCCTAAAACTGCATATACAAAAGTTGACAGATCATTAGCATATATGATATAACAGTTAACATTATAAATTGGAAGAATAAATTAAAATTCTTACGTGAGGAAAGCAAATCGTGATGCCCCTGTGTCTTGCTTCCGCAGGGTTCCTACTAGACTACATGGACAGAAATTCTAATTAGAACTAGTAACGAACCCAGGAAAAATTTAGTATGTCAATATAAAACAGCTGCTAACAGTGAGACCCATCAAACGTTGAATCTGGACCCAAACAATTGATTACATCATTCTTTGTAGGGGTTTAGATGACCCCCATTCAATTAAACTACCCCTTAATTAGTTTCTTATTTAAGTAGAGAGAAGCATTTTCCATGCAGATTACAGCAATGCCATATTAATACAAATCCGTGTTCATGCATCATCACGATTTCATGGTGAAATCAGTCAAATAACTTTCTTTCAAATGGAAAGTGAACGTACACTTAACAATAAAAGGACAATAAATTAAAGCAGACAAACATAGATATATTATTAAGCAGACAACACCATCGTCTAATTACATTTAACTCCAACATCTCAACAGAAATCTTCTGAAACTTACAAGCCCCTCTTAAAAATCAACAATTCATTAGCACATAACTAATTAGAATCATAAATGGTCCTCCTCTTGTGTTGTTTTATAATTATGATATGCTAATTTGCTTTTAAATACCCTCAATTTATCAAGAATGACATCAGAGAGCTCTACTTTATTGTTTAATTAAAAAAAAATCAGATATGACAAAGAAATAACCGTGAGATTAGAGTACCTTCACACTGTGAAATAGTAATTCTTCTCCACGATCATCTTTCCAAGAGGTGATATGTGCACCATATAGATACACCTGCAACAGACAAGGATAGAAATGCAACAAGTAAATAGCATTGTAAATTTGTAACTATAGAACTACCAATGAAAGTGGAAAAAAAAAATATGTGCATACGTACATGTATGGTTCTGTGTGCACAAATGTGTTTGTGCCAAAAGGCAAACACCCAAGTAAAATAAATAAATGTGCATACAAATAATATATATATATATATATATATATATATATATATATATATATATATATATATATATATATATATATATATATCTTATTATTATTATTATTACATATGCTTATACAAAAAAAATATAGGTATATACAAAATATATCTAGGCATATTTAGTTGCTATATATATTAACCAAAAAAGCGCAAATGAACGAAAAAATCTAATAAATCGGAAAAATCGAAAACCGAACCAATTTAATTTAGTTTGGTTTGGTTTGATTCGGTTATGGGTCATTTCGGTTTGGTTTCGGTTTTGTTTATTCGTTTTAGGTCCAATTCAATTTTCGGTTATTTGATTCGCTTTGGTTTCGGATGTTCCGTGTCATACAACATAGATACGCATGGTAGTGTCTAATAAACCATGGCAATCAATGTCTAATAAATAGTACGTCAGTACAAGAAACCTCAATACAATGACTAAAGCCAGTAGTAAGATTCTTTATTCTTGATTTGTTTGTATATTATATTTGTAATTTTGTATTGTTCAGCGTATATTATATCATTTAATTTCAAGATTCTAGCAGTCGTTAGTCCTACATTCTAGGAGTCCTTAGTCCGATTCGGTAAGGACTTGATTACAACTGAACGAAAGATCCCTTTTATTCTAAATAAAAAAAATACTCAAAATAGGTGGAGATATATCAAAAATAAATCTACAGTCCATCCAAGAACACAATCAAAACTTCATCTATACTACAATAAGACATCAAAACCATAATATGAACAGTCCGAAAGTAATTCCTCCCTGCTTCCTCTCTGCTGTTCAATTTTCTGCTCTTCTCATCATGACATTTCTTGGAATTTTCTTAAAAGGAGCTAACGAGAAAATAATGGAATCGATCTAGAAAGGAAAAAAAATGTATATACAAGATGCTCGATCTCTCTCGTTTCTACACGAACCTAAGCAACAATCTACAGTCCGAAAGTAATTCCTCCCTGCTTCATCTAAGAACGTCAAATCTAACGGGTCTGGTGTATTCTCTTACAGTATCAAGACATTTCTTGTAATTTTCTTATAAAAAGTGGAACCAGAAAATAATGGAATGAATCGAGAATCCTCGAAAAGTAATGCGCTCGTCAATTCCAACAAAAACGTACATACAAGATGCTCGATCTCTCTCGTTTCTACAAGAAACTAAGCAAGAATCTAAAGGAATCAAAGAAAGAACCTCACCCTCCACGGAGCTAGCTCCTTCATTGAGGACGACCATGACGTCCTGATCATTATTTCCCTTAACAATCTGCATGGG
Source organism: Iris pallida (assembly GCA_029216955.1). Lineage (NCBI taxonomy): Eukaryota > Viridiplantae > Streptophyta > Magnoliopsida > Asparagales > Iridaceae > Iris > Iris pallida. The sequence continues at coordinate 26,102,825 of JANAVB010042020.1, read as the reverse complement.
CGGCTTATTCGAAGAAGAAGACGACGACGCCATCAGCAGAATAGCAACTCCACCCTTTCTCTCTCTCTCTCTCCTTCTATGAAATGCTGGAATTAGTGAGAGAATCTGGTTGACGCAGCGGAACCGAAAATATATAGAGAATGAGTGAGTGCTCCTCTCCACCGAGACCGTTAGAAACGTTAGTCCCACGTTAAGTGTACTGTGTATTGGAACCACGAATTGTGACCGCCAATTGTTTGGAGGGGTCCCAGCTTTGTGCACTGTGTATTAGAACCACGTATTGTGACCGTCAATTGTTAGAAGTGAATACGTGGAGGGCGACCGCCAATTGTTTGGAGTGAATACGTGGAGGATTGGGTGTTGTTCAACTTATAATTTATAGGTTGCATTAGTTTTTTTTTTTTTTTTGAGGTAGTCAGACTTTATAGGACTGTCTCCAACTACCACAATTTTTTATTAACACAAGAAATAATATTTCCACAATTTTTTTATTAATGATTTTTTTATTAATAGAAGAAATAATACTCCCACAATTTTTCATTAGCGATAAAAGTTCGATTCACTGATCTTTCGCCATCCAGCTATGAGCTTATACCTATGCGGCTATGCGCCAGACAAGCCTTGGGACTTGGACAACCTTTCTTTGCTAGGACAACCCTCCAAACTCATGATGATCCCACCAAAAGTCAGGGTCACTGATGACCATCGGGACCAGCTAACAATAAGGTTCAACGGACAACCAAAATAAGCTCCAGAATAGGGCAACCTAACACGTCCGGTCCGACCATGCCTATGCACCGAACAAGCCTTGGGGCTTGAACAACCACCCTTTACTAGGACAACCCTCCAGACTCAGTATGATCCCACCAAAAGTCAGGGTTACGGATGACCACCGGGACCAGCTAACAATAAGGGTCAACAAGCAACAAAAATTAGTTCCAAGATAGGGCAACCCAACACTCCGGACCTATCTGTGCCTCTCTCCGTTGGGTTGCCCTATCTTGGAACTAATTTTTGTTGCTTGTTGACCCTTATTGTTAGCTGGTCCCGGTGGTCATCCGTAACCCTGACTTTTGGTGGGATCATACTGAGTCTAGAGGGTTGTCCTAGTAAAGGGTGGTTGTCCAAGCCCCAAGGCTTGTTCGGTGCGTAGGCATGGTCGGACCGGACGTGTTAGGTTGCCCTATTCTGGAGCTTATTTTGGTTGTCCGTTGAACCTTATTGTTAGCTGGTCCCGATGGTCATCCGTGACCCTGACTTTTGGTGGGATCATCATGAGTTTGGAGGGTTGTCCTAGCAAAGAAAGGTTGTCCAAGCCCTAAGGCTTGTCTGGCGCATAGCCGCATAGGTATAAGCTCATAGCTGGATGGCGAAAGATCAGTGAATCGAACTTTCATCGCTAATGAAAAATTGTGGGAGTATTATTTCTTCTATTAATAAAAAAATCATTAATAAAAAAATTGTGGAAATATTATTTCTTGTGTTAATAAAAAATTGTGGTAGTTGGAGACAGTCCCATAAAGTCTGACTACCTCCCAAAAAAAAAAAACTAATGCAACCTATAAATTATAAGTTGAACAACACCCAATCCTCCACGTATTCACTCCAAACAATTGGCGGTCGCCCTCCACGTATTCACTTCTAACAATTGACGGTCACAATACGTGGTTCTAATACACAGTGCACAAAGCTGGGACCCTCCACGTATTCACTCCAAACAATTGGCGGTCACAATTCGTGGTTCCAATACACAGTACACTTAACGTGGGACTAACGTTTCTAACGGTCTCGGTGGAGAGGAGCACTCACTCATTCTCTATATATTTTCGGTTCCGCTGCGTCAACCAGATTCTTTCTCACTAATTCCAGCATTTCATAGAAGGAGAGAGAGAGAGAGAAAGGGTGGAGTTGTTATTCTGCTGATGGCGTCGTCGTCTTCTTCTTCGAATAAACCGCCCATGCAGATTGTTAAGGGAAATAATGATCAGGACGTCATGGTCGTCCTCAATGAAGGAGCTAGCTCCGTGGAGGGTGAGGTTCTTTCTTTGATTCCTTTAGATTCTTGCTTAGTTTCTTATAGAAACGAGAGAGATCGAGCATCTTGTATGTACGTTTTTGTTGGAATTGACGAGCGCATTACTTTTCGAGGATTCTCGATTCATTCCATTATTTTCTGGTTCCACTTTTTATAAGAAAATTACAAGAAATGTCTTGATACTGTAAGAGAATACACCAGACCCGTTAGACGTTCTTAGATGAAGCAGGGAGGAATTACTTTCGGACTGTAGATTGTTGCTTAGGTTCGTGTAGAAACGAGAGAGATCGAGCATCTTGTATATACATTTTTTTTTCCTTTCTAGATCGATTCCATTATTTTCTCGTTAGCTCCTTTTAAGAAAATTCCAAGAAATGTCATGATGAGAAGAGCAGAAAATTGAACAGCAGAGAGGAAGCAGGGAGGAATTACTATCGGACTGTTCATATTATGGTTTTGATGTCTTATTGTAGTATAGATGAAGTTTTGATTGTGTTCTTGAATGGATTGTAGATTTATTTTTGATATATCTCCACCTAGTTTGAGTTTTTTTTTATTTAGAATAAAAGGGATCTTTCGTTCAGTTGTAATCAAGTCCTTACCAAATCGGACTAAGGACTCCTAGAATGTAGGACTAACGACTGCTAGAATCTTGAAATTAAATGATATAATATACGCTGAACAATACAAAATTACAAATATAATATACAAACAAATCAAGAACAAAGAATCTTACTACTGCTTTAGTCATTATAGTGAGGTTTCTTGTACTGACGTACTATTTATTAGACATTGATTGCCATGGTTTATTAGACACTTCCATGCGTCTCTATGTTGTATGACACGGAACATCTGAAACCAAAGCGAATCAAATAACCAAAAATTGAATTGGACCGAAAACGAATAAACAAAACCGAAACCAAACCGAAATGACCCATAATCGAATCAAACCAAACCAAATTATATTGGTTCGGTTTTCGATTTTTCCGATTTATTCGATTTTTCGGTTCATTTGCGCTTTTTTGGTTAATATATATAGCAACTAAATATGCCTAGATATATTTGGTATATATACTTATAGTATATACCTATATTTTTTTTGTATAAGCATATGTAATAATAATAATAATATATATATATATGTATGATTTGTATGCACATTTATTTATTTTACTTGGGTGTTTGCCTTTTGGCACAAACACATTTGTGCACACAGAACCATACATGTACGTACGCACGTATTTTTTTCCACTTTCATTGGTAGTTCTATAGTTACAAATTTACAATGCTATTTACTTGTTGCATTTCTATCCTTGTCTGTTGCAGGTGTATCTATATGGTGCACATATCACCTCTTGGAAGGATGATCGTGGAGAAGAATTACTATTTCACAGTGTGAAGGTACTCTAATCTCACGGTTATTTCTTTGTCATATCTGATTTTTTTTTTAATTAAACAATAAAGTAGAGCTCTCTGATGTCATTCTTGATAAATTGAGGGTATTTAAAAGCAAATTAGCATATCATAATTATAAAACAACACAAGAGGACCATTTATGATTCTAATTAGTTATGTGCTAATGAATTGTTGATTTTTAAGAGGGGCTTGTAAGTTTCAGAAGATTTCTGTTGAGATATGTTGGAGTTAAATGTAATTAGACGATGGTGTTGTCTGCTTAATAATATATCTATGTTTGTCTGCTTTAATTTATTGTCCTTTTATTGTTAAGTGTACGTTCACTTTCCATTTGAAAGAAAGTTATTTGACTGATTTCACCATGAAATCGTGATGATGCATGAACACGGATTTGTATTAATATGGCATTGTTGTAATCTGCATGGAAAATGCTTCTCTCTACTTAAATAAGAAACTAATTAAGGGGTAGTTTAATTGAATGGGGGTCATCTAAACCCCTACAAAGAATGACGTAATCAATTGTTTGGGTCCAAATTCAACGTTTGATGGGTCTCACTGTTAGCAGCTGTTTTATATTGACATACTAAATTTTTCCTGGGTTCGTTACCAGTTCTAATTAGAATTTCTGTCCATGTAGTCTAGTAGGAACCCTGCGGAAGCAAGACAGGGGCATCACGATCTGCTTCCCTCACGTACGAATTTTAATTTATTCTTCCAATTTATAATGTTAACTGTTATATCATATATGCTAATGATCTGTCAACTTTTGTATATGCAGTTTTGGGCCTACGAAAATTCTGAGCTAGATGATTTTGCAAGCAAACAAGTTTGGGCCATTGACACTGATCCACCACCGTTTCAAACTGTGACCCACCGAACCTTTGTAGATCTGATTCTAAGGACATCTGAAGAAATCAAAAGTTTTTGGCCCCACAGGTTTGTTCCACTATATGAACAATTTGAGGGCAATTAAATCTGGCTTTAGTTGCTAGATTGTCTCTCGATACCTGGATATTAGATAATAACCTCCTTTAACTTGTAAATGCACGTAAAGAATATCATGTTAAGTGGGTTGTACATTTGCATAGTAGACCAATGGTCGCAGTACTTTGGAACTTAAGGTAATAAAATCTTCAAGAGAAAGACTTAACAGAAAGTTATAGAAGACTAGTACTTACATCAATATATATGATCCGATACGACCGATACCTACATCAAATATATGGATGGATTTTTTTTACAATGTCTATAACTGTTTCTCATTACCCATACTGTGAAGATTAAGTTTGAATCATAAATCTGTCAACTTTAGATCAGAAATAAGATGACTCATCTTGTTCTCGTTATGCATAACTCAAGATAAATATGTACAAGTTCATACTACCCCAAGATATAGCCAATAAACAATATAACATGACTTAAATCTTGCATCATAAACAGTCAACAACTGGTTACTTTAAGCTATAATTACAGTAGATAGTGTAAGAGGCCTCGGTAATGAAAAATTAAACGACGTTTTCCATTACCGACAATAGTTGGTACATGTAAGTGACAAATAAGCCATCCACCCCAACCTGGTTACAGATGAAACAATGGTAAAGTAGACCAAAATAAAGTAGGCACAACGTAGGATTCTAACTTCTATATGAATGGCTTGAAATTATATGTCAGAAACAAACTTAAGAAGATGCTTTTGTTGGTTGTTCATAATCCTAGTGAAAGAAAAGTTAATAATTATTATAATGACATCTCTCAGTGGAATAAACCCTTGATTCAGCAATAAAAGGGGTTAGATGATCATTGTTTAGAGGGAAAAGTATAAATAAAATAGCGGCAATATTGTCATGTAATAGTCATCTTTACACATATGATTCAATGTATAGAATTTTTTGTCCAAGTATCTCCCTCATTAAACATTTTTTCTACTAAGTAGTAACTAAGTTATATGCCAACGGAATTAATTTAATAAATGTGTACGTGCAACATATGCATGCTTTCTACTCTCAAATATTCTTGCATCTCCTCCTCATAGCAAAATCTCCTAGGTGCAGGTAAAGTTCTGTTTTTCATTAGAAGAAAATAAATGTGCACTGGTAGAAATGAGATTAAGGCAACAGATGTCTTGTTGTGTACCTTAAGCTTTTCCTTAGTTCCAATTATAATGTAATGTATATACTAGCTGGTGTGACAGCTACAAAAGGACTAAAGCTGCAACAAATATTTTTCTTCCTTTGGAAATTATTTGAGCAATTTTGTTTAGTACCATATTGATTTTAGTTTTATTATTGCTCTTTTTAGTTGAATTTGTTTAAATTGTACTATTGTATCTTTTTAATGCTAATTAGGCCTTTGATTAACAGCCTTCTGCTGCTCTACTGTGGCCCCTCCTTTAGCATTTGAAGCCCTCCATATTCCCTTCCAATTTCCAATCCCAGACTTACCAGACATGGGTAAGGAACCCAAAACCCATTTCCAAGCCTCTAAAACTTGAACCAAACAGACCCTAAGGAACAGAATCCCGATCTTTGGTAATCCAAAGAACTAATGTGCATTATCCAAGCCGACCATGGCAGATTTTTCATTCCCTTTTTGGAAATCCTCCTATACTGCAATTTCGTTTCTTAGTATGAACTCCGGTTAGTTTGATACATTTATTTAATATCTTCTTTCCCTCTTTTCAACAGGTACATTTACCTTTTAGGAGATAATAGGTTAGAAAAGACTACCCGTTGCCCTTGAAAATTAAATCAATCATGGATCTGGAACGTTGGAGGTGTCGATTATAAATTGCTCACTTAAAATCTTCATATGGTTGCTTATGTGAAGATTTTTTTTTTTTTTTCAAAAGCTTAACTACTTGAAACGTGGTTGTGAAGTTGTCACTTGTTGTTTAATTAGTACCTTAGCTTCCAGAATTCTTTCAACCTTGTGATTTTCTTTTTTTAAACTATTTCTTTAACATTATGGGCATTATTGCTATTTGATGGGTGATTTTGACAGATGACTAGATGTGTTTTTAGTGATAACTGGAAATCTCATCTCAAAAAAAAAAAAATCAGGCAAAGAAAAACCCCAAGGTGCAAGGGTAGTATACTAGTTGTGTTCCCAGTTCTCACAACTTCACTAGAGTTGGCTACCACTGGGTCCTACACTGGCCACCGGAGCCAAGTTAAATGTAGATTTATGTTTCCTTACTCTTAATTTATTGTCAGAGTCTGCGAGAACTGTAACTTGGAAGAATTAATTATCCTGAAATTGGATGAGTTGGCAATATATGAATTTAATGGCAAATAAATATCCAGTAAACTTATTTGTTTTCTGGTAATTTATTTTTATTTGCTTGTCTCATAAAAGTCAACCGAAATGTTGCAGCTAATTGGGAGTACCATTTTGTTGCAACTGGTGTAGATATATCTTTTTTGTTAACCCAAATTGTCTTTCAACTCCTTCAATGTTAAATACAAGCACCTGCCTCTGATGCCAAACTGGTCTAACACAATACGAAGCCATGCAAAATATGAAAATTGACATTCCTCACAAAAAAAATCCCAAGTAGAGTCCTGTGACAACTCCATTTATTAAGTATTATTTTTCAACTGGACCTAAAAAAACTCCAAATAGTCGTAAAGACTTAAATCATGACTGTCAACAGGGTTTACATCTCATCGTTGCTCCATAACTAGTTTAGACTAGGTACCCGATCAAGAAGGCCCTCGCAACACCCTATGACCAATTCGTTGGGACGATAGATAGGAAGTAAAGTCGATTATGGACCATCCTATCCCCCTTTCGGAGTGCCCATATCATGTCCGACACGATACGACACAACTCGACATACTTTATAAATAATAAAATATAAAGCAATTAATACTGATAAAAGTGGACTATGAAAGTGAGAGAGAGAGAGAGAGAGAGAGAGAGAGAGGTGTCAAATTAGTGAGAACAGACATATAGTACCAAACGACAACAACAACAAAGGGCCTTACCACTTTAGAAGTCAATGTGAACCGGAATGCTTTGTCAAAAATAAAATGGAAGTGAGAAATAATATCGAGGAGGAGGAACAAGAAGAAAGGAAAAAAAATGTCTGGGAATAAACCTCTATTTATGAGGGAGCGGTCTCTAGCTGACAGTCTAGATCACCACCACCGAGCCCTTCTCGATGAGCGCCTCCGTCTCGTTGTAGCAGTCACCGTCACTTTCTGCTCCAAAAAGGCAAAAGAACAACAATAAAGACTTTTATCCAAAACTTTTGGCGTTAGATACACGGTTCATTTGGCTTTAATAAGGAACATCACCTTGATTATACTAACAATGCTTGGACAATATTGTTTGTTCCTGAATAAGCGGCAAAGAACCAAAGCCACCATGTAAGATTAAAAATACATGATGAGAATAAGAGCCTTTAGGGAAGTGCCATAATCTATCATACCACATAGCTAAATACACAAAATTCTAACCTTATGTCCTAAGGGAAAAAACTCTGAAAAAACTTTGATTTTTTGTTCTAACCTCAAGTCTTGAGAGCATAAATCACACCTGTGTATGAAAAAAAAAAACCGATTTTTTTATCAATCCTCATAATAATTCTGAATAGTTTTCCAATATTATTAATGAAGTTCCAATTTCAATCAACCCAGCTTGGTACACAAATAGAATATATTAATCATGAAATAGAACTGAGAGTGAATTTGTAGCAATTAAACTCAATCACAAGAAAGAGAACAAAATTTGTATATATGTAATCATAGATGAACCTTACCACTTTCTTTAGACGACATACAATCTCCCATTGGTCGGGTCCTTTAATGTTGCTTGTCATTTCATTAACCTTATTGCAAATTGCAGGAAAGAAAATATTTATATGTTCTGCTAGGTTTTCTATTTCTTCAGTTTTCCATCTGATGAATCATTCAAAGAAATATTCAATTGAAAGATAACAAGAATAAAGAAACACAACCCTAATTTCAAAATCCCTAAATTTTAAAAGCCCTAATTTTTTAAAAACCCTCCTTCTAGTGATAGATAGAGAGAGTACCTTCTTTCGATCTGGTCTTTACAAGCGAGGAAACATGTGGATATTCTCGACATAGGGGGCGGAACTTGCCTCCGACGTCCTGCTAGTGGAAAAATCATTCATTCAAAATAGATAGAGAGAGAAATTCAAATATATATATATATATATATATATATATATATATATATATATATATATAGAGAGAGAGAGAGACTGACCGAGAGAAGAGGTGCAGCGGGAAGGAGAGATGAGGGGGATCCCCGTGGAAGGAGGAGGTGCACCGCAGGAGAGAGGGTGTGTGGTCGGGATGGGGAGAAGGAGAATTATTAGAATAAAAGTAGGGCTTTTGGAAGGCTGTTTATAAAGTTTTTTTTTTTTTTTTTTTTTTTAAATCCCACTCACACACACAACTGGGGGACTCGAACCTTGTCGGCCCCTCCGGATGTCCGCTCTAATACCATTATAAAAAAGTCACTGTCCTTTTTTATCAGGGCTAGCCCGGATTGGGGCTAGTCCAATTTTTTTTGGATTTTACTCAGGACAGTCCATTTATTTGATCAGAGGACTGTCCCAAGTAATCCCGCCCGCCCCCCCCCCCCCCCCCCCCCCCCCCCGAACACAAATTTCCCTATTCTTCCTCAAGAACCCTAACTTCCCTCTTCTTCTTCCTCCTAAGCCCTAACACTGACTCCATTCTCCACCACTCGGCGAGCAGCTTCATCATCTTCCTCTTCTTCCCCACGTCCTCTTCTCTCTTCCAAGGAGAACGATGGTCTCGAAACCTTCCTCGCAAACAAGGTGCGAAATCTTCCTCCATTTCTTTCGAAAATCGTAGAAATTATCTGAGACAATTGAAGGATCAATTACATTCGTTATTTCCATTGCAATTATTGTAATGTGAATGAAACTATATTCGGACCGTAGCAAACGTGTTTGCCAAAATTTGGCGTCGGCCAGGACTGCCCAGTCTTCTGGCAGTCCTGACTGTATGTTGGACTGCCAGAAGAATGAGCAGTCCATTGGCATAACATGTGTAGCGAAGGACTGCCCATTCTTCTGGCAGTCCTGACTGTATGTTGGACTGCCAGAAAAATGAGCAGTCCATTTGGCATAACATGTGGAACAATGGACTGCCCACTTTTCTGGCAGTCCTGACTCTATGTTGGACTGTCAGGATAATGAGCAGTCCATTAGCATAACATGTGTGACAATGGACTGCCCAAATTTCTGGCAGTCCAACATAAAGTTAGGACTGCCAGAAAAGTGGACAGTCCTTTCTTACACATGATGTGAGTTAGGACTGTCCTCTTTTTTGGCAGTCCTAACTGCATCTTGGACTGCCAGAAATGTGGGCAGTCTTTAGTTACACATGTCCTGAGCCAGGGCTGTCCATTCAAATTGGCAGTCCATTATACACTGAGGACTGGTAGAATATTGGGCAGCCCAATGTTTGCACTAGTGGAACAACAACATTTGTGGGCATCCCTTACATTTTAATATGTAATTAATATTCAATAATAGTCATGAAAAGAAGACAAAGGAGAAGGATGTTGAGGCCAGGCCCGAAAGAAAACGTCCTACCGCATCGGAACGCAAGGCGCGTGAAGCTGGTAGAAATGTCGAGAAAGGGCTATCAATCAGAGAACCCGAACCAGCCTCAGAAACAAGAACACGTGGAACGAAACGTGTTGCAAGGCGTTCGACAAAAGCGTCGGCGACCCGTCGTGATGATTCCTCCGATGATGATGATGTACCCATTGCCCGAATGAGAGATGACGCTGGATCGGGTCCTTCTCAAGTAGTCGAGGAAGAGGAAGATGCGGGCCCAGTTGGTTGCTCAATTTTGAAGTCAATCGAGAACCACATTTGTTATGAAATATGGAAGGATCCGGTAAGTTACTTACCTTTTATATAGATTAACTATTCAAAATAATAGATATATGTAATATTGGATCTTTGTTTTTTTTATTTGCAGAAAAGCTCGCGCCTTTTGAGGGTAATAAACCATGCGAAGATGTGTAGTACGTGGGGATTTGATGAGTTGAAAGAGAGTGTGAAGAAAAAAATCACTCCCACCGGATTGCAGTATTTGGCAAAATACTCGTATCAGATATTGGACCACGCAATGATTTCTGCATTTGTGGAGCGCTGGCATCCAGAAACTAACAGCTTCCATCTCGCAGACAGAGAGTTGACAATCACCCTCGATGATGTCCACCACATTTTAGGGCTTAGAGTTGATGGTCGTCAAATGTCGATGGACTATTCCGTGGGCGACTTTGACCTGTATGATGAGATGGTAGATTTGGTTGCCAATTGTCTCGGTGTCGAGTCCAAGACTTTTGTCACAATCCCGAAATTTAAGAAGTCTTATGGAGTTTCTTTAAGTTTTTTGAGGAATACTTTCAATGATGACGTCGACGACGCCGACGACAACAATGGTAATGACGACTTCGTGGCCCGTGGATACATGCAGTTCATCCTAGGAGCCGTCGGCATTACAAACAAGTCCGGGACAGCGATACATGCAAAATATCTAAATAATTTTATGGACTTGAACGCTGTGGATGAAATATCATTTGGAAGTGGTATACTAGCACACCTCTACCGCAAACTAGGTGCTGCATCTCGAGTCGAGTCGAAGACAATAGCTGGTTGTCAAACATTGCTCCATGTAAGCAAACCCTAGCATACTGTGTCTATACAATTGTATAAAATTATGTCGATAACGATAACATTGTTATATTTTACATTTTCAGGCGTGGATATATGAGCATTTTTTGACGCTCAATAGGGCTACTCTTAATCGAAATTATGATGATCAGATGCCCATGATGTGTAGGTGGAGGCCGGATAAGATAGATACCAGACATCCACATACGTTGGCTACCCTACGTGTTGCTCTAGAAGATCTGACGGCAAAGGAGGTGAAACAATAGTAACTTGAAATAGCATTTACTAACCACTCTAGTATTCCACATTAATTAGTAACTCCTTAAGTAATGAATGCATGTTGTAGATTATTTTGCATCCATATAAGGATCTGCGAAATAGCACTCGTCCTGTGCAACCAGTTGCACTATTTAGAGGTCCGATGTTTTGTCATGAAATTGAGGAGCCTCACATCCCAGATAGAGTGCTTCGTCAGTTTGGTTACGTACAGACTATCCCGAGTACAGACTATATGATGCATTGCAGAAGATGGTTAGTATAGTTTGTTTAATTAACCCATGTTGTGGTAAATTATTGGTTCCTAAAATTATGATATGTATTCATGCAGGCTTCGAAAGTGAAGAAATTGGGGAAAAGTCTAATCCAGTCCAAGGGGGAGAATTACGAAGATGTTGGTACCCAGATGCAGAACATCGCATCTGATTACCCATTTATCGATGAGCGACGCACGAAGAGGCGTCATGATACTGAATGACTATGTAGTTTGTATAAGGTTGAATGTATTTGGTAGTTGGGTGAACGACCGAGGAAGTGACTTGCAAAACTTTTCTAATTGGTTGAACACTTGTCTGTGTCAACAGTTTTAAATTGGTTGAACACTTGTTTGCGTATTATGTGAATGTTATCTTGCTGTGAATGTTATCTTACGTATTATGTGAATGTTACCTTACAAGTTTGCGTATTATGTGAATGTTATCTTGCGTATTATGTGAATGTTATCTTGCGTATTATGTGAATGTTACCTTGCTCTTAGAACTTGCTGTAAGCATGGACTGCCCAGGAACTGGACAGTCCACATACAAACAGCAAGTTATGATAAGGACTGCCCAGTTTCATGGCAGTCCACATATGTGTGGACTGCCAGAAAACTGGACAGTCCTTATCATAACTTGCTGTGAGCATGGACTGCCCAGGAACTGGGCAGTCCACATACAAACAGCAAGTTATGATAAGGACTGCCCAGTTTCCTGGCAGTCCACATACAAACAGCAAGTTATGATAAGGAATGCATATTCTCGATCGGTCACAAAAACAGACGGTTCTTTATGTCCACTGTAAAGTGTCTTCAGCTTTTCCAAAGCCCATGTATAGTCCTCTAATGTTTCGGTCCTCAAAAAACAAAAGGCAACTGAAAATGTCCTTCGGGTTGAAGTGAACCCAACAATGTGAAGAAGAGGCATCTTGAATTTATTAGTCTTCTTGTACGTGCAATCAAGAACCAAAACATCGGCGAAGGATCATGCCAACTGTGTGCAATCCGGATGGGACCAAAACAGAGAAACGACTTCATTGCTCACCGGAAGTCTTCTATGGTATTCCACATAATAATTTTCGGCGAGCAATTTCATCACTTGTTGCATCGCCATTCTTCCTTTTAGAGTACTCGTTCTAGACCTCGCTAATGCATTGTAAATTGTCCTCATAGTGGACTTGTTCCTATCATTCTTCTGAAGCAGCGCAGAATAAATTTCTCTTGGAGCAACTCCGGAAGCTGACAATTCTGTAACTAACTTTTTCTCATCATCTTTCAATTTTTCGACGTAGGCATGACCAGTTAGCGTCTCCGGAATAGTATGATTGTGGATCCCATTACGTACCACAACTGTCCACTTCTCGCCAGTCTTGCACCCCCACACTAACTTGAATGGACAACCACATTTCCTTGAGCCTGACTCTTTCTTCCCAGATATTATTGGGAGAAGTTCACTTTTTTTGATGCACCCTAAAAGTCCCACCTCTTTCACATCCAATCTCTGCAGTTTGACGCTTCGGCCGACACCGTAGCGACCTTGAAGTTACAAGGGTTGTGTTTGTTTGCCTTCCAACTTCTCTGTACCATTCTAATGCTTCGGCGTAAGTTTCAAAGACAATATCTGTCGAGAATTTATTGCTCAAATTTGTGCACATAGGAGATGGGGTGCCCTACAATAAATTTACAATTTTTTAAATACCTAAATCAATGACATAACCAAATACAATATCAAATTCAGACTGTTAAACTAGACTGCCACAACATCTGGCAGTCATGAGTACTTCATGGACTGCCAAATTGTGTGGCAGTCCAGTTGAATCGACTATCAACTTTAGGACTACCACATTTCTGGGCAGTCCTTGAAGTATCTAGGACTGCCACAAAGTGAGACAGTCCTTAAGTTCATACGTATTTAACTCGACTGCCATACTTTCTGGCAGTCCTAAGTACTTCATGGACTGCCAAAATATATGGCAATCCAGTTGAATCCATTATCAACTTTAGGACTGCCACGTTTCTAGGCAGTCCTTGAAGTATCTAGGAATGCCACAAAGTGAGGCAGTCCTTAAGTTCATACGTATTTAACTCGACTGCCATACTTTCTGGCAGTCCTAAGTACTTCATGGACTGCCAAAATGTGTGGCAGTCCAGTTGAATCTATTATCAACTTTAGGACTGCCACGTTTCTGGGCAGTCCTTGAAGTATCTAGGACTGCCAGAAAGTGAGGCAGTCCTTAAGTTCATACGTATTTAACTCGACTGCCATACTTGCTGGCAGTCCTAAGTACTTTGTGGACTGCCATGCGATGTGGCAGTCCAATTGTGGACTACGAAAAAATGAAACTACGTCGGGGACCAACCACGGGTTCTTCGGAGAGAATGTTGTGTTCTTCGGAAGGACCGGGATGATCGATTGCTATTTTGATGTCCCAATTTCTTCCATATTTTCTACATTATGAAAGAACATTCAAAAATTAGGAATCAACCGATTATTTAACAAACTTTGCAATATAGTAGTCGAAAACATATCGACTACTACGAATATTCGTTGATAATTACTCTAGGGTTACAAAAAAAGAAGATTTTTGTAGGGACAAGAGGAATCTCAATCTAGGGTTTAGAAGAAAAATTGAGAGGAAGAAGACAAAGAGAAGGGAAACAAAACAAATGACTTTTATACCACCTATTGGGCTAGCCCTAATAAATTTTTTCAATGACAAACTTGTAAATAATACAAACTTACAAATGGGCTAGCCCTGATAAAATTATGCAGTGCCTTTATAACTAGCCTTTTGGAATACTTAATTGAAATGTCTCCTTACTAAGAATTTTATTTGGTATTTAACATTATTTTTGTAGTTGGTGATTAGGAAAAAAAAAAGTTGGACGTAATTGAAAAGGGGGTGGGACCAAAAATGAAAACATGGGGGAACGAAAAACATGGAGGGAAGGATGAAAATATTATAGAAATTTGTAGCAATTTTTTCTCTTTGTGTAACTTTCACACAATTACTATAGATTCGTAACGGTTATATTCATTACTAACAAATAATCAAACAAAAAAGAATAAAAATATATTTGTAGTAACGTTTATTTATTTTTAGTCGTCTTAAATTTAGTATTCCCACCTACTTTAGGCAAAAAAATGCAACTTTAGGCGAGAATAATTTGTTTAGTCGTCTTAGATTAGTATTCTCCTCTACTTTAAACGAATTTTTTTTCCTAGTCGTCTTAGTTTTCTCTTGCAAAGAATTTTTTGAGTCTTCCAAACTAATTAATAATCGCTAAAGAGTTAACAATTACTTTTTAAAATTCTGAGGACTTTAGACGACAATAATAACTTTTTAGTCGCTAAAGATTAGTTTGGGCAACTAAATTTTTTTGTCGTTCCAGATTTTGTGGCCCAAAGCCTCTATTCTTGTAGTAAATTGTGAGAAAATTTTTAGGGCCGATAGTTATGCGCAGAAGAAGGAATATTAGGGGGTTTAGGCTATGAATTTTGTAAATGTTGGGCGCAGATTTTGTAAATTTTTATGCTTTCACGCCAAATATGTTATAGTATGTTTTTTTATCATGTAAAATAAAAACCTACGCTGCTTCTCCTAGGATTCGAACATGAGATCTACTTTGACATACAAACATAGCAATAGATGAATATTATAGATTCTACAGCATTCGGAAAACGCTATAGATAGATAATTTTTTATAGCATTGTAGAAATAATGCTATTGTTGATAACATTCTATAGCAGGGACACTTAAACGTTATAGAAAAACTGCTATTGTAGGTCCTGTTTGTTGTAGTGTCCAGCCAGTCTTGGCCCGAGGGCCGTGGATAACGCCACCCAGCCGCTTCCGTGGGAGTGGGTGCTCGAACCCGCGCCCTCACCCCCGAATGCCAGCTGTCACGACCCGCACCCACTGTTAGGGTACGAGAACGTAACAACGCCCAGCCTACGCCGCAGTATCGGCGGTAGAACGCTGTCCTAGGTCACATCATCTAACAATATAATGCAAAGCAGATACAGTCTCAATCACATTTAAGGTAGAGCATGATAAGGTTAGATAAAACATAAAATCCAAAGAGATACGGGAGATAGAAGTCTAAGTGTCTAAGATACAAAAACCCAGAAATACATCTCAAAACTTAAATACAGTAATCCACAAAGTAAATACAACTCCAGACAAATGAAATAACTATCTAAACAATCTCTAAGGTGTCTTCTCTAGGCTAGCAGGCAACCTCCAAGCTATCTGTAAAATTTATCAACAGGTCCAGTCAGGACAGGAACGAGCACATCTCATCTAGAAAACCCAAGTAAATGCAAGAGAACTATAAAGCAGTTATAGGCAGTTGTATTGATAAAAATGGCAGTTTATATTCAGGTGATGGTAAGAAAGACAGATAAGGTACAAGGAAAGTAAATAACTAAACAAGAGAAGATCATAGCAATGAAGTCTGTAAAAATAGAACTAGCTGAACCAGGGTAATATGATATGAAGTCCAGACAACAATCTAGACCAGTGTAACTCCAATGTAAGTCCAGTACAAGATGAATCTAATACAAGATGAATCCAGTAAGGGACGATTCCAGTTATAGTGATCAATGATTCCAGGGTGAGTCCAGCCTATACTCTAACAGTGTGTTTTAAAATACCGAGATCGACATGTAAACGGCTGTGGGTAATCTGGCACACCTCTCACTGATCAGGCGAGAGATGGCTATCATTCTAGTAGATTCCAGTAGGGGTGATTCCAGTAATGGGGTATGTCTACATGTCTTACTCTAGTATTTTTCCTCCCAGCAAGTGAATCCAGAATTCCGACACAATGATTCAAGATGAGTCCAGCCAAAATATAATGATACCAGTAAATGATTCCAGTAAATGATTCCAGCAGGGGTGATTCCAGTAATAGAAGCCGGAAATGATGATACCAGTAATAGATGCCAGAAAATAAATATGTGTCATATACATGAATCCAGTAATATCCACACGTGTTGTAACAGAGAATCGCATACAACTAACTAGAACTGAAATACAGTAATTGACAAATAAATGAGATAACTATCAGAGAATGTACTCGCCTGATAACCTGAACAGTTGATAAGTATAGGGGGTCCAACTGAAGCCACAGAGTCCTATTTAAAGCAACACAGATTACAAGGTGTCTGGCTCCTAATTAGAACAGCACAAGTCACAACATGTCCAGAAGGGTAATATAAAGCACTACAATGCATTCTACATGAATCTAGGTCAAACTAGGCCAAAGTCAACCCTTGGTCAACTCTGGTCAACTGTACTAGTCAAACTACGTCAAACTAAGTCATGTCCTAATCCAGTAAGTCTTACTAGGCCTAACCAAGACTATCCTAGCAAGCACACATCAATACAAGGCTATACAAGCCAACATACACCCAACTCTATATAGCATGCAATTATTCAATACTCAAATAGGCAAGAATTCACATTGGATATACACTAGGTAATCTATTACTTTAAGCTATATATGTCTACACATATATACACATGCATATATTGTATTCAACATTAGGTCTATAATCATGGCATTTCAAATGGTTATATAAACTTATATATTACAACACAATATGCTAACATATATATAATATACATACATAGCTAAGTTAACTATATTCATAAATACTTATTTAAGAGGCTATGTGTGTGTATGTGAACATGGCAAAGGGGCAAGTGAGGGTTAAATGGGCATACATAGTGTATACATATCAAAGAGTGTCAAAGTGTAAGTGAACAATGTGTCAAGTGTGATAGTGTCAACATAGTGTAAGGGGGTACATGAGGTAATATAGGATTTGTGTTAACATAGAACATTACATCTCATTAACTTATATATTGCATACATTACATCTATTATTACATTACATTCATGCTTGCATTCATTCATCATTCATTATTCTCTTGCACCACTATATGCACCATACATTACATACTATGGAACCTACATATTCATTACAAGCCAAACTTATACATGCTTACATTAGATAGGATACTTACACCTCATACATCATTTATTTAACCATTTACTTATGCTCGTATTCTCTATTTAATTACATAATGTATATACATTAACATGGGTTAAAATCAAATAGAACATTATATTACACACAAGGGTGCACAAAATGCATATGCCGAATAGTAACTCCTACTAATAATCAATACTGTACCATCTCAGCATGAATTATAATTTAGGATTAAAGTATGTTATAGATCTATGTGTTAGCTTTTCGAAACTTTAAACGGATCGCGTTTTCGTTTCCGAAAACTCCCGGAATCGCGAAAACACCGAGAACGCGTTTATCTTTCGTACAGCTGACACTCAAATAATTCTTCAGAAAGTTACAGAAAGAATTAGACCTATTAATACATGTTTTTGGAAATCTAACTTCAATACACTTCTTTTAAAAAAAACGAAAGATTAAACCGAGCTTTGAGCTAGAAGTTATGATATTTCTAAGTTAGGGCTGAAATTAAAAACGTAGATAAAAATCATGACGGATTTAGGTAGTTCGAGACAAAAGAACACAAGTATATAACATAATATATCAAGAACTCACTCTCTACACTAATATGTATATATGAGACACTATAGAACACATCTCCAATACAAAAATATGAGATTAAACATGTAATAATTCATTCATACATAACAACAACACATACTGTGTCAAAATTTGGGATTTTTCCATATGGACACAACCACAACACAAAGGACACTCCTATGACTTCCAAATAGACACGAAATGGACACAAATGGAGATACAACTATGGGGTCATTCCTATGGGTTCAAAATAGACCTATATGCATGAGGAAATGAAAAGGAGAAGGGATTTATACCTCCCGGTAGATCGAATCGAAGAAAAGCCTTCCCGGAGCGACACCGACACGTAGAGATTCCAAAAGGACACGAACGAGCTCCGAATCCTCCCAAACTTGGGTAGCTTCCTCCTTGGCTAGAATGGAGAAGGAAAGAAGAAGATTTGGTGGTGAAATGAAATAATTTGGTAGAAAAATTGCTAGGGGTTGCTCTCTAGGAATTTGGGGAAGAACAAGAGAGAGAGTGTGGATGAGAATAATAAAATAAACTTGAGCCTATCCTCTCCCAAAGTGGCTGGCCATATGGGGCTATTTGTCCTATTATGGTAAGGTCCAAAATGCCCCCACTAACCTATTCTATGAGTATTAGGAAAGGGGTAATTGGTTGGGGCTAAATTAGTCATTCTAAAGTCTCTAATCACACTAACCTTATCCATAATAATTAGTCTAACCTCTAACTAAAATATTTCTATCATGTGAACTAAAATTAATATCATGTGGGCCATGCCTAACTAGTGTGTGGGTCCCACTAGAGTCAAACTGCCCCCGGGTCCCCATTTCAAGTCGGATTGAGTTGAAATTCGAACCCGACTCAAATAATCCCAAACAATATCATAAATAATAAAATAATATCAAAATAATTCAAAGAGGTCAAATGCAAAAATATCCTTAGGCCAAAAATGATATTAAAATATCATAATCACAAGGTTAGGCTCTAGGTCAAACAGTCTCTAGGATTTCACTAGCAAAATGTCAAAACTACAAGTCATTGATTTAAATAATTTTAAAATGATTTAAAATCACCAAAAATCATATCATGAATTAAATATTATTATTAAAATAATTATAAACACGAAATTTCAAAATTACCCTCATTTGGGAAACTGGGTGCTACAACTCTACCCACCTTAGAAAAATTTCGTCCTCGAAATTAAAATGTCCATACTCCCACTAGGTCAAACTCCCACAATCAAAGTCCCAGATTAAAACAAATCATATGATCAAAAGGACGACATACAGGGTCATGGCATACGGTGGTAGTAAAAGTCTCATCTAGGTATACTAGTCATGCTAACCGAAACGGTCATAGGGTATCAAAACATACAAGCAATTTAGGGTGCTAAACTAGAGAAGTTACAGAAACAACAAACCATCAAAACTGTAAGGCGGTCTACCATCCTATATGAAACTGGTACTTATCAAAACAAAATAAAGGCAACTACCAATTATCTGAAAAGGGGTACAGAAAATCAAATTCAAAAATTAAGGAATTGAAAATCACTTGCATTGAAATCCAAATCACAATATATATATATATATACAGAGAGAGCGTTAGAGAGGAAAAACTAGCATTATGTAATGTTATGTGGTTTGTGTGTGTATGGGTGTATGTGAAATATACATGAAATTGTATATGAGCTATCCTGTACACTACTCATGGCATATGGGTTAACAACCTACAATACACAACCTATTTAATCATAACATGCATGGCTAACCATAAACATCTATAAGAGGTAGAGATTTAGTTATGTATATACATATATTATAACATGTATGCCTAAGCTCTATATATATCTATACAAGTATGTGATCATAACATAGAGAGGAAAGGTTAGGTTACATGACAGCGTATACTAAGTTAGGGGGTGTGTGTGTCCATTTGTCACCCCCAGTTTTTCAAATTAGGGGTATTTTTGTCATTTTCAAGTTTAATAATATTTTAGGAATTTTATTTGATTTTATATGATTTTTAGGAATTTATTTGAGTCGGTTTGAATTTTATCCAATTCGGACCCAATTTGGAGACCCGGGTAGCCTGGACCCTAGTGGGACCCCCACACTAGCTGGGCTTAGCCCATGTACCATCATAATTAGGCTAGAAATTATTAACCTATTTTTCATGACTTAATTAGTCTTTTTAGAGGCTTAATTTGTATTTAGAATAAACCGAACCAAACCGAATTCATTTTGAACCAAACCTAAGCCTAATGGATAGAAGGCTTATTGGATCCCCAAAAACCAAACCCAAACCCATTCCTTCACCCCCATGGGCCGGCCATGACTAGGAGAAAACCCCCCTTTTTTCCTTCACAAGTCAAACTCTCTCTCTCTCTAAACTTCTTCTTCTTCCCAAGTTCTTTTCTTCCTTCAAGAAACTCCACCTAGGTTTGTCATCTAATTCTCATTAATTACTCTTTTCTATTTATTGCCTTCACATTAATTATAGAGAATAGGGTCCTCTAGATTTTGCCCCTATTTGTAAGTTTTTCCCTAGAGATTAGGTTAGAGTTTAATTAGGGGTCTTTATATTTTGAATGGTATGTATATATATATATATGTGTATATAGATATGTATACATATATATTATATGTATTTGTGTGTGTATGTATCTATATAGGCATGTGTGTGTATGTATCTATATAGGCATGTGTGTGTGTGGATATGAGTTATACATATATATAAGGATACGGTTATATATATATTTAGATAGTTAGATAGATAGTTTATATATATATATATATATATATATATATATATATATATATATATATATATAGATATATATATATATATATATATATATATATATATATATATATATATATATATATATATATATATATATATATATATATATGTATGTATATGTATATATAGAGAATAGAGTAGAGAGGAGTTAGAGGGAGGAGAAGAGAGAAGAATGCAGCAGCAGTGGCAGTCTCAGCTGCGGCAGCAGCTGAGAACAGCAGCAGCAGCTGCTCAGCAGGAGCAGTAGCACCTGCAGCAGTAGCAGCAAGCAGCTGCAGCAATAGGGAGCAGTCCCCCTTTTTTTAACCCCCAGTTTTACCCCTTGTACACCCCCTTAAACCCCCCCTAGTACCCTAAGTATAGGAGTAATAGGTAGGTATATACGTATAGATAGATATATGTTTATATATATAGAGAATTAGAGTTAGAAGTTAGAAAGAAGAAGTTAAGAGGAAGAGGAAAGAAAGGGAATTGGAATGAGAAGAAAGTAGGAGAGGAAAGAAAGTTAGGAGAAGAGGAAGTTTGAAGTTAGAATAGGAAGGGAGAGTAAGAGAAAGAATTAGAGTTAGAAGGATAAGGAGAAGAAGTTGAGAAGAAAAAGAATTAGGATAGAGTTGAAGAAGAGGGTTTAGTTGAGAACAAAAAGAAGGTTTTTAGTAGAAATCGAGTTAGAGGGCGAAATTGAGCCCGGAGCATCGGATCGCGATGAAACTTGACATGGGCCTAGGATATGTGATTTAGATTTTGCGGGTAAGCTCCCGGATGGAAATCGGGGTCATAGGACGCCAGTATCGCGCCGTGTCAGTGCGTATCTCGAAATATTTGAGATTTCTGCAATGGGCCGTAAGGTGGACCAAACGTCCACTTTACTTAGGTATTTTGGTAGATAACGAACCTATAGGATAGTACCCTACTACCCTAGGGAGATCGGGTCATAATAAGTAGCGTAGGTAGGCTATCTAGATTAGCACCGAGGGTAGAATTTTGCCCTTAAAAATGGTAAAATAAAGATTTGGCCCACGGCCAAGATTTGAGTTTCCAAGTCCAAGATGGACTTGGATATGGATTGTATGGATTGGTAATGAGTAGGATTAGCTGTCTAAACCTAGTCTTGGACCCGGTTGACCACGGTTGACTTTTTGGACTAAAGGTCAACCATGGGTCAACACTTTACCCAATTTGGTCCCAAATTCCATCCAACTTGGACCGTTGACTAAAAGTCAACTATTAGTCACCAGTGACCTAGAGTTGACCTAGTGTTGACCTCGAGTTGACCAAAATTGACCCGTTGACCAAAAGTCAACGGTAGGCCAGTTTTCAACCTAGATTGATCCGGTTTAACTTCTAATGTTCTCCCATGACCAAGATTGACCCGACTAGACATGTCTTGACCTAGAATGATTAAATAGGGTTTATTTTGATTTAACTTTACTTCCTAAACTTAGTATTGATACGTCTTGTTCTCTATAGGTCCTCGAGACACTGCAGTTCCTCCAGTCGACGTATCTTATCATCTTACAGGCGAGTACATTCTCTGATACTTATTCCCAATTTATGATAACTGCTATGATTCATGTACTTAGTGTTGATATGCTTATTCCCGACACATGGTTCTCACGGATTGGTATTCTTGGATCCCGACGAGAGATGTTTTCTCCTTCTTAGGTTGGGATATATTGTGCAAGCACCCTTGTAGCTCTTGCTCGATATATGGTCACTGATTCTAGAGAAGGCTAGCTACCTTCTCATTAGAATCCCGTGCAGTGACGTGTCCTGTTTGGATCCATTCTACCAGTTGGGGTAGGGGGAGTAGTAGCGTAGGCCTGTGATCAGATCCATCCCGTATTCCCGAACAGTGTGAGTCATATACCGCACATATGACTTGCCAGGCCGATTCTTGACAGGTACCCAAGCCGATCACAAGCTGAAACTACTACTCACACACATTGGATATATAGCTTGCCTTGATTTGTGTACATGCCATGATCCCGTTCTATTCTTCTTGTTCTAGCTCTAGCTTTACAGCTTACCATGCCATGATACATACATGTACACTCCATGATTCATTGTATATGCTCTATTTACAGTCTTATAGCTTTTATTCTATCTTGAGATCTGTTATGAGATATATGTACTCGTTCCATCCTGACTGGACTGTTGATAAAATATTACAGATTTCGACGAGGGAGATTGCAGTACCTACTACGGTCCGGACGACGTAGTGGGCCTAGACTTGGTCCCGCAGGGCGTAGCTCCGCCTGACGAGACCATACCACTTGTATAGTTTAGAGTAGGTCTTGTACTGGACTTGGTCTCCAGTTACTTTTGAGACTGTACTACTTTTTGAGACTGTATTATATTTGGACTGTATTTAGAGACTGGACTTGTATATTCTTTGTTTCTGGACTTGACAGGTTATATTTTCTCGTCTTGTTGTCTTTATCATTCAGTCTTTACTTTTCGTCTTAGAGTTGTGATTGAGCACTATATATATTCATTGCTTGTCCTCCGTTCGGAGTTGACTATATTCTCGACAGGTTTTGTTATATATATAAACTGTTGTCAGACTAGAAAATACACAGCGTTCCACGCCGTTTTTCCGGTGAGGGCTGGGCATTGTCGCGTCACGTGCCCTTTTAGCGGGTGCGGGTCGTGACACTTGTACAGGGTTATAGCTTAGTATTGAAAGATTAAACCCAGTTTTAGTTCAGCATTTACATACAAAATCTGAAAATAAGCTAACATTTAAACCAGTGTAATATTAACATAATGCAGTCTCAGATTTTACAAATTTAACATAACTTAACCAATTTCTCTAAAAATTGAAACTCTGCAGATATCATACATGTGCAGTTATGTAGACAAAACCAATAACATGAAATTTATATTTAAATTACAAATTTAAACTGGAAAAACAGAAAACCAGAAATATTGGGGTTTTGAAAATTTTAATATTAACAACATATTAATATGTATTTAGATAGGTGGAAAATCAAGTGTAGCATACATACGTATCAGGCAAGTGTCCACTATATAAATATACTCATATATTCTCATGTCCCAAAAAAAATTAATTCTACGTTAAGACCAACATTTAGATTCCTACCAAGATCGCAAAATTGGTGATTGACGAAATCAAGACAGTTTTATTATTATTATTCAATACTAGAATAATAGCAAGAAGGAAATAACGATAAAAGCTGTTTGCTTATTTGCCTAAAAGAAGGAACCATTTTGAAACCAGAGCAAAATATCAAATCCAAGATAAAGTCTAGCAAAATCATCTATTCATTGTATTAAGAAGAAACTCATAGCAAGAAGTTACACAAGCTACTCCTAAGTTAAATAATTAGAAGCAAAACAAAGCAAAACAAATAATAATTCTTTTTGAAGGACTGCATCAAAGTAGAGAAAACATGCTTGAAAATATTTAAGGTACAATCTGATAATCATATGCGTCTATCCAAAATCATGGTACTCTAAATCCCCGTCATACTAGTAAGCAAGGCTACGATAATCACAGAGTCCTTGACTTATGCACATACCTCTAGAATTGTGGTATTTAACATTTTCGCGGTGCCGCTAGCTTGGCTGCAAAAACCTTAAATTCCCACACCAGAGAAATATATCCAGAGTCAGACTATATATTCTCACCATGCTGGCTAATATGACTATAGAAGACTAGATTCCATAACATAGATGACCTAGCCCATATAATTTCATCTTGTCAAAAAAAATTAAATTAAATCAACAATGAATACCCATAAATCAAATCAAATTTATCAACGAACTTCAAAATTCAAAATGAACAAAAATCCATCAAAATACAACTCGAATGCAACAGCTATCATCAAGATTCAAAATTCGACAATCATTCATCAAAATCAATGAATACAACTCAAATTCAACCATAATCCATCCAAATCAAATTTAACAACAGTAAGTAAAAATAAATCAAATCAAGGGAAAAAAGAGTTCTCAAATCGAAGTTAAAATAAAATTTTCAAGGGTCATTCCGGGAATCTCTCAAGGGTTCCTAACTGTGATTGAGTACCTTCAAGATATATCATATTCCTACTGCAGGCTGTAGTGGTACTCAAGTTCGAATACCACTACATAAACTCGACCTGCATGGGCCACCACTAAAAACGTGTCACGACCCGCACCCACTGTTAGGGTACAAGAACGTAACAACGTCCAGCCTATGCCGCAGTGTCGGCGGTAGAACGCTGTCCTAGGTCACATCATCTAACAATATAATGCTAAGCAGATACAGTCTCAGTCACATTTAAGGTAGAGCATGATAATGTTAGATAAAACATAAAATCCAAATAGATACGGGAGATAGAAGTCTAAGTGTCTAAGATACAAAAACCCAGAAATACATCTCAAAACTCAAATACAGTAATCCACAAAGTAAATACAACTCCAGACAAATAAAATAACTATCTAAACAACCTCTAAGGTGTCTCCTCTAGGCTAGCAGGCAACCTCCAAGCTATCTGTAAAATTTATCAACAGGTCCAGTCAGGACAGGAACGAGCACATCTCATCTAGAAAACCCAAGTAAATGACAGAGATAGGCAGTTGTATTGATGAAAATGGCAGTTTATATTCAAGTGATGGTAAGAAAGATAGATAAGGTACAAGGAAAGTAAATAACTAAACAAGAGAAGAATCATAGCAATGAAGTCTGTAAAAATAGAACTAGCTGAACCAGGGAAATATGATATAAAGTCCAGACAATAATGTAGACCAGTGTAACTCCAATGTAAGTCCAGTACAAGATGAATCTAATACAAGATGAATCCAGTAAGGGACGATTCCAGTTATAGTGATCAATGATTCCAGGGTGAGTCCAGCCTATACTATAACAGTGTGTTTTAAAATACCGAGATCGACATGTAAACAGCTGTGGGTAATCCGGCACACCTCTCACTGATCAGACGAGAGATGGCTATCATTCCAGTAGATTCCAGTAGGGGTGATTCCAGTAATGGGGTATGTCTACATGTCTTACTCTAGTATTTTCCCTCCCAGCAAGTGAATCCAGAATTCCGACACAATGATTCAAGATGAGTCCAGCCAAAATATAATAATACCAGTAAATGATTCCAGTAAATGATTCCAGCAGGGGTGATTCCAGTAATAGAAGCCGGAAATGATGATACCAGTAATAGAGGCCAGAAAATAAATATGTGTCATATACATGAATCCAGTAATATCCACACGTATTGTAACAGAGAATCGCATACAACTAACTAGAACTGAAATACAGTAATTGACAAATAAATGAGAGAACTATCAGAGAATGTACTCGCCTGATAACCTGAACAGCTGATAAGTATAGAGGGTCCAACTGAAGCCACAGAGTCCTATTTAAAGCAACACAGGTTACAAGGTGTCTGGCTCCTAATTAGAACAGCACAAGTCACAACATGTCCAGAAGGGTAATATAAAGCACTACAATGCATTCTACATGAATCTAGGTCAAACTTGGCCAAAGTCAACCCTTGGTCAACTCTGGTCAACTGTACTAGTCAAACTAGGTCAAACTAGGTCATGTCCTAACCCAGTAAGTCTTACTAGGCCTAACCAAGACTATCCTAGCAAGCACACATCAATACAAGGCTATACAAGCCAAAATACACCCAACTCTATATAGCATGCAATTATTCAATACTCAAATAGGCAAGAATTCACATTGGATATACACTAGGTAATCTATTACTTTAAGCTATATATGTCTACACATATATACACATGCATATATTGGTATTCAATATTAGGTCTATAATCATGACATTTCAAATGGTTATATAAACTTATATATTACAACACAATATGCTAACATATATATAATATACATACATAGCTAAGTTAACTATATTCATAAATACTTATTTAAGAGGCTATGTGTGTGTATGTGAACATGACAAAGGGGCAAGTGAGGGTTAAATGGACATACATAGTGTATACATATCAAAGAGTGTCAAAGTGTAAGTGAACAATGTGTCAAGTGTGGTAGTGTCAACATAGTGTAAGGGGGTACATGAGGTAATATAGGATTTGTGTTAACATAGAACATTACATCTCATTAACTTGTATATTGCATACATTACATCTATTATTACATTACATTCATGCTTGCATTCATTCATCATTCATTATTCTCTTGCACCACTATATGCACCATACATTATATACTATGGAACCTACATATTCATTACAAGCCATACTTATACATGCTTACATTAGATAAGATACTTACACCTCATACATCATTTATTTAACCATTTACTCATGCTTGTATTCTTTATTTAATTACATAATGTATATACATTAACATGGGTTAAAATCAAATAGAACATTATATCACACACAAGGGTGCACGAAATGCATATGCCGAATAGTAACTCCTACTAATAATCAATACTGTACCATCTCAGCATGAATTAAAATTTAGGATTAAAGTATGTTATAGATCTATGTGTTAGCTTTCCGAAACTTTAAACGGATCGCGTTTTCGTTTCCGGAAACTCCCGGAATCGCGAAAACACCGAGAACGCGTTTGTCTTTCGTACAACTGACACTCAAATAATTCTACAGAAAGTTACAGAAAGAATTAGGCCTATTAATACATGTTTTTGGAAAGCTAACTTCAATACGCTTCTTTTAAAAAAACAGAAGATTAAACCGAGCTTTGAGCTAGAAGTTATGACATTTCTAATTTAGGGCTGAAATTAAAAACGTGGATAAAAATCATGACGGATTTAGGTAGTTTGAGACAAAAGAACACAAGTATATAACATAATATATCAAGAACTCACTCTCTACACTAATATGTATATATGAGACACTATAGAACACATCTCCAATACAAAAATATGCGATTAAACATGTAATAATTTATTCATACATAACAACAACACATAGTGTGTCCAAATTTGGGATTTTCCCACATGGACATAACCACAACACAAAGGACACTCCTATGACCTCCAAATGGACACAAAATGGACACAAATGGAGATACAACTATAGGGTCATTCCTATGGGTTCAAAATAGACCTATATGCATGAGAAAATGAAAAGGAGAAGGGATTTATACCTCCCGGTAGATCGAATCGAAGAAAAGCCTTCCCGGAGCGACACCTACACGTAGAGATTCCAAAAGGACACGAACGAGCTCCGAATCCTCCCAAACTTGGATAGCTTCCTCCTTGGCTAGAATAGAGAAGGAAAGAAGAAGATTTGGTGGTGAAATGAAATAATTTGGTGGAGAAATTGCTAGGAATTGCTCTCTTGGAATTTGGAGAAGAACAAGAGAGAGAGTGTGGATGAGAATAATGAAATGAACTTGAGCCTATCCTCTCCCAAAGTGGCTGGCCATATGGGGCTATTTGTCCTATTATGGTAAGGTCCAAAATGCCCCCACTAACCTATTCTATGAGTATTAGAAAAGGGCTAATTGGTTGGGGCTAAATTAGTCATTCTAAAGTCTCTAATCACACTAACATTATCCATAAATAATTAGTCTAACCTCTAACTAAAATATTTCTATCATGTGGACTAAAATTAATATCATGTGGGTCATGCATAACTAGTGTGTGGGTCCCACTAGAGTCAAACTACCCCCGGGTCCCCGTTTCAAGTCGGATTGAGTTGAAATTCGAACCCGACTCAAATAACCCCAAACAATATCATAAATAATAAAATAATATCAAAATAATTCAAAGAGGTCAAATACAAAAATATCCTTAGACCAAAAATGACATTAAAATATCATAATCACATGGTTAGGCTCTAGGTCAAACAGTCTCTAGGATTTTACTAGCAAAACGTCAAAACCACAAGTCATTGATTTAAATAATTTTAAAATGATTTAAAATCACCAAAAATCATATCATGAATTAAATATTATTATTAAAATAATTATAAACACGAAATTTTAAAATTATCCTCATTTGGGAAACTGGGTGCTACAACTCTACCCACCTTAGAAAAGTTTCATCCTCGAAATTAAAATGTCCATACTCCCTCTAGGTCAAACCCCCACAATCAAAGTCCCAGATTAAAACAAATCATATGATCAAAAGGACGACATACAGGGTCATGGCATACGGTGGTAGTGAAAGTCTCATCTAGGTATACTAGTCATGCTAACCGAAACGGTCATAGGGTATCAAAACATACAAGTAATTTAGGGTGCTAAACTAGAGAAGTTACAGAAACAACAAACCATCAAAACTGTAAGGCGGTCTACCATCCTATATGAAACTGGTACTTATCAAAACAAAATAAAGGCAACTACCAATTATCTGAAAAGGGGTACAGAAAATCAAATTCAAAAATTAAGGAATTGAAAATCACTTGCATTGAAATTCAAATCACAATATACATATACAGAGAGAGCGTTAGAGAGGAAAAACTAGCATTATGTAATTTTATGTGGTTTGTGTGTGTATGGGTGTTTATGAAATATACATGAAATTGTATATGAGCTATCCTGTACACTACTCATGGCATATGGGTTAACAACCTACAATACACAACCTATTTAATCATAACATGCATGGCTAACCATAAACATCTATAAGAGGTAGAGATTTAGTTATGTATATACATATATTATAACATGTATGCCTAAGCTCTATATATATCTATACAAGTATGTGATCATAACATAGAGAGGAAAGGTTAGGTTACATAACAGCGTCTACTAAGTTAGGGTGTGTGTGTGTCCTTGTATAGGGTTATAGCTTAGTATTGAAAGGTTAAACCCAGTTTTAGTTCAGCATTTACATACAAAATCTGAAAATAAGCTAACATTTAAACCAGTGTAATATTAACATAATGCAGTCTCAGATTTTACAAATTTAACATAACTTAACCAATTTCTCTAAAAATTTAAACTCTGCAGATATCATACATGTGCAGTTATGTAGACAAAACCAATAACATGAAATTTATATTTAAATTACAAATTTAAACTGGAAAAATAGAAAACCAGAAATATTGGGGTTTTGAAAATTTTAACATTAACAACATATTAATATGTATTTAGATAGGTGGAAAATCAAGTGTAGCATGCATACGTATCAGGCAAGTGTCCACTATGTAAATATACTCATATATTCTCATGTCCCAAAAAAATTAATTCTACGTTAAGACCAACATTTAGATTCCTACCAAGTTCGCAAAATAGGTGATTGAAGAAATCAAGGCAGTTTTATTATTATTATTCAATACTAGAATAATAGCAAGAAGGAAATAACGATAAAAGCTGTTTGCTTATTTGCCTAAAAGAAGGAACCATTTTGAAACCAGAGTTAAATATCAAATCCAAGATAAAGTCTAGCAAAATCATCGATTCATTGTATTAAGAAGAAACTCATAGCAAGAAGTTACACAAGCTACTCCTAAGTTAAATAATTAGAAGCAAAACAAAGCAAAACAAATAATAATTCTTTTTGAAGGACTGCATCAAAGTAGAGAAAACATGCTTGAAAATATTTAAGGTACAATCTGATAATCATATGCGTCTATCCAAAATCATGGTACTCTAAATTCCCGTCATACTAGTAAGCAAGGCTACGATAATCACAGAGTCCTTGACTTATGCACATACCTCTAGAATCGTAGTATTTAACATTTTTGCGGTGTCGCTAGCTTGGCTGCGAAAATCTTAAATTCCTACACCCGAGAAATATATCCAGAGTCAGACTATATGTCCTCACCATGCTGGCTAATATGACTATAGAAGACTAGATTCCATAACATAGATGACCTAGCCCATATAATTTCATCTTGTCAAAAAAATTAAATTAAATCAACAATGAATACCCATAAATCAAATCAAATTTATCAACGAACTTCAAAATTCAAAATGAACAAAAATCCATCAAAATACAACTCGGATGCAACAGCTATCATCAAGATTCAAAATTCGAAAATCATTCATCAAAATCAATGAATACAACTCAAATTCAACCATAATCCATCCAAATCAAATTTAACAACAGTAAGTAAAAATAAATCAAATCAAGGGAAAAAAGAGTTCTCAAATCGAAGTTAAAGTAAGATTCTCAAGGGTCATTCCGGGAATCTCTCAAGGGTTCCTAACTGTGATTGAGTACCTTCAAGATATATCCTATTCCTACTGTAGGCTGTAGTCGTACTCAAATTCGAATACCACTACATAAACTCGACCTGCATGGGCCACCACTAAAAACGTGTCATGACCCGCACCCACTGTTAGGGTACGAGAACGTAATAACGTCCAGCCTACGCCGCAGTATTGGCGGTAGAACGCTGTCCTAGGTCACATCATCTAACAATATAATGCTAAGCAGATATAGTCTCAATCACATTTAAGGTAGAGCATGATAATGTTAGATAAAACATAAAATCCAAATAGATACGGGAGATAGAAGTCTAAGTGTCTAAGATACAAAAACCCAGAAATATATCTCAAAACTCAAATACAGTAATCTACAAAGTAAATACAACTCCAGACAAATGAAATAACTATCTAAACAACCTCTAAGGTGTCTCCTCTAGGCTAGCAGGCAACCTCCAAGCTATCTGTAAAATTTATCAACAGGTCCAGTCAGGACAGGAACGAGCACATCTCATCTAGAAAACCCAAGTAAATGACAGAGATAGGCAGTTGTATTGATGAAAATGGCAGTTTATATTCAAGTGATGGTAAGAAAGACAGATAAGGTGCAAGAAAAGTAAATAACTAAACAAGAGAAGAATCATAGCAATGAAGTCTGTAAAAATAGAACTAGCTGAACCACGGTAATATGATATGAAGTCCAGACAACAATGTAGACCAGTGTAACTCCAATGTAAGTCCAGTACAAGATGAATCTAATACAAGATGAATCCAGTAAGGGACGATTTCAGTTATAGTGATCAATGATTCCAGGGTGAGTCCAGCCTATACTCTAACAGTGTGTTTTAAAATACCGAGATCGACATGTAAACGGCTGTGGATAATCCGGCACACCTCTCACTGATCAGGCGAGAGATGGCTATCATTCCAGTAGATTCCAGTAGGGGTGATTCCAGTAATGGGGTATGTCTACATGTCTTACTCTAGTATTTTCCCTCCCAGCAAGTGAATCCAGAATTCTGACACAATGATTCAAGATGAGTCCAGCCAAAATATAATGATACCAGTAAATGATTCCAGTAAATGATTCCAGCAGGGGTGATTCCAGTAATAGAAGCCGGAAATGATGATACCAGTAATAGAGGCCAGAAAATAAATATGTGTCATATACATGAATCCACTGTTCTAACTAAGGTAAACATGGAATTTTTTAGATAAATCTTACAGGCTATATATAAAATCAATGCAGTAATCAACATCTCAAAACCCACTGTTCTAACTAAGGTAAACTGAAATCTTTTTGTCGATTTGACGAGAAGAAATAGAAGACAATATAGTATCTGAAATGCATCGCTAATCAACTAAAAAGAATAAGTTTGAACTTAGAACAGTATAGTATCTGAAATGCAATATTAACATAACAAGATGTGGAAAATAAAAGGTAAACTGAAATCTTTTTGTCGACTTGACGAGAAGAAATAGAAAGACAGGTAAAATGAATCACTTTACATACCCGACATCAGAAACCTTAAAGTAAACGGGGAAAGCAATTTTAAACGAGAATGGCTCTCCATCCAAGTTTTTTATGCCAGGAGTAAGCATCAGATCTCCTGTAGGTCCCAGAGAAATGCGAAGACGAAATTCAAAACTGCAATTCCAAAAGTGATATTATTAAATTGACTGATTTTGGATACCATTTTGGCATAAGCAATAAGGAATTTTGAGACTGGTACTGTAGGAAATTTTTTTTCCAAAGTACTACAACCATTGGTCTACTATGCAAATGTACAACCCACTTAACAAGATATTCTTTAGGTGCATTTACAAGTTAAAGGAGGTTATTATCTAATATCCAAGTATCCAGAGACAATCTAGAAGCATTCAACTAAAGCCAGATTTAATTGCCCAAATTGTTCATATAGTGGAACAAACCTGTGGGGCCACAAACTTTTGATTTCTTCAGATGTCCTTAGAATCAGATCTACAAAGGTCCGGTGGGTCACAGTTTGAAACGGTGGTGGATCAGTGTCAATAGCCCAAACTTGTTTGCTCGCAAAATCATCTAGCTCAGAATTTTCGTAGGCCCAAAATTGCATATACAAAAGTTGACAGATCATTAGCATATATGATATAACAGTTGACATTATAAATTGGAAGAATAAATTAAAATTCGTACTTGAGGAAAGCAGATCGTGATGCCCCTGTGTCTTGCTTCCGCAGGGTTCCTAATAGACTACATGGACAGAAATTCTAATTAGAACTAGTAATGAATCCAGGAAAAATTTAGTATGTCAATATAAAACAGCTGCTATCAGTGAGACCCATCAAACGTTGAATCTGGACCCAAACAATTGATTACATCATTCTTTGTAGGGGTTTAGATGACCCCCATTCAATTAAACTACCCCTTAATTAGTTTCTTATTTAAGTAGAGAGAAGCATTTTCCATGCAGATTACAGCAATGCCATATTAATACAAATCCGTGTTCATGCATCATCACGATTTCATGGTGAAATCAGTCAAATAACTTTCTTTCAAATGGAAAGTGATCGTACACTTAACAATAAAAGGACAATAAATTAAGGCAGACAAACGTAGATATATTATTAGGCAGACAACACCATCGTCTAATTACATTTAGCTCCAACATATCTCAACAGAAATCTTCTGAAACTTACAAGCCCCTCTTAAAAATCAACAATTCATTAGCACATAACTAATTAGAATCATTTTTTTTTGAAAATTCCCTAAATTTTATTAAGAAGTATTAGGAATACTGAAACATTCCTCATACTTATGAATATCATCAACAATGTTTTAGACGATGCAAATTGGAGGATGAGAAAGGGAAGAATTTAAGGAGTTCTCAAGAGCATAAGAAGCAAGAGCATAGGCTGCTAGATTCCTCGATCTTCTGATGAACTGGATAACAATATCCTTCGTATGCAATAGCTCAGTTGAAATAGAGTCAAATAAATCCTCCATGCGCCAGGGAGTGATGTGTTTTTCTCCCCTTAAGATCCTAACAGAGGTAAGGGAATCAGATTCAATGATGAAGGTATGGAAATTCATCTGATTATCAAGATCCTTGGCCAGTAGAATTCCTTGAAGCATAGCGTGAGCCTCTGCTTCCAGGCTGATCTCCAAATAGTTGACAGAGCTGGCAAACTAAGTCGAGGCTCTGATAAAATCTCCATTGTGATCTCTGGCTATCGCCCCAGCGGCACAGGAAGACGATGACGTAGCACCGTCAACATTAATCTTGATGGTCCCCTGAGGCGGAGGCTCCCATCGAGATTTATCAAGAAAATCTTCTTTCATCTGATTGAGCTCTGTTAATCCATGCACTGGCGCTTCAGAGCAGTTTTGATAGTGCTCGAATGCAAGCTGCACAATAAATGCCGGATTATGAGTTGAGTGATTGAAAATGCAAGAGCATCGAGACTTCCAAATAGCCCAGAGAATGCAGGAACCCATAATGAATACCTCGGTGATGCTCTGATCCAGGATCCAATGCTGTAGGAGGTGATCGATCTTCCAATGCTTCTCGATCCGGAGGCCTAAGTTGCTGATAAACCACACTTCTTTGGAAACTTGACAATGGAGGAAGAGGTAGTCCTTGTCTTCATTCCACGTTGCACAGAAGGGACAAAATCGATTAGCAGTGGTAATACGCATGTTGATGGCCGTGTTCAGCAGAAAAGCATCATTCCTGAGACGCCATATAAAAACCCGGATGCGAGGTGAAATGCTCTTGATTTTCCAAAGTCGGTTCCAAAAGGTGCAATCCGAAGTACTGTAAGAGCCACTCGGTTGATGTAGCCGAATCGATTCATAAAAGGATTTCGTAGAAAAGACCCCATTCCTAGCTTCAGTCCAGATAAGTCTATCTGGTTCTCTACTCTCACTGAACCTGATAGCCAGGATGGCGTTTGCCTCCATTTTTTGGAATAATGAATGAATGATATCCGTGCTCCAAGATTTGGTCTGAGGGTTCATCAGATTACAGACCATCTTAGGCCCATTTAGCGGTATGGAGATCCCTAGAGGACGAAATCCAGGCAGGGTAGGAATCCAAGGATCATCAAGGATGTCGACCCAACCTTCATTAATTTTCCAGCATACCTTGCCTGCCATTTTAACGCGGATATCCAGAAGAGCTTGCCAAGTAGGTGAATCTCTAGCCGACTTATGAGCATTACAAATCGATTTCCCTTGAAGATATATGCCCTTAAGTAGGCGAACCCAGAGCATATCGGGTTTTGTTAGAAAGCTCCAGAGAAGCTTACCGATCAAAGCTTCGTTAACCCATTCAGGCTTACGAAATCCCAATCCGCCCAATCTTTTAGGAAGAAGGAATTTATCCCAAGCTAGGAAATGCATTTTCCTATCATTTGAACTGTGACCCCACCAAAAATTATGTTAAATTTTTTAGAATTCCCTAGTAATGGACGTAGGGATCATGTAGGTCGCCATATAGTAAATTGGTAGTGAGCTAAGAGTGGAATGAATGAGAGTGCTGCGACCTGCATGAGATAATACCTTCTGCTTCCAACCTTGAAGGCGAGAGTTGCATTTATCAAGAAGATGACGATAAGTACCTCTCCGATACTTGGATTTTAATAGGGGATGTCCCAGATATCGGTCGTCACTGTCCATGTTGGTCAGGTTGATAGAGGCTGCAAGTGTGGCTTGATCTCCAAGCCCGACCCCCTTGCTAAAGTGAATGCAGGATTTCGCAAAGTTGATACGCTGACCTGACCAGTCCGCGAACATCTGGATAGATGCTTTAACATAATCCAACGATTGGGTTGTAGCATTGCCAAAAATGAAAATATTATCTGCAAAGAACAGATGAAAAATCGAAGGTGGGTACCTATTAATGCGGATACCATTGAATAAGTCATCTCGTTCTAGGCAATATAGCAATCTGGATAGCACTTCCATGCAGATAATGAATAGATAGGGCGAGAGGGGGCATCCTTGTCTGATGCCTCTCTTGGGTTTAATGAACCCCTCAGCCGAGCCATTAACGAGCACTGAGAAGGAGACCGATGTGATACATTCCATAATCAGCTTGTTTGTGTGCCCCCGAATGCCCATGCCATGAAGAACTGATTTGATGAAACTCCATGATACCCGATCATACGCCTTGGACATGTCAATCTTGAGCACGAACAACTTCTTCCTACTCCTGGGAGACTTCATGGCATGAAACACTTCCTGCGCAATGATGATGTTATCAGAAATTTGTCTACCTGGAATAAATGCATTCTAAAATGGCGATATAAGGGAATCCATATGTGCCCGGAGCCGAGTGGTGAGGATCGCAGAAATGATTTTGTAGACGATATTGCATAGAGAGATGGGACGAAAATCACTCGGAGAAGCAGGCACAGCAGTCTTCGGAATGAGGGCAATGTTCGTGTGGTTGATTGTTTTAGGGAAGCTAGCCGCTTCAAAGGCCGATTGAATCATAGTCACTACATCATCCTTCACAAATTGCCAGCTTTTTTGAAAAAAAAATCGCTGGGAGACCATCAAGTCCTGGTGCAGATAGCGATTTCATAGATTTAATGACTGCCTCAATCTCCCCTGATTCAGGGATTGCACCTAAAGTAGAGTTGTCTTCAGGTGATATAGGTTGATGAGATATGATGAAACTCGGATCGATTGACTGTGATCCGTCCTCAGTGAAAAGTTTCCTGAAATGATCGACCAACCGGTTTGAGATTACTTCATGAGTATTGGACCACGAACCATCTTCTAGCTGGAGACTATGTATGAAGTTCTTCCTCTTTCGCGCAGAGGCGTGAAGGTGGAAGTATTTAGTGTTTCTATCTCCCTCCCGGATCCAATTACACTTAGCTCTTTGTTTCCAGTACGAGTCCTCCAGTTGGAGGAGATCCTTCAGCTCTTGGACTAGAGAGCGTTCTTCAATGGCATTGCTCGGGGTCAGATTTGCACTCTGGATGTCAAGCAATTTGTTTTTGAGGGTGGAGATCCGGAGTTTGATATTGCCAAAGTTACTCATGCCCCAATTGGTGAGTTGTCCAAGAGTATGGGTAAGCTTCATGGGAGTATTTGATGAATACTTGAGGTCAAGATTCCGCCATACCTTGTCGAGGAAGGAAGAGTACTCAGCATGAGTGGTCCAGAAGTCTTCAAATTTGTGTAAGCGCCGCCGATATGGTCTTCTTTTTTGTGTGTTAAGGAGGATTGGAGCGTGGTCGCTATTAATCCGGGGGAGGACAGATACCGAACCAAAAGGGTGCAGATGACTCCAGTCTAGATCCGCAAGGACACGATCCAGACGCTCCTGAATGAGAAATTGGGGACTGCGCCCATTACTCCAAGTGTATGCAGGTCCGTTGAACCCCAAGTCAATAAGACCACAGTGATTAATCATATTCAAGAAAGGAGCAGCATCATTAGGATCAAAGCGCCTACCTCCAATTTTGTCATTAGCACTGGTAATAGAATTAAAGTCACCTATGCATACCCATGGCGTGTAAAAGCCTAATGATTGAGCCGTGATAAATTCCTAGAGCCGAGGCCTGTCCTTCTTTATCGGGCTGCCATATACACACAGAAGATGCCATGCTGGATCCGTTGGGGAAGCTTCAATAAATAATGTTATGAGATTTTTGGAGGCATATTTGACTGACGCTGAGATGGTGTTATCCCATCCAATCCATAGTCTACCAGAGTGACTTGAGGACGGGACGGAATGGTAGTTCGGGTAGCCGAGAAGGGGGAGAGTTGTGGAAGTATGATTAGGAGAGGACATAGTTTCAGAGACGAAGAAGATGGCGGGGCGGGTGGAGGTGAGGAACGAGCGGAGGGTGTAAAATGTCGGGCCATTCCTCGTGCCACGACAGTTCCACGATAGCACTAACATTGCCCTTGCGGCTGTTGAAGGTCAGCCGCCACCACCTTAGTGTATGTCACATTTGGGAATTTGGATATCAGAAGACGTTTAGGAGGGTCTGGAACCAAACTTGGAAGAGGGCGCTTAGAACTTACTGCTGCCTGACCATTCAAGGGTTTGTTGTTTTTACGGGACATCTTCTTCCAGGTTGATTTCCTCTTTGATATAGTGAACCCTGTCGGGGATGATGGAGGAGGTAAGCTAGAGCCTTCATCCATGTGAGTAGCAATAGGATCCAAGTTTGAAGGAGGGTGAGAATCATCTTTATTCATAAAAAAATTGCGGAGGCTGGTGGATGAGGATCCTGTATGATCTTTGATATTTGGGGTATTGTCATTAGCAGGAGGAATATCCATGCCTGTGTCCTGTTGATGAGAGGCCATAGCAAGGATCTCGGGGTTCATCACAGGATTATGCACAATCCGTTCTCGACTGGGATAGATAAGAGGTTCACTCGCAAGATTAAAATTGGAACAGGTATCTGTATTGGTTACTGGAGGGGGATTTATTGAGTGGGGATGGGGTGATCCCCTGTTTTTCGGGATGGAATATTTGACGATCTGGAGAGCTGTAGGACAGCCACGTGACTCATCAACAGTCGGTCGTTCATCGGAAAGATCTCGTGGGATCGGAGGGTCAAAGATACTCTCCGGTGATTGGCCTGGTTGGCTATGATAATTGGAATTGATCTCGCCAGAGTTGGTAGCAGTATGCGTTCGTCTGGATGAGCCCTTAAATATGTCAGCCACATAATCTTCTGTACGAACCCTCGCCTGAGAAAGAAGTTTGATTCTGTCCTTATCCTCTTCCGTCCAGTCATCACTAATCAATGACAAAAAGAGTTCTCTATCAGGACATTGAGTAATTGAGTGCGCCCCACTCTAGCACAAAAAGTGCATAACCGAGGCAGCCTCTCATATTTGATGTTAACTCGATTCGAGCTACACCCCTCTAAATTAATGGCTATAGAGCACTTTAAGGGTTTGGTGATGTCAATGAGGATTTTAATCCGAGCATATGTTTTTCACTTCATGACATCTGCATCAGAGCAAGGACGTGGTGAGCCAATAACTTCGGCAATTTTCCCAATAGCCTTTTGATTCAAAAATTTGGGCGGGATACGGTGGAGTTGGATCCACAGATCCGCAAACATAAAGGTATATTCTTCCGGTAGCTTGGACGGATCACATCTCTCCAGCACAAGGATGTCTTCATTAATGGACCATGGAGCCTCCGAGATGATCCGATCGGCTTCCATGGGAGAGGAAAGTCGTACAAGGAACGAGCCTACCTCTGTGTCTAGGTCATTGACCTAGATTGTATTTGGAGTCCTCCATAGTTTTTGAAGTATAGATGACATCGATGAGCAGGTGAAGCGTCGAGATGATAGAGGTTTGATAGCAAGAGATGATCGCCAATGCTGGGGAACAGAGCTTTCCCTCGCAGATAAGTTAACGGTGTCGGCTGTACCCTGGAGCGAAAAGAGATCCGCCATCTTCTCTAAAACCTCTATGTATGAAGATGTTACGAACCTGGTACTGACACACTTGAGTATCAGTCACTAGAGTAGCAGAGGAGTAGAAGTAATTCACAATTAGCAGTCATTAGCAGCTGTTAGAACAAATTTCCTTTATTAGCAAATGCAGCCTTAGCCAGTACAGCCACCAGATATTTCCTTTTGTAATATTTGCTTTTTGTAGATATTTCCTCTTGTTAGGACACCTGTTGCAGACAGCAGGAATGTCAGTAAGAAGGCTATAAAGAGAGTAATGTAGGAAAGGGAGAGTAGGAAGAGAATAGCATGAATTAATTAGTTAACCATAGCCTCAATAGCTCTGTCATCTTCTTCTTCTTCTTCTTCTTCTTCTTTTTCATCAATAATATTATCTTCATTATTAGGCATTCAAGCTTTCTTACCTGTAGATGAGTTATACCACTGGCTTACCTCCTCCTCCTTCAGGACTGAGGATTCGGGATCCTAACATCTTGGTATCAGAGCCCCTCTCGCCATTGCTCGAGACGAGTCGAGAAAGGGGATCAAGCAGCGCTGGTTCATATCAAGAAATGACGGGAGGAAATCAAGTTCCTAGTGGACAGGGACAAACTCACATTCATGAAGGTACTGTTCTTGAATTAATTAGCAACAAGTTTGATCAGTTTGGCAGTAAAATAGATCTGCTATTTGAAGAACTGCTACGAGCCAGAGGGGGAGTAGATCCAACCCCTGCAACCACCATGCCACCCCCACAACCCACAACACCACAATACCAGTTTCAATCACCACCACCACCACCCCCACAACCTGCACAAATACAAAACCACTTCCAAACACCACCCCCACCACCACCACAACCTGCACCAACACAAAACCATTTCCAAATGCCACCCATGCAACACCCAGCCCATATGCCAAATGTTGGATTTTCCCAGTTTGGAAACATTCCCCTGGGATACCAACCACCCTTAATACAGTTTGAACATCCACACTTCTTTCCACCAACCCATGCAAATGATCCCAGGATCAGGCCAGGAACACAAACACCACCTCCACCCAACATGGTCCCTCCAATATATATAGAACCAGCACAAATGCCCAATATAGGAGGACAGGGTTGGGGGCAAGCCTCTGTTCGACTCAAGTTACCTGAGTTTGATGGGGAAATGGATGTTGAGGAGTGGTTGCTCAGAGCAAATTACTACTTCAACTATTATGGCATTCCAGACTGGGACAAGGTGAGGATATGCTCAGTGCAACTGAAGGGGACAGCAGCATACTGGTTCGATTGGTTGGTGAAAATTCGAAATGGAGTTGTAAACTGGCAAGACTTCCATAAATGCATTAAGATGGAATTTGGCCCCTCTAAATTTACAGATCATATCATTGACCTGAAGTTACTAAAACAGGAAGGCTCTGTTCAGGACTACACTTTACAATTCTAAAAGATGTCAAAGAAGGTCACTGGCTTCCCTGAGAGTAGCATGGTCAGTCATTACATTGGGGGCTTGAAGGATGAGTTAAGATATGAAGTATTAGTGGCTAGCTCAGTCAACCTTCCAGCTGCTATGCAAGCTGCAAAACTCAATGAAGCCAAGCTGTT
Organism: Iris pallida; assembly: GCA_029216955.1. Taxonomy (NCBI): domain Eukaryota; kingdom Viridiplantae; phylum Streptophyta; class Magnoliopsida; order Asparagales; family Iridaceae; genus Iris; species Iris pallida. Next base: position 26,061,611 of record JANAVB010042020.1, on the reverse strand, counting down.
AGCTGTGAGAAAAACTATGAGAAATTTCACATATCCTCAAAAAAGTGCAATAGGGTATGGCCAAAGTCACACTACCAGTAATGAAGTAATGAAGAAGGGGCTAACACAGGGTGCAACCCCAGTGACTGAAAAGAGGTTCACACAAAATCTGAACCCTCAAACTCATACTATCTCACCAAATGAACTGACCAGAAGGAGAAGTCTAGGACTATGTTACATGTGTGATGAGAAATGGGCAAGAGGACACAAATGTAAAGAAAAAAGATTGTATATGTTAGTTACAGATGAAGATGAAGAACGAGAGGACACCACTGAACCATCAACTGAGTCTGAGCAGCCTGATACAAATCAAGGGCAGGATACAACTCAAGGTATCTCTCAAAATTTGTTTGAAATATCATTGCAAGCATTATCTGGAATTTCACATCAGTCTACTATGAAGATGAGAGAAACTGTAAAGAACAAGGCAGTGATCATTTTGGTGGACTCAGGGTCCACCCATAGCTTCATTGATACCACCTATAGTCAGAGAATGAATCTCCTCCTCCAGGATAGCAAACCTTTTGATGTTTTAGTGGCAAATGGGAAGAAGCTCACTAGCAAGGGGGTCTGCAAGGGGATCACTATAGAATGTCAGGGTACTAAAATTGTTACTGACCTACTTTTACTTCCTATCACTGGGTGCCACATAGTGTTAGGAGCCAATTGGCGTAGCACTTTGGGTGACATAGTGTGGAACTTTCAAGATCTTACTATGAAGTACACAGAAGGAGGGAAGGTGCAGCAACTCAAAGGGGTGAAGGCCAACAACAAGCAACTGGGAGCACTTAACTGCAGGGACTTGAGACAAAAACCTCAGTTTTTTGTCATTCAACTAAACTATTGGCCAGAATGCAAAGAGAACACAAGCAAGGCAGAAACAGATGGGGAACTACAGCAGCTGTTGGAGGAGTTTGGACAATTGTTTGAAGAGCCTACAGAGTTGCCACCTAAAAGGCTGTATGTTCATAAAATTCCTCTATTGCCAGACTCACATCCTGTGTGCAGCAGGCCATATAGACACCCCTATCTCTTGAAGAATAAAATTGAGAGGCAAGTGCAGGAAATGTTGAAGACAGGAATCATAAGGCCTAGCAGTAGTGCTTACTCATCCCCAGTGATCTTGGTGAAGAAGTCAGATGGTACATGGAGGCTCTGCATAAACTACATGAACCTGAACCTGAACCTGAACACTAGCAAAGACAAATTTCCCATTCTATTAGTTGAAGAGTTATTTGATGAGCTATTTGGGGCCTACTGTTATTCTAAACTTGACCTAAGGTCTGGGTATCACCAGATTAGGATGAATGAAGAGGACATTCATAAAACAGCCTTCAGAACTCATGAAGGCCATTATGAGTTCTTAGTGATGCCCTTTGGGCTCACTAATGCCCCATCAACATTTCAAGCCATGATGAACCACATTTTCAAGGATTACTTGAGGAAATTTGTCCTTGTATTCTTTGATGACATTTTAGTATACAGTGCCAATGCCACAGAGCACTACATGCATCTAAAGATGGTCTTTAAAAAACTGGAAGAAAATTAGTTAAAGCTCAAGAGAAGTAAATGCAGTTTCCTGCAAGACAGAGTAGGCTACTTGGGGTATTTTATTTCTGGAGAAGGAGTTGAAGTTGATCAAGATAAGATCAAGGCAGTTATATCTTGGCCCATTCCCAAAACACTCAAGGAACTAAGAGGGTTCCTAGGCCTCACTGGTTATTACAGGAGATTCATCCAGAGTTATGGTACCATAGCTGGAGCTCTAACTAACTTACTCAAGAAGAACTCCTTCAATTGGGATCAAAGAGCCCAATCATCATTTGAGAATCTGAAGACAGCTCTAACAAACCCACCAGTGTTAACCATGCCAAATTTTGAGGAGGAATTTACTCTGGAGTGTGATGCCTCAGGAGGAGGCATAGGTGCAGTACTCATGCAAAGGGGGAAACCCATAGCTTACTTAAGTCAACACCTAAAGGGGAGGGCCACACTACTCTCCACTTATGAAAAAGAAATGTTGGCAATCTTACTAGCAGTGAAGAAATGGGGGCAGTACTTATGGTGTAAAACTCCTAAATTTCTACTATTTTTTTATTTATTAAATTGGTACTGATTTAAAATTTTGTATTGTACGTCGCGTAGTCGTATTGTACGTCGTACGCGAAAGTTCATTTTTCGAATTTGCTCGACGAGTGCGAATATGTGCGAGCGTACAAAATTTTTATTTTTATGGTTTCAAAATAATATACATAATGATTATTTTGTTAGCATTCCAAAATTTCCAAGTTGTTATTTATTTACAAAGCCTTTCATTTATACAGCTATAATAATAAATAATTATTCTTATAAATTTTATTTTAGAAAAATATATTTATGTAAATATTATTTGGTCATAGATAAATATTTCGTAATTACTTATTTAGTTTATTTTTAAATAATAATGTAATTTTCAAAATTATTATTATTAGTATTTTTGGAGAATATATTTTTGAATTATTATGGCAATTTAAATCTTGATTTGATTTCATGGATTTATTTAAATAATTAAAATAATACCTATAATTTGAAATTTGATTTAAATTTGATTTGGATTTGGATTGGATTTGAATTTGGTTTTATTTAAATAAATATACGATTTATCAAAAAGGGTTTAAATATTCCTAATCCTATCCAAATGGGAATTCCCACATCCTACAAATAGGCAGGTACTCCTCCATTATTTTTTCACAATTCATCATCCATAAATTCCACAACAAAATTTTCCCACCCACGTGAGTGCATCGTGTCCATGTAATCCCTTCCCATCCAATATTCTTATTCCATGTTTTTTTTACAAATACAATTTCATCCCCCGTGTCGACAACCCCGACACGATTTAATAAATTCCTAATCCTAATCCTGTCCTAGCTAATTTCGGCCAGCCACCTTGACGGAGCAGACCCGACCATCATCATCACGGCTCCTCCTCTCCCGCCAGTCCCGTCCAACCCCGTACGATCCCGACCACCACCCTGCCTATCCCTCGCAGCCAGCCTCTCCTTCCCGATGGCAAACCACAACCACCTTTACTATCCTCCCCGACACCGCCCGCTGCCACCATCATCGCCACAACCATCGTCATCACGACCCCCGCCTACCAAAACCACCACCCAACTCCGGCCAAGTCCCAGCCTGTAACTACCTCCGTCATCTCCGCGAGCCCGACCAACCCCCACAAACCTGTCCACGACTACACCGCCACCACAGCCTACAGCGGCCACCGTCGCTCCTCACCACGACCAAACCCCCTTCGTTCCATCACCCCCTGACTCTTCCCGACACCACCAATCCGCCCACTTACGGCCGCCTCCACCGGTACAGCAACCACCAGCACCCACCGGCGCCTATAGCCGGCGAACCCCCCAAAGTCCCCCCACAATTTTGACCAAAAAAAAGAAAGGGGAAGAAAGAAGAAAACCACCGCCGCCCTTACCTCGGTTCACCGGCGACTCCACCCAGCCGCCGCCTTCCGCCGGAGCCACCCTCTGGAAACCCCCGAGACCTCCACCGCGTCCCTCCGTGCCGCCGGCCGGATCCGTCGTGCCCTAGCCGCCACGATCCCGCCGACGAGCCGCAGCCACCGTCGAACCCCCTCTTACTTCCTCCGCCGGAGCCGGAGCACGTCAACGGCCGCGCCCGGTCTCCTCGCCATCCTGGCAAGCACCGCTGCCCAGCCCTCTTCCCAAACCCTCCGGCGCAGACCGCTGTCGCCGCCGACTCGATCTCCCTCTCCGATCGGCCACCGCGCCCCTTCGATCCGCCTCCGCCATCACCGTCGTCTCCTCCGCCCCGCCTTGCCGACAACTCACAGCCCGCTCCCTCTCTCCCTCCTCCTTCCTTTCCTTTTTTCACTCTCTCTCTCTTCTTTTCGAATGGGTTGTGATTTTTGCTGTGGATTAGTATGTTGTTTATTATTATTATATTTTTTTCTTTTTTTTTCTCTTTTCTGTTGTATTTATTATTTTTATTATTATTATTATTATTGTTATTATTATTATTATTTTTTCTTTTTAGTGTGGTTCTCTTCCTTTTGAGAAAAGGACAGAGGTCTGTTGTTTTTTTATTATGTCTTTTGGTTGTTTAGGCTAGCCTGGTTTATTTTGTTTGTTGGTTTTACTTTATTATTATTTTTTTCTATTCACTATTATTTTGCACTGGTATTTACTATTGTCTTTAGGTATTTTGTATCATTAGTATTATTATTATTATCACTACATTAATTATTAATTACATATTCTTAATAAACTGGTAAAATATCTCCAGTTATATTATTGTATTATTATTTTGAGTATTTAAATATGTGTTTAAATATTACTTTGACTTTCTAATTATTTTCAAGGATAGTTTTCAACCAAGGACTTGGACAAAATAAGGTTTAAAAATTTTATTGTATTTTCTAGTTATTTTCAAAAATCAATTAAATAAATGTATGGGGTTGGTGACCATATGTAATTTCAAATTTTGTATTTGAAGTATTGTTATATTGTTAGCCATTTATAAAGGTTGTATACATTTTCTACCTCGAAATCCTATTTTAACAATTTAGAGTTTTGCCTTAAAATATATTTTTCTTTCCTATATATTTTTCAGTAATTATCTAAAAGCTATCATCAAATATTATAAAATAATTTTTCTGAAATAGTATAAGTATTTGTTTACGCAACTTCCTTCTATTTTTGAACCTTGTCCAAGCCCATCATTCTTATTCCCTCGCCAAATCGATGCTATCTTATGTCCATTCTAACTGATTTGACCCTTCTGGATCCAATAGGACCGTCCATGTCACCACCCGAGGTCACCTTGCATAGTTGTTGCACCGGAGTCACCAATCGTGCCACCTGGATCATTGCAGCACACCAGGCGTCCTACCAGGCAAGATACCTTGCCATCTTGTACTTACATTTGATTCATGATATTTTATATGTTGCTAGTGTTTTTTACATTAGTAAGAGTATGTCCAAGTATGACTTGGGTGCCATCGATATGTATATCGATGTTTGTGTGTGTGCGTGTGTGTGTGTGTGGACCATATGTGGTAGCGGACTTTCCCGGTGTGTTAAAGTTATGCTTCATAACTTCTTTGACTTGTTGACACGTCTCATACACGACACATGAGTGAGGATCATTGAGTCGACACGAACCTACGTTTATTCGACTTGCTACCGATACGGGCGGTTCGTGTGTCGGTTCATTTATGGATTAGCGGAGTCTAGATAGCGACTTGCATAGAGATATGGATCGCCAAGACATGGATATGACTTGTGTGATACATGGGCGGGGAAAACTACTGGGACGTATGAGCTAGCCCAAAGCCTTCTAGATTGCCCGGTTATGGGTTCATGGTTTCCCTGTTATGGGTGTGTCGCTAGAGGATATATCCATTGCACGGCCCTGACCACGACGTCAGATACGGTCAGGAGGTATGCTAGCGATGCAAAGTATGAACTAGGGAATATATCCATTGCACGGCCCTGACCACGTCGTCAGATACGGTCAGAGACGTATACTAGTTCATACGAAAGCCTCTAGTGGATGCTATGCTTTATTCCTACCCACTTATACGTTCCAGTATAGTTTTCGACTTGCATTACACCTAGATGGTTAGGTTCCATTGTGTTGGAGCATGTGGTCTTTTCTTTATCATGTATCATTTATAGTTCATTATGGTATTGTTCTTCCTGTATCTTGTTACGTCCCTCTGAGGACCTGGTTTTTTCCCAGGTGTGTGTTCATGTTTTCCGCAGGTATCCTAGCCAAGGCCGTGGTCTTCTCCATTCTTTCGAAGACGATTGCGCTTGGTTCGTCTTTCCATTTTACGATTCATGTACATTTCTTTCATTGTGATAGTTGGTAGTGGACTTTGTCTCCGCCCAACGATTGTATCATAAATATTCGAGTTGATATTTATATTATTATTGTGGATGAGATTAGTTTGTCTTGGATTACTGCATTTTACAGCTTATATATTCATACGAGACCTACGTACTTCGTATGAATACAGCTGGCATGTCTACGTTCCTAGTCCTACGTATTTTGGGACTGGGGCGTTACATGTTTTTGTGGTGGCCCATGCAGGTCAAGATAAATTGTTTGGTTACTTTACCGTACCAAGCAATCCTGCGAATAGGATTAGAGTCTAGGATCTCATCCACACACTTGACTGCCTTCTCGCTTGACTCCTCGATTTGCATCTTGCTTGATTCTCTCTACCGTGAATTCTTATCCTTCTTTCGTGCTTGATGTTGGTTAGAAAGGTAATCCATACTAGGTCGACTTGTCCCATTGTCCCGTCACCCTGCTAGTTTAACTCTTGTTAGTTGGATAGAATACCTTACGACCTAACCTTCCTTGTGACCTTAACCAAATCTTAAGCAAGTAGACAGTAGTACGACTGTATAGGCACCAACCAAGGGCATGACTAAATTCTTAATAAGTTTGAACTAGTCTCACTTCTTTAAAATTTTAATCGTGCCTATGTTTATACAAATTTTTACTATCCTATGCAGCTAGTTTTGCAAGCTTATTCCCTTATCGAGCTTGATCATGACATGTTTTATTGGGTGCGCACCCACTAACATATTGTCTACTCAGAACCGGTGCATGATGGTCTGATCAACCTAATGCACTTTGGTTCGCTTTTTATCTATCATTCTACGTGGATGGAGACATAGCTAAACTTGTCCTCTAGGGCCCCTCCGCGACAGACTTGGCAATTCTTTTTGAATTACTCGCTCGCCTTTGAATCACATATTGGTATTCGAAAACAACTTCCTTGGACTCATATTGGTTTTTGTCTTTCACCTATTTTAGACGAAGACTCGTACTTGATAGATAGAAACCAAGTGTTCCCCTATGACCATGATAGTTAGTTAACCTTCGACCAAGCCACGTGACTAAAAATCTCGTCTCAAGTTATTCGCCCTCAAACTATTACCTTGACCATCTAATCGTTTGAAACTTAGGAATAACTAGAAATATTTTCTTAGTCGTACCCCTAAACCTAGATGACTATCTTTTCCAAGGGACCATGTGCCCCTGTTCTCAAATTATTTTACCTTCACCTCCAAGACTCTTGAACTTTTACTTACGTTAGTTAGCGACCTCATCCATAACCATATCCATGATTATTTCGACAGTACTTAAAAATCGCGATTTTCTAATGCATATTTTTGAACGTCGTGATTTGATTGTTCCTCATTGATATACCCTTGTTCCCTCTCAAACCCCCCTACTCATTTTTTAATTTCGAGGACAAAATTCTTGTAAGTTGGGTAGGATGTAAAACCCCTAAATTTCTACTATTTTTTTTATTTATTAAATTGGTACTGATTTAAAATTTTGTATTGTACGTCGCGTAGTCGTATTGTACGTCGTACGCGAAAGTTCATTTTTCGAATTTGCTCGACGAGTGCGAATATGTGCGAGCGTACAAAATTTTTATTTTTATGGTTTCAAAATAATATACATAATGATTATTTTGTTAGCATTCCAAAATTTCCAAGTTGTTATTTATTTACAAAGCCTTTCATTTATACAGCTATAATAATAAATAATTATTCTTATAAAATTTTATTTTAGAAAAATATATTTATGTAAATATTATTTGGTCATAGATAAATATTTCGTAATTACTTATTTAGTTTATTTTTAAATAATAATATAATTTTTGAAATTATTATTATTAGTATTTTTAGAGAATATATTTTTGAATTATTATGGCAATTTAAATCTTGATTTGATTTCATGGATTTATTTAAATAAATAAATAATACCTATAATTTGAAATTTGATTTAAATTTGATTTGGATTTGGATTGGATTTGAATTTGGTTTTATTTAAATAAATATACGATTTATCAAAAAGGGTTTAAATATTCCTAATCCTATCCAAATGGGAATTCCCACATCCTATAAATAGGCAGGTACTCCTCCATTATTTTTCCACAATTCATCATCCACAAATTCCACAACAAAATTTTCCCACCCACGTGAGTGCATCGTGTCCATGTAATCCCTTCCCGTCCAATATTCTTATTCCATGTTTTTTTTTTACAAATACAATTTCATCCCCCGTGTCGACAACCCTGACACGATTTAATAAATTCCTAATCCTAATCCTGTCCTAGCTAATTTCGGCCAGCCACCTTGACGGAGCAGACCCGACCATCATCATCACAGCTCCTCCTCTCCCGCCAGTCCCGTCCAACCCCGCACGATCCCGACCACCACCCTGCCTATCCCTCGCAGCCAGCCTCTCCTTCCCGATGGCAAACCACAACCACCTTCACTATCCTCCCCGACACCGCCCGCTGCCACCATCATCGCCACAACCATCGTCATCACCACCCCCGCCTACCAAAACCACCACCCAACTCCGGCCAAGTCCCAGCCTGTAACCACCTCCGTCATCTCCGCGAGCCCGACCAACCCCCACAAACCTGTCCACGACTACACCGCCACCACAGCCTACAGCGGCCACCGCCGCTCCTCACCACGACCAAACCCCCTTCGTTCCATCACCCCCTGACTCTTCCCGACACCACCAATCCGCCCACCTACGGCCGCCTCCACCGGCACAGCAACTACCAGCACCCACCGGCGCCTATAGCCGGCAAACCCCCCAAAGCCCCCCCACAATTTTGACCAAAAAAAAGAAAGGGGAAGAAAGAAGAAAACCACCGCCGCCCTTACCTCGGTTCGCCGGCGACTCCACCCAGCCGCCGCCTTCCGTCGGAGCCACCCTCTGGAAACCCCCGAGACCTCCACCGCGTCCCTCCGCGCCGCCGGCCGGATCCGTCGTGCCCTAGCCGCCACGATCCCGCCGACGAGCCGCAGCCACCGTCGAACCCCCTCTTACTTCCTCCACCGGAGCCAGAGCACGTCAATGGCCGCGCCCGGTCTCCTCGCCATCCCGGCAAGCACCGCTGCCCAGCCCTCTTCCCAAACCCTCCGGCGCAGACCGCTGCCGCCGCCGACTCGATCTCCCTCTCCGATCGGCCACCGTGCCCCTTCGATCCTACCAGGCAAGATACCTTGCCATCTTGTACTTACATTTGATTCATGATATTTTATATGTTGCTAGTGTTTTTTACATTACTAAGAGTATGTCCAAGTATGACTTGGGTGCCATCGATATGTATATCGATGTTTGTGTGTGTGCGTGTGTGTGTGTGTGGACCATATGTGGTAGCGGACTTTCCCGGTGTGTTGAAGTTATGCTTCATAACTTCTTTGACTTGTTGACACGTCTCATACACGACACATGAGTGAGGATCATTGAGTCGACACGAACCTACGTATTCGACTTGCTACCGATACGGGCGGTTCGTGTGTCGGTTCATTTATGGATTAGCGGAGTCTAGATAGCGACTTGCATAGAGATATGGATCGCCAAGACATGGATATGACTTGTGTGATACATGGGCGGGGAAAACTACTGGGACGTATGAGCTAGCCCAAAGCCTTCTAGATTGCCCGGTTATGGGTTCATGGTTTCCCTGTTATGGGTGTGTCGCTAGAGGATATATCCATTGCACGGCCCTGACCACGACGTCAGATACGGTCAGGAGGTATGCTAGCGATGCAAAGTATGAACTAGGGGATATATCCATTGCACGGCCCTGACCACGTCGTCAGATACGGTCAGAGACGTATACTAGTTCATGCAAAAGCCTCTAGTGGATGCTATACTTTATTCCTACCCACTTATACGTTCCAGTATAGTTTTCGACTTGCATTACACCTAGATGGTTAGGTTCCATTGTGTTGGAGCATGTGGTCTTTTCTTTATCATGTATCATTTACAGTTCATCATGGTATTGTTCTTCCTGTATCTTGTTACGTCCCTCTGAGGACCTGGTTTTTCCCCAGGTGTGTGTTCATGTTTTCCGCAGGTATCCTAGCCAAGGCTGTGGTCTTCTCCATTCTTCCGAAGACGATTGCGCTTGGTTCGTCTTTCCATTACGATTTATGTACATTTCTTTCATTGTGATAGTTGGTAGTAGACTTTGTCTCCGCCCAACGATTGTATCATAAATATTCGAGTTGATATTTATATTATTATTATGGATGAGATTAGTTTGTCTTGGATTACTGCATTTTATAGCTTATGTATTCATACGAGACCTACGTACTTCGTATGAATACAGCTGGCATGTCTACGTTCCTAGTCCTACGTATTTTGGGACTGGGGCGTTACATATGGGACAGACAGTTCACCATAAAGACAGACCATAAGCCACTCAAGTACATGCTGGAGCAAAGACTCTGCACAGAGGCTCAGTACAAGTGGGTGATGAAGTTACATGGCTACCAGTACAAGGTTGAGTACAAAAAGGGTAGAGAAAATCAGGCAGTAGATAGCTTGTCTAGAAGGGAAGAGTCTACACTTACCACAACAGAAGAAGCTATAGTCTCAGCCATCTCCATTGTTCAAGCTGGATGGCTACAGCAGATCAAGCACCAAATGGAGACTTCAGAGTTTTATGCAAGGCTACAAGAGAAATGGGAGAAGGGCATGCTGAACACAGATAAGTATACCTACATTAATGACTTGTTCTATTACAAGAATAGGTTGGTCCTGGACCCCAGCTCTGAGTTTACTAAAATCATGATGAAGGAGCACCATGACTTATTACAAACTGGACACTCTGGCTATTTGAAGACTCTACACAGAATCAAAAAAGTTTGTTACTGGCCAGGTATGAAGAATTCAATAAAAAAATATGTACAAGAGTATGATATCTGTCAAAGGCATAAAGGAGAGAACATTCTTCCTACAGGGCTTCTTCAACCCCTACCAATACCCAACCAGATATGGGAAGACATCTCCCTTGATTTTATAGATGGTCTACCTCGTAGCAATCATAAAACCACCATCATGGTGGTAGTGGATAGACTAACCAAATATGTTCACTTATTTGCCTTGACCCACCCATATACAGCAGTGGGAGTTGCACAGACCTTTGTGGAAGGGATTTTCAAGCTACATCCATGGGATGCCCAAATCGATTGTAACTGATAGGGATCTTGTGTTCACGAGCTTATTCTGGAAGGAGTTCTTCAAGCTACAAGGGACTTCACTCAAGTACAGCACATCTTACCATCCACAAACAGATGGACAAACTGAGGTGACCAACAGATGCTTTGAAGGGTACCTCAGATGCTTCTGCAGTCATAAGCCAAGGGAATGGAGCCTTCACTTACCATGGGCTGAGTATTGGTTTAATACCAATTGGCACACAGCTACCCAGATCACTCCCTATGAAGCTGTATATGGTAGGCCACCCCCCCACATCCTTACTTATGTACCAGATTTAGCCAGGGACCAAGAAGTAGCAGCAACATTATCAACCAGGGACAATGCACTGAACATCCTCAAGGACAATCTTCTACTATCTTAAGAAAGAATGAAAAAATTTGCTGATGCCAGGAGGACAGACAGGCAATTCGAAGTGGGCGATTGGGTTTATCTGAGGCTGCAACTTTATAGGCAAGTGTCAGTAGCTCAAAGGAAGCCAAAAAAATTGGCCCCTAAATACTATGGTCCTTATCAGATTGAAACCAGGATAGGAGCAGTGGCCTATGGTCTGAAATTACCTGAGGGATCAATGATTCACCCTGTATTCCATGTGTCTCAGCTCAAGAGGAAACTGGGAACACACTCTAACCTGGACACTAGAATTCCAAATCAGAAAGATGGGTTGAGTCTGGAACCTGACTGGATCTTGAAGAGGAGATTAGTACAGAGACAGAACAAAGCAGCTGTGGATTTGTTAGTACAATGGAAGGACTGCATGGAAGATGAGGCAGAATAGGTTCCTTACGAGAAGTTCCTTAAGACGTACCCCCACTTTGACCTTGAGGCAAGGTCAAAATAAGGGGGAAGGATTGTTACGAACCTGGTACTGACACACTTGAGTATCAGTCACTAGAGTAGCAGAGCAGTAGAAGTAATTCACAATTAGCAGTCAATAGCAGCTGTTAGGACCAATTTCCTTTATTAGCAAATGCAGCCTTAGCCAGTACAGCCACCAGATATTTCCCTTTGTAATATTTGCTTTTTGTAGATATTTTCTCTTGTTAGGACACCTGTTGCAGACAGCAGGAATGTCAGTAAGAAGGCTATAAAGAGAGTAATGTAGGAAAGGCACCAGATATTTCCCTTTGTAATATTTGCTTTTTGTAGATATTTTCTCTTGTTAGGACACCTGTTGCAGACAGCAGGAATGTCAGTAAGAAGGCTATAAAGAGAGTAATGTAGGAAAGGGAGAGTAGGAAGAGAATAGCATGAATTAATTAGTTAACCATAGCCTCAATAGCTCTGTCATCTTCTTCTTCTTCTTTTTCATCAATAATATTATCTTCATTATTAGGTATTCAAGCTTTCTTACCTGTAGATGAGTTATACCACAGGCTCACCTCCTCCTCCTTCAGGACTGAGGATTCGGGATCCTAACAGAAGACATGGTCTCGAGAACAGAAGCGAGGAGGTCGATACTGCAGCGGGGGAGAAAAAAAGATGGGATGTGGGGAGGGGAAGAGATGGGAGGAGGAAAGGATCCCCCTGAGATGGGAAAGGAAAGGAAAGCTAAACCCTAGGTTTGGTTAAACCCTAGGTTTGGAAAAAATCGCCCATGGGCGGAGAGCCATCAACATCAAAAAAACATGAGAAAACCAACTAATTAGAATCATAAATGGTCCTCCTCTTGTGTTGTTTTATAATTATGATATGCTAATTTGCTTTTAAATACCCTCAGTTTATCAAGAATAACATCAGAGAGCTCTACTTTATTATTTAATTAAAAAATCAGATATGACAAAGAAAGGCAAATTCTAAGGGCACCACGTAAATTACTGGGGGCATCATTTTACTAGGGGACAGCCCAGGTTTGAGGAACTTTTACTGGGGACGTCCCGAAAATTGTTTGGGGCTATCCCAAACTTAGGGTTTTTTTTTCTTCTTTTTCCTTCTCCTTCCTCCAGCCGCCGCCTCCTTCCTCCTCCTCCTCCTCCAGCCGCCACCTCCCTCCTCTCCTCCGCCTCCAGCCGTCGCCTCCCTCCTCTCCTCCGCCTCCTCCTCCAGTCCCTCACCGTCCCGATCCACCTCCCCCTCCTCCGCCGCCTCCTCTTGCTAGATGCCGCCTCCGAAATCTCCATTGGAGAGCTCTCCTCCTCCCCCTCCTCCGCCTCCTCCTCCTCCTCCTCCTTCCTCCAGCCTTCGCCTCCAGCAGCATCTCCAAGGACTGCCAACGGGTTGACAGTCCAAACATATGTTAGGACTGCCAACTTAGTGGCAGTCCTAGGACTGCCACTAAGTTGGCAGTCCTAACATATGTTAGGACTGTCAACCCGAAGGCAGTCCTAACATATGTTAGGACTGCCAGCAGGGTGGCAGTCCTAACATATGTTAGGACTGCCAACCTTCTGGCAGTCCTAGGATTGATTGGTGTGGTGCCCCAAGCAAAATTTTTTGATGCAAACTTGTAATTTTTCCCAAAAATTTTGGGATAGCCCCAAGTAAATCTTGTGGTGCCCATAGAAATTGCCCAAAGAAATAACCGTGAGATTAGAGTACCTTCACACTGTGAAATAGTAATTCTTCTCCATGATCATCCTTCCAAGAGGTGATATGTGCAACATATAGATACACCTGCAACAGACAAGGATTGAAATGCAACAAAGTAAATAGCATTGTAAATTTGTAACTATAGAACTATCAATGAAAGTGAAAAAATTATGTGCGTACGTATGTGTGCACAAATGTGTTTGTGCCAAAAGGCAAACACCCAAGTAAAATAAATTATATATATATATATAACCCCCCATTTTATTAAAGGCGGCACGAAAACCGCAGACTAAAACCGTATACAAGGCGCAAAAAGCCGAAGCCTATACAGTAATACCACAAAAAGAAGGAGGGGAGAAAGCAAAACCATCGCCGGGGGCTAAGGGGGGAGCATCGACCAGAATGCTCTCGAACTGTGGGAACACATGGTGCTCCACTTACGGCATTGGCGAGCAACTTCCCGCAAGAGCCGGTCGGCCGAGAATAGGTGACCTTCGAATCTCGCCTTGTTGCGATTCTTCCAAATGACCCAAGTAGTGGCCGCTGCGACGATCTGGTGGCCATGGGAGGCAGAACCCCAAGTAGCCAGTAGATCATGGAAGCGTCCACCGCCCTGTTCAATGCTGAAAAGCTGGTTAATGGTTGTCCAAGTCCTGTTAGGCAGCATCCCCTGGCGAATATATATATATATATATATATATATATATATATATATATATATATATATATATATATATATATATTGGCGAGCAACTTTCCGCAAGAGCCGGTCGGCCGAGAATAGGTGTCCTTCGAATCTCGTCTTGTTGCAATTCTTCCAAATGACCCAAGTAGCGGCCGCTGCGACGATCTGGTGGCCATGGGAGGCAGAACCCCAGGTAGCCAGTAAATCGTGGAAGCATCCACCGCCCTGCTCAATGCTGAAAAGCTGGTTAAGGGTTGTCCAAGTCCTGTTAGGCAGCGTCCCCTGGCAGAAATATATATATATATATATATATATATATATATATATATATATATATATATATATATATATATTTATTTATTTAATTTAAATTTATATAAATATATATATATATAAAATAAATAAATAAATAAATAAAATAAATAAATAAATGTGCATATATATTTATTTATTTATTTTATATATATATATATATTTTTATTTATTTAATTATTTTTTATTTTTTTATTTTATATATATATATATATATATATATATATATATATATATATATATATATATATATATATATATATATACATATATATATATATATATATATATATATATATATATACATATATATATATATATATACATATATATATATATATATATATATATATATATATATATATGACCTCTAGCCTAGTGGTTAAGAGAGATGCATGTGGCCCGAGTGGTCAGGAATTCGAATCCTAGTGGGAGCGATTCCATAAATAATTTACCTGGTTCAATATATTAAGATGGAGAATGGCCATTCTCTTTGTATTTTAACACTGGAATGACCATTCTCCGTGCTAAATTACACGGAGAATGGCCATTCTCCGTGTAAATTAAGATGGAGAATGGCGTTCTCCATGCTATTTAACACGAAGAATGGCGTTCTTCATGTTACTAACACGGAGAATGGCCATTCTCCGTGTAAATTAAGATGGAGAATGGCGTTCTCCGTGTTATTTAACACGGAGAATGGCGTTCTCCGTGTTACTAACACGGAGAATGGCCATTCTCCTGCGTTTTAACACTGGAATGACCATTCTTCGTGCTAAATTACACGGAGAATGGCCATTCTCCGTGTAAATTATGACGGAGAATGGTCATTCTCCGTGTAATTTAGCACGGAGAATGGCCATTCTCCGTGTAAATTAAGATGGAGAATGCCATTCTCCGTGTTACTAATACAGAGAATGGTCATTCTTCGTGTAAATTAAGACGAAGAATGCATTCTAACACAGAGAATGATCATTCTCCTGCATTTTATGGTCATTCGAAACTTTGGAGGGTCATAACTTTTGACTGGGAGGTCGAAACGAGGTCCGGTTTGTCGCAAAATAAGCGTATCTTCGAGGAGCCTGAGATTAACAGCTTCATTTGATTTGGTTTAATTTGGTTATAGGTCATTTCGGTTTTGTTTATTCAGTTTTTGGTCCAATTCAATTTTCGATTATTTGATTAGCTTTGGTTTCAGATGTTCCATATCATACAACATAGAGACACATGGAAGTGTCTAATAAACCATGGCAATCAATGTCTAACAAATAGTACGTCAGTACAAAAAACCTCACTATAATGACTAAAGCCAGTAGTAAGATTCTTTATTCTTGATTTGTTTGTATATTATATTTGTAATTTTGTATTGTTCAGCGTATATTATATCATTTAATTTCAAGATTCTAGCAGTCGTTAGTCCTAGATTCTAGGAGTCCTTAGTCCGATTCGGTAAGGACTTGATTACAACTGAACGAAAGATCCCTTTTATTCTAAATAAAAAAATACTTAAAATAGGTGGAGATATATCAAAAATAAATCTATAGTCCATCCCAGAACACAATCAAAACTTCATCTATACTACAATAAGACATCAAAAACTTAAAGAAACTATTTCCTACTTCTTAATATCACCATAATATGAACAGTCCGAAAGTAATTCCTCCCTGCTTCCTCTACAAACGTCAAATCTAACGGGTCTGGTGTTCAATTTTCTGCTCTTCTCATCATGACATTTCTTGGAATTTTCTTAAAAAGAGCTAATAAGAAAATAATAGAATCGATCTAGAAAGAAAAAAATGTATATACAAGATGCTTGATCTCTCTCGTTTAAGCAACAATCTACAGTCCAAAAGTAATTCATCCCTGCTTCATCTAAGAACGTCAAATCTAACGGGTCTGGTGTTCAATTTTCTGCTCTTCTCTAACAGTATCATGACATTTCTTGTAATTTTCTTAGATAAAGCGGAACCAGAAAATAATAGAATGGATCGAGAATCCTCGAAAAGTAATGCGCTCGTTAATTCCAACAAAAACGTACATACAAGATGCTCAATCTCTCTCGTTTCTACAAGAAACTAAGCAAAAATCTAAAGGAATCAAAGAAAGAACTTCACCTCCACGGAGCTAGCTCCTTCATTTAGGACGACCATGTCCTGATTATTATTTCCCTTAACAATCTGCATGGGCAGCTTATTCGAAGAAGAAGAAGACGACGCCATCAGCAGAATAGCAACTCCACCCCCCCTCTCTCTCTCTCTCTCTCCTTTTATGAAATGCTGGAATTAGTGAGAAAGAACCTGGTTGATGCAGCGGAACTGAAAATATATAGAGAATGAGTGAGTGCTCCTCTCCACCGAGACAGTTAGAAACGTTAGTCCCACGTTAAGTGTACTGTGTATTGGAACCACAAATTGTGACCGCCAATTGTTTGGAGTGAATACGTGGAGGGTCCCAGCTTTGTGCACTGTGTATTAGAACCACGTATCGTGACTGTCAATTATTTGGAGTGAATAAGTGGAGGGTTGGGTGCTGTTCAACTTATAATTTATAGGTTGCATTAGTTTTTTCTGGAAATTGTTGAGAAACCCAATTTCGGGGTTGGTTTTTATAAAAAATCCACCCGCAGAATGAGTCTTATGAAATGTCCAGAATTATATATTTCCATGTTAAGTATTCCAAGATTCCCTTTAGATACTCTGTATTTACAAAATTAATGTAATGTCCCAAATTTGTGATACGTATTTAGTGTACGTATACGTGTTTTGGACCCATATTTTATTTATTCATGGTTAGTTATCTTGGTTTATTTTGTATTGGCATGGTTTTATTGGCATTGATAGTTTAATTGGTTTTAATGGTTCATTGGTTTATTTGGGCTTGGTTTATTCCTGGGTTGTTTCGGCTTGGTTTGGTTTGCTTGCTTCATTATGAACCATAGGGTTGAACCCCCTACCTACCACCACCATTCCCCTTTATAACCCACCTAACTTTTCTCTCTCCTCTACTTTCTTATTTAACTCTTCTTCTTCTCCATTAAACCCACCACCAACCAAGAACACCCCTTAGGCAAGTGCAACTTGCTTCCATAAGAGAACCCATTTTTATTGTTCCATTAGCTTCTCCTCATGTTTCTAAGACACATTATAACTTGTCATTTTCCATTTTGAGGCTTTAATTTTTGTAGATCTAGAAATTAGTTATTTTCGGATTTTAGTGGTTTTGATCTATCAAACTTCTTTGTTTTCAAGTTTTGATGGTTCCATGTTGTACAGAATTTTATTCTACCCAATTTTGACCTTTGAAAAGTTGGATTTGGACTTATTTTGACCAAGTTATGGACTTTTGAAGCTTTGGGTTTAACCATGGAGTTCCTGTTGATTTGGAGAAGACGGTGAGCAGTGCGCGAGCTTTTTAGCTTACGCCACTGAGTTGCGCACGCTCTTTAGCGCAGCGCAGTCCGACCCATACGCTGCCTTTTGGAGGCGTATGTCTTACATACGCTGCCTTGGCAAGGAGTCGTATGGACCCCATACGCTGCCTTTTGGAGACGTATGTCTTGCATACGCTGCCTTGGCAAGGAGTCATTTGGATCCCATACGCTGCCTTTTGGAGGCGTATGCCTTGCATACGCTGCCTTGATGAGGAGTCGTATGGACCTCATACGCTGCCTTGAAGAGGAGTCGTATGGAGTACATACGCTGCCTTTTGGAAGCGTATATCTTGCGTACGCTGACCTGAGCGTACGCTGACCTGAGCGTATGCCGACCTGAGCGTATGCCGACCAGAGCGTACGCTGACCTGAGCGTATGCTGACCTGAGCGTATGCTGACTGAGCGTATGCCGACCTGAGCGTAGCCTGGCCTGAGCGTACGCTGACCTGAGCGTAGCTTGACCTGAGCGTACGCTGACCTGAGCGTATGCTGACCTGAGCGTATGCTGACCTGAGCGTATGCTGACTGAGCGTATGCCGACCTGAGCGTAGCCTGGCCTGAGCGTACGCTGGCCTGAGCGTAGCTTGGCCTGAGCGTATGCTGACCTGAGCATATGCTGACTTGAGCGTAGCCTGGCCTGAGCATAGCCTGATTACCCTGGATCTTCTATAGCCCTGTATATTGATATTTTATTAGATATTTACCGTCCATTTTATATCCTTACGCCTTTTGTCCTGAACTTGATAATTATGAATTCACTTGATATGTTTGGAATTGATAATTGAGCATGACGTGATAGTGACCCGTAGTGGTGCACTCCTGACATAATAACCTGATATGACATGATAGTGGCCCGTCGTGGCGTACTTCTGACAAGTACACTTGGCATGATAACCTGACCTGATATATCTTGAACAGCTGTTGCGACGGCTACCTGATATGACATGACCTGTTTAATTAATCCTGACATCGTGGGCGATTGTGCTTGTACAAATAATCCAGTCCTGTCTTGCATCATGTCTAGGACATGGACTCCTGAGTACCACGGTCAGGAGTACCTACTGAAATGGACTAAGGTTAATGACTAGTATAATTCATTAGACATGAAGAGATGTTCCCCAGTTACAGGTGATCCCGTTATCCCGGCCGCAAATGTTTGGACTTGTAGCATGCCGACGAGTAGGGCACATTTCCAGTCCACTGTTATGTGGGGCACCCGCCATTGTCACCTAAATGATTGAACTCTATTGTTACTCTAATGCATTGAACTCTCTAAATTGTCACTATAATGATTGCCTGGATAACCTGGATAGCTGCAGGGCCTGTGACTACTTGGAGCATCTCATTGCATCTTGCTAGTAACTAGGATTGTGATAACCCTAGTTAGTTAATGTAGAAAGCCGTAGGCAATGATTGGCCGTGATTGCTTGGATGGAGTCTAGTCCAGTATAGTATTGTCTAGAAGTGATTGATTGAAAGATTGTACCAGAATGATTGTCACTCCAGATTGTCACTATAATGATTGTTACTCCAGATTGTCACTATAATGATTGTCACTCCAGATTGTCACTATAATGATTGTCACTCCAGATTGTTACTATAACGATTATACTCTATTGTCACTCTAGCGTATTACACTCTTTATTGTCACTTTTATTATTGTACTCTCTCTCCTTTTTACCTTAATGATTGGCACCTTTAGCAATAAATGATCAGAGACTAAGTTCTGTTCAGGCGAAGGGTTACAATCTCGGTCCTTGTTTGGTTTAAGGATTGTAACATGGCTTCCGGAATAGTATCTTCGTCTTCTCTTCATATATTGTCCAGCTATATTTTATTTAGCATGATTCTCCAGTTATCGTATGTCAATGATGCTTCACTTAATTATTTTCTCTGATTGGGATAAGTGCATTGGTAGTGCACAAACCTCAATCTGTGTTATTTATTGTTGTTTTCTTATGTATTGAGTGATAATGATTTGTTGGTTTTAGTTTTTAAGTGAAGCCTCCTTTATGGCACTTGCTCTTTCTGGGGTCTGACCCAGCTGGTTTTGTATGGCCAGATACCGGAGCAGCACCAAAGGATCTCCCTGCTTTCCAGCCCGATGGTGGTCACCAGGCGTAACCAGGGCATCGAGTGGGTTTCTTTTGTTCTCCCACTGTAATATTGTACATTATTCTTTTGAGGCGTTTAGCCGACGAGCAAGTGTTAGCTCGATTGTACTTACTTACTGTCTGCCTACGGGCTGTAACATGATTGACAAGCCCCGGGGGTTGATCATGTATGACTGAACTCATGCTAGTCCTCATATTTTGTAATGACTAGCTTCATGATCATTCCGAATATATAATGTATGGGACGCCTTACTATTGTGTATTTGGTGGTCTGATATCTTGTAATTGTTATTAGTTGGTTGAGATTGAGACAATAGCTATTTGATGACCTTAAGAGACTGATGGATTGTAGTGAAACCCTCACATATCTAGACAGCCGTGACCGTATAGCTGTGTGGATTCCATTCCGTTATACGTAGCTGGCTATGTCTGCCCCCGCTCTCCAGTATTCTGGTTCTGGGACGTGACAATTAATACCATAACTACCCATCCGCACAAACTCAGATTTTGATTGCGATTCTCGTCTTCTTCTTCTTCTTCTTCTTCTTCTTCTTCTTCTTCTTCACGAGAGATCTGAATTCTATTGTTCTCATCTTCAACAGAGATCGCAAAGATCGTTCGTAGTTGACCATGTTTTTTTTTCAGTCGAACTTCGATTATCGCTCATCTTCTTCTTCTCCTTCTTTTTTTTTCTGACAATTAGGTCAATTATGGAGCGAAGATCTTCCTCTTCTTTTTCATAAGAGTTAGCATCGTTTTGAAAGAAGAACGAAAACTCTTGAATTTTTATTCATGTCAAATTTCTTTCCACAAAACACAAAATAAAAAATTAAATTTCTGTCAACTATTCTCCGTCGATATAACATGAAGAATAGTCATTCTCCTGTATTTTAACAAGGAGAATGACATTCTCCTGCATTTTAACAAGGAGAATGCCATTCTAACAATGAGAATGGCCATTCTCCTGTGTTTTAACATTTGAATGGCCATTCTCCGTATAATTTAGCACGGAGAATGCTATTCTCCGTACTAAATTACACGGAGAATGGTCATTCTCCTACGTTTTAACACGGAGAATAACATTCTCCGTATAAATTAACACGGAGAATGCCATTCTTCGTGTTATTTAATACGGAGAATGGAATTCTCCGTGTTTCTAACACGGAATATGGCCATTCTCCTGCGTTTTAATACTAGAATGACCATTCTCCGTGCTAAATTACACGAAGAATGGTCATTCTTCGTGTAAATTAAGATGGAGAATGCCATTCTCCGTATAAATTGACACGGAGAATGGCGTTCTCCGTGTTACTAACACGGAGAATGGTCATTCTCCTGCGTTTTAACACTGGAATGACCATTCTTCGTGCTAAATTACATGAAGAATGGCCATTCTCCGTGTAAATTAAGACGAAGAATGGCCATTCTCCGTGTAATTTAGCACGAAGAATGGCCATTCTTCGTGTAAATTAAGACGGAGAATGTCATTCTCCGTGTTACTAATACAGAGAATGGTCATTCTTCGTGTAAGTTAAGACGGAGAATGGTGTGTTATTAACACGGAGAATCGCCACCCTCATGCGAAATTAACATTTTTTGTGTTCTAACACGGAGAATGATCATTCTCCTGCATTTTATGGTCAGTCGAAACTTTGGAGGGCCATAACTTTTGACTGAGAGGTCGAAACGAGGTCCGGTTTGTCGCAAAATGAGCGTATCTTCGAGGAGCATGAGACTAACAGCTTCATTTATGTTCGGTTTAATTCGGTTATGGGTCATTTCGGTTTGGTTTCGATTTTGTTTATTCAGTTTTCGGTCCAATTCAATTTTTGGTTATTTGATTAGCTTTGGTTTCAGATGTTCCTTGTCATTCAACATAGAGACGCATGGAAGTGTCTAATAAACCATGGCAATCAATGTCTAATAAATAGTACGTCAGTACAAGAAACCTCACTATAATGACTAAAGCCAGTAGTAAGATTCTTTATTCTTGATTTGTTTGTATATTATATTTGTAATTTTCTATTGTTCAACGTATATTATATTATTTAATTTCAAGATTCTAGCAGTCGTTAGTCCTAGATTCTAGGAGTCCTTAGTCCGATTCGGTAAGAACTTGATTACAACTGAACGAAAGATCCCTTTTATTCTAAATAAAAAAATACTCAAAATAGGTGGAGATATATCAAAAATAAATCTACAGTCCATCCAAGAACACAATCAAAACTTCATCTATACTACAGTAAGACATCGAAAACTTAAAGAAACTATTTTCTGCTTCTTAATATCACCATAATATAAACAGTCCGAAAGTAATTCCTTCATGCTTCCTCTACAAACGTCAAATCTAACGGGTCTGGTGCTCAAATTTTTGCTCTTCTCATCATGACATTTCTTAGAATTTTCTTAAAAAGAGCTAACGAGAAAATAACGGAATCGATCTAGAAAGGAAAAAAAAATGTATATACAAGATGCTCGATCTCTCTCGTTTCTACACGAACCTAAGCAACAATCTACAGTCCGAAAGTAATTCCTCCCTGCTGTTTGTCATAACCGTGAGCCACAGCCGCATGAGGGTAGCTTCTTAGGTTTTGAACCGCATGAAGGTGGAAGCCGCATAGGTGTAGCCTTCAAAATCTGAGCCGCATGGGAGTGGTTTCCAATTGAGCCGCATAAGACTAGCCACGTGTCAAGGCTGCATGGGCATGGCCTCTCAGTATTTGAGCCGCATGGAGATGATCCCCATGATTCGAGCCGCATAAGAACAACGGCCGCATGGGGTGGCTTCTTAGGATTTGAGCCGCATGACGATGGTCTCCATGATCCGAGCCGCATAAGAGCATCAGTCGCATTGGGGGGGTGGCAGCCGCATAGGGAGCTTTGGAGTTGGTGGATCGTGCCAGCTGTATAGGAGATTTTCTTTGTTTCTCGAGGAACATGTCGTCATGTCAGAGTTCATCATTTCAGCTTTAATGTCAGAGTTATCACTTTATGTCAGCACATTTAATGGGAGCAGTCACTTTATGGCCAGCTGTAAACGTAAGCTGCATAGGGCCACGTAATTCTTTCCTGAGCCGCATGAGGCTATTGGAGAGTTTCTGAGCCACATAAGGCTCCGATAGATTCCTGAGTCACATGAGGCTCCTTCTGTTTTGAGCCGCATGGGCTTCTTCTGTTTTGAGCCGCATAGGCTTTTCTTATTCTTTTCTATGCTTCTACACCTGCTTCATATAAGAACGTCAAATCTAACGGGTCTGGTGTTCAATTTTTTGCTCTTCTCTAACAGTATCATGACATTTCTTGTAATTTTCTTAGAAAAAGCGGAACCAGGAAATAATGGAATGGATCGAGAATCCTCGAAAAGTTACGCGCTCGTCAATTCCAACAAAAACGTACATACAAGATGCTCAATCTCTCTCGTTTCTATACGAAACTAAGCAAGAATCTAAATGAATCAAAGAAAGAACCTCACCTCCATGGAGTTAGCTCCTTCATTGAGGACGACCATGTCCTGATCATTATTTCCCTTAACAATCTGCATGGGCGGCTTATTCGAAGAAGAAGACGACGACACCATCAGCAGAATAGCAACTCCACCCTTTCTCTCTCTCTCTCTCTCTCTCTCTCCTTCTATGAAATGCTGGAATTTGTGAGAAAGAACCTGGTTGACGCAGCGGAACTGAAAATATATAGAGAATGAGTGAGTGCTCCTCTCCACCGTGACCGTTAGAAACGTTAGTCCCACGTTAAGTGTACTGTGTATTGGAACCATGAATTGTGACCGCCAATTGTTTGGAGTGAATACGTGGAGGGTCCCAGCTTTGTGCACTGTGTATTAGAACCACGTATCATGACCGCCAATTATTTGGAGTGAATAAGTGAAGGGTTGGGTGCTGTTCAAATTATAATTTATAGGTTGCATTAGTTTTTTTTTCTGGAAATTGCTGAGAAACCCAATTTCGGGGTTAGTTTTTATGAAAAATCCACCTGCAGAATGAGTTTTATGAAATGCCCAGAATTATATATTTCCACGTTAAGTATTCCAAGATTCTCTTTAGATGCTCTGTATTTACAAAATTAATACCATAACTACCCATCCGCACAAACTCAGATTTTGATTACGATTCTCGTCTTCTTCTTCTTCTTCTTCTTCTTCTTCTTCTTCTTCTTCTTCACGAGAGATCTGAATTCCATTGTTCTCATCTTCAACAGTGATCGCAAAGATCGTTCGTAGTTCACCATGCTTTTTTTCAGTCAAACTTCGATCGTCGCTCATCTTCTTCTTCTCTTTCTTCTTCTTCTTCTTTTTCGAAATTAGGTCAATTATGGAGAGAAGATCTTCCACTTCTTTTCCATAAGAGTTAGCATCATTTTGAAAGAAGAACAAAAACTCTTGAATCTTTATTCATGTCAAATTTCTTTCCACAAAACAAAAAATAAAAAAATTAGATTTCTGTCAACTATTTTCCGTCGATATAAAACGAAGAATAGTCATTCTCCTGCATTTTAACAAGGAGAATGATATTCTCCTGCATTTTAACAAGGAGAATGATATTCTCCAGCATTTTAACAAGGAGAATGCCATTCTAACATGGAGAATGACCATTCTCCTGTGCTTTAACATTTGAATGACTATTCTCCGTGTAATTTAGCACGCAGAATGCCATTCTCCGTACTAAATTACACGGAGAATGATCATTCTCCTACGTTTTAACACGGAGAATGACATTTTTCGTATAAATTAACACGGAGAATGCCATTCTCCGTGTTATTTAATACAGAGAATGGAATTCTCTGTGTTTTTAACAAGGAGAATGGCCATTCTCCTGCGTTTTAACACTAGAATGACCATTCTCCGTGCTAAATTATACGAAGAATGGCCATTCTCCGTGTAAATTAAGATGGAGAATACCATTCTTCGTGTAAATTAACACGGAGAATGGCGTTCTTCGTGTTACTAACACGGAGAATGGTCATTCTCCTGCATTTTAACACTGGAATGACCATTCTCCATGCTAAATTAAATGAAGAATGGCCATTCTCCGTGTAAATTAAGACGGAGAATGGCCATTCTCCGTGTAATTTAGCACGGAGAATGGCCATTCTCCGTGTAATTTAGCATGGAGAATGGCCATTCTCCGTGTAAATTAAGACGGAGAATGTCATTCTTCGTGTTACTAATACAGAGAATGGTCATTCTCCGTGTAAATTAAGACGGCATTCTCCGTGTTAACATTTTTTGTGACGGAGAATGGCCACCCTCATGCGAAATTAATATTTTTTGTGTTCTAACACGGAGAATGATCATTCTCCTGCATTTTATGGTCAGTTGAAACTTTGGAGGGCCATAACTTTTGACTGGGAGGTCGAAACGAGGTCCGATTTGTCGCAAAATAAGCGTATCTTCGAGGGGCCTGAGATTAACAGCTTCATTTCGGTTCGGTTTAATTTGGTTATGGGTCATTTAGGTTTGGTTTCGGTTTTGTTTATTCGATTTTTGGTCCAATTCAATTTTCGGTTATTTGATTAGCTTTGGTTTCAGATGTTCCATGTCATGCAACATAGAGATGCATGGAAGTGTCTAATAAACTATGGCAATCAATGTCTAATAAATAGTACGTCAGTACAAGAAACCTCACTATAATGACTAAAGCCAGTAGTAAGATTCTTTATTCTTAATTTGTTTGTATATTATATTTGTAATTTTGTATTGTTCAGCGTATATTATATCATTTAATTTTAAGATTCTAGCAGTCGTTAGTCCTAGATTCTGTAGAAGCATGGAATTTTACAACCAGAAAACCCATGCGCCGGACACTACATACGCCAGAGCTTGGACAAAATACTTCACAGCAAAAGCAACAAATATAGACATGGAAAGAGAACTTCTTATTTCACAGATAAAAGTCTATTACATGTCTAGAGAAGGCTGTACAAAGGAAAAATTTCTACAAAGGAAAGATCCTAAGTCTACAGCCAGCAGCCACCATGCGCCCCCAGGCAGGCACAGCAGTCACCATGCGCCCCCAGGCAGGCACAACATCACCATGCGCCTTCAACCGGGCAAATCCTACAATGCGCCTTCAGCAAGGCGCATTCCTTCAGCAGCTCAGTTATGTGCATCCCCAGTTATGTGTATCCCTTCAGCAGCCCAGTTATGTACTGCTCTTCCAGCCAGGCTCACCTGGCCGAGCAAGATGTAGGTGGCAATTAGCACCCCATCCAGAGAAAGAGCCTCCAAAGCCAGAGGAAGACGGTCAGGACACCGCCATTCCGATCTACGGCCCTTCCAGAACAACAGAGACGAGGCCCGAGCATCCCTATCTTTGGATGCAACAGGCACCTTCCGCCTGCCTCGGAAGCCCTCGACTCCGTCTTTTGGATGTAACAGTCATCTTCAAGTACAGCAAAGACGACATGGCATCTCATCTTCACCCTCGGGAGCACTTCGTCAACAGAATGCACTCGAGTATCCAAGTTCATATTGGAAGTACGTGAGAGAACGAGAAACAAACCCTCTCTCTATGCCACTATTTATAGGCCGGGCAGATCAAACCCACGCGCCAAGTGGATGGCTCTCCAAATTCTAAGCAATGAACTTGCATTTAATGGATGAACCGGACGCCTCGAATTCAGCCAAACGGCTATTTAAAGCACTCGAGGAACGAAACAGCCGCACGCGCCCTTCGACTTCAGGCGCATCACACAGATGTGCCCTTCAGAACCGAGCGCATCACAGAGGATGCGCCCCCATGCGTCCCAGTAGAACGCCAATCGACGCTCCCCCTTAGTTGTCCATCGAATGTCACAAACATTAAATGCTGAACTGACAGAGTTGGCAGCACATCTCCCAAAGTCTGAACGTTCGGCAGCTTTTTCAGAAGACGAAGCGTCGACAACGTCAGCATCATCATGACTTTACTTCGACGGCTACTGCCACGTGGCCACTCAACCACCCGCATGCGCCTCCGCAGCCATGCGCCCAAACCTGCATGCGCCTCAAAAGCCATGCGCTCCAGACTGCTCTCTGATCCCAAAAGACAGAAGAAAAGTCTCCATCTGAAGCTCTGCATGCGCCTCAAAAGCCATGCGCCTTAGACTGCTCTCTGATCCCAAAAGACAGAAGGAAAGTCGCCTGCATGCGCCTCAAAAGCCATGCGCCCAGAATGGTTCGTGACTCCTAAAGGTTACGAGCCAAAAGTCTCTTTATGCGCCCAATCCTAGGCGCATCCTACCAGATCATTCCCCACCAAATCAGAGATCTCCGAGCCATGGGTCGACGACACGTGTCCTTTGACTCAACTCATCCAAGATCTCAGCAACAACAAGATCTTCTCCTCTGCTACGTGCCGGCTCACAACAGCAGTATTAAGAAGTCAACCCCTCGATCAGGACGCAGCACCCATGCGCCTCCATCAGCAATCAACACGTGGCATCCCCATGCACCGGTGCATCCTACATATGCGTGCATGAGCAACTAACCTGTCCAGCTATAAATAGAGGAATTATTTTCTTCTTCTACACACACAGACAGATACGAACAAACATACCACCAGAGAGGCAGATACAGACATTCAACGTCTTCCTCCTCTCAGCAAGCTCCAACACCCAGAGCAATCCAAACCTTCAGAGAACTGATAACCGTCGTCAGCTCGTCAACGGAGTCAACGCATTACCACTCGCTCCATCGGCACAAGGGATCCAGATTAAACAAAAGTGTACTTCTAGGGCTACATCTAAGTCCTATATTGTAACACTGTTCTGTTAGTATTGAAATTTACATCAAAGAATTTTAATGGCAAACAAGCTGGCGACTCTGCTGGGGACCTCTTTCTCCTCCACCGAGAAAGTTGTGTCGCAAGCCGACGACGTGAAGGTGGGCTCCTCCCACAAGATGCTGGTCGTACGCCTCAATCAACAGGCGTATGAGAAGTTCATATCTGAAGGCAGCACGAGTCCTTCGAAGCGGCTGCCGAAGCCGAAGAAGACCCGCCGAGTCTGGGTGCACAAGGTCGACGCCTCGGGCACCACCACCGAAGGGGATGCGCCAATCCAGCCCTCCCTTCTCGCTGACGTCCTCAGCAACCAAGATGCGCCCGCTGATGCAGCACATCTCTCGGGGAAACGTACGGCTAACCACATTCCCCAGCCATCTACCTCTCAGGCGAGGAAGATGCGTCGACGGAGCAGGGGCGCAGCCAATGCCCCGCGTATCGTCTCTGATGTGCCACAGAAGATCTCTGTCTTTGACAGACTCACTCACTGTAGTGGCGAGGAGAATTTGGATTCTGAGTACTACGTGCCCCAGCGGTCTGGTACGAAGAAGTCCAAGGCAGCACGGGCCATGCGTCCCAAACGTGCTATGCCAGAAACAAGCCAGAAGCATGCGTTCACAATCATGCGCGCTGCTGATGGTAAGTTGTACAAGGTCGGCTCGAGTGCTGCGGCGCCGAGAACGAACCGACCTTCAAAACCCTTGTCTTACTTGGGCGCATCTGCTGCGTGCGCAACCAAGTCGAACAAGACAAACAAATGTTGTGGTTCCCCCACTACTGATCGGGATGCCTGTTTGGTATCAGATCAGGGGGCGCAGTACTCACTTGACCACCCTAACGCTTGGCCTTGCCATGCGCTTGAAGGGGGTGCGAAAGTAACACTCTCCTCCAACGACCTACGTAACGTGATCATTCACAAACGCCGGTCAGGAGAGTCGACCAACAAGCATGATACGCCTCCCACAGGGCATACTTGTGTGGTGGTCACCATCAACTGCTGTTGCAAGACGGCAGTACCACCAAGGCAGTCAGTCTTTTAGTGGCTGCAATCATCGACACCCCTCCGACATCGCCTTGGGAGGAAGGTGTCGACAGAAGAGGAGCCAAGGGTTGCTTCATGCAACGTGATCTCCAACTCCTCATCAGTCCAAAAAATGACTGGCAATTCCTCGTCCGCATCCAAAAACCAGCCGAGGAAAACCAAGGCGACTGTCTCGTCCTCCGGAGTGTTCGAAAACACTCGGTCGAGGAAGAAGTTCTTGAAGGAAGCTGGGGGTAATCAGACCCTTGTCGAGCCTCCTTCCGAAGATGAGTGTGTCCAAAGCGCACTTGGGGCAGCTCCTCGAGGCGAAGTCAGCCTCCCAGAAGCCTCTGAAGACAATGATATCCCTCAGAACATAGCTGGGGGTAGCCTAGCATCTGCGGACCCGAGTTTCGGAGACGAAGGGGCCCTTCAAGACGGAGCTGAGGGTAATCAGACCCTTGTAGATGCGCCCGTCGAGAATGACCTCCAGAACGTGGCTGGGGGTGGCCAAGATGAAGCTCCAGGAGAGGCGACTCCCCTACATGAGAGTGAAGCCGAGAGTGAGGCCTCAACTCATCCCTCCACTCCCGGTCGTGTCGTGACAGTGAATGTGACTGAGGTTGATGTCGAGTCTGATGCGCCACCGCAGGACATCGTCCAGCGCATAGACACATTATAGGGTGGGCTCAAAACCCTCTCTGCTTCCATGCAAATACTGACTCAGGCGGTATTTGAAATACGGTCGGCCTTGACCAAAACGCCTTTGACCGGTTCCGACCCAGGGGCCAATGGGGAGTCGAGTGTACCCCTTCAACGGGTACCCTCAGGCACAGACCGCTGAGAAGTACCCCGGACGTCTGAGCCCTCAAACGCTCAACTCCAAGTGGTACCACCTTCCCCAACACCCAGCTCCACGGAGGATGTGGTTGAAATGATCAAGGATTTACGGGAGCGCTTCGAATCCAAGAACAGGCAAGAGGAGCGCCAGAAGATGGGCATCCCCCAACCCTATCCCCTCGAGTGGAACAAGGTGGTTTATCCTCCAAAGTATAAACCACAAACTCTGACGCCATATGACGGGAAAGACTCTCTGCGTCGCTACCTGACATACTTCCAGTCCCAAACGGGACATCTCCCAAAGGAGGACGCGCTCCTCACTAGCATATTTGTCGGAGCATTGAAGGGAGTGGCGTATGACTGGTACTGCAGCCTTCCCGACAATTCCATATCATCCTTCGACGACTTGACGCACCTCTTCTTCGACCGCTTCTATGACGGCGGGAAGGACATGACGATGGCGTCCCTCATAGAAATACGCCAGAAGGAGAAGAAAACGGTTCGGGTGTTCATCGAACGCTTCCGACAGGCCTGCTTCAGACTTCCTCCAGGCATGCCGGAACATGCGCTCCTTTCCTTTTGCAGCATGAACATGCTGCCTGCAGTCAAGCTCTGGCTCAACTCTACTCCTCCTCCCGACTGGAGCTCCCTGATCATCGAAGCAGAAGCCGCAAAAAAGAAGGCGGCCAATGCACGTCTTCTGGGGGTCAGTTTCCCTGCCTTTGATGACAAGGGGAAAAGGTCTACAGCCAACAACCCCGGACGAGAGACAAAGGGGAAGCAGGCATTGACTGTTAATGCCTCAAAAGGTGCATCTGTGCCTACTCAGAAGCCTCCACTTGCACCAAGGCCCAATGAGACTTATTCGTTCAACGACGAAGACACCCTGCAACTTTTTGAAATACTAAAGCAGGGTGACAAGATCAAGCTACCGGACCCAAAGCGGCCCGATGAAGTTGGGAAAGTGGACAACTCGAGGTACTGTCACTACCATCGGTTTGTCGGACACCCGACCAAGGACTGCTATGTCCTCAAAAATTACATCCAGCGCATGATCAATGCGGATGTAATCTCCGTCGACTACGAAGAGAAGACGGTGTCAGCCAATGTGGTGTCACTCCAGTTCGGCACCTTGCCGCCGACTACCACACAAGATGGCGTCGTCCCCATCCCTAAGGCGATAATGGAGGTGGTTAACTTACCACCTACCCGTGACAATGTGAGTGGACTCATCCCACTCACCACATCTCGAGGAGAGGTCCTATGGGTCCACCCCGACCTTGTCTCCGAGGTGACTCAACCAGAGGTACGTCCTACCTCCAAATCCAAAGGCAGGAAGATCAAGTCTTGCCGTATGGTCTCTTCTTCAACAGAAGAGGCACTCCCTGTGCAGACGCGTGCACAACAAAATGCCCAACCCGGCGAAGCTGCCGCCGAAGTGGTGCCTCCTTGCACCGTCCCTGCTGTCCAGGAAGAGGGCCCGCCTAAACCCTCAGCAGCCAATAAGCAGAAGCAGGTGGAGGTTCGTTTTGACAAGCCTCTACGAAAGGAGAATGCTTCGGGGCTAGCCAATCCCCACAACTTTGATATACTGGCACAACTGGCCAGTACTCCTGCCCGCCTATCTTTATTCGAGCTCCTGCGTCTTTCCAAAGACTCCCGAGAAGCTCTCTGTGAAGCTCTGAAGGATGTCGAATCCTTTCTCAGTCAGGTCAAGCAGCCTGAAGACCTCCCAACTACTTGTGCGCACTGTCATTGTACGGATAAAGTTATCCCAAACATAACTTTCACCCAACAAGACATGCTGCTCAAGCACCACCGACATAACCGGCCGCTGTATTATACAGGGTATGTCGGTTCAGTCAAGGTGAACCGGATTCAGATCGATCCGGGGTCTTCTCTCAGCATCATTTCGAAGGCGCTGTTATCAACACTGGGGATCCCAATGTACCGACTGGCGCCCTCCAACACAACCATCAGTGGCTTCAACGCTAGAAAAAGCGAGCCACTGGGCAAAATTTGACTGAAGTGTCACATCGGTAACCTCAAAACTGAGGTGACCTGCTATGTTGTGGATGCCGAGGTCAACTACAATATCCTGCTCGGTCGACCCTGGCTACATGAGTACATGGTGGTGCCGTCCACGCTCCACCAATGCATGAAATATGTATCCACCAATGGCGTCATCAGGACGGAGTTCGCAGACATCGATCCTTTCAAAGGGATTGAAGCCTACTTCACCGATTTCGACTTGTACAAATCACTTGACGAGGAGGAAGCCAATGATGCTGATGACGAGGCAGAGACGGCAGCTGAGCCGGACATGGAGCCTGAAATGACTCCCGACGCCCCTTTGAAGATCAAACTCAAGGGCAAACCGCCCAAGAAGGTGCCCCCAATGAGCATCAAGCTACCAGGAAAAGCACCAACTCCTGAAGCTCCCCTGAAGATACGCCTCAAGGGAAAGCCGCCTCAAACATCGGCTCCCCTAGTGGCGAAATCACAGGGGAAGGCACCAATCATTGGAGGCGCAGCAGAGGCACCACTGAAGGTGCGTCTCAAGGGCAAGCCCCCGCGGTCATCCAAGACGTCAGAGAGGGCTCACATAACCCTCTCGGACCCCAAGATCAAAGCTGTGGTGGATTCTCCTGTTCCAGCCCCAGTGCTTACAGATAAGGAGCTTGGCGAATATATCTCTGCTGATGTAGATGCACCCTCCTTAGACAATGTAATCCTACGGGATAAAATCTCGTACTTCATCAATAATAGAGTGTCCTTTAATTATTCTTATCTTCCACATTGGAATGCCATGTATACATTAGATAACGCTCTACGGTCGTTGCAAACACAAATAACGACCGTCCATAATGTAAATCGAGTAGTTCCGTCTCAAGGAGTCTGCTACATAGTCCCTCCACGAAGTCGAGACGAAGGAGCCATCATCCTTGGTGAAGGCAAGCGTCGTCAAGACCTTCCGCCGCTCGAGCCAGAACCAGATGCCGGCAGAATGCAACTCTATCGGTACACGGATAAGGCAAAGTACCTCATCCAAAAGATGGGCTACGACCTAAAAAGCGACAAAGGCCTAAACTACGGCAAAGGTCGACGTCTTCCTCTCCGACTTCCAACACCCAAAGGAAAGCTGCAGGACTACTACAACAAAACTCGACGGGGGGTAGGCTATATCACGCCGCCATCAACTCCAGAGAGTTCAGACGCAGAAGACATAGAACATTCCCACTCGTCCGAAGTATCGACTTGGGATTCCGATACCAGTATCGGATCAGTCTTCAGGAAAGTGCTGTCAGCTAATATGACATCAGCACAGCCTCAAAAAGATGAAGGCGAAGACCAAGCGCCGGAACCCTTCGAAGAAGAACCCTGGGCTCAACGCCTGGGACAACAATGGGAGTCTCGTTTTGAATTACGTGAACCTCCCACCGAGGATGAAGTCGAGCAAATCGACCTTGGAGACGGGTCTTCTTCCAAACCCATCTTCATCAGCAAAAGCCTAGAAGGAGAAGACCGAGAATCTTTTGGCTAAGGAGTATATCGACGTCTTCGCCTGGAGCTACGAAGATATGCCGGGACTTAATCCCCAGATTGCGATGCATAGGTTGAATATCTTGCCTGATGCCAAGCCTATCAAGCAACAACAGCGGCGCTTCCGTCCGGACATCATGAACGCCATCGATCAGGAGGTAGATAAACTCTTGACTAGCGGCTTCATCCATGAAGAGCAACACCCAGATTGGGTAGCCAATGTCGTACCTGTTACCAAAAAGAATGGAAAGATACAAGTCTGTATCGACTTCAGAGACCTCAACTCTGCTTGCCCGAAGGATGAATTTCCACTTCCAATCACTGATGTGATGATCGACAACACGTGTGGCTTCGAACGCATGTCTTTTATGGACGGGTATTCAGGCTACAATCAAATCAAGATGTTCCCCGATGACGCAAAATATACGTCATTCAGGACTCCAAAGGGCGTTTTTTGCTACACAGTAATGCCCTTCGGCTTGAAGAACGCCGGTGCGACATACCAACGAGCTATGAGCACCATCTTCCGTCAACATCTTCGCAAGACAGTCGAATGTTATGTTGACGACATCGCAGTCAAGAGCCGCTTTAAAAGAGATCACCTACAAGACCTGAAGACAGTCTTTGATCTCATGCGAGCACATCAACTCAGGATGAACCCTGCTAAATCCTTCCTAGGGGTTTCTAGCAGAAAATTCTTGGGCTTTGTCATCACGGCAAAAGGCATTCATGTCGATCCCGAGAAGACCAAAGCCATCCTCAACATGGACCCTCCGAAGAATCTTCGAGAACTTCGGGGCTTACAGGAACGTCTGACGTACATCCGGAGGTTCATAGCAAACCTCTCCGGCAAATGTCAACCCTTCACCCAGCTCATGAAGAAGGGAGTCTCTTACGTCTGGACAGAGGAATACCAAAAGGCTTTCGACGACATCAAAGCCTACCTGACGAGCCCTCCAGTTCTAGTGGCACCGTCGCTGGCAAACCATTCCTGCTCTACGTCCGTGCCATGGATTATTCCCTCGGCGCCCTGCTGGCTTAGAACAGCGACACAGGCTATGAGCAAGCAATCTACTACCTCAGTCGAACCCTGATCGGGGCCGAACACCGGTACAACCCCGTTGAAAAGGAGTGCTTAGCTCTGGTATTTGCCATCCAAAAGTCTCGTCATTATGTCTCGGGCCAGACAATTCACGTTATTTCCCGAGTCAATCCGCTCAGGATCCTCATGACGAAGCCAGGATCACTGAACTCCCGACTAGCCACATGGGCGATCTTGCTAACGCCATACAACATGGTGTTCGTTCCACAGAAGGCTGTTAAGGGTCAAGCTCTGGCCGACTTCTTAGTTGCGCACCCCATCCCGGAGTCCTCAAGACTCTATGAAGACATCCCGGATGAGGTCCAAGAATCAAACGTCACCGAAGAAGGCTCCGTCCGGCGGATGTTTTTTGATGGCGCTTCAAGAACAGGCCCCAAAGGCCAGATCATCGCAGGAGTGGGGGTAGTCTTAGTCTCCTCCGATCAGCTAGTCATCCAGCGCGCTTACTCTCTTTCGAAGCCGTGCTCCAACAATGTTGTCGAATACAACGCGCTCATTATGGGACTCCAGCTGGCACAACAGCTGGGGGTGGATCATCTGGAAGCCTATGGCGACTCGAAACTCATCGTAAACCAGATCCGAGGGCAATACGAAGTTCGCCATGAAGATCTGGTCCCTTACCATAAAGTTGCATTGAACATCATTTCAACCTTCACCGGGTTCTTCAACGAACACGTCCCTCGTCTACAAAACCTGGAGGCCGATGCTCTGGTTGGCCTCGCGGCCTCATTAGCAGCACCCCTTGGGACTCAACACTACGTCACGGTGGTTGGCCGAGACTTGGTTTGTCCTAAAAACAACCTATGCTTACGAGTGGACCACGCCATGCCAACAGGTACTGGTGTTAATGTCCGAGACTGGAGGTTCCCGTTCATCGACTACGCCGTCTACGGAATTCTCCCAGAGGACCCGAAGGAAGCCGTCTCAGTCAGGAGACGTTCTCTTCGATTCTACTATGATACAACCACTAAAATGCTGTACCGACGCTCCTATGATGGGCTCCTCCTTCGATGCTTGTCCAACGAAGAGGCGACCGAAGCTCTTCGAGAAGCTCATGACGGAACTTGCGGAGCTCATCAACCTGGTCCTAAGTTGCAGGATCGACTGCGACGTATAGGCTACTATTGGCCAACCATGGCCGCTGATGCTGTCGACTATGCTAAGAAGTACCATGCATGCCAACTTCACGCAGACTTCATTCATACGCCGTCAGAACCACTACATCCTACAGTCGCCTCCTGGCCCTTCGAAGCCTGGGGCATGGACATCGTAGGACCGATCACCCCTCCTTCATCAAGGGGGCACCGCTTCATCCTGGCCATTACCGACTACTTCTCTAAATGGGCAGAGGCAGTCCCATTGGCGGAAGTAAAGAGCTCCAGGGTGGTCAGCTTCATCAAACACCATGTCATCTACCGCTTCGGAGTACCCCGGAGGATCATCCATGATAATGGTCCTCAGTTCATCAGCCATGTTTTTAGCAGATTCTGTGACAAGAATCGCATTCAAAACGTGGCATCAACCGCCTACAATCCGGCAGCAAACGGATTGGCCGAGGCGTTCAACAAAACTATCGTTAGGCTGCTCAAAAAAGTCGTGTCATCCAACAAACGCGATTGGGACGAAAAGCTGGGCGAATGTCTGTGGACCTACCGTACAACGGTACGAACCCCAACAGGCAACACACCATTCTTCCTAGTCTACGGGAGTGAAGCGGTACTGCCTCTCGAGATCCAGATACCCTCACTCCGCGTAGCAATCACAAACAAACTCACAGAAGGGGACAATCAACGTCGTCGTCTGCGGGAGCTGGAGGCACTTGACGAAAAGCGTCTCCTAGCTCAACAACGTATCGAACTCTACCAAGCCCGTATATCACAGGCTTTCAACAAGAAGGTCAAACAGAGAACTTTTCAAGTTGGCGACCTGGTTCTGGCAGTCAGGAGGCCGATGGTGTTAACTCACAAGACACCAGGAAAGTTCGAGCCCAAGTGGGAAGGACCTTTCATCATTGAGACGGTATACTCAAACGGTGCTTACCGCCTCGCCAAACCCAATGGGGACTTGTTCATAATGCCCATCAACGGCAAGTTCCTGAAGAAGTACTACTCCTGACATCTTCCAGATATGTGCTTCCACAAGGGGATCTATGGACCCAACTATTAGGATTCACAGACAATTCCCTTCCAACGAAACTATACGCGTCCGGAACCCAGCTGTTCCGTAGCACCATCCAGTAGAAAGACAACTACGTCCATATCACCTCTGAGTTGTCCCTCTATACCCTACAAAGCGGAATCTTACACTTCGTAAGCCTACACTATCCTTCATGTTTGCCATGTCCACATCACCTCTGAGTTGTCCCTCTTCTGCATATAGTAATGGTGACTAGCCACTTCCTTAAAGATGGCCGTCATCTCTTCAGCCTTGTCCCCCAGGACTTAAAATTCTTCGTTGGTCGGAAAATACTCTTCATAGGGTTCCGATCCCCAAGGGAGCTTTGATACCTCATACATCTCATGAAGTGCGAGCCCTAACTCCCCCACCGGAGTAAAAAAGGTCCCGATATGGACATCAAACATTTCCAAGAGGGCGAGGAACATATGCCTGTTAACATCAACACCTGCCTGAGTGGCACGAATCGCGGCAGTTAGCCCAATTTCTCGGAGCTCAGTCTGGAACCGCGACAAAACCCAGAGTGTCAGTTTATCCCATTTGGAAACGTAATGACACCAACCCTCTACCCGAAACTCCCCTTTTGGGTATGAGCGTTCCATCAACAGCATGAGATGTGCAAAAGTCAAGGCACTATAAGCAAATATATCAAGCGAAACATCACTGTAAATGCTCCCAGGACGTAGCGTCCGCCAGGTGAAAGAAGGCCCAGACCGCACCGCGGTCAAAGTATCTCTCTGATCGGGGGCATAATCAATTTTGATAATGCCAGTCACCGCTCCCCCTTGAGAGGGGGTAAGATCCCAAGACATCATCCTCTTCGAAGCGAGACGACAGAAGGCCATCAAAGGCCATTGGCGTTCGAGTTGCTTAACGGTCATATGCACTCCTTTTGCTGTGAAAAACCAGTCTTCCTTGACCTTCAACACTGTTGCTTCAGTAGAAGTGAGGCAGTCCCCGAATAGGAACTCAGGCTTCAAGAAGGTCACTTTATCAGACGTGGCAGATTTCAAAACTCTACGCTCCATCATCCGTTTGAGGAACCCATACTGTTGTTCCCGGATTTGAGTCATTCTCTCGGGATGCTGATCCAGCATAAGAGCATCTTGAGCAGGATTTATCACTTCCTCGTCATATTCTACCCCCGCCTGACCGAGGGCAGCCTCCAAAAGCACTTCATTCAAGGGCGGGATAGTCATTGACACTAGCAAAGATTCGAAAATGTTAGAAATAACAAAAGAGTCTAAGACCCATCAGAAGTACAGTTTGGAAAAAGTGCTTCGGCGCATCATAAAGGTTTAAACCCATGCGCGTCGGCGGGCAAAAAAATTGCGGCACATCATCAAAGACTCAAGGTCTATGTGCGTTGGTGTACGAGACTCACCAACCACCTCCGGCCGAACTTTGACAGGCCGACGGGGGACGTCAGCCGCCACAACTGTCACAGGCTCCTTTCCTTTCTCCTTTTCTTTGACGGCACCACCGCGAGGTGTCTTGGGAGCCATTCTCTCAAGAAGAAAAAATTAGGATTTTTGAAGAAGAACTCTAAAGAAAGCAAAGCAAGGAGAAGAAGAACTCTCTCTCTCTCTCCATCTCTTGCCTATTTATAGGGCTTGGTCGCACGCGTGACCCGATGATGTGTGATCTCATCCATCGCCTCGGGTTCTGTGAAGAGATAACAGCAAACAAAACCAAAAGATCATCATTAAACTTTTCGGTTACCGAGGCATCATTATCATTAACTAAGAGGAGCATGCGCCCGAACAGGCATGCGCCCCAAACAGTCACGTGCCCTGACCTCCATGCTTCTTATTCAAAGTATTCCAAAACTTATCCAAAAGTTTTGAAAACTTTGAAGGGGGCTTGTAGAAGCATGGAATTTCACAATCAGAAAACCCATGCGCCGGACACTACATACGCCAGAGCTTGGACAAAATACTTCACAGCAAAAGCAACAAATATAGACATGAAAAGAGAACTTCTTATTTCACAGATAAAAGTCTATTACATGTCTAGAGAAGGCTGTACAAAGAAAAAACTTCTACAAAGGAAAGATCCTAAGTCTACGGCCAGCAGCCACCATGCGCCCCCAGGCAGGCACAGCAGTCACCATGCGCCCCCAGGCAGGCACAGCATCACCATGCGCCTTCAATCGGGTATATCCCACAATGCGCCTTCAGCAAGGCGCATTCCTTCAGCAGCTCAGTTATATGCATCCCCAGTTATGTCATCCCTTCAGCAGCCCAGTTATGTACTGCTCTTCCAGCCAGGCTCACCTGGCCGAGCAGGATGTATGTGGCAATTAGCACCCTATCCAGAGAAAGAGCCTCCAAAGCCAGAGGAAGACGGTCAGGACACCGCCATTCCGATCTACGGCCCTTCCAGAACAACGGAGACGAGGCTCGAGCATCCCTATCTTTGGATGCAACAGGCACCTTCCGCCTGCCTCGGAAGCCCTCGACTCCGTCTTTTGGATGTAACAGTCACCTTCAAGTGCAACAACGACGACATGGCGTCTCATCTTCACCCTCGGGAGCACTTCGTCAACAGAATGCACTCGAGTACCCAAGTTCATATTGGAAGTACGTGAGAGAACGAGAAACAAACCCTCTCTCCATGCCACTATTTATAGGCTAGGCAGATCAAACCCATACGCCAAGTGGATGGCTCTTCGAATTCTGAGCATTGAACTTGCATTTAATGGATGAACTGGACGCCTCAAATTCAGCCAAACGGCTATTTAAAGCACTCGAGGAACGAAACAGCCGCACGCGCCCTTCGACTTTAGGCACATCACACAGATACGCCATTCAGAACCGAGCGCATCACAGAGGATGCGCCCCCATGCGTCCCAGTGGAACGCCAATCGACGTGCCCCCTCAGCTGTCCATCGAATGTCACAAACATTAAATGCTGAACTGACAGAGTTGGCAGCACATCTCCCAAAGTCTGAACGGTCGACAGCTTTTTCAGAAGACGAAGCGTCGACAACGTCAGCATCATCATGACTTTACTTCGACGGCTACTGCCACGTGGCCACTCAACCACCCGCATGTGCCTCCGCAGCCATGCGCCCAAACCTGCATGTGCCTCAAAAGCCATGCGCTCCAGACTGCTCTCTGATCCCAAAAGACAGAAGAAAAGTCTCCATCTGAAGCTCTGCATGCGCCTCAAAAGCCATGTGCCCTAGACTGCTCTCTGATCCCAAAAGACAGAAGGAAAGTCGCCTGCATGCGCCTCAAAAGCCATGCGCTCAGAATGGTTCGTGACTCCTAAAGGTTACGAGCCAAAAGTCTCTTTATGCGCCCAATCCTAGGCGCATCCTACTAGATCATTCCCCACCAAATCAGAGATCTCCGAGCCATGGGTCGACGACACGTGTCCTTTGACTAAACTCATCCAAGATCTCAGCAACAGAAAGATCTTCTCCTCTGCTACGTGCCGGCTCACAACAGCAGTATGAAGAAGTCAACCCCTCGATCAGGGCGCATCACCCATGCGCCTCCATCAGCAATCAACACGTGGCATCCCCACGCACCGGTGCATCCTACATATGCACGCATGAGCAGCCAACCTGCCCAACTATAAATAGAGGAATCATTTCCTTCTTCCACACACACAGACAGATACGAACAAACATACCACCAGAGAGACAGATACAGACATTCAACGTCTTTCTCCTCTCAGCAAGCTCCAGCACCCAGAGCAATCCAAACCTTCAGAGAACCGATAACCGTCGTCAGCTCGTCAACGGAGTCAACGCATTACCACTCGCTCCATCGGCACAAGGGACCCAGATTAAACAAAAGTGTACTTTTAGGGCTACATCTAAGTCCTATATTGTAACACTGTTCTGTTTGTATTAAAATTTACATCAAAGAATTTTAATGGCAAACAGATTCTAGGAGTCCTTAGTCCGATTCGGTAAGGACTTGATTACAACTGAACGAAAGATCCCTTTTATTCTAAATTAAAAAAATACTCAAAATAGGTGGAGATATATCAAAAATAAATCTACAGTCCATCCAAGAACACAATCAAAACTTCATCTATACTACAATAAGACATCGAAAACTTAAAGAAACTATTTCCTGCTTCTTAATATCACCATAATATGAACAGTCCGAAAGTAATTCCTCCCTGCTTCCTCTACAAACGTCAAATCTAACGGGTCTGGTGTTCAATTTTTTGCTCTTCTCATCATGACATTTCTTGGAATTTTCTTAAAAAGAGCTAACGAGAAAATAATGGAATCGATCTAGAAAGGAAAAAAATGTATATACAAGATGCTCGATCTATCTCGTTTCTACATGAACCTAAGCAACAATCTACAGTCCGAAAGTAATTCCTCCCTGCTTCCTCTAAGAACGTCAAATCTAACGGGTCTGGTGTTCAATTTTCTGCTCTTCTCTAACAGTATCATGACATTTCTTGTAATTTTCTTAGAAAAAGTGGAACCAGAAAATAATGGAATGGATCGAGAATCCTCGAAAATTAATGCGCTCGTCAATTCCAACAAAAATGTACATACAAGATGCTCAATCTCTCTCGTTTCTACACGAAACTAAGCAAGAATCTAAAAGAATCAAAGAAAGAACCTCACCTCCACGGAGCTAGCTCCTTCATTGAGGACGACCATGTCCTGATCATTATTTCCCTTAACAATCTGCATGGGCGGCTTTTTCGAAGAAGAAGACGACGACGCCATCAGCAGAATAGCAACTCCACCTTCTCTCTCTCTCTCTCTCTCTCTCTCTCTCCTTCTATGAAATGCTAGAATTAGTGAGAAAGAACCTGGTTGACGCAGCAAAACTAAAAATATATAGAGAATAAGTGAGTGCTCCTCTCCACCGAGACCGTTAGAAACGTTAGTCCCACGTTAAGTGTACTGTGTATTGGAACCACGAATTGTGACCGCCAATTGTTTGGAGTGCATACGTGGAGGGTCCCAGCTTTGTACACTGTGTATTAGAACCACGTATCATGACCGCCAATTGTTTGGAGTGAATAAGTGGAGGGTTGGGTGCTGTTCAACTTATAATTTATAGGTTGCATCAGTTTTTTCTTGAAATTGCTGAGAAATCCAATTTCGGGGTTGGTTTTTATGAAAAATTCACCCGCAG
Organism: Iris pallida; assembly: GCA_029216955.1. Classification (NCBI taxonomy): domain Eukaryota; kingdom Viridiplantae; phylum Streptophyta; class Magnoliopsida; order Asparagales; family Iridaceae; genus Iris; species Iris pallida. The sequence continues at coordinate 26,019,843 of JANAVB010042020.1, read as the reverse complement.
AATGAGTTTTATTAAATGCCCAGAATTATATATTTCCACGTTAAGTATTATAAGATTCCCTTTTGATGCTCTGTATTTACAAAATTAATATCATAACTACCCATCCGCACAAACTCAGATTTTGATTGCGATTCTCGTCTTCTTCTTCTTCTTCTTTACGAGAGATCTGAATTCCATTGTTCTCATCTTCAACAGAGATCGCAAAGATTGTTCGTAGTTCACCATGCTTTTTTTTCAGTCGAACTTCGATCATCGCTCATCTTCTTCTCCTCCTCCTTCTTCCTCTTCTTCTTCTTCTTCTTCTTCTTCTTCTTCTTCTTCTTCTTCTTCTTTTCCGACAATTAGGTCAAGTATGGAGAGAAGATCTTCCTCTTTTTTTTCATAAGAGTTACCATCATTTTGAAAGAAGAACGAAAACTCTTGAATCTTTATTCATGTCAAATTTTTTTCAACAAAACAAAAAATAAAAAATTAGATTTCTGTCAACTGTTCTCCGTCGATATAACACGAAGAATAGTCATTCTCCTGCATTTTAACAAGGAGAATGACATTCTTCTGCATTTTAACAAGAGGAATGCCATTCTAACATGGAGAATAGCCATTCTCCTGTGTTTTAACATTTGAATGACCATTCTCCGTGTAATTTAGCACGAAGAATGCCATTCTCCGTACTAAATTACACGAAGAATGGTCATTCTCCTACTTTTTAACACGGAGAATGATATTCTTCGTGTAAATTAACACGGAGAATGCCATTCTTCGTGTTATTTAATACAGGGAATAGAATTCTCCGTATTTTTAATACGGTGAATGGCCATTCTCCTGCGTTTTAACACTAGAATGGCCATTCTTCGTGCTAAATTACACGGAGAATGGCCATTCTCCGTGTAAATTAAGATGGAGAATGGCGTTCTCCACGTTATTTAACACGGAGAATGTCTTTCTCCGTGTTACTAACACGAAGAATGATCATTCCCCTGTATTTTAACACTGGAATGACCATTCTCCGTGCTAAATTACACGAAGAATGGCCATTCTCCGTGTAAATTAAGACAGAGAATGGCCATTCTTCGTGTAAATTAAGACGGAGAATGTCATTCTCTGTGTTACTAATACAGAGAATGGTCATTCTCCGTGTAAATTAAGACGGAGAATGCCATTCTCCGTGTTATTAACACAGAGAATTCTATTCTCCGTGTTATTAACACGGAGAATGGCCACTCTCATGCGAAATTAATATTTTTTGTGTTCTAACACAGAGAATGATCATTCTCCTGTATTTTATGGTCAGTTGAAACATTGGAGGGCCATAACTTTTGACTGGGAGGTCAAAATAAGGTCCGGTTTATCGCAAAATGAGCGTATCTTCGAGGAGCCTGAGATTAACAGCTTCATTTTGGTTTGGTTTAATTCAATTATGGGTCATTTGGGTTTGGCTTCGGTTTTATTTATTCGGTTTTCGGTCCAATTCAATTTTCGGTTATATGATTAGCTTTGGTTTCAGATGTTCCGTGTCATACAACATAGAGACGCATGGAAGTGTCTAATAAACCATGGCAATCAACGTCTAATAAATAGTATATCAGTACAAGAAACCTCACTATAATGACTAAAGCCAATCGTAAGATTCTTTATTCTTGATTTGTTTGTATATTATATTTATAATTTTGTATTGTTCAGCGTATATTATATCATTTAATTTCAAGATTCTAGCAGTCGTTAGTCCTAGATTCTAGGAGTCCTTAGTCCGATTCGGTAAGGACTTGATTACAACTGAACGAAAGATCCCTTTTATTCTAAATAAAAAGAAATACTCAAAATAGGTGGAGATATATCAAAAATAAATCTACAGTTCATCCAAGAACACAATCAAAACTTCATCTATACTACAATAAGACATCGAAAACTTAAAGAAACTATTTCATGCTTCTTAATATCACCATAATATGAACAATCCGAAAGTAATTCCTCCCTGCTTCCTTTACAAACGTCAAATCTAACGGGTCTGGTGTTCAATTTTCTGCTCTTCTCTAACAGTATCATGACATTTTTTGTAATTTTCTTAGAAAAAGCAAAACCAGAAAATAATGGAATGGATCGAGAATCCTCGAAAAGTAATGCGCTCGTCAATTCCAACAAAAACGTACATACAAGATGCTCAATCTCTCTCGTTTCTATATGAAACTAAGCAAGAATCTAAAGGAATCAAAAGAAAGAACCTCACCTCCACGGAGCTAGCTCCTTCATTGAGGACGACCATGTCCTGATTATTATTTCCCTTAACAATCTGCATGGGCGGCTTATTCGAAGAAGACGACGACGCCATCAGCAAAATAGCAACTCCACCCTTTCTCTCTTTCTCTCTCTCTCTCTCCTTCTATGAAATACTGGAATTAGTGAGAAAGAATCTGGTTGACACAGCGGAACTGAAAATATATAGTGAATGAGTGAGTGCTCCTCTCCACCGAGACCGTTAGAAACGTTAGTCCCACGTTAAGTGTACTGTGTATTGGAACCACGAATTGTGACCGCCAATTGTTTGGAGTGAATACGTGGAGGGTCCCAGCTTTGTGCACTGTGTATTAGAACCACCTATCGTGACCGCCAACTATTTGGAGTGAATAAGTGGAGGGTTGGGTGCTGTTCAACTCATAATTTATTGGTTGCATTAGTTTTTTCTGGAAATTGCTGAGAAACTCAATTTTGGGGTTGGTTTTTATGAAAAATCCACCCTCAGAATGAGTTTTATGAAATGTCCAGAATTATATATTTCCACGTTAAGTATTCCAAGATTACCTTTAGATGCTCTTTATTTACAAAATTAATACCGTAACTACCCATCTGCAAAAACTCAGATTTGGATTGCGATTCTCGTCTTCTTCTTCTTCTTCTGAATTACATTGTTCTCGTCTTCAGCAGAGATCGCAAAGATCGTTCGTAGTTTACCATACTTTTTTTCAGTCGAACTCCGATCATCACTCATCTTCTTCTTCTTCTTCTTCTTCTTCTTCTTCTTCTTCTTTTCTGACAATTAGGTCAATTATGGAGAGAAGATCTTACTCTTCTTTTCCATAAGAGTTAGCATCGTTTTGAAAGAACGAAAATACTTGAATCTTTATTCATGTCAAATTTCCTTCAACAAAACAAAAAAAATAAAAAATTAGATTTCTGTCAACTGTTCTCCGTCGATATAATACGAAGAATAGTCATTCTCCTGCATTTTAACAAGTAGAATGCCATTCTCATACATTTTAACAAAGAAAATGTCATTCTAACACGGAGAATGGCATTCTCTATATTTCTAACACGGAGAATGGCCATTCTCCTGTGTTTTAACATTTGAATGGCCATTCTCCGTGTAATTTAGCACGGAAAATGCCATTCTCCGTACTAAATTACACGGAGAATGGTCATTCTTCTACGTTTTAACACGGAGAATGGCATTCTCCGTATAAATTAACACAGAGAATGCTATTTTTTGTGTTATTTAATACGGAGAATGGCATTTTCGGTTTTTCTAACACGGAGAATGGTCATTCTCCTGCATTTTAACACTGGAATGACCATTCTCCGTGCTAAATTATACGGAGAATGGCCATTCTCCGTGTAAATTAAGATGGAGAATGGCGTTCTTCGTGTTATTTAACATGGAGAATGGCGTTCTTCGTGTTACTAACACGGAGAATGGCCATTCTCTTGTATTTTAATACTGGAATGACCATTTTTCGTGCTAAATTACACGGAGAATGACCATTCTCCGTGTAAATTAAGACGGAGAATGGTCATTCTCCGTGTAATTTAGCATGAAGAATGGTTATTCTCCGTGTAAATTAAGACAGAGAATGTCATTCTCCGTGTTACTAATACAGAGAATGGTCATTCTTCGTGTAAATTAAGATGGAGAACGCCATTCTTTGTTATTAACACAGAAAATGGCTACCCTCATGCGAAATTAACATTTTTTGTGTTCTAACACGGAGAATAACCATTCTCCTACATTTTGTGGTCAGTCAAAACTTTGGAGGGCCATAACTTTTGACTGGGAGGTCGAAACGAGGTCCGGTTTGTCGTAAAATGAGTGTATCTTCAAGGAGCCTGAGATTAACAGTTTCATTTCGGTTCGATTTAATTCGGTTATGGGTCATTTCGGTTTTGTTTATTCGGTTTTCGGTCTAATTCAATTTTCGGTTATTTTATTAGCTTTGGTTTCAGATGTTCCGTGTCATACAACATAGAGACGCATGGAAGTGTCTAATAAACCATGGCAATCAATGTCTAACAAATAGTACGTCAGTATAAGAAACCTCACTATAATGACTAAAGCCAGTAGTAAGATTCTTTATTCTTGATTTGTTTGTATATTATATTTGTAATTTTGTATTGTTCAACGTATATTATATCATTTAATTTCAAGATTCTAGTAGTCGTTAGTCCTAGATTCTAGGAGTCCTTAGTCCGATTCGATAAGGACTTGATTACAACTGAACGAAAGATCCCCTTTATTCTAAATAAAAAAAATACTCAAAATAGGTGGAGATATATCAAAAATTAATCTACAGTCCATCCAAGAACACAATCAAAACTTCATCTATACTACAATAAGACATCGAAAACTTAAAGAAACTATTTCCTGCTTCTTAATATCACCATAATATGAACAGTCCGAAAGTAATTCCTTCCTGCTTCATCTTCAAACGTCAAATCTAACGGGTCTGGTGTTCAATTTTCTGCTCTTCTCATCATGACATTTCTTGGAATTTTCTTAAAAAGAGCTAACGAGAAAATAATGGAATCGATCTAGAAAGGAAAAAATGTATATACAAGAAGCTCGATCTCTCTCGTTTCTACACGAACCTAAGCAACAATCTACAGTCCGAAAGTAATTCCTCCCTGCTTCATCTAAGAACGTCAAATCTAACGGGTCTGGTGTTCAATTTTCTGCTCTTCTCTAACAGTATCATGATATTTCTTGTAATTTTCTTAGAAAAAACGAAACCAGAAAATAATGGAATGGATCGAGAATCCTCGAAAAGTAATGCGATCGTCAATTCCAACAACAACGTACATACAAGATGCCCAATCTCTCTCGTTTCTACACGAAACTAAGCAACAATCTAAAGGAATCAAAGAAAGAACCTCACCTCCACGGAGCTAGCTCCTTCATTGAGGACGACCATGTCCTGGTCATTATTTCTCTTAACAATCTGCATAGGCGGCTTATTCGAAGCAGAAGACGATGACTCCATCAGCAAAATAGCAACTCCACCCTTTTTCTCTCTCTCTCTCTCTCTCACCTTCTATGAAATGCTGGAATTAGTGAGAAAGAATCTGGTTGATGCAGCAGAACTGAAAATATATAGAGAATGAGTGAATGCTCCTCTCCACCGAGACCGTTAGAAACGTTAGTCCCACGTTAAGTATACTGTGTATTGGAACCATGAATTGTGACCGCCAATTATTTGGAGTGAATACGTGGAGGGTCCCAGCTTTGTGCACTGTGTATTAGAACCACGTATCGTGACCGCCAATTGTTTGGAGTGAATAAGTGGAGGGTTTGGTGCTGTTCAACTTATAATTTATAGGTTGCATTAGTTTTTTCTGGAAATTGTTGAGAAATGCAATTTCGGGGTTGGTTTTTATGAAAAATCCACCCGCAAAATGAGTTTTATGAAATGCCCAGAATTATATATTTCTACGTTAAGTATTCCAAGATTTTCTTTAGATGCTCTGTATTTACAAAATTAATACCATAACTACCCATCCGCACAAACTCAGATTTGGATTCCGATTCTCGTCTTCTTCTTCTTCTTCTTCTTCACGAGAGATCTGAATTACATTGTTCTCATCTTCAGCAGAGATCGCAAAGATCGTTCGTAGTTCACCATGCTTTTTTTCAGTCGAACTCCGATCATCGCTCATCTTCTTCTCCTTTTTCTTCTTTTTCGACAGTTAGGTCAATTATGGAGAGAAGATCTTCCTCTTCTTTTTCATAAGAGTTAGCATCGTTTTGAAAGAAGAACGAAAACTCTTGAATCTTTAATTCATGTCAAATTTCTTTTCACAAAACAAAAAAAAATCAGATTTTTGTCAACTGTTCTCCGTCGATATAACACGAAGAATAGTCATTCTCCTGTATTTTAACTAGGAAAATGTCATTCTCCTATATTTTAACAAGGATAATGTCATTCTAACACGGAGAATGACATTCTCCGTATTTCTAACACAGAGAATAGTCATTCTCCTGTGCTTTAACATTTGAATGGCCATTTTTCGTGTAATTTAGCACGGAGAATGCCATTCTTCGTACTAAATTACACGGAGAATGGTCATTCTCCTACGTTCTAACACGGAGAATGACATTCTCCATGTTATTTAATACGGAGAATGACATTCTTCGTGTTTCTAACACGAAGAATGACCATTCTCCTGTGTTTTAATACTGGAATGACCATTCTCCATGCTAAATTACATGGAGAATAGCCATTCTTCGTGTAAATTAAGATGGAGAATGACGTTCTCCGTGTTATTTAACACAGAAAATGGCGTTCTCCATGTTACTAACACGGAGAATGGCCATTCTCCTGCATTAACACTGGAATGACCATTCTCTGTGCTAAATTATACGGAGAATCGCCATTATCCGTATAAATTAAGACAAAGAATGGCCATTCTCTGTGTAATTTAGCACGGAGAATGGCCATTCTCCGTGTAAATTAAGACGGAGAATGCCATTCTCCGTGTTACTAATACAGAGAATGGTTATTCTCCGTGTAAATTAAGACGGAGAATGTCATTCTCCGTGTTATTAACACGGAGAATGGCCATCCTCATGCAAAATTAACATTTTTTGTGTTCTAACACAGAGAATGACTATTCTCCTACATTTTATGGTCAGTCGAAATTTTGGAGGGCCATAACTTTTGACTGGAAGGTTGAAACGAGGTCCGATTTGTCATAAAATGAGCGTATCTTCGAGGAGCCTGAGATTAACAGCTTCATTTCGGTTCGGTTTAATTCGGTTATGGGTCATTTTGGTTTGGTTTTGGTTTTGTTTATTCGGTTTTCTGTCCAATTCAATTTTTGGTTATTTGATTAGCTTTGGTTTCAGATGTTCCGTGTCATACAACATAGAGACGCATGGAAGTGTCTAATAAACCATGGCAATCATGTCTAATAAATAGTACGTTAGTACAAGAAACCTCACTATAATTACTAAAGCCAGTAGTAAGATTCTTTATTCTTGATTTGTTTGTATATTATATTTGTAATTTTGTATTGTTCAGCGTATATTATATCATTTAATTTCAAGATTCTAGCAGTCGTTAGTCCTAGATTCTCGGAGTCCTTAGTCCGATTCGGTAAGGACTTGATTACAACTGAACGAAAGATCCCTTTTATTCTAAATAAAAAATACTCAAAATAGGTGGAGATATATCAAAAATAAATCTACAGTCCATCCAAGAACACAATCAAAACTTCATCTATACTACAATAAGACATCGAAAACTTAAAGAAACTATTTCCTGCTTCTTAATATCACCATAATATGAACACTCCGAAAGTAATTCCTTAATGCTTCCTCTACAAACGTCAAATCTAACGGGTCTAGTGTTCAATTTTTTGCTCTTCTCATCATGACATTTCTTGGAATTTTTTAAAAAGAGCTAACGAGAAAATAATGGAATCGATCTAGAAAGGAAAAAAATGTATATACAAGATGCTCGATCTCTCTGGTTTCTACACGAACCTAAGCAACAATCTACAGTCCGAAAGTAATTCCTCTCTGCTTCATCTAAGAACGTCAAATCTAACGGGTTTGGTGTTCAATTTTTTGCTCTTCTCTAACAGTAACATGACATTTTTTATAATTTTCTTAGAAAAAGCGGAACCAGAAAATAATGGAATGGATCGAGAATCCTCGAAAAGTAATGCGCTTGTCAATTTCAACAAAAAAGTAAATACAAGATGCTCAATCTCTCTCGTTTCTACACGAAACTAAGCAAGAATCTAAAGGAATCAAAGAAAGAACCTCACCTCCACGGAGCTAGCTCCTTCATTGAGGACGACCATGTCCTGATCATTATTTTCCTTAACAATCTGTATGGGCAGCTTATTCGAAGAAGAAGACGACGACGCCATCAGCAGAATAGCAACTCCACCCTTTCTCTCTGTAATGCCCGTGGTTCGTATTACGTATTTTGTATACGTGTACGGAATCCCGACCTGTAGTTAGACTTGTCATACTTGTCTTGATCCTGGTTTAGCTTATTTTGGGCTCATCCTGGTGTGGCTTGGCTTGGTTTTGTTTGATTGGGTTCGGTTGGGTTTGGGTTAGCATGAACCCCTACCTACCACCTCCATCATTATTTATTAACCCAACACTCTTTCTCTCTCCTCATTCACTCTTCTTCTTCCTCACCATTACTCTCCACCTACCAGTAAGGCGTAGGCAAGTGCATCTTGCTTCATGGAGAAATTCCATTTTTATGGTCCCACTGTCTTCCTCATGTGTTTCTAACCCACTTTAGTACTTATTATTTTTCATTTCCATGATTAATTTCTTGTAAATCTAGCTTTGTGGTATTTTTGGTTTCCATGAGTTTTGATCTATCAAATCTGCATATTTTTGCTATTTGAGGGTTCCATGTTGTAGAGAATTCCATTTTTACCTAAATTGACCTACGGGAGTTTGGATTTGGGTTCCTATTGTTGTTTGGTGGAGCATGGAGGCCATGGTATTTTCTATGAACATGTTCTCTGTGGGAGCCATTAATTGTATGGCCGCATGGCCTGTGCAAGTATTTGCTTGCATGCATATATATTTTTGGTCGCATATGTTCAATCCAATAGATGGCCGCATATGCACTCATAGGTGGCCGCATATTGCAGTTCATTTGCTGGCCGCATAGGCCAATGGCCATTTAATTATAAGCTCTGGCCGCATAAGCAATTGCATTTGCATACATTTGTATGCTTGAGCCGCATAAGCAATTGCATTTGCATGCTTGAGCCGCATAAGCAATTGCATTTGTATGCATTTGCAAGCTTGAGCCGCATAAGCATTTTGCATGCATGCATTTTTGCATGCAGCCTGTTAGACTACATTAGCATTAAATTTTTGCATGCAACCTGTTTTGGCCATGTAGGCTACTATTAATTAATTAGCATTAAATATTTGTATGCATTTGTATTAGCATTAAATATTTAGCTTGCCGCATGGCCATGGCCAATTGCATTTGCATGCAATTGCATGCAATAGCTTGCATGCTCCTTTGTTGAGCCGCATAGGCCATTAGACCACTTGTTGGCCGCATAATGGCCGCATAGGCTATTATCAAATTGCATGGCCGCATGGGCCACTAGATAATGAGCTTGGCCGCATATAATAGCTTGGCCGCATATAATTGCTTGGCCGCATACAATTGCTTGAGCCGCATATGCATTAGTTGCTTGCTTGAGCCGCATGGCCATATGCATTAATTAATTGCATGCATTGTATGCAGCTTGTTTGAGCCGCATATGTATTAGTTGGCCGCATGGCCCTTTTATTTGATTGTTTGTATTTATTTGCATGCAACTTGCATGGCCGCATATGGCCTACAACTTGCATGGCCGCATATGCCTCCCCTTTCTTCCAATTTTTTCCTGAGCTGCATGAGTCCTCTACAGCACCTGCCCCTGCTAATATTTAATTACTACATGAATGCTTGTGCCATATTGTCACGACCCGTACCCACTGTGAGGGTACGAGAATGTAACAACGCCCAGCCTACGCCGCAGTGTCGGCGGTAGAACGCTGTCCTAGGTCACAACATCTAGCAATATAAGCTTAAACAGTTTATACTCCCCGAATGGGGGTGACAAGATAAAAGTAGACCCAATCACAACTAAGGAAGAAGAAGCACGATATGATATAAAACTCAAGAAAAAACGGATGATAACAGATAGATAAATAAAACTGCTGAAATGAAAGAAAATCCCAAATACATCAGAAAGTCTAAGTGTCTAAGATAATACAAATCCCATATCCCAAGTATCAATAAGTACAGTCATCCATGAAATACTGAAAAGAAAGCATCCTAGTCTAAGGGTGTGTCATCCACAGCTAGTGGGGCCTGCTGATGGTCCAGGTCCAACATCTCATCTAAGGTGGCACCGTAATAGGTATCCACACCAGCCTCCTCCTCGTCCTCTGTAATATTTTCAACAGGTCCAGTCAGGACAGGAGCGAGCACAATACATCTCAACAGATCATAGCAGGTTAGAAAATATAGACATGCAGTAGAGTAAGATACAAGAACTGAAAGAAACATAGAATGTAAACAGAGAAACTGTAATGGAAATAGATATACTGTAATAGAGAGCTAACTGTGGCTAGTGAGTCAGAGTACAATATAAATATGTGAATGGCATAGGAGATTCTGGGAACTATACTATGGAGTGATTCTGGGAACTACACTACTTGGATATTATTCACATGTTTACTTCTACTCCCCCGTACCCCCAATCAATACACAAGGATCCAGCCAGGTTATGTTATGATTCCATGCAAAGGCCTACAAGGGGTGATACATGGATAGCCCATAAATGGGTGATTCTGGGAATGCCCACAATGGGATGATTCTGGGAATGCCCATAAATGGGTGATTCTGGGAATGCCCACAATGGGATGATTCTGGGAATGCCCATAAATGGGTGATTCTGGGAAGACTCTGTGATCATGAGAGTACATGTCACAAGTGATCGAAGAATCGTGAAGCATAGTGATACACCATGTAAGTGAAACGCACAGAACATGTAGTATACGATGCTCCCTGAGGGGATAACATCTCAAGAATGGATCCATATAGTACTAATCCGTGTTACCGACGTGACAGTATCAAGTAAAGTAATCTAAAGCAGGAAAATAATTCTAACAGGATATGAAATGATCAGAGAATGTACTCGCCTGTATCTGAGTGTCCAATATGAAAAGTACTGTCCGAGGAGTGGTGTTTGGCTCCTAATCAGAACAGCACAAGTCAAAACAAATCCAAAATGGTAAAATGAAATTCTACTATGCACTCTACATGAGTCTAGGTCAATCTAGGCCAAAGTCAACTCTTGGTCAACTCTGGTCGACCCTAGAAGTCAAACTTGGTCAACTATGGTCAAACTAGGTCTAACAAGTCTAAACTAGGTCAAACTAGTCTATACTAGACTATATTAGTCTATACTAGGTCAAACTAGTCTATACTAGACTATATTAGTCTATACTAGGTCACTCAACCTACACTAGCTAGTACACAACACTACTAGGCTATCTAGACCAACTACACATGTTATATGACATTTCTACATATTACCTATATATGTACATTACATAGGTTATAGAGCAATATTAGGAAACATCACATTACACAATTATTAAACACATATATCTATGTACCCTATATATACATTACATACCTATATGATATCCATACATAAATAGATATTCATATAGATATTATATATTCACAAAACATCATTAACTTATATATAAACACAAACTTATAATATATATATAGATACATATATTACAGTTTATATTACATATATATTTTACATTAGCTAGGCATATAGAGAGAGTGAAAGGATATCATGGCAATGTGAGTGCCTATGTGTAGTGTTGTGAGGGATGTGTGTATCAGTGAGTGAAACATGTATGAGCAGTGAGTGTATGGCTGTGTGTGAACTTTTGTGCTGCCAGTTCAGTAGAAGAATAGGAAGGAAACCAATTCATCACCAAAACAGTCCCACAGTTCAGTGTGAGGAAACAATAGGAAAGGAAATAAAATCCTTAATAACAGTCTCAGTTCATTTACAGTGATCAATCCTTCATTGTATTTCAATTCCAAACTCAGTTTTTAGGTTTCCATAGGATTAACAAAATTCAGATTTCAAAAACATAACAGTGAGAAAAGAGAAGGAAAACAACTCTTTGAACCCCCAATCAATACCAGGTTCAACCTAGCTCAGACTTGGGTTCATAATATCATGAAATTTCAGAGTTCAATACTTAGTTAAAAAGAAAAGGGAAATCAATTCATTGAACCCCTACTAAACTCAGGTTCATGAACTCAGTTCATGAGTTCAACATACCATAAAATCTCAGGTTTACACAGCATCTTAGTTTACATATAGGTGGACCAATACATGGTCCTAAACCACAATAATTTATAGTAGGGATTGGGTAAAATGATGCTAAAACTCAGTATTCAAATCTGGAAAAAAACAACAGATTACAATGGCAGTTCTCAGTTTAGTGTATTAGGGAAAAGTAAATTTATCCATCAAACCAACTTAAAATACCAAATCAGTTGTTGGTAACATTAAAATAGATTGTGTACGTGCTAGGTGAGGTGTTTGTGTCCACAAAAGTGGACACAAACGTGTCCAACAACTTAAAACACACAAAACAGTAAAACTGTGCACACAGGGAACTAATCGTCGTGCACGTGTTCCCGACTCTCGTGTGCACAACACGACACGACACAACCCATGAGGTTGTGTCCTAGTGTCAACCTAGACTAGGGCAATCGACTGGATACCCTGAATCGTGTCCAAGTCGAGTGTGCACAACAGGACACGTGCGTATCAGTACACGAATACACAGGCGCACTGCACAGGCAAAATCCAGTACGTCGAGGATTCCTCATTCGATACGCCACGTGGGCCCACGAAACTTGACACGTGGCGTGTCAGTCACTGCCCCTAGTGGCGTGTCAAGTTTCGTGTCAAACAAATGTGTGTCGTGTCCAGTGCAGCCCCCGCACAGCAGGACAGTGCAGCCCCAGCGTGCGCGGTCGTGTCCCCGTGTCTAGAATGACTCGACACGTGCACGAATTCATCTCAGTGCACAAGAAACGTGTAAGCGACAATGAATAGCAAATTTCCATTCAAAAACATTTCAAAAATATCACAAAAAGTTTCAGTGAAGAATTTTCACAAACACAAGGAGTAGGATACTGATACGTGTCCTGTTAGGACACGAAATGATACAAAAATCTGGGGATTCCTATTCCTATAGTTTGGGTAGGTCTAGGGCTCCCTATTCATGCAATAATTTCAGGATTCTATGGTGAGAATAAGAAGTTACCTCAAAGTGTCAAAACCCCTTAAAAACTCTAAAGAGAGATGCTCCTCTTGATGGTGAAACTCCTCCAAATTGTTGGAAAACTGAGAACAACCAATTCCAACAGCAAGAAAACAATAATTAGAATCTATTGCAACTTGTTTGGATTAAAAAGGAGGAAAAATGGATTTATTATGAATTTCTAAAGATGGGAGCTCACCTCTTTCTTCTTGAAATGGATTCCTATGGAAAGGAGGCCAGCCCTAGAAATTAGGAGGGGTTTTATAGTGGGGGGAATCCCTAGGTTGGCTGGACAAAATGGTTGGGTTGCTAATTTGGGCTTTGGGCCAAGTCCTATAGGCTATGGCTAAGTTGTTTTATTAAAAGGCTAGAACCATAAGTCATGACTTATGAAGTTTTAAGCCATATTAGCCTAAATAACTCCAAATCACCCCCAACTAGTTCCAATGACTTAAACCTCATTACATTAGGTCAAACCAAGGTTACTTAACCTAACTAAGTGGCCATAACCAAGATTAGTCACTAGGTTAGTCTTCTAGTCAACACAAGTCAAAGTCAACTATAGGCCCAAAATCAATTATCCTAAAAATCACCAAAAATCACCAAAAATCATATTAATTCTAATAAATCATAATAATACATAATAATTCCAAAAATTCCCAAAATTTGAAAAATGACCAAAATATCCCCAAGCTAGAAAAGTGGTAGTGACAAATCTACCCTCCTTAAAATAATTTTGTCCTCGAAATTAAAGGCGAAACTAAACTGCTGAGAAGGATAGAAAAGTATACCTCACGGTCCAAAAAGATAGGGGTACCGTTCGCGCATCTCATCCTCCCGCTCCCAGGTCGACTCTCCTGGAGAATGATGCCTCCATGCGACGCGTACCAAGGGTATCACCTGGTTCCTCAGAACCTTCGTCCGTCGATCCAGAATCTCCACGGGCTGCTCTGGATAGCTGAGAGAAGGCCCAACCTCTATCTCTGAATGATCGAGCATATGGCTAGGGTCAGCCATGTACCGTCTCAACTGTGATACATGAAATACATTGTGGACCCCCAAAAGTGCAGGCGGCAAGTCTAGCCTGTAAGCCACGTCATCGACTCTCCCACTGATAACGAAAGGGCCGATGAAGCACGGGCTAAGCTTCCTACCTCCACCAAAACGTATCGTACCACGAGTCGAAGATATCCTCAAGAAAACCTGGTCTCCGACCTAATCACAAGCAAGGTCTCAATTAATATAAATACAAACATGATCAAAATCACAAATAACAACCTAAATCTAATCCTACTCTACTCCGTACCTCAAACTCCAAGGGCCTCCGGTGGCTATCGGCCCAGTGCTGATGTCTGTCCTGCGCCACGCGAAGTCTGTCCCTGATGAGCTTCACCTTCTCGGCCGCATCAACAACCATCTCTGGCCCCAGCAAAGCTCGCTCACCAACATCATCCCAGTATAAGGGTGTACGGCACCTACGCCCGTACAGAGCCTCGAAAGGTGACATCTCGATGCTGGCCTGGAAACTATTATTGTAGGCAAACTCTACCAAATGAAGATGATCCTCCCAGGAACCTCCAAAGTCCAAGATGTACGTCCGCAGCATATCCTCAAGGGTCTGAATAGTCCGCTCTGACTGTCCGTCCGTCTGGGGGTGGTATGCAGTACTAAACTTGAGCTGAGTGCCCAAGCTGGTCTGCAGACTCCTCCAGAAATGGAAAGTAAAACGGCTATTCCGATCTGAGACGATGCTGACCGGAACTCCGTGGATCCTGACTATCTGCTGCATATACATCTCCGCCAGCCTCTCTGTAGACGTACCCACCTTGAATGGCAAGAAGTGGGCCGATTTGGTCAACCTGTCAACGATGACCCAAATCGCGTCTTTTCCTCCTGGAGTACGCGGCAACCTTGAAACGAAGTCCATCGTGATATGCTCTCATTTCCACTCGGGAATGGGCAGCGGCTGCAACAATCCACCGGGCCTCTGTCTCTCTGCCTTGACCTGCTGACAGACCAAACACCTAGCCACGACGCGAGCCACCTCCCGCTTCATTCCTGACCACCAAACATGCTCCCTCAGATCCCGGTACATCTTGTTGGCACCCGGGTGTATGGAGTACTGAGATCTGTGGGCCTCCTGCATAACCTGCTCTCTGAGATCTCTACTGGGCACACATAACCTGGAACCGTGCCTCAAGGCACCATCCTCTGCAAGAGAAAACTCGCCCTCCGGCAATCCTGCTCGAACCTGCTCTCGGAGACACCGCAGAGCAACGTCCTCAAACTGAGCCGACTTGATCCTCTCCACCAAATCTGACTGAATCTGCATCCCCCATAGTTGCATCTGCACTCCGGGCACGATCACCTCAATCCCAAGGCTCTCCAAGTCGGCAAGCAAATACCGATCCATGGTCAAACACATGGCTGTCGGATACCTACTCAAGGCATCGGCAACCACGTTGGCCTTCCCTGGATGATACTGCAGTGCAATGTCGAAGTCCTTCATCAACTCCAACCATCTGCGCTGCCTCATGTTCAACTCCTTCTGAGTGAACACATACTTTAAACTCTTGTGATCTGTGAAGATCTCCACCCTCTCACCATACAGATAATGCTTCCACAGCTTCAGAGTAAATATCACTGCTGCCAGCTCCAGGTCGTGGGTAGGGTAGTTCTTCTCGTGGGGACGCAATTGCCTGGAAGCATAGGCAATCACCTTCCCGTGCTGCTGCAACACACAACCCAGCCCCTTTCCTAAAGCGTCACTATAAATAGTGAAACCACTTGATCCTGAAGGCAATGTCAGAATCGGAGCTGTCGTAAGCCGCTTCTTCAACTCATCAAAAGCTGCCTGACACTCCTCTGACCAAACGAACTCAGTATCCTTCCGGGTCAACCGTGTCAACGGCTCTGCAACCCGGGAGAAATCCTGCACGAATCTTCGATAATATCCTGCCAGCCCCAGGAAGCTCCTGATCTCTGCAACTGAAGTCGGCGCTGCCCATGCCTCAACTGCTACAATCTTCTTGGGGTCAACTGAGATACCATCTCCATTCACAACGTGCCCCAAGAAGTCCACCCGGTCCAAGAAAAACTCACACTTGGAGAGTTTTCCATAAAGCTGCTCCCGCCTGAGAGTCTCCAGCACGATCCTCAGATGCTCCTCGTGCTCCTCCTCAGTCTTGGAATATACCAAAATATCATCTATAAATACCACCACAAACTGATCCAGATACTGATGGAACACCTTGTTCATCAGGTTCATAAACACTGCGGGTGCATTGGTTAGCCCAAACGGCATAACCAAAAACTCGAACTGCCCGTACCGCGTCCTGAAAGCGGTCTTGGGAATATCCTCCCTCTTCACCTTCACCTGGTGATATCCCGACCTCAGATCAATCTTGGAAAATACCCGGGTTCCGCTCAATTGGTCAAATAGATCGTCGATCCGCGGCAGTGGGTATTTGTTCTTGATCGTGAGGTTGTTGAGTGCCCTATAGTCAATACACATACGTACTGACCCATCCTTCTTCGGTACAAACAACACTGGTGCACCCCATAGCGACGAACTCGAGCGGATGAAGCCCTTGTCCTGCAGCTCATCCACTTGCTTCTTCAGCTCCACCAGTTCACTGTTGTTCACCCGATAGACATGCTGAGAGATGGGTTCCGCTCCTGGAACCAAGTCTATCGTGAACTCTATGTCTCTGTCTGGTGGTAATCCTGGCAACTCCTCTGGGAAAACATCCATATACTCTGCTATCAAGGGGTGTGGAATCGCCTGCTCCTCCACCGAGACTCCACAGAAGACTCTGCTGCTCTGCTCCACCTGACGTCTGGAGTACTCGAACTCTGGCTCCCCTGGCGCTCTAAAAAGAACTCTACCCCCTCTGTAATCAATGCTGGCGTGGTACCTGCTCAACCAATCCATGCCGAGTACTATATCGTAGTTCGGCAATGGCATCACGAGCAGGCTCACCTCCAACTCACGGCCTCCCAAAACTACTCTCCGACCCTTACAAACATCACGTACGAGGATAATGCCACCCCCGGTCGTGATCTTGTAAGTCCTAGGCAACGATTCAGCTATGATACCGTGTCTAATCGCAAAAGATACTGATATGAAGCTATACGAAGCACCGGAATCGAATAATGCAAAAGCTGGACTGGAGTCAAGAAGAACCGAACCTGCGATCAGCTCTCCTATCGCCTCTGCATCCTCAGCTGCCATGGAGAAAGCTCGCCCCTGCTGGCCTCCCCTGGCCTGCTGCTGGTGCTGCACAAATCGCTGCTGCCGAGTCGGACTCAGCAGGGCTGGTCCCCTCTGCTGGCCTGCTGCTGCCCTGGCTCCACCTCTTGGAGCTGCTCGTCCCATGGTCAAGGTACACTCATCTGGTGATCTCCTAAGCCACATACCAGGCACTTGCCCAGCCTCTTCCTACACTCGTTCCACCCGTGCCCTGGCTTCTTGTAATAAGCACAGGTGGTGGCCTGCTGCCTCGGTCCCTGCTGTTGCACCCTCTGCTGCTGATGCTGCACTGGCTGGTGCCTCGGCTGCTGAAACTGCTGCGGCTGGAACCTCTGCTGCTGGTGGTGCTGCTGCTGAAAGTACGGCCTCTTGGCCGGTCCTCCGCTACTGCTGCCTCCCTGGGAGTCTCGCCCCCTCTTGAGCCTAAGCTCAAGATCATCCTCTGCAGCTAGTGCGTCCACCAGGATCTCCTCAAATATAGCACTGCAGGCATTCTTGGTGTAGGACTTGACCTCCTTTACCAAGCCCTTTCGGAACCTCCGGGCCTTCGTCGTCTCCGACAAGTCTTCTACAAATCTGCCCAGGCGGCAGAACTCTCTTGCATACTCCTCCACAGACTGACTTCCCTGGACTAAGGCCTCGAACTGAGTCTCGAGGGCTCCCACAGCTGCCTCTGGGAAGAAATTCTCCTTGAACAGCTTCTTGAATGCTGCCCAAGTCTGTTCTGCTGTGCCGACCCTCGGGTCGGTCTGGTACCATGTACGGGCCAGATCCTGCATCATGCTGGCCGCTGCCTCTATCTGGAGCCTCGTCAGAATCTCAGCCAGCCTGAAGATCTCCTCCATATGCTCGATCCACTCATCGGCATACATGATCCCCTCTGTCCTTCGGAAGTCTCTCGGGTGCATCTTCTGGAAGTCCTGGATGCCCTTCTTCCGTGGCTGGTGCGACTGCTGGACTGCTACTGGCTGAGCCACGACTCTCTCCACTGCTGTCACTGCCAGCTCAATGCCTCGAGTGAGCTCTGCCGTCTGCCTCTGCTGCTGGGTCTGCTGACCCTCCATGTACTGCCGAAAGAAGGCTAGCAGCTGCACTGCATCCACTGTCCCTGGAGGTGGCTGCCAGTAGGGATCCTCTGGGAGAACTGGGTCCTGCCTCCCTGCCGGTGGAAGCATACCCCCTGCTGCTGCTGTCGGGGCCTCAATACGAGCAAAGGTGGCAGGAGCTGCAGTCCCCTGGCCCTGTTGTACTGGCTGGGAGGTAGCAGTCCCCTCCATAGCATCCTCATGAATGGTACGCTGCGATCGAGTCTCTACCATCCTGAAGATAGACAAACAAGAGTATCAATTTCTGAGAAGAAGCGAAATAACAAAGGCGGACAATTATAATTCAAAGGATCAGCTGACAATAAGAATTTAGATGGCAATAAAGAAATTTTCCTTATGTGATTGAGTTCTCTTAAAAAAATTTATGTCCTATATCCTATAGCAGGCTGTAGTGATACTCTAGTTCGAGTACCACCACACTTCTAGTCTAGACCTGCATGGGCCACCACTAAAAACGTGTCACGACCCGCACCCACTGTGAGGGTACGGAAACGTAACAACGCCCAGCCTACGTCGCAGTGTCGGCGGTAGAACGCTGTCCTAGGTCACAACATCTAGCAATATAAGCTTAAACAGTTTATACTCCCCGAATGGGGGTGACATGATAAAAGTAGACCCAATCACAACTAAGAAAGAAGAAGCACGATATGATATAAAACTCAAGGAAAAACGGATGATAACATATCTGATAGATAGATAAATGAAACTGCTGAAATGAAAGAAAATCCCAAATACATCAGAAAGTCTAAGTGTCTAAGATAATACAAATCCTATATCCCAAGTATCAATAAGTACAGTCATCCATGAAATACTAAAAAGAAAGCATCCTAGTCTAAGGGTGTGTCATCCATAGCTAGTGGGGCCTGCTGATGGTCCAGGTCCAACATCTCATCTAAGGTGGCACCGTAATAGGTATCCACACCAGCCTCCTCCTCGTCCTCTGTAATATTTTCAATAGGTCCAGTCAGGACAGGAGCGAGCACAATACATCTCAACAGATCATAGCAGGTTAGAAAATATAGACATACAGTAGAGTAAGATACAAGAACTGAAAGAAACATGGAATGTAAACAGAGAAACTGTAATGGAAATAGATATACTGTAATAGAGAGCTAACTGTGGCTAGTGAGTCAGAGTACAATATAAACATGTGAATGGCATAGGAGATTCTGGGAACTATACTATGGAGTGATTCTGGGAACTACACTACTTGGATATTATTCACATGTTTACTTCTACTCCCCCGTACCCCCAATCAATACACAAGGATCCATCCAGGTTATGTTATGATTCCATGCAAAGGCCCACAAGGGGTGATACATGGATAGCCCATAAATGGGTGATTCTGGGAATACCCACAATGGGATGATTCTGGGAATGCCCATAAATAGGTGATTCTGGGAAGACTCTGTGATCATGAGAGTACATGTCACAAGTGATCGAAGAATCGTGAAGCATAGTGAAACACCATGTAAGTGAAATGCACGGAACATGTAGTATACGATGCTCCCTGAGGGAATAACATCTCAAGAATGAATCCATATAGTACTAATCCGTGTTACCGACGTGACAGTATCAAGTAAAGAAATCTAAAACAGAAAAATAATTCTAACAGGATATGAAATGATCAGAGAATGTACTTGGCTGTATCTGAGTGTCCAATATGAAAAGTACCGTCCGAGGAGTGGTGTCTGGCTCCTAATCAGAACAGCACAAGTCACAACAAGTCCAAAATGGTAAAATGAAGTTCTACTATGCACTCTACATGAGTCTAGGTCAATCTAGGCCAAAGTCAACTCTTGGTCAACTCTGGTCGACCCTAGAAGTCAAACTTGGTCAGCTATGGTCAAAATAGGTCTAACAAGTCTAAACTAGGTCAAACTAGTCTATACTAGACTACATTAGTCTATACTAGGTCAAACTAGTCTATACTAGACTACATTAGTCTATACTAGGTCACTCAACCTACACTAGCTAGTACACAACACTACTAGGCTATCTAGACCAACTACACATGTTATATGACATTTCTACATATTACCTATATATGTACATTACATAGGTTATAGAGCAATATTAGGAAACATCACATTACACAATTATTAAACACATATATCTATGTACCCTATATATACATTACATACCTATATGATATCTATACATAAATAGATATTCATATAGATATTATATATTCACAAAACATCATTAACTTATATATAAACACAAACTTACAATATATATATATAGATACATATATTACAGTTTATATTACATATATATTTTACATTAGCTAGGCATATAGAGAGAGTGAAAGGATATCATGGCAATGTGAGTGCTTATGTGTAGTGTTGTGAGGGATGTGTGTATCAGTGAGTGAAACATGTATGAGCAGTGAGTGTATGGCTGTGTGTGAACTTGTGTGCTGCCAGTTCAGTAGAAGAATAGGAAGGAAACCAATTCATCACCAAAACAGTCCCACAGTTCAGTGTGAGGAAACAATAGGAAAGGAAATAAAATCCTTAATAACAGTCTCAGTTCATTTACAGTGATCAATCCTTCATTGTATTTCAATTCCAAACTCAGTTTTCAGGTTTCCATAGGATTAACAAAATTCAGATTTCAAAAACATAACAGTGAGAAAAGAGAAGGAAAACAACTCATTGAACCCCCAATCAATACCAGGTTCAACCTAGCTCAGACTTGGGTTCATAATATCATGAAATTTCAGAGTTCAATACTTAGTTAAAAAGAAAAGGGAAATCAATTCATTGAACCCCTACTAAACTCAGGTTCATGAACTCAGTTCTTGAGTTCAACATACCATGAAATCTCAGGTTTACACAGCATCTTAGTTTACATATAGGTGGACCAATACATGGTCCTAAACCACAATAATTTACAGTAGGGATTGGGTAAAATGATGCTAAAACTCAGTATTCAAATCTGGAAAAAAAATAACAGATTACAATGGCAGTTCTCAGTTTAGTGTATTAGGGAAAAGTAAACTTATCCATCAAACCAACTTAAAATACCAAATCAGTGGTTGGTAACATTAAAATAGATTGTGTACGTGCTAGGTGAGGTGTTTGTGTCCATAAAAGTGGACACAAACGTGTCCAACTTAAAACACACAAAATAGTAAAACTGTGCACACAGGGAACTAATCGTCGTGCACGTGTTCCCGACTCTCGTGTGCACAATACGACACGACACAACCCATGAGGTTGTGTCCCAGTGTCAACCTAGACTAGGGCTATCGACTGGACACCCTGAATCATGTCCAAGTCGAGTGTGCACAACAGGACACGCGCGTATCAGTGCACGAATACACAGGCGCACTGCACAGGCAAAATCCAGTGCGTCGAGGATTCCTCACTCGATACGCCACGTGGGCCCATGAAACTTGACACGTGGCATGTCAGTCACTGCCCCTAGTG
The DNA here is from genome assembly GCA_029216955.1 of Iris pallida. Lineage (NCBI taxonomy): Eukaryota > Viridiplantae > Streptophyta > Magnoliopsida > Asparagales > Iridaceae > Iris > Iris pallida. Next base: position 25,997,931 of record JANAVB010042020.1, on the reverse strand, counting down.
GCGTGTCAAGTTTTATGTCAAACAAATGTGTGTCGTGTCCAGTGCAGCCCCCGTACAGCAGGACAGTGCAGCCCCAGCGCGCGCGGTCGTGTCCCCGTGTCCAGAATGACTCGACACGTGCACGAATTCATCTCAGTGCACAAGAAACGTGTAAGCGACAATGAATAGCAAATTTCCATTCAAAAACATTTCAAAAATATCACAAAAAGTTTCAGTGAGGAATTTTCACAAACACAAGGAGTAGGACACTGATACGTGTCCTGTTAGGATACGAAACGACACAAAAATCTGGGGATTCCTATTCCTATAGTTTGGGTAGGTCTAGGGCTCCCTATTCATGCAATAATTTCAGGATTCTATGGTGAGAATAAGAAGTTACCTCAAAGTGTCAAAACCCCTTAAAAACTCTAAAGAGAGATGCTCCTCTTGATGGTGAAACTCCTCCAAATTGTTGGAAAACTGAGAACAACCAATTCCAACAGCAAGAAAACAATAATTAGAATCTATTACAACTTGTTTGGATTAAAAAGGAGGAAAAATGGATTTATTATGAATTTCTAAAGATGGGAGCTCACCTCTTTCTTCTTGAAATGGATTCCTATGGAAAGGAGGCTAGTCCTAGAAATTAGGAGGGGTTTTATAGTAGGAAGAATCCCTAGGTTGGCTGGACAAAATGGTTGGGTTGCTAATTTGGGCTTTGGGCCAAGTCCTATAGGCTATGGCTAAGTTGTTTTATTAAAAGGCTAGAACCATAAGTCATGACTTATGAAGTTTTAAGCCATATTAGCCTAAATAACTCCAAATCACCCCCAACTAGTTCCAATGACTTAAACCTCATTACATTAGGTCAAACCAAGGTTACTTAACCTAACTAAATGGCCATAACCTAGATTAGTCACTAGGTTAGTCTTCTAGTCAACACAAGTCAAAGTCAACTATAGGCCCAAAATCAATTATCCTAAAAATCACCAAAAATCACCAAAAATCATATTAATTCTAATAAATCATAATAATACATAATAATTCCAAAAATTCCCAAAATTTGAAAAAAGACCAAAATACTCCCAAGTTAGAAAAGTGGTAGTGACACATATTAATTTTTATATGATCCCTGACATGATGGTGACCCATTGTGGTGCACTTTTGACAAATGACATAACATGATAGTGGCTCGTCGTGGTGCACTCCTGACAGTGAACATGACATGATATATATATCTCGAAGGCTGTTGCGACGACTAGCATGTCATGACAAGATTGAATGGCCTAGACACCGTGGATGAATGTGTTTGTGCAATTGAACCGATAATGTTTGCATCATGCCTAGGACAGGAATCCCTGAGTACCACGGTCAGGGGTACCTACTGTAAATGGCTAAGACTAATAACTAGAATAATTCAGTAGTCATGAGAGATTTCCCCAGTTACGGGCGATCCCGTTATCCCGGCCACCATTGTTGGACTTGCAGCCTGCCGACGAGTAGGGCACAAGTCTAGATTCACTGATATATGGAAAATAACGAGGCATTGCTTTAATGAATCCAAGTCGCCTGGATAACCTAGATTAGCTACAGGGCTTGTGGCTGGAGGTACATCTCACTGCATATTGCTAGTAACTAAGGCTTATGATAACCCTAGTTAGCTAATGTAGAAAGTCGTAGTCACTGATTGGCCGGAAGCGATTGTATGGTATAGTTTCAGTGCTCGATTATTGCAGGCTTGATCGCATGATTGTCACTTTTAACAATAAAGATCAGATGCTAAGTTCTGTTCAGGTGAAGGGTTACAACCCCGATCCTTGTCTGGTTTAAGGGTTGTAACCTGGCTTCCGGAGCAGTTCTGAGTCCTCTTTTCATTTATTGTCTTATTGCACCCCACGTCATGCTTGTTATATTTTACCTTACCAACAAGATTTGGAAACGGAGTTCTATTCAGGTGAAGGGTTACAACCTCGGTCCTTGTTTGGTTTAAGGGTTGTGACCTGGCTACTTGAATGGTTCCCTCGTACTCTATTATGACTGTTGTTCTTCTTTTATTATCAAGCTCTTTTGTAACCACTTTAATATTCATTTCTGATGTGCTGGTTTTAGTTCTTAAGTGAAGCCTCCTTTGTGGTACTTGCTCTTTCTGGGATCTGACCCAACTGGTTTTGCATGGCCGAATTTCGGAGCAGCTTCAGAGGATCTACCGACTTCCCAGCCCAATGGTGACCACCAGGCGTAACCAGGGCATCGGGTGGATTTATTTTTGGCTCTCCCACTCTATTGTAAAATTCTTATTTTGAGGCATTTAGCCGGCGAGCACCTGTTAGCTCGTATTGCATACCTTATTACTGTCTGCCTACGGGCTGTAACATGATTGACAGATCCTAGAGTTGATCATGTATGACTTAACTCTTGCTAGTCATCACATTTTGTAACGACTAGCTTTATGATCAGCTGAATATGTAATGTTTGGGATACCTTACCATTGTATATTTGGTAATCTTACATCATGTAACTTTACTTGCTAGCTTGAGATTGAGACATCACTACACCAAATTATCTAGTTTTTGACACTTGAGGTTTGTCAAAAACGACAGACCTTGACAGTAGATTTATTTTCGACGGACCTAAACCATCGTTCCTATTAAAAAATCCCATCCAAAAATAATCCCTAGCAATATATCCCGCTAAACTTGGCGCCGTTTCATTCAGAACACTTTTTTTCCCTCTCATCTTTCCCTCTCTTCTCTCACAAAATTTCCTCAATCTAAAGGAAGAAGAAAGAGGGCATCAAAAACCAACAAAAATCCTCAATCTAATCTAAAGGAGTTCTCCACTGTAAGTAATCATTATTTTTTCATCTTTTTCTTTCACTCGAATTATGGCTTGGAATTTTTTTTGTGTTTTTACTCTAAATCTAGGTTTGGAATTTCTTTGTATTATTTTTTTCTTTAGGTTCGGGTCAGTTCCACCTTTAGGTTTTGCTTTATGATTTGTGTTTTTACTCAAGTTTTTGCTCGTCGTGGTCGAGTCATTGATCGAGCAGGCGGGTCAATTCCACCTTTATGTTTTTACTCAAGTTTTTTCTTTATGATTTGTGGTTTTGCTCGTATCCGTGGTCGAGTCAGGTCCGACGGTGCCCTCCACCTCTTCTAACTGTCGTCGGGACAGTTCCACCTTTATCGCCGGTCGACGAGCAGCCGTGCAGAGGTGTAGGGCGCCGTCGGACCTGACTCGACCACGGATACGAGCTCCTGCGGAGGAGTAGGCAACATTGGTTTTACAAATGTGTTTTATTAGGTTTCCATTAATTTATTTACATTAAATATGAAATCTGAACATCAAATCTGAAATCTGTAAAGTTGTTCTTGGCAATTGTGGTCTATTTTGTTTACAAGTCCTGTGAATTTATTGTTGTAAGTAAAGTTTTTAACTATAATATGTTTTATTCTATTTTGTTGAAGATATCTTTATATTTTATTGATGATATTTTTATAGTTTCTTGTGGTCTATTTTGTTTCCAAGTCCTGTGAATTTATTGTTATAGTTTCTTTATATTTTGATTTTACTAATGTTCTCTAGTTTTCTTGTGAACTTTTAATTGTTTAGCTTACCAGTCCAACTTTTATAGGAAAAAAAGAAAGAAAAGAAACCTAGAGGTGTGCCTAAAAAAATATGAATACATGAATGGCAAAGAATACATCCTGTAGAAAAATATGAATACATGAATGGCCAATTTGAGTTTCTGTGATATTACCGTAATTAAATGAGTTGATATGAAGAACTGTTTTTGAACCAATACACAGGATACAAGAATCTGGTGAATACACCTTCCTCAAACTCAGCTCATGTTTTATAAATTGACTCCAATCTAAAAAAAATCTGAGTAGTGTTAGAGTGTATTAGTGTTAGTCGAGTATCAGAAATGTTAAGATGTTAGAAATGTTAGATATTTGGAATGTTAGATATCTGAAATGTTAGATATTAGAGATGTTGAGGTGGTGACAGTTTAGTGAGTGCCCTGCATTTTGATGTGTCAATCATCATTTATGGTATCGGTAGTGTCCATTAGTGTTCAGTCCATGCAAGAGTGCAGGACATGTATACACTTCACTGTATTTCATATACCTACTGCTCTTATGCCCTCCATATAGATGTGGTATCCTGCATAGTAGATCATCCATCACATCATACCAAGTGTTCAAGTCCAGACTTGAACATTCTTGTCCTGATCACTGCTCCAAATTTCTGACCAATCATCTTGACATGTCCATTATAGGCTTGTGCAGGACCTTACTTTCGAGTATCAGTATGATGCCTTGTCCTAATTGATCAAGGCATGAGGGGTTAGAGTGTTAGACTATTCTACATTGCCTATGTTAGTATGTTTTGGTTCAGTTATTCCTTATTTTGTTTGGTTATACCATCTATATTTGTATGTACAGATCTGTCCACATGCTACCTATCCACTAACTCCAGGTTCAGTCTTGTTTTAGTTTACTTTGGACTTACATCCATTGTCTGCCCAATATGTATGTATCATTGTAGATGTTTAGATATGTATCAGTTGAAGTTGAGGGTTAGGCAAGTGAGTGTGTGTCTAATGAGTGAGATGGTGCAGAGTGTTCAGAAATCATGGACAACATGTGAGTATGACTCTGTATCAGACATTTGAAAAGAAATGGTCCTCTTCATACAGTCTCAGGATATCACAGGTTCAAATTCTTGGTTCAGTTGGTATGTAAGCTCATCATGTCCTGCCCTTTAGTTAGATACTGGCCTACATCTCATAGAGGTAAATTCTAGTAGGATGTATCAGTTGTAGGAGTCGGGTGATTATATGTATGCAGGAACTTGGAAGGTTTCCTAGTTATTAGTAAACTGGACCAAGATGTGTTGCCCTGCTCATGTGGGTACACTTTCACTAGTAGGTAGGGATATGTGTGGGGTCTCAGGCAAGGGTGTGTGCCTTCCTGTTAGGCAGGTTAAGGGTTTTCCTATGATGATGTGTTGAGTGTATGTGTGACTAGAAATTAAGAGTTGGACAATAGAAGTAGTTGGTTGGGCTTAGGTGCTCGTGTTTATGCCTGAGTGATGGGCCTTGGACTGATACATATGCGTATCAGTGAACATTGAGCTAGGGGTGTGTATCAGTCAAATTTTGCGACAGCGAGAGTACGAGGGTGCTGTTGGCAATATAGTGTGGCCATGTGCACCTAGGTGATGCAGGGGAGTTGTGGCCCATATGAAGAAAAAGGGAAAGTTTTTCTGTGTAATAAGTTTTCAGTATAGGTAAGAGCTTATCAGTGTACAGGTAGCAACCATGCTTTAGTGAATACCAAGGCACAAGGTACCAGGTTCTATCAGGAACCCATTAGAGGATCCCTGATGTAGTGAACAGAGCATGGGGGGACTTTTTGTGAGAGTTTGGGGCTACCTTGGATTTTGGGTGAGTGTAGTGTAGACAGTGGTGTGGTCGGGTTGAGAGTAACCTATAGGTATCAGTAGGAAGTGTATCAGCTAGAACAGTAGATGGATTAGCAGTAGAGCGTATCAGTTAGAAGCCAAGTTAGGGGCTTCACCAATTATAAGCAGTAAGACAAGTCAAATGGACTTGTAATATGAAGGAGAGCAATAGCAATTAGTATAGGAATTTCAGGATAGGAAATTGGCTAGGATAAAGGGTAAGGGTTAAGTTGAACTCTCAGGTAAATTCTAGTAGGATGACTACTGCAGTACCAACCAAGATAATGTTCCTTGACTACTGCAGTACCAACCAGTTCTTCCTTTGATAGAGAATTCAATGTCATACAAGAACAACTAATAGATTTCAGAATGATAATTGACTAGATGTCATATGCACATCAGTAATGTTCCTTGTAAAGCTATTTGTCCTCAAGATAATGCCATTATGATCTTCTTGGATTCAAGCACCTCTTAAAACATTATTCTCTTGACACATTGTAAAAGTCATCATGGGCTAGGAATCAATATATACAGCTTATAAAGTAAAACAACAGGCATCCCAAAAATGAAGTATGACAACTTATTGAAAATTGATACAAATTGTGTATATATATTTACCAACTTATTGTAAATTCTAGTATTGATAATTGCCTGGTCAAGAAAGGCATCTATATATAAGGAAACAGTCATCAACGTGACTCAGGTATTTTGCTCACAGTAAAGGAATGCATGATGGTGCAGTTGCATATGCACCTCAGTTCTGCAGCCCAGCCTCAACATAAGAGGTAAAGCAGATACCAGGAGCAGTTGTTCTTTTAGATTAGGTCCAGATAAGGGTTAAGTTGAACTCTCAGGTAAATTCTAGTAGGATGACTACTGCAGTACCAACCAAGATAATGTTCCTTGTGTAGGAAACTCTACTAGCAAAGCAAACAGGAACCTGTGTACATATTTTAGTATTATACGGATAATTAGTGTTAGATAGGAACCTGTGTACATTTACCTTCCAAATATTTTTCTGAAATAACCTGTGTACGATAATCACCATTATGAACTTTGCGTCTACTATTGTGATAATAGTAATGATTTGTATCAAATTCTTGCAACAATGATCTGTATTTTCTATATTGCGATAATCATCTCGGACTTGGTGGTAGTATCATATTTTTTGCTATAATGATCTGTATTTTCTATATTTAGGTAACACTAATCAAATTATTTTCGACGAATATGGGCGGCCAGTTGATGTTGGATCAGAACAATTTTCGTCGACTATTGGAAAGATAACAAGGGCACATTGTCGACCTGCAATTGGTTCTTGGAAAAGAGTTCCACAAGGCATCAAAGATGACATATGGAGAAGTGTTGTTGTGAGTAAACTCGATTTATTCAAGTTCTTATGTAAATTGTTTATATACGTGTGACATGGAAATTTTCTTTGTAGGGTAAATATGCAGTACCGGAAATTTATAAGGCTAAGATTTTGAAGTACGCTAACACTTCTTGGAAAAATTGGAAGTGTTCCCTTCGACGAGCTTGTGATAAACATAATACGGTTGCTGAACGAAAAAGAAATATGCCAAACAAGATAATTGTGAAAAAAGAAGATTGGGAAGATTTTGTTGACTTCTGCTCTACTAATGAAGATAAGATGCGTCGTGAAGCCGGTAAGAAAGCTAGGGAAAATATTAAGGTACAACACACAACTGGTAGGACCGGATGCGCTCGGATAGCACATAGGATGGTAATTGATTTATATACTTCTCTATCTTCTTTATATGATTTTTCTATAAGATTTTTTTATTTGCAACGAAAATTAAAATGCTAAATTTTTGTGATTTGATATAGAAAAAGGAGAGTCCTACCGGTGAGGTGAATAGAACTGAATTATACTTGGCTACACATATAAGTAAGAGTAGTGATCCTGAATCCTCAACTGTCTCGAATGAAAACATTGTAAGTCCTATTAGTCATGGTAATTATTATTATTTTGTTTGATCTTATATATGATTTTTTTTCGTTGTAGGACAAAATTAGAAGGCTTATAGAGGATGATCCATACTTAGGACAAAAAGATTTGGACAACGATCCTGTGGCAATGGTTTGTGAGATTAAAATTTTAGTATATGTTTTGTAAATTGAATCCTCTCTGATCGACTACTAGTGAAATATCTTTAATTCGGATGAATCTTTTCTTAGGTATATGGGCGTGATCAAAAGGGTTTTGTTCGTGGCATGGGTGGGGGTGTATCAAAGACTGAGATTCATGCTTCAGCGGCAAGTAGAGAGATTGCTCGTCAACAAATACAAAAAAACAAGGCTATGGAGACTGATATAAGTACACTCAAAGAACAAGTAGCAACACTCATGCAAAAGGCTAATGCTATGTCATCAAGTCGGTCTACATCAGAGCTTCGTAATACTTCTCAGGTAAAATAAGATTTGCACATAAATTCTTTACTTTCGATGTGACATTGTAATCTAGCCTAACATTCAAATTTTGCTTGACCATGCCCTTGCGTATATACATAAATGTCCATATGTGATTACTTAAATTCTTTGATATAGACTATATTCCTGTCTTTGGTGTCTTTCTCTGTTCTGTCATCCTTTATCTACACTGCCACTATATATACAAATCAAATTTTCACAGTTTTTTTAGAAGATACTCTTACATTTGAAGAAATATGTATCAATGACATAAAGTGAAAATGTATGATCAATAATAGGATACCCATGACATAATTAACCAAAAATTCTGCAGTACATAGTATACCCATGACATAAGTGAAAATGTTAGTCCATAGAGGCTACAATGACATAATTTAACAAAAAATTTTGCAGTACTGCTAGAAATAAAGTAAACAAATAATTTGAGCTTTGAATACTTTACACAGGTATATGTTTTAGTATACTTTACACAGGTATGTTTTTATATGTCTCTCTTCTGCTTCTCTTTTCACTGTTCTCTGTGGACTTATTATTCGACTGTTGCCACCAAAAAAAAAAAAAAAAAAACTCAGGTCTCTTTCAATCTCAATTATTAGCTAAAATACTTATTCTTATTATTTTCTCTCATTTTCTTGTACATATGAACTTGTTTTGGTTGCTAAACGAAAGATTAACAATAATAGTAGCAGTACATATTTATTCTTCATCATTATGAGATGCAGTAGCAGTAGTACATGCATGTGTTGAAAACTCGAAATGGGTCCTCCTCTCCTTTGTATGTATGTATGTATGTATGCACCTCATTCAATTGCTAAATTATGATCTCCACCGCCATCACTTTTACTTTATTCACCAACAATTTACTACTACTACTACTACTACAGTACTACTACTCAAAACTTTTCTTTTAGCAGACATGGGTTTGTAATTTTAGGCTAATTTTATCATGTCCACGGACCCAATATTCCCACAGGGAATACAAATTAAGAACAACTCCACTCCCTTTTCCAAAGTAGACAGACCACCACTCCTTTCTTTGGTATTCACTAACTGATCATTTCACTCGTTCATCAACTTTTTATTTATTGCTCCAGTCCATATTTGCTAAAACATCATAGCATTGTCCTCAATGTAGTATGACTGGCTCTAGATTTATGTATATATATATATGATTTTAGCAGTTTCTTGGTACTATGGAATTTTGTACAAGTATATCGATCAACTTCTTCTTCTTCTTCTTGTCTCATTCTACACAGCTGTAAGTTTAGTTTAGTGAGCTACAAATTACTTTTTTTGGTAACAAGAGCCAAAATTGCAGTCCTCTTCTTTGTAGAGAATCACGAGGTCTTGTTTTTTTTTTTTGTGTATTTTTTCTTTTTCTCTCTAGTTTTCTTCTTAAGCTGTAGCCTCCGTTTGTCATTCTATAGGTGAAACACTAGAAAGAAATTGTAGCCAAGTTTTTAGTATTTGTGTTCGCTCGTTATAAAGAAATTTTATTATACTTTACACAGGAATTTTTTTATACACAACAGTAGGATTTTAGTATCACAGGTTTGGAGTATCACAGGATTTTAGTATCATTTTTTAGTATCACAAGATTTCGAGCTTTGAATCAGTTGAGATTCATGTAGTATCACAGGTTTGGAGTGGGGTTCAGCTTGTGTTCTCCCGTACTGTGTTCAGATTGGATAGTGTCATACGTCTGGTGTCTCATCATTCCCTTTGACCGATCTTTGCATAAAGAGTAGTTGGTTCGAAAATGTCTTTCAAAAGGTTTTAGGATTCAGAGGATGAGATATCTTTCCAATAACCTTCGGACGAGTTTGGAAGATGATGAGATATATTTCCTGTTGTATGGATGCAGAGGATGAGATGTCTTTCCAATAACCTTCGGACGAGTTTGGAAGGATTCAGAGGAAATTTTCCATATAATATTCATATAATATTCTGATACAACGGGAAACAGTAGGATGGATGCAGGCTATTGGAAAGACATCTCATCCTCTTCCAAATATTCATTAGAAGTAATCATTCCAGTGAAACAGGAGGATGGATGCAGGCTATTGGAAGAGGATGAGTTTGAATCCTAAAACCTTCAGAGGATGGATCATATAACATTCATATGAAACAAGTAATTTTAGTTGCTAACTATATGGAAAATTTCTAATTTAATTATTTCACATGTCATGTTTATGCTCACAAGTTTACTTTTTTATATTTTCAAATACTTATGTTGTTTAAATTTTTTGTTTTGATGGATGCAGGCACCTGATCAATCTATCTTTCCAAGAACATGTTTTCTAAAAGACTTCAAAAGGAAACATGTTGCTTTTGGACGTTTGAACATTGATGCTCCACCAAACGAAGATGTTTATAATATCATTATCGATGAAGTTTTTGACAAAGATGCAGATTTGTTTGATGGAGATGGGAAGCTTGGAGATATGCTTGGTGACGTGATTAATTGGCCAAAAGTATTTGTTCAACTTATTAGGGTGTGAAGTTATGCACTTAGTCTTTTGTTTTTTCTAGTTTTAGTACAAAACAAAACTATGTAGTAGTTTTTTTTTTCCTTTCTGAATGTTGTGTACAAGAAAACACCAAATCTTTGTATGGATGCAGAGGATGATTATTTACTTATATGCAATATCAGTTCTTCCTATAATGAATGCTTGGAGTTGTTTATATACTGAATAATTGGAGTTTGTTTATATGCAATATCAGTTCAAGCTATTGAATGATTGGAATTATTTATATGCAACAGTGGAGGTTACGGAATGATTGGAATTATTTATATCAACATTGGAGGTTACGGAATGATTGGAGTTTATACACCTTTGTATGCTTTGTGCACATTTTTTTAAAATTATATTTGCAGAAAAAACGACAGATTATATTAGTTCTAAAGAGTGAAAAAGATTCACAGCTTGTTTGACGGTTACAGTCCGTCGATTAATAAAAGACAGACTTGACCCGTCGTTTAATTTAGTGCATTGCAACGGGTAGTAACCGTCGTTAATTTTTACTGCACTAATATTTTCAACGGACTATCCAACTGTCTAAAACCGTTGTAAATGAAAATTTACGACTGTTTTGGACCGTCGATAATTGAGAATTCTGGCGTAGTGCATTTAGGCTTGTTATTGACCATAGGAGACTGATGGATTGTAGTTAAACCCTCATATATCTAGACAGCCGTGACCGTATAGTGAGGTGGATTCCATTTTATTATACGTAGCTGGCTATGTATGCAGCCGCTCTCCAGTATTCTGGCTCTGGGGCGTTACACTCTTTCTCTCTCTCTCTCTCTCTCTCTCTCTCCTCTCTCTCTCTCTCTTCTTCTATGAAATACTGGAATTAGTTAGAAAGAATCTGGTTGACGCAGCGGAACTGAAAATATATAGAGAATGAGTGAGTGCTCCTCTCCACCGAGACCCTTAGAAACGTTAGTCCCATGTTAAGTGTACTGTGTATTGGAACCACGAATTGTGACCGCCAATTGTTTGGAGTAAATACGTGGAGGGTCCCAGCTTTGTACACTGTGTATTAGAACCACGTATCGTGACCGCCAATTGTTTGGAGTGAATAAGTGGAGGGTTGGGTGTTGTTCAACTTATAATTTATAGGTTGCATTAGTTTTTTCTGGAAATTGCTGAGAAATCCAATTTCGGGGTTGGTTTTTATGAAAAATCCACCCGCAGAATGAGTTTTATGAAATGCCCAGAATTATATATTTTTACGTTAAGTATTCCAAGATTTCCTTTAGATGATCTGTATTTACAAAATTAATACCATAACTACCCATCCGCACAAACTCAGATTTGAATTGCGATTCTCGTCTTCTTCTTCTTCTTCTTCTTCTTCTTCTTCTTCTTCACGAGAGATCTGAATTCTATTGTTCTCATCTTCAGCAGAGATCGCAAAGATCGTTTGTAGTTCACCATGCTTTTTTAGTCGAACTCCGATCATTGCTCATCTTCTTCTTCTTCTTCTTCTTCTTCTTCTTCTTCTTCTTCTTCTTTTTCGACAATTAAGTCAATTATGGAGAGAAGATCTTCCTCTTTTTTTTTCATAAGAGTTAGCATCGTTTTGAAAGAAGAACGAAAACTCTTGAATCTTTATTCATGTCAAATTTTTTTCATAAAACAAAAAAATAAAAAATTAGATTTCTGTCAACTGTTTTCCGTCGATATAACACGAAGAATAGTCATTCTTCTGCATTTTAACAAGAAGAATGCCATTCTCCTGCATTTTAACAAGGAGAATGCCATTCTAATACGGAGAATGGCATTCTCCGTATTTCTAACACGGAGAATGACCATTCTCCTGTGTTTTAACATTTGTATGGCCATTCTTCGTGTAATTTAGCACGGAGAATGCCATTCTTCGTACTAAATTACACGGAGAATGGTCATTCTCCTACGTTTTAACACGAAGAATGGCATTCTTCGTGTTATTTAATACGGAGAATGGCATTCTCCGTATTTCTAACACGGAGAATGGCCATTCTCCTGCGTTTTAACACTGTAATGACCATTCTCCGTGCTAAATTATACGGAGAATGGCCATTCTTCATGTAAATTAAGATGGAGAATGCCATTCTCCGTGTAAATTAACACGGAAAATGGCGTTCTTCGTGTTATTTAACACGGAGAATGGCCATTCTTCTGTGTTTTAACACTAGAATGACCATTCTCCGTGCTAAATTAAGACGGAGAATAGCCATTCTCCGTATAAATTAAGACGGAGAATGGCCATTCTCCGTATAATTTAGCACGGAGAATGGCCATTCTCCATGTAAATTAAGACGGAGAATGTCATTCTCCGTGTTACTAATACAGAGAATGGTCATTCCCCATGTAAATTAAGACGGAGAATATCATTCTCCGTGTTATTAACACGGAGAATGGCCACCCTCATGCGAAATTAATATTTTTTGTGTTCTAACACGGAGAATAACCATTATCCTGCATTTTATGGTCAGTTGAAACTTTGGAGGGCCATAACTTTTGACTGGGAGGTCGAAACGAGGTCCGGTTTGTCGCAAAATGAGCGTATCTTCGAGGAGCCTGAGATTAACAGCTTCATCGTTAGACGGCCTTTCGAAATTTTAGAATCACAAAAAAATGATGTTTGGACCTCCGTTTTAGCACTTTTGCCATTTGTCTCGGTCTTTCCGAAAATTTTCGACGAGTTTTTGAAAACTTTTGAGGAGAAAACCTAGATTCGAAATTGAGCAGCGTATGGAAGAAGATGAAGTATCGAAATATTTTTTTAAGAGTAGTTTCGTGGGTGTTTTCAATAAATTAGAAGGAAGGGCAAAAAGGTCATTCAGAACTCTCTTTATATATTTTTTGCTAATTCTGGGCACGCGATGAAATGTTATTGCGCGGTGGATTTTTCATAAAACTTTTTCGTTTTTTGGACATTTCATAAATTTTTCCTTTTTTTTGGAGGTAGTCAGACTTTATGGGACTCTGTCTCCAACTACCACAATTTTTTATGAATACAAGAAATAATACTACCACAATTTTTCATTAGCGATGAAAATTCGATTCACTGATCTTTCGTCATCCAGCTATGAGCTTATGCCTATGCGGCTATGCGCCAGACAAGCCTTGGGACTTGGACAACCTTTCTTTGCTAGGGCAACCCTCCAAACTCAGGATGATCCCACCAAAAATCTGGGTCACAGATGACCATCGGGACCAGCTAACAATAAGGTTCAACGGACAACCAAAATTAGCTCCAGAATAAGGCAACCTAACACTCCGGTCCGACCATGCCTATGCGCCGAACAAGCCTTGGGGCTTGGACAACCACCATTTACTAGGGCAGCCCTCCAGACTCAGTATGATCCCACCAAAGGTCAGAGTTACGGATGACCACCGGGACCAGCTAACAATAAGGGTCAACAAGCAACAAAAATTAGTTCCAAGATAGGACAACCCAGCACTCCGGACCAGTCCTGTCTGTGCCTCTCTCCGTTAACCACTAGGGTCACTCGAATTTGGCTAGGGTTGCATTAGTTAATATATTATTCTTAAGTACTATTATTACACGTGACTATAATATCAAATGTGCCACTTAAATAGAGTTCCTTTTGTTTCTTTTATTACACGTGACTATAATAGCAAATGTGCCACGTGCTAGTCGAACGATTAGGCTTATGTGTTCCTTTTGTTTTTGTTTTTTTTAAATCAAGGCCCGTGGACAACGTCATCCAGCCAGTCTTGGCCCGAGGGCCTTGGACAACGTCACCCAGCCGTTTCCGTAGGAGTGGGAGCTCGAACCCGTGCCTTCACCCCCGAGTGCCAGCGGTCTTAAATAATGGGTGAGAAATCGGTCGAGACCGCATTAGCAAAGGTCGAAATGTGAGATGCTCTTGTGAAAATATTTCATTCGGCTTGAAGGAAGAATGGTTACTATTGATGGAGACATGACTATTGGAATAGTAGGCATGAGGCCACCAAAGGGTGGGACACTTTCACTTTACTAACCTTATATCTCTACCTCTTTACCAACAACTATGTTCTCAAGCAGGGAAATCTGCGTGAAGATGTCCACCTAACATAACATTACTGACTTGATGATTCACTAAGACAGAAAGAAGGGTGGCTCATTTTATCGGACGGCTTACCGAGGAGACGATTGTTCGCCCTCTTTCTAATTCTATGTGATAAAAAGAAGATAGTTCTTGGAGTTGACAATAAAGGAAAGAACTAAAAAAATGGACGACTAAAAAAATGGACGACATCCAAATCATTTTCGAGGTAGAGTTTCTAAATACAGCACAGACCCTTGCCATTCTTTTGACACTATGCATCCGGATAAATCAACATCGAGGGACATGAGTCCGGAGAAGACAGGGACCACGTTCTTCTATAAACAAGCGTCGACGTGTTACATCTGATAGATATGATTTTTTTACATATATCAAGGAAAAAAAAAGAATTTTTTATCTGGATCAAAGTCGGTTAAATCTGGTCCATGCAGGCCCAGACTGAGGTGGCGCAGCTCCCTCTTCTCCGTTCAACACGTACACCCCCTTCTGCTTCCTTGTACATATCCCTTTCCTTCCTCTCTCCCTCTCTCTCTACACTACACCAGCACCAGCACCAGCAGAAGCTAGGAAGAAGAAGAAGATGATGATGACGTTGAGGAGGAAGGGAGCATGCAGCTTGCTGAGGGACAACACCGTCCGGAACCTAGTCCACAGCAAGCGCCGCCTCGTCGAGGTCCCCTACACGGCCACGCTCTCCGACACCGTCAACGCCCTCGTGGCCAACAACATCGTCGCGGTGCCCGTCGCCGCGCCGCCGGGCCACTGGATCGGCGCGGGCGGGACCATGATCATGGAGTCGGACAAGGTCACGGGAGTGGTCCGGAAGCAGTACATAGGCATGGTGACCATGCCAGACGTGCTGCTGCACATAGCCGCGGAGGCGGAGGAGGAGGGTGGTGGTGGAGCCGGAGGTGTAGTACTCGGCGGGGTGGACGTGCAGAGGAAGATGCTGGTTCCGGTGTCGTCGGTCATCGGACAATCGCTGGAGGGGCTTAGTCTGTGGACTCTCAATCCGAACACCAGGTACTGGCCACTAGCCTGGGTGCTTTCTTCTGACTTGTTTTGCAAGTAAGTAGTAGAGAATAATGCAGCAAGCAGATGCTGATTACTGAAGGGGGTGGCCTATTGTTGGTTTTGTTGCTTATTTAGGAGCAAACAACTTGCTGTTCATGTGAATTTAATATGGAGGGTTTTTTTTTTTTTTTTTTAAGAATTTGTATAAATGCACTACAAAAGTTACTCGGGGTTGTCCAATTTTTTATTTATTTACAAGTTTGTCATTCAAAAAATTTACTTGGAGCTGTCCCATTTTTTTTTTCTTTAGGAGTTCGTTGCAATTTTTGACAGTCCTACACCAATATAATGGACTGTCACAGTCCTACAGAAAATATGTTTTATTTTAGAACTGTCGAAAATTTTGACAGTCCCTTCCAATAGGTAGGACTATTAAATTTGTTGACAGCATGTTATCTTAATTTAGGACTTAAAATTTTACGGTCCTTCAGTAGGTTGGACTTTCCAATAGATAGGATTGTCAAATTTTTTAACAGTTATAAAGATAACAGCGGTGGGTTAGAGTTTCGAGCTCTTACTGGCCTGGTGCAAGTCAAAAAATTTATAGGAGGAGGAGGAGATCGAGAAGAATGAATTTTAATGATGATCCCGACCACCTCTCCGCCACCACCACCGTCTCCGACCATTTCTCCTCCGACCGCATGTGGCTCCTTGAGGGAGATCAGGAGCCGCGTGGAGATGAAGGACTAGAAAAAGGGGTTCCGGATACGGAGTGGGGATGGGGGGCGGAGGGATTTTGAAGATTGAGAGAGAAAATTAGAATGTTTGGATTTGGGAGGGATTGAGAAGGGAGGGTGGGCAGTTCCTAGTAAGTAATGAGCTTACCTGAGTAAAAGTTTCACAATACTGGACTAGTCCCGAATCACTTTTGTAGTGTTCAATGCGGGTGACGGCCTCAAGTCCATGTAGGGCACAAATTTAATGTGCGTCACTTAACTCCTCTAAAGTCGCCCTAAGTTGTCGTATCTCGGAAATAGATCACCAACTTTCTTGTCCCGCATGCAATTTTAGGAATTTAGGAATATGGCCAACAGTGGTAACACTAGTAATGGGTGGTGTGAAAATGGAAATGGAAGGGGTCTCCATGCTTAGTAGCCGAAGACACGGACGGTCACCAATGACTCGCCTATATTAAAAAAAAAATCTTAAAAATTTGAGACTGGTTATTTACGTTGCTTCTACTTGCTTTTTAGGTGGTCTGATAAAAGTTCCGGAACTAGGGCTGCAATCAGGCTGAGCAAAGTACATCTTGGCATGTTCAAGCTCGAGTTATAAATTATGGAGGCCATCTCAAGCATTAACTCGAGCTTGAAAACTATGTTCACGATTTTACTCAACTAGGGTCTGGAGCTGCTAGACATTTCACAAGTTTTCCAACTCGAGCTTGAGACGAGCAGTGTATTATGCGTGCAAATATAGAGGAAAAAGAAGCTATTAAGTTGTGGAATGGGCTTGTTTTGTACCAAACTGGGACTAGAAATTTCAGTTATAGACTATGGAGTCGGCTGGTCTCTTTCAGACCAACTAACAATAAATCTCGAGTCAAGCCTAGCGAAATCAGAGTCCCAATCTAGTCAATTTATAAATCCGAGTATAGCCTGTACTCTACGCGGAGCTTGTTCACAAGCTTTCAACCCACACAAACAATTTTTAAGCCACTAAAATTCTTGACGCTCTACCTATAGCTTTCAATCCGAGTATAGCCTGTACTCTATTACTGCAAAATGTAACTCTGTTATCAACTGGGGCTGTAGTTCCCTAAAATTCTTGACGCTCCTCTACCTATGGCTGCAAGTGAGGCGAACGCAATGAGGAGTCAGTAGGGAGGTTGGTTTTGGAAGGCTTCGTCGTTTTCCAGGATCTTTTGGACTTCTTTGCCTTTGCAGGACTCACCCTTTCCATGGCTCCTCACAATCCCGTAGAAATAGTCGATTTCCCACATTCCTTTTATTTCTCGGGTATATAAAGAGAAGGATGTGCGGTTAGAGACGAGGAGATCTAGTTTGTCGTCGGGAAGAGCTAATATGACCTCAAAAAAGCTTCGCAACAATGGTACAAGAAGTTCGACTCATTTATGGTTGAACATAGTACAATAGTCATTTTCATAGAGGGGAGTTGATTAATAAAACTTTACAATTCACATTTAAAGTGTTCTGTGATAGAACTCCCTTCTTTGTACTTGAGATTAAGAAGCTTTCAAATCCAATGTTCAAGCTCGGTTCTTTCAAGGAAATTTTGCTCAATTTTATGAAGTTTGGCTTGTTGACAAAGAAAAGCTCAGCTTAGGTGAGTTCAAACCAAGTCAAATCAAGCCCCTGATGTGCTCTGTTCCTTTGCAGCCCTGTTGGTAACATCATCTTCTGCTTATTTATTTTATAAGTTCATTTTCTGGGACAGCTACTGCTTTCAAGAACTGCTTCTGTTTGAAAAGCAGCATCAATACCAAAGCATGAATTAATGTGAATATATCACTGAACTGTCATCACGACTCCGGAGTTCTGGGAGTTTAAAAATATTATCGGAGCAACCCAGTCTCAAATTCAAGTTTGTTCCTTTTGAACAGATTAAAAAGATGGGCTCTGCCAATCCAGCTCACAACCTAGAAAAAAAAAACATGTTCAACCAAGCTTCACCTAATTGAGGGATCCAGTTGGGTGCAGATGCACTTCAAAGCATTACTTAGTTGTCAATAGCAACTTAATCGATATTGTACCTCGAGTAGGTTAACTCCTACTGATGGTCTACCACCCCAACATTGCAACTTCTAGTACCCATTCTAAGTCGCCGACCAGATGTCACAACCACATTTAGACTCCTCAGCCTTCAAGCACAATAGCAGGTGAAATTGATATCATACCTATTGCTAGTGACCAAATAGTGATTCATGAACCAACTTGTTTCCAACTTTGGGAGTAACAAAAAGGGGCCGCAGTTAGATTTTAGGATAATTTGAGATCGATCTTTCACCTTTGGTGCATTACTGATCAGTAATCAGTACAACTCGAGGATTACTGTTAGACTTCATCTCTTTTGCATATCTTTATCCAATATAATTTGCAATTAGGTGAATCGACTTGGATCAGAAAGAATGAAGATCTGAATAAGTGTAAATTTATGCTTTACTGTTTATGAAAGATCACATTGTATAAGATGGGAACAAAATTGCAGGTTTCACTAGTCATAATCATATATTTGTTTCACTAATCACATCTTGCAAGCTTCTGCTTGTATAGGAAGATACCCATCTTATTTTTGGTACATCAGGATCAAATAGTTCTGGCCTTCAACAGGAATTCATACCTTTTTCTCCCTGTCGCACCTGTTGCGTACTTTGTCAATGTTAACGTGAAAACCAGTCTAAATTATTTGAGAAATCATAGTACCGTGCAGCGTTAGTTCTGAAATTTGGTTGTGGGTTACGACTTTCTCGACTCCTTAGGAAATGACTCGCTAGAAAGCTTATGCTCGATGTTTTAAAACGTTTAACATGAAGGCTTACAAGCTATGCTACAAGGGCAAAAATAAGATGACGACACCATACACACACTAGTGGCATGGACATTTTTGAGTGTGTGCTTCCTATATTTTTGTAGCTGCCAAGTTCTATGAAATATTCTGAATTTATTTACACTTTCCAGTTTATATGTTTCCAATTGCTAATATGAAGAGCATCTTAATGTTGCCTTTCCTGTTGCAGCATAATAGATTGTATGGAGACTTTTAGCAAAGGCGTACACCGTGCTCTGATACCACTTGAAAGCCACACGGAGAACGTCATTGCAGCAGAACTGGTGGAGGCGTCCCCTGGCTACAGCATGCTCACTCAGATGGATGTCCTAGTTTTCTTGAGGGAGCATGCTGATGAATTGAAGAATATATTATCGTGCAGTATTGGCCAGTTAGGGGCGGTGAACGAGAATGTTTTTGCCGTAACTAAGCGCACACAAGTTTTAGACGCCATCAAAGCCATGAGGACTGCTGCTCTGAATGCTGTTCCCGTTGTGGAAGATATGGAAATGCCTGGAGATAATCAAATCCTTCTAGATGTTAGTTCATAATCCAATTTGTTTACTCGTTCATAGTTTTAATATAGTCTCACATTTTCTATGGCTTCCAGGGGAAAGGAAAGAAGCTCGTGGACACATTCTCAGCGACTGACCTACGTGGATGTTCGGTGGCTCAACTGCAGTCTTGGTTGTCCTTCACCGTCGTGGAATTCAAGGAGAGGGTGTCGTCAATGGTCGCAGATGAGCTGACCAGTACTCGAAGGAAGCTAATTACGTGCCATCACGAGAGCAGTCTTGGTGATGTCATGGAGAAGGCGGTCGACGCCCACGTGCACAGAGTGTGGGTCGTGGACCGTGAGGGGTTGCTCAAAGGGCTGATCTCTCTCACCGACATGCTGCGAGTTATTCGTGAAGCTGTACTGCAGACAGAGCAAGACCTCGGTGATGTAGAAACTCCTAGTATACAGTTATAGCTCTCGCCTTTATGTGCTAGCTGTTTTACTTGCATACTAGTAAAATCTACTAGTTAGTATCTGTAGAATGAACCATTTACTTTAATGACCGCGACTTTAATGACTTCCTCATGCATATATTCCAAATCAATCCAAAACCCTTTCATTTGTGTACATTTTGACCTCAGCTGATCATGATTGGAGAAATCTTATGCTCTATTATGTTCAGTAATTACCGAAGGATCGAGTGGATTAACTACTCCATAATCATCGCTAACTCGACATTGCAGAATCGCATTGATGTAGGCTTTTTGGCCCAAATTCTCTGACAGGAGTGTCAGTTACAAACTTATTGAAGTTTGCGGCACTGAAATTTTCAGGGGATTGGATAGATATGTATTCCATGGAGTGTGTGTGGGGCTAGCAGAGATCTGAATAACCAACCAGTTGTGTTTCAGTTGTGGGCGGTTGAGTATCCCACCCAATCCTGCCATCATATGCCCCTTCTTACCTGTTGTTTACTGAGATAGTGATGTTCAGGATTTTGAGGTATTCGTATCTTATAAATGTCGAGGACATGGTCTAGTTTGTTGTTTGTATCATGGGGAGGATACAGATTCGGGTCGCAGAAAGAACCTTTCCATATATATAGGGGTTGGGCTGTGTAGACCCCCTCTCTTCCAGGTCCTGCAAAAGCGAGAGCATTGTGGCACTGAAACGTCCTTTTATATCCTCGGTAAAAGCAGGAGCATTGTGGTAGTGAGACGTCGCCGTCTTGTTATATGTTCTGTAAATGTTCGCTGGACGGGCTGCAGCTTAGCTTCTTCATGCACATACATTTGGCAAAATTATGGCTTGCAAGAGAAACAGCAAGTTATTGCCATCTGTTCATTCATTCAACTTCCATGTAGGAGTGTGCATCTGGTTCAAGATTGATGGCATTGGTGTTTGTTCTCATTAATCGGATTGTTGTTTGTACTGCTCGTTTGATGCAGGTGGCTGAAAATTATTTTATTTTCTGGGAATTTCTCTTGTGCTGCTCGTTTGAGGACTGTATGAACATGTTCTTGTACTTGCGTTTTCTGCAGATATGAGCTAATTTTAGCAGTGTGATAAAATCTAGGCTTAATTGCTAATTGATACCCTCAACTATTCCGCTTTTTCAACTTGATACCCTAAACTTTTTTTTGTAACAAGTTGATACCCAAAGAATTTTTTGGACGAAAATATCCCTCATCCTTCCCGAAAATTACCCCCCTTTCCCCCAACGCCCCCCCCCCCCCTGCTAGCTTCGGCCGGCCTCCCCCCCTCCCTGCTAGCTTCGGCCCCCCCCCCCTCCCGCTCGAGCCCGGCCAAGCCCGCCGCCGCAGCAGCAGCAGGCGCAGCAGCAGCAGCAGCGGCGGCCGGCGGCGGCGGGCTTGGCCGGGCGCGAGCGGGGGGGGGGGGGGGGGGGGGGGGGGGGTGGGGGGGGCGAAGCTAGCGGGGGGGGGGGGGGAGGAGGGGTGGTCGGAGTGGGGAAGGGGGTGGAGGGAGGAAGAAGGAAGGGCATTTTCGGTATTTTTAAAAATTTAGGTATCAAGTTGAAAAAAAAATAATAGTTGAGGACCAAGTTGTTACAAAAAAAAGTTTAGGGTATCAAGTTGAAAAAGCGGAATAGTTGAGGGTATCAATTAGCAATTAAGCCTAAAATCTAATCTACGAGAAAATGTGCTCTGCTATATGCTTTTGGACCTTTATGTACACACCAAATCAGAAAATGGAGGTTCATTCGTATTTGTCACTACAATGTAATTGTCAGTAAATGATGGTTCATTCGCTAGTTGAGCGAAATCCATCATTACAATCAATGGTCCAACCAAGATACCAATGGCACACATCACTATGATCGGCCTTCG
Source organism: Iris pallida (assembly GCA_029216955.1). Lineage (NCBI taxonomy): Eukaryota > Viridiplantae > Streptophyta > Magnoliopsida > Asparagales > Iridaceae > Iris > Iris pallida. Next base: position 25,976,039 of record JANAVB010042020.1, on the reverse strand, counting down.
TCGTCGATGCATATAAAAGGTATTTCGAAACAGAAAATTTACTGTACAATAAATATTTTAAAATAAATTACTAAAAACGATAATTTTTTTTTAAATTTGATGAAACGATAACATCCGACAGTTCGTCTGTCGGAAATTGGGGAAACCCAATTTCCGACAGACGGTTTGTCGGAATTTGGCCCCAACCCAAATTCCGACAAACCTACTGTCGGAATTCAAGAGCCCCCCTCGGTTCACTTTGGCCGGTTTAATATTGTGGTTCGGGTCATTGGTTGTTTTGTTTGGTCAAACAACCAAAAAAAAAAAAAAAAAGAAAGAAAAGTAGGTGGGGAGTAAAGTTTTTGGGGTGTGGGGAGAGTAAAGTGTGGGTATTGATGTTGGTGTTGCTGTGAAACCGAGAAGGAGAAGGAGAAGGAGAAGAAGAAGAAGAAGTAAGAAGAAGCAGAAGAAGAGGAGGAAGAAGAAGAAATTCATTGGTAATTTTTTTTTTTTTCAGATCTTGTATCCTAATGTTTACCCTATATTATAAACATTAATGTTGATATTTTTCATAATTTTTTAGGACACTAATGTTGAAATTACATAATGTCATAAACACTAATGTTCATCCTATTTCATAATTTTTTTAGATCTTGTATCCTTGTATTCTAATGTACATAAACACTAATAACAACCACTAATGTACATAAACACTAATGTTCATCCTTGTATTGTAACACTAATTTTGAACCACTAATTGTGTGTCATTTTATATATACCACTAATAACAACACTAATGTTCATTGATATATTAATGTTCTATAGCTCTAATATTCATTGATATCTACAATTAGTGTTCATAGTTGTGTAATATCAACGAAATTTAGGGTTAGGATACAAGGACGTAAACACTAATTGTGTGTCATAACAACCACTAAATATGCATTTTGACAACCATCTTTTTACAGATGGCTACCCAAAACGATGGTCATATACCAGGGGGGCCAACTACAGATTTGATTAAGCAGCAACGCGAGTCGCACATATGTAGTCTGATATTTACGGGAGAGGTATATATACTTTTAATTGTGTTAGTCAATTTTTATTTTATTTTATATGTTTAGTAATAATATAGTTTATGTTTTATATATAGCTATGTGATTATAAAAGGGAAGTGCGGTGTCGCGAACACAATACATGGCGCTATGAGGGCCAACTTGGTTTCTGGAAATTGACTAGTGATCAAGAAGCTTTATTGCACGTATTTGGTTTTCATTACCTTGACCAAATACGTTTTCTACGTCACGATAGAGACTTGATTCTGAGTCTAGTGGAGCGCTGGTGGCCCGGACGAAATACGTTCCAGCTATCTTTTGGAGAAATGTCTATTGTGCTTAAAGATGTTGCAAATATTTTAGGTCTACCTATCACAGGTGAACCTATAATATTTGATGAACAATTTTCTGGTGAGACAGCGATCACGACCTACCTAGGTGTGGAGGCACCAAAATTGAAAGGCAAAGGTCTAGTGTCGTATACATGGCTCCGGCAGAATTTTATGCACATAGATCGTATCGGTGACCAAGAAATATCAGTTGATGAGGAACGGGTAAGACTATTGGGAATTGGACAGACAAGGAAGATAGATGTAAAATTTGAACTTGTATGATGTTTTATTTTCAATTATATCAAAGTCACCTTTCTTTTACAAACTATTACATATACTTCACATGATATTTCCTATTCATTCTCTTGGTTGATTTCTACAACTCCTTCTATTGTGTCCTAAACCATTGCAATTACTGCATCGGAGATCTCTTGAAGATTGATCCTTCGCCATAGTACGGTTCTTCTTTGGTCTCCCGGCTTTGCGTCGTACATCTGGTACTCCAATGTCGCCTCTAACCAATGCAGTTTGAATGTTGTAAGGGACTGGAATTGGCTCCAAGTGCGGCTCGTAGACACTTTTTAATGCTTCCTTTGAAAATATTGCTGGATAGTAATGCTCAATCCTGATATTGCAACAATTACAAGCATAACATGCATGTACACATGGAAGAAAAGTATGATACCACTTTAAACATGAACAATAGTTTTCATTTAAACGAACAACATATGTTCTATTTGTTTGACGATCTAATATCTCAAACAAATGACCCACTATCCGTAACATTCCCAGCTGATGGATTTCTTTTGTGATACGAGCCATCGTTTTTAACATCTTTGGACAAAAATTTGTTTCAAGATTTTCAGCTTGTTGTCTGTTTTTGTCCTGAAGTGTTATAATCTTGGCTCGAATACCATCAAGTAGTGTCGTTATTGGTTTATCTCGAAGATTTTTAATCCAGTTATTGAAAAATTCAGCAAGATTTGACGTGTTAATATCTAGTCTTGGACAAGGAGAATACGCTGTAATCCAGTGTGAGAAAATACGATTTTCATCATTTACTCCAACGAGCCAATTGTAAACATCAACATTTTAAGCTTTAATCATCTCCAAGCAATTATTTGCATCTGTTTCATTATAACATCTTGCAAGAGAGTCCAAGCTACGTTGAAAATGCTTTGATCTACATACTGATTTCAAATTTGCTTTAAAATGTTGAATACAGAAAAAATGAGGCAATTCCGGAAAAATAGCACGCATGGCATTTATCAATCCTTTCTGTTTATCCGATATAAAAGAAATTGTATTCCAGGCATCAAAAAATCTTTCAAAAGATATTCTTAAACCGTTTAAAAACCAATTCCAAGAATCAGTGTTTTCACTCTCAGCAACAGCATATGCAATAGGATATAGTTGATAGTTAGGATCATGAGCACAAGCAATAAATAAAATATCCCTATATTTAGAGGAAAGAAAAGTAGCATCAATACTAATCACAGGTAAGCATCCCCTTAGAAATCCATCAATGCATGCCTTGAAACAAATAAAAATTCTTTCAAACCTATTATTTTCTGTAATCTTCATAAAACATTGACTACCTGGATTTGTCTCAATAATTCTAAGACCATACTCTTCGAGACTACTATATGCATCAATATAACTACCATTTATTTCGGATAGAGCAAGTTCTCTAGCTTTCCAAGCCTTACAATATTTAATATGTATTCGATGTTCCCTAAATATATCTTTTACAACACAAGATGGACTATACGACTGATTATCTCGAATTTTATCAATAATCTGATTTTTAACCCATACAGTGGTAGCTAATGGATGAGAACCAGTTGTAAGTCCACCTAAACAAGAATGAATATTTTCTAGCGTTGCAATAGAAAATCTTTCGCCTCTACCTATGGCTTTAGCGTATACCCTCCAATGACAATTTGAACTATTACATTTATATATAATTCAAGTAGCATTATTTAAAGTAGCTGAACAAGTAAAATTACGTCTAATTGCTAGATCACTAATAAAATTTCTAAATTTAGAACGATTCTCAAATTGTTTTCCAATAAATAATTCAGGAGTGCTAAGGCTATCAACAGAATCATCAAATTCATCATCTAAATTTTCAATTAGATCATCACTATTTTCGTCATCGTTATTAACGTCATCTACTATATGTTCTTCTTCAGTAAATGGAATAACTTGATGAGAAGAACTAGGACCAGCGTTAAAAGTATTACAAGCAGGTATATTACTTACATTCATAGATGGGGGCGGAGTGACATAGATATTAATATACGGTGATTGTGCATTCACTTGAAGAACAAATTTCCATGCATCTTCACTATCTACATTTATACAATTAGATACAAAAATATGTACTAATATAAATTCATAGTCGATAGAATATTGATCAATAATTAGATTATGTAAACTAAGAAACGAAATATTTCGATCAACTAAAAGAACTTGGGTTAAACCCCCTTGATACGCTAACCCATTTAGTACACCTCCAAGCGAGCATAGGATTGTCAGATTTCCATCCATGTTGACAACAAGATGAACTTTCTGTAGGAAGAGAGGAGTTTCGGCTTTCAACCAAATACTTGCAAACTTCTTACTGAATGGGAGAGGTGCTGTGAAGTGAGTGCTGTGAATGAAATTTTTTTTGTGAAGTAGTTTGATACTTATAGATGATATATAGCCGTTGGAATTATAACGTTGGAATTGTAACGTTAGAATCGTAACGTTACAAATTGTAACGTTAGAAACTCAACAAAAAATAACTCACCTCAACCCAACCAAAAAAAACCAAACCTTACCAACAATCAAGTAACCCATGTAGGAACCCTAGAGGGGGGGTGAATAGGGTCAAGCTAACTAATCAAGCACTTAGCACAAGCTAATTAGCAATTTAAAAATATAAGTGCAAGAGAAGAAGCAAACACAATACCGACACCCGATATATCCTGGTATCCTCCTAAGAGGCAGTCCAGTCCCGGAACTCTCTCCGGCTTTAATCCACTATTTGAGCAAATAGTTACACACGAGTTTGGATCCGAAGAACTCGCCAACTTCTTACACAAGAGCTTTAATCCGAAGGGCTCTCCGACTTCAACCGAGAGTTTGGATACGAAGACTCCCCAACTTCAACCGAGAGTTTGGATACGAAGGCTCTCCAACTTCAACCTTTCACAATAGGTTTTGATCTCCTTACAATAGGATGAAGATCTTTCTTTTCAACTCAATAACTCTAACACAATTTGTGGATGGCAAATAAAAGCTTTGTAGAGTTGTTTGTGGATAGGCTTTGGTGGTTTAGAAATTTTTAGGCTCAAAGCATCAACCTTGAATGAAGGGGTTCAAGGCTATTTATAACCAAAGCATTGAAAAGAGCTCAAGGCAACTTTTCAGTCCACGAACCGGCATACCGCCGGTATGATCCGGCATACCGGCGGTATACCGGTCTGGGTTAGCAACGGCTAGAAATATAGCCGTTGGGATCATTTAATGCTGGAAATCCGACCGTTGGAATTTCAACGTTACTGAACCGGTATACCGTCGGTATGATCCGGTATACCGTCGGTATGCCGATTTTGTGGACAGAAACTTTCTGTGAACAAAAATCGGTATACCGTCGGTATGCACCGGTATACCGCCGGTATGCCGGTTTGCATCCAAAAATGATCCTGGGCTGGTTTCTACCCTAGCTTTCGATTTTGCCATCCATTTCTTGTGTTTACAATTATTCCTAAGACTCATTACAGACTCCAGATATACTTAGGCAGGTGCAGGCTTCTTCAGAGTCTTGAAATGATGATGGCATGGCTTGGCTTCTTCCTTTGATAGGAGCTGGCTTTTTCCCTTGGCGGCAGCTGTCCAAAGATATCCAGTATGTAAAAACTGAATACCTTTCGGGGGCTTCGCCCCCGAACCCCCGACGAGGGGCGCTGCCCCCTCGACCCCCGTCCGCTGACCGGGCAGCGGAACCCCCGGTGCGTGGCTCCAGAGATGTCGTCGGGTGGTTCAGAGAAATCTTGTGGGAACCGTCGTCTTTGGCCCACCATGATTTCTTCATTGCATATGTCCACATTGATCTTGCTTATTGCTTTTCTGCATGTATATGTTAGACGAACAAAGCAATATACATAATAGCAAGTATGATAAGTTAAAGCACATTAGGACTATGCAAAGTTTAAGTATAAGTGCTAAGGTGATAGCATAAATGTTAGTGATATCATAATGATTAAACTTAATTGAATAACCACAATCAAAAACATAGTTTTGATTTTGGCAACCCAATTAAATTTAAGATAGAAAAGCTCATATCACTAAAATGTAAACCAATAGGCACATATCACCAAAGGTATAAGTATAAGTAGAAATGCTATAGCGATAGTATAAAGAATAGTGATAATGAAATGCTAAACTTAACATATTAACCATATTCAAAAACATGATACAATCATTGGGCCAACAACCCAACCCACCCACCATCATATTCAATAACCCACCCACCATCACATTCAATTAAACCATAAAAAAAACCAAACAAAAACCCGAACGCAAACCGACCCAAAGCTTGTTTAAACCGAGCCAAAATGAACCGAAGGGGGGGCGGTTTTCCGACAGTTGGTATGTCGGAATTTGGGTTGGTGGCCAAATTCCGACATACCATCTGTCGGAAATTGGGCTTCCCCAATTTCCGATAGATCATCTGTCGGATGTTATCGTTTCCTCAAATTTTAAAAACTTTTATTGTTTTTACTAATTTATATTAAAATATTTATTGTACAGTAAATTTTCTGATTTCGAAATGTGAGTGTATTGGAAGTATAGAAAGTGGCTCTTTTCGTTGCAACTGTATGTAACAGTTTTTGTGTTTGGATTGACATTGTAATTTTATTGCAAGTTGATAGGATATGACATTTTATTACAACTGAAAGTGTCAAATTTTTTTTTTAATTTCTCACTTGTATGAGAAATGAGTTTTTTTTTTTTTTGAGGTGTCCTTTCTCCAATTTGGACCGTGGCTCAAAGTCATCCAGCCGTCCAAGGGAGGATTCGAATCCGAAACCTGTGCTCGGACGGTCACCCGCACTACCGCTAGGCTAGTGCCTTAGAGACGGGAGAAATGAGTTGTTGCAAGTGGTTATGTTCTTTATTTTTTTTAATCCTCGCATATACTTTTAAGTTGTCATCCAAACAAAATTGTTTGAAATTCATCACTTATAGGGAACAATACTATGTATCCAAACATATTTTAATTGCATTTTTATTGCAAAATGTACGGTTTTATAATATGTTAAAAGTGATACTTTCGAAAAACAACAATCCTACAAACATTCACTAGTATTGTGAGTTGTAACAATGCATAGATTTGGCCGCAAACCCTTCTTTAGGCTTTATTTGGCTCGCAGAAAGAAAATCAATTCGTTACCCTTTCTATGGATATGAAAATGATAGGTGGGGGGGGGGGGGGGGGGGGGGGGGGGGGCGCCGGGGGGGGGGGGGGGGGGGGGGCGGGGGGCGGGGGAAAGGCTAATAGTATGTTCAGAATACATATTTGAGTAGAGATAATCTAGGTCTAAATCGTTGTAATAAATTTAGGAAATTGGGAAAGAAAGCGAGTCCTTGGAGGAATCATTTTTTTTTAATTTTTTTCTTTGTGAATTTATTTTTATTGCTCCTTTTTTTGGCATCCAACACAGGAAATGAATTTCTTTTTCAATGTAATCATAGTGTACATGCACGAATCTGTTCTCTTGTGCACCCAGATTAAGGTTTTGGTCAAGGTGTAACTTGGGCCTGGCTAGGTCCACCTGGATCCGGTTTTGACTAGGTTTGACCGGGCCCGGATCGGATCGGGCTCAGCCTGGATTGGGGGCGGGCCGGTCCGGTTCGGCCAGGTTCGGTGAACCTTTAACCCAGCCCGGACCCATGATCCGATTTTTATCGGGCCGAGCTGAACCAGGCTTGGGCCGGCCCGGCTTGGTTTAAGAAAACCAATTTTTTATATGTTTTCAAAAAAAAAATTAAAATGAAAAAAATTGAAAAAAATGGAAATTTTTTTTTATAAAACAAGTTGCCTAAAAAATAGTTTTTAAAAAGTTTTCTCAAAAAAAATTAAATTAGTAGTTTAAAAAACTAAACTAGTATTAAGACTACAAAAATGTAATAAAAATTAGTACAATTTAAATTAGTATAATTTAAAAAAAATTATTAATGTTTAGAAAATTTCTATAAAAAAATATTTACATGTATAATAAAATTTAGAAATTTTGCACAATTAATTTGCTAGATGAAACATGAACTGAATGAGTAATACAAGATTTGTATAATTTGAAAATTAATTAATAATATTAGATTACTAGTACATAAACTGCAATTAAAAATTAATACAAGATTACTAGACGTCCATACATGATTTTAAATGTTTGCGTAGCTTCCTGTAACATAACTATGGTCCCATTAGAATCGTTTCATACAATGCAAACACTTAATAAGAATTTTAGTGGAGTATCTTTTTTCGGTATCGCCACTTGCATGTTCATTGTAAACTCCGCTAAAATGATGCCAAATTTTCGATCATGATTCAAACTCTTGTTGCGGTGCGTGTTGAGATTGCGGTGCGGGTTGTGGTGCATGATGCGGTTGCTGATCTTGTGGTTGCTGTGGTAGTTGATCATTATCCATGATTAAAAATATCCTCTTCACGCTAGATTGCTTGTAAATATTGTAAGAGGAAAGAAATTATTTGTGTGATTAATTTTGAAAATTTATGGCCTATTTATGGGTTTTTTGGGGTGCAAAATGAAATATTTTACCCTCAAAATATAGTTATTATAAGGATATTTTTTGCCATTTTCAGCAAATGACCAAAACATCCTTAAAATGGTAAAAAAATGCTCTCCCAAAGTAAAAAAAAAAAACCCGGCTAGATTGGGCTTGGATCGGGTCTGAAATGGGCCGGTCGGGCTGTCCCGGTCGGGTTCGACGTGTTTGACTGGCCCGGACCCGCGGTCGAACTGGACCGATCCGGGCTTGCAGGTTCAAAGCTGGGTTCCCACTGGGTTAGGGGGCCGGTCCAGATCGTTAATCGGACTCGGCCCGAACCAGACCGGGTTTGGTCGGGCCAGGGGCCGCCCGGCCCAAGTCACAACTTTGAGGTTTAGGGACTACTGTTAGTTATCAAATTGTGGCAGGAAATAGCTCATCCTAACGCCAATTGCCTCGCCTTTTTGAGAGGATAAGCTAAAGCATCATTTGTGGCCGAGATGGCACCAATTTGGGCGAGTAAGATTAAAAACATGCTCAGCAAATACTTAACTATATACAAAGTCAAAATATGCCCACAATACACAAACGGTGGGTTCATCCATCTTAAACCCCTCCTAGATCATGCAATATCAAATTGTAACCGTGCAATAGTTGCACGGACACGGATACGAAATCGTATGGATACGAAACCGTAAAGATATGACCATATTTTTGGTGTGTGTGCAAGTGTGTATTATTTTTAATACGTGCGTCCGGTATGATATGGTTCATATTCCTGTAGTGTCCGTGCTTTCTAACCGTGCAAGTTCCTTGTGGCTTAGGGATGGATGTTCATTCTCTTCTAAAATCCATTTACTGAGTAGAATAGAACCAGAGAGCCTCTTCATGGCAAACAAATTTTTTTATAGAGCTAAGTATGCTGAAAAAAAAAACACACAAGAAATGCATCCTATTAATCAAAAAAAAAAAAAAAAAAAAAAAAAAAAAAAAAAAACTCGTATTTATACGCGAATCATGATCATAAAACCTAGTAAAAGGACATATAAATAGGCTACATGGGGAAGGAAGATCTTGAATTGCCACATGATTTCTCAGTCTGATAATTAACACTAACATAATCCCATATCCTTATAAATACAAACTTCGCATGCACTAGATTGATCTATAGGCACACGACATACATACATATTGGTTTTGCTTGTACTTACATGCGCAAACATATAGAACATAGGGACTACTACTCCCTTCTCATACTAATACTCCAGCTCTCTTGTAAAGCTTTGATTCCCCTACATATAGACTCTTGCGTACGTGCAACTGAGTCCAGCTCAATCAAAATACACAGACAAGTAGCTAGCAGCAAGTACATACTCTAGGCAGTCTCGAGGGGCTTGGCAGGGAGGGGAATGGTGGCGGACTTCATGCTGGGAGGCATGGACTTGGAGCGCAGCATGCGGGTCGAAGAAGCGCCGGACCGATGGAACCGGCACCTGAACGATCCCTGGTGAGTCGTAGGAGAGCACAGGCACTGCAGGCCGCCACCGCCGCCTCCTCCTCTGGCAGCAGCACCACCCTTAGGTGAAGCCAGGGGTACTTCCTTCTTGGTTGCTGCACCCTTTGGAGAAGAAGAGGCTTGTACAGTTACACTGGGAGCCATATTATTTTGGTTATTCAACACATCCTTTCCTCCTCCCCACCACATATATAAGTCTTGTGTTACTGGCTTTATTCTAGAAAGAAGAGGCTTTGATGTTGTTAAACTTTCTCAAGTAGAATCTGAGGCCACACTAACATATTCTTCTTAACCATTAATAATTTCAAGGTTAGTAATATTTGACAAATTTTCTGGAAGTAAAAATACATAAGATCAGGAAAGGACACCGTAACTTTTGAAAATGCGCGTAAGTTATACAAGTTTTGGACTCTTCTCGTTATTAACAGAGCCCAAGGGTTGAGTTGTCCTATCCGGAGCTAGTTTTGGTTGCTCATTGACCCTTATTGTAGGCCGATCTTGGAGGTTCATCCGCGATCCCGACCTCTATTGGGATCACGCTGAGCTTGATAGTTGTCCTAAGCAGAGGAAGGTTGCCCAAGTCCGAAGTCTTATCGAGTTATCCTAGGCCGGCCCTGGTCATTGATCATGGTTTGGTCCCTGCATGTCTCATCTTGTTTTGAACAAGGTTATATAGGGGTGGGCATTCGGTTCCAACCGAACTAATAACCGAAAACTGAATTCGACCAAAACCGAATAAGCAAAACTGAAACCGAACCAAAATGACCCATAACCGAATCAAACCGAACCGAATTAAATCGGTTCGGATTTCAGTTTATTTGCGTTTATAAACCAAGTTTTCTTATTCGGTTTTCGGTTTTGGACCGAAACAGAATAAGAAAATTTAGTATTTTTAAAACCGAAGCCGAACCGATTTTTTTAAACCGAACCGAATCTCTTATTCGGTTCGATTTTCGGTCCAAAACTGAATAGTGCTCACCCCTAAGGTTATAGTTAGGGGTGTGCATCGGTCGGTGGTCGACCTATTTGATCCCAACCGAAGTCGAACCGAAATTAATCGGTTTGAAAATAAACAAAACCGAACCAAACCAACCAAATGGTCGGTTCGGTTTTGAAACCGATCGACTTGGTTCGGTTTGGATTGGTTCGACTTGGTCGGTTTTGATCACATAAAAAAATGGATTGTATGTTTTTTTTTGTGAAACCTCAGTCAACTTGTACTTTGCAACAGTAAATACAATTCAGCAGCTTCAATTCAACTTGAGCTTTGCAGGTGGAGAAAAATACCAATTATGCATATAAAAAAATCATATACATTCAACCAAAAGTCCCTTCCATGTGCACAGGAGCAATTAAAAAAGAATAGGAGCCGCAAGCACTCCTCTTTGAGACTAGAGAGAGAGAGCTCTTTCAACTTCAACTTGATAAATTGCTGTGATGTGAATAAATGAACCAAACCGGTATAATACAACCCAATGAACCCATACCCAACCGGCCAACCCTACTTATTTAACAAGAATTTGGTTCGGTTCGATTCGATTTAGTCGGTTTTTGGCATAACCAAACCGTGAACCGAACCGAATCGGTCGGTTTTGAAAAAAATTGAAGCCGAACCAAACCAATTGAACCATCGATTCGGTTTAAAACCAATCGATTCGGTTTGGCTTGGTTCGATTTGGTCGGTTTGACTTAATTGTGCACAGTCCTAGTTATAGTCCCTGCAGTTATGCAAGTATTAATTTCTGCAGTTAACTTTCATACATGGGAACCAACCACATGTGATGGCTCCAATTTGAGTCACATGTCGGAGAGATGAAAACTTAAGATTGCATGTGATAGAAATCCTTTTGATCACTAAAGCAACGAGGCTACATGTGAGCCCCTAGCTTCTTTTGATTCAGATTAATACTCATCCCAACATCAAAGAATTACTGATATTTCTCTAATTCTGACAGATTCCTAAGGTTGTAATAACATAACCTATAGTTATGTGCACTAGATCTTGTGCACACATGCATGATGTGCCCAGATGGCCAGATCTTGGTGGAAACTGGAAAAAAAATGCTCGCTCCACCAATTTCCTCGGTGGTGGTAGCCTACAAACCTGATCTTCTCGCACAGGAAATGTCCTCGGTCGCGTGTCGAAATGATGCAATATGAGATGGAGACAATGATTGGTGTGTCGATATGGTGGAGGTCATTCTCAAAAAAAAAAAAAAAAAAAAAAAAGAAAAGAAAAAAAACTACTTGCAATAATGGAGGGAGAAATAGGGGTGAGCATTATTCGGTTTTGGACCGAAAATCGAACCGAACCGAATAAGAGGTTCGGTTCGATTTTTAAAAAAATCGGTTCGGTTTCGGTTTTGAAAATACTAAATTTTCTTATTCGGTTTCGGTTTCGGTTTTGGGTTTCGGTTTCGGTCCAAAACCGAAAACCGAATAAGAAAATTTAATTAATTAATTAATTTATATATATATATATATATATATGTGTGTGTGTGTGTGTGTGTACTATATATATAAGTATTAATATATATAGGTACATACTAAATATATATAGGTATATACTAAATATGTCTATGTATATTTAGTTACTATATATATTAACAAAAAAAGCTCAAAAAAATAAAAAAAAATATGAATAAACCGAATAAACCGAAAACCGAACCGATTTAATTCGGTTCGGTTTGATTCGGTTTTGGGCCAATTCGGTTCGGTTTCGGTTTTGCTTATTCGATTTCGGTCCAATTCGGTTTTGGGTTATTCGGTTCGGTTTAAACCGAATGCTCACCCCTAGAGAAAAGTTCCCTTCAGCCACAATCATCCCATTCTCTTGCCCACACTTTTTCCTTGAAATGGTATATAACTGGTGTGTACACATGAAGAACAATAAGTTAATAAAACTCTCAAGTGGAAGGCTTTGTAGGCAACTTGTCTATTCTTCTTGCAACCTTCTGTTTCAGTGATGGAAGGAAATAGGTGCTAGCTGGTGGTGACTGGATGTGTACTTTTAGTGGATGAACATAAGCAAAAGGACTAAAGCATGAATTTGAAGGAATAGTTGATAAGGAGGAATTCCGATCTGCTAGAGGATTTCGACAGAGTACTTAATTGCTAACTTTGGTATCTGGCTGACTCGGTAGTCTAAATAGTCCACAAACTAAAGTCATTCCTGTAATCATTTCTCCATGAAGATTAACACAATCATTGTTATTCATAACCCAAAATGGATGTCTCTCTACTGAATTTCTTGAGAGCAGCAGAGAAAGGCAAACAGCTAGTACTTCACTATAATCATATTTCATAAGGATCAGATGGCCGGAAAGACGATAATCCAAAAAAAAGTCGATTAAATTTTCACTATGTATGTAAGAACAGTCCCTTTGTTATAAAGACTTGTCATGGCTTGTATAAAAAATGTAATTTGCTCACTTGGACTCAATAAAGACCATAACTAATTAAGCTATAGGTATCACATATCTATTGGTCCTTTCTCTGTTGCTCACTTGGACTCAATAAAGACCATACAATCTATTGGTCCTACCAACTCCAAAGAAGCTTGGGAGGCACAGGTATCACATATCTTGCTCAAAGTTGTAACTCCCTATTCATGAAAATAAAGAAAATAGACAGACATTACCATTTCTAAGTTCTTGAAAAGTAAGTGGGCACTCCCACCTTGTTTCATGAAAGAGAGAACAATGAAACTGAGAGTTGTAATGAGCTAAATCATCGAAAAGGTCACATAGGCCAACTCAAACACGTTATAAACGAGCCATCGTTCTTACCAGCCAGAAACAAAACATCTAATTAGTACCACACAAGATGGATCTGTGTTAGACATTACCGTTTCTATGTTACCAGATGTCTCATCCTTGCTTGCTTTGACATTACGGTGCCCAAGTTCCATATGTTCCGTCGCTGAAAATTTACCTACTAATTTCCCAGATTTTCTTTCAGCTGGAAGTAAATTTTAATTCAAACACACCGTTTAGTTTCCCAGGTTATATTTATGTCAAAGTATGGAAAGAAATGGAATGGCTCATCTATTAGGCATATTGCTAATGGGTAGGCACTCCTCCAATCCAATGTGGGACTAAACTTTTTATACTCAAACAACCTCCCTCAAACTCACATTAATGGTAGAACAATATGAGTTTGCCAAGAGAAAAGTGCAAATGAGAAATAACTACAGACAAACAATCAGGTAACTAATACTCCCCCAGTAACCATCTAGAGTTTGTCAAGTAGTAAGGAGTGTCTTTGAACTCTATGGACCTTCTAATTTGCAAATGAGAAGTAATATGCCGTAGAGAGATGGTCCTAATAAGATATTGATGTCTAAAATAGTAGAAATCAACCTCTATGTGTTTCGTCATCTCATGAAAGATTGGGTTGCACACAATCTGAAAAACACTAGTATTGTCACAATGCAAAGGTGTATGACCAAAAATAGTAAGACCAATATCAGTAATAAGCAAACGAAGCCAAGTGATCTCAGTAGCAATAATAGTCATAGTTCGATGCTCAACCTCAACATTAGATCTAGAAACCACATCCTACTTCTTTGATTTCAAGGAAATCAAAGAATCAAGAAACACAAAGAATGCAACAGTGAATCTCCAAACAGTAACATCACCAGCCCAATCAACATTAAAGTACGAAAATCCAAGGACGGAGTAGCCGAGAAGAACAACGATCTAGTGTTGGAACTAAACTTTCTATACTCTGGACCAACCTCCCTCAAACTCACAATGGTAGAACAATACAAGTTTGCCAAGAGAAAATTACAAATGAGAAACAACTACAAACAACGATCAAGTAACTAATACCCCCCATCAACCATTTAGAGTTTGTCAAGTAGTAAGGAGTGCCTTTGAACTTTATGAACCTTCGTGAAGAAGTCCGTAATTTGCAAATGAAAAGTAATATGCGGAAGCCAGATGGTCCTAAGAAGGTATTGATGTTTAACATAGTGAAATCAACCTCTATGTGTTTCGTCCTCTCATAATAGATTGGGTTTCATGCAATCTGAAAAACACTAGTACTATCACAATGCAAAGGTGTGTGACCAAAAATAGTCAGACCAATATCAGTAATAAGCCAATGAAGCCAAGTGATCTCAGTAGCAATAATAGTCATAGTATTTAGAAATTACTTCTCTAACTAAATTGAAATTCATAATGGGTCACGAGCATCATGCTGACACAGAGAAATGGACTCAGCTTATATAGTTAAAGACAATCTCACTTAATAGTCTTCTAATCTTGGTGAATGTACAACAAAAGCACAGTTGGATTTATTTACACATGTATCATACATTTATCCTCCAGGGAAAAAAATATTACTTGAAAATCTCCAAGCAGAAACGTTTGGAAGAAATTTGATTGTTTGCAAGCCACAGATATATGTGATTAACCTGGTACTGATTGATATTGAACTCACAACTAATATGGCTTGCAAAACGATGATATTTACCCAGTCATAATGTTAAGATGAGCAACAAAAGAGTCTCCTTCCGCCACCACGTGTTCCATCATGCAGAGTTAACCCTGTTGGGCGAGAAGGTCGAGCTTTCACCAGTCTTTTTGCTGCAAATGGAATTAGAACCTGGATATTAGTACATTATGACGTCTTGTAGGCAAAAGTAGCAGTCTGTATATTTCAAGGAAATTACCTATCTCATAAAAGAGTTCATTGATATTTTGGTCTGTTTTGGCAGACGTTTCAAGGAAAAACAACCCATTTTCTTGAGCATATCCCATGCCTTCCTGAAAATTAGCCAAATGTTTCAGACTTCATATACTTACTATTATAGATATAGGATCGATCATTCTCCTTAAGACGGGTAATATAAGAACAAGGCACATACACACAAAAGAAAAACTTGACCATGACAAAGTAGAATATACAGTTCAACTAAAATAAAGGCACGAAGAATAATTCCATTGATCCATTTGCGCAAAAGTCAGATCAAGATTTGCTGACGTTTTCTATAGTTAAAGAAGTTAACCTAATATAGTCTCCAACCTACCAAACCACTAACAACAGAAGCAGCTACAAAATACTATGATTGTAACTATGATTGTAACCATGTAACAGTCAAGTGCCAAGACCGCAAAGGTTCTTAGAAGATTATAACACAACTTTCTTCATGCTTTGCTAATGGTTATGAGGTCTGCTAATAGTATGAAGGTGTGATGTATGAGAACTTCTGTACGTAAGAACTTTTTTGGGTTGTAATATCACGCCCCACCCACATGACCGGTGCATGGACCATATGTGCATCTTCACTTGATCCACTTGCCAAAATGTTTAGCCTGGATGTACGCATCATTAAGTACAACACAAGTGCCTTAGCCTGCAATCATTGAGCGCAGCTTGATCTTCAACAACTTCAACTCAAGCATAGGTGATGTTCGGGTCTGAGTTGGCCTGACATCTCCCTTATTGTTCATATTGTCAACTACTTTCTTTTGGCTCCCCAAAGCATTCACTATATTCTTTGCTTTCTTCACTACCTATGAGACCATCACCAGATTGCTCTTCTTCTCCGCCTCTTCCTCCTTGAGCTTTCATGCCTATATTGACGATGATTGGGCTATTGTTACTTATTATGTAAGGCTCACACTCGACATCGGCACTCGTTTTTAATCATCTAATTCCCTTTGGATGACCCATCGTGAGTTTAAGAGGGGTGTTAAGTATAGCACAAGTGGCTTAGTACTAGTCTTGCATAGCTTCACCTAGCTCGTGTTATATACTCTTTTAGTCCCACGTTGGAAAAGAAGAATTGCCTTGTATATAATCTTCTTTATAAATAGCCCCTTTGGTCCAAATGAATGAAGCTAATTCTTTCACACACTTTAACAGAAGAGCTTATCAGTTAAATGTAAACCAATCAAACACTCATCTCATATGGGCCAAAACCTCGGATTTTACATGTAGATGACTTGTTTGGCATGAAACTATAAAGGTATATTTTATGAAAATATATTCTCGAAATATATTATATTTCTATGATAAGACTACAGATCAAGAAAGTATTTCTTAAAAACAGAAATACTAAGCCTAAAAATGAAGGAGGAATGGGATTTAGAAACCCAGAGTGGGTAAATGACTCGCTCATTGGGAAACTTTTATGGCGTTTCGTCACAAATCCCCAACAGCTTTGGGCTCGTCTCCTGACTGGTGTATATCTACAGAATAAATCCATCTGGACAATCCCAGTTCCTAGACGTGCTTCTCCTACATTGCAGAGTCTATTGGCTGCAAGGCCCCTCATGGCAAACAACATATGTTGGAAGATCAGAGGGGGGTGGGTCAATATCAGCTTCAACCCTTGGATCCCCAACCTACCGGGATTCAGAATCCTTGAAACCAACCTACCCCCAAATGGTCCTAGATTGGTTCGCGACATTATGGACATTTGAAATGAGTCTAAATATCTCAGATAGATTTATTGAGGGCTACTGCCTACTACTTATAGAGGGTCCAACCCCTCTTCATATTACATCTAACCGATGTGGGACTAAAGTCCCTTATTTACTCTCAACACTCCCCCTCAAGATGGGCGATAGATATTAATCATCCCCATCTTGTTACATAACTTTGACAGACTCAATGAACTAAGACCCTTAGTCAGACAGTCTGCCACTTGTTCTTCTGAGCGAACATAGTCAATCTTCAGTATCCCTTGTTCCAGCTTTTCTTTGATGAAGAATCGATCGATCTCGATGTGCTTCGTTCTGTCGTGCTGAACCGGATTGTTCGCTATACTTATCGCAGCTTGACTATCGCTCAGAAGGTGCAATGGTGTCCCCTTGTCTATCTTCAACTCTGTCAGCAACGCCTTTACCCATAGCATTTCTGATACTCCTAGAGCCATTGCTCTGTATTCTGTTTCAGCTGTCGACCGTGCTACCACTGACTGTTTCTTGCTTCTCCATGAAACTAGGTTTCCTTCTACAAAAACACAGTACCCTGTGGTAGACCTTCTGTCGTCTATGCAGCTTGCCCAGTCTGCATCGCAGTATCCCTCAACATCTGTGCATCCATTCTTCTTGAACCACAGTCCTTTTCCCGGCGTCCCTTTCAGATATCTTAGGATCTGAAACACTGCATCCATATGACCCGTTCTTGGATCATGCATATAGCGGCTTACAACACTTACTGCAAATGAGATATCAGGGCGAGTATGCCCTAGATAAATCAGTCTGCCTACTAGCCTTTGATATCTTTCGCGATCAACAAGCTCTCCTGCTTCTGCTCCCATCTTGCACTTTTGGTCAATTGGAGTGACTGCTGCTCGGCATCCCAGCATTCATGTCTCCTTCAGCAGATCTAGTGCATATTTTCTTTGTGAGAGAACAATTCCTTGTTCACCATCACACACCTCGATACCTAAAAAGTATCTCATCTGTCCTAAGTCCTTCACCTCAAACTCCTTAGCGAGTTTCGACTTCAGCTTAGTGATCTCATCAGCATCATCACCTGTGATCACTATATCATCTACATATACAGCAAGTATAGTAATGTGGCCCCTTGCATGCTGGAGAAAGACAGTATGATCTGCATTTGTCTGATGGTACCCCATGCCAGTAACAGCCCTTCTGAATCTGTCAAACCAGGCTCGAGGAGATTGCTTCAGCCCGTACAGCGACTTCTTCAGTTTGCACACTTTTCCATGTGACGTTCCTTCACCTGAATCTGACACAGAGTAGCACCCCGGAGGAGTCTCCATGTATACTTCTTCTTGTAGGTCTCCATGAAGAAATGCGTTCTTTACGTCTAACTGATGTAGCTTCCACCCATAGTTTGCTGCAATGGAGACCAGCGTTCTTACGGTACTCATCTTCGCTACTGGGGCAAAAGTCTCATCATAGTCGATGCCATACGTCTGGGTATAGCCTTTTGCAACCAGTCTCGTCTTGTACCGCTCAACTTTTCCTTCTGGTGTCTCCTTCACTGTGTACACCCATTTGCATCCCACAGCTTTCTTCCCTTCAGGTAATGGCACCAGCTCCCATGTCTTATTTTTCTCTAGTGCCCCAAGTTCTTCCATCATTGCAGCTTTCC
This sequence comes from Iris pallida, assembly GCA_029216955.1. Lineage (NCBI taxonomy): Eukaryota > Viridiplantae > Streptophyta > Magnoliopsida > Asparagales > Iridaceae > Iris > Iris pallida. Next base: position 25,957,296 of record JANAVB010042020.1, on the reverse strand, counting down.
ATCTTGGGTCCTTCTTTGCTTCCTGCCAATTCTTAGGTAAAGAAGTGGAGTCTAATGAAGTGAGGAAGGCTTGATAAGTCGGAGAGATATTAGAATAAGACAAGTAATTGGCGATATCATGTTCATAATCTTGATAACGAATAGGAGCCTTTCCCGCATTAATGCGAGAAGACCTCCTTAAGGGAGCAATAGGTGGAGGGGAAAGCATACCATCCGAGTCGGAGGGACCCGCTTCCGAATCCGAATGATCCGGTACGGAAGTAACATCTTCAGGAGTTGGGGCAGGAGTAGACGAAGGACTTGGCACATTTGGCACAGGGCACGGCACAGTACTGGACCTCTGCTGTCTTCTTCTGTAAACTTGGAGCTCCTTTTCCCTTGTCTGCTTCTTCCCCTGCGTAATGTACGTATTGTCTTCTTCGTCCTCCGTATCAGTATCATCGATGCTTTCTCCTCCTTTCTTCAAGTTTGTCACGACAGGACAAGGTACCGATCCGACAACTACGTTTGGGCGTACTACCTCCCCCTCACGTCTAACACACTCTGTGGGAGGCGTGTTCCCAAACGCAGAACCTTCATCCGAACCATAATAAGGTTCCAGCTCTCTGAATGTAACGTCCATGCTGACAAACAGCTTACGTTCAACCGGGTTCCAGCATACGTAACCCTTCTGTGTCCCGGTGTACCCAACAAAGACACACTTAACCGCTCGAGGATCCAGCTTACCAACACCAGGCCGGTTATCGTGGACGAAGCATACGCAACCAAATACTTTCGGAGGAACGGTGTACGCAGTTGTCCCCGTGAGCATCTCCAAAGGCGTCTTCCAGGCCAGTAATTGAGAGGGCATCCTGTTGATGAGATAAGAGGCTGTCAAGACAGCCTGCCCCCACAAAAATTTAGGGACATTCATAGCCAGCATCATTGTCCGAGCCACCTCCAGCAGGTGCCTATTCTTTCGTTCGGCAACACCATTTTGAGCCGGTGTATAAGCACAAGAGGTTTGATGCAGTATACCATGAGAGGATAAATACGCAGCAAACCTCTTATGGGTAAATTCCGTCCCATTATCCGACCGGAAACACTTAACACGAGCATTATACTGTGTCCTCACCCGTTGATGGAAGCTTAGAAATGTCTCAAAAACATCACTTTTATTCTTCAGCAGGTAGACCCACGTTACGCGGGTAGAGCAATCAATAAAAGTAACAAACCATCTATAACCGTTAACACCGTTGGTAGGACAAGGGCCCCACACATCGGAATGAATCATATCAAAAGCAGCAGAACATCGATGCCCAGAACTCACATAGGAGCTTCTGGTATGTTTTCCCAACTCACAAGCATCACAAACTAATAACTCTTTATTTGCTTTTTGATATAAGGACGGATACAATCGACTAATAACGGGAAAAGAAGAATGTCCTACACGCCGATGATGGAGGAGTAGCTCGGCTTCGACACTTCGACTTCGGACTTCCGGTTGGGCGTCTGCAACCAAAGATGCCAGTGCTCTATCCAGACCGTTCCTGTCCAAGTACCATAGACCCTTATGCCATGTGCCAGTGCCTAGGCGTCTCCCCGTTCCCTTCTCCTGAAAAGTTACCTTAGGAATATCAAAGGAAACAATACAGTTTAGATCAAGGATAATGGCGCTAATGGAAATAAGATTGACAGGAAAGGAAGGAGCATGTAAGACATTAGATAGAGTGATGGAAGGAGTGCAATCAACAGTGCCTTTACCCGTAACCGGCCTGTAGGTACCATCAGCAGTCTGAATGCTTTCTGGCGGCGTTAGAGTAGAGTATTTCCGGAACTCTCCTCGGGACCCCGTGACATGGCAAGATGTCCCAGAGTCCATAATCCAAGCTGGCTGAGAGGCAGATGCAAGAGCACGCGGAGGTATACCGGCACTGGTTTGGGAGAAGTAAGTGCAGAGATCTCCTGTAGCGGACGGCGCCCCAGGAAGGACTTGTCTTTCACCAGAACCAAGCTTTGAGCCGCGCATCTTCTCGAGAACTTCCCTCTCAAATGGAGTGATGTCCGCCAGCTGATTGTCCCCACCTTCATCTGCCAGATGCGCCTTATTGCCTCCAGAGTAAGTGCCCCTTCCACCACCGTAGCTGCCTCGACCACCTCGTCGTCCACCGCGACCACGACCCCGACCATTCGAGGGAGTCCGTGTCGGTTTTGGGCAAAAGCGGATGTAATGCCCTGTGTCACCACAGTTGTGGCAAACGCCGCCCGTAGAAGGAGGCTGTGTGAAAGTGGCAAGAGCAGATGTGTCAACTCCGGCCTGCTCCCCCTGGGAGAGAGCCTTGGTAGGCATCAGCTTCAACCGTGCTTCTTCTTGTGCCATGGCAGCTATGGCGTCTTCTAAAGTCGGCAGCGTCGGTTGTGCGAGAAGGACATTCCGCCGTTGCTCAAACGCTGGGTTGAGCCCCTTCAAAAACTTCATCATCCGTTGCCGCGAGATATAATCCAGAAATTTCTGGAAATATTTTGCAAAAGTTGGTTCAACCTGAGCATCCTCCATTCCAAGAGGATCATAATGGTCAAGATCAGACCAGTACTTCTTCAACAAGGTAGCGTACTCAGAGATAGTACGATCGTCTTGGAATACCCTATCGAGCTCATCCTGCAGTTGGAAGACTCGCATGGGGTTACCCGAACCGGAGTACATGTCTTTCAACGTCCTTCAGATATCAGCAGCTCCCTCCATTGCTTCAACGTTACCCGACACTTGGTCGGTCAAAGAGGCTGTCAACCAACCAGCCACGACATTGTTGACAATGTCCCATACAGCAAACTCCTTCGAGGAGTGATCGACAGGGGCCTTGGTGGTGCCATCTACATAACCAACCAAGCCACGTCCCTTCAGCGTCCGTATCGCCTGCCGCGACCATTTCAAGTAGTTGGTCGTGCCTTCCAACTTCGTCTCCAGCTTGTCCAACTTCCCCATTTTGTACGGTGACGGATCCACATCAGTACGGGTCACGCGTGGGGTCGCCTCCGGTAATCTCTTGGTCAGGAGATCCTCGACCAGGGCCTTCATTTCTTCTGCTGTCAACTTGTCATAGATGGAGTCCATGACTTCTGCAACTGCAATCAGTGAGGTGTTGTTGTTTCCGGAGTCTTCTTCTTTCGAGTCGTCTTCGTCTAAGTCAGCTACCGGGGGGAAACAACAAAACGAGATCCCTCACTGATATGTCGTAGTTGATACGACCAACTAGAACCGCGTCATGATAACGCGTTCGGACGGCTCAAGGATAACCAACGTAGTTGTGCCTCCTTGCATGAGACAAACCAGAGGTATACCAGCCGAGCAGAAACGATTGTAAAGACAACGTTCTGAGATACGAAAATCTAAAGAGATCTTGTATTCGTAGTAGAGCTTCTAAAAAGAAGGTACTAATTCTCGAAGGCAACTACAGAGATCTTCTAAAGAGAAGAAATCTGTTTTTTTTTTAAACAGCAAAAAAAAAAACGAAAAAGGGTGCTGAAGCAGCAGAAGAAACCCTAAAAAGGGTGCGGGAAGCAGCAGAAGAAACCCTAAAAAGGGTTGGGGGGGGGCGGGTGGCGGAGCTGGAGGGGGGGGGGGTAGGCGGCGCTGAAGGGGGGTGGGCGGCGCTGGATGAGGCAGGAGGCAGCGGGGGGGGGGGGGGGGTGGCAGCGGTAGGGTGGTCGGCAGGTGGGGGGTGGCAGCGGGCGGGTGGCGGCGCTGGAGGGGGTGGTCGGCAGGCGGCAGCGGGGGTGGTCGGCAGGTGGGGGGGTGGCAGCGGGCAGCGGGGGGGGGGGGGGGGGGGGGGGGGGGTCGGCGGCTTGGAGGGAGGGTCGGCGGCTTGGAGGGAGGGGGAAATTTTTTTTTTCGTGGAGAGAGAGAGAGAGAGAGAGAGTTATGGCTCTGATACCAATTTGAAATGAGTCTAAATATCTAAGATAGATTTATTGAGGGCTACTGCCTACTACTTATAGAGGGTCCAACCCCTCTTCATATTACATCTAACCGATGTGGGACTAAAGTCCCTTATTTACTCTCAACAACGTGCATACTAGATGCTGGAACATTCCATTGATCAACTCCTTATTCTTGCAATGGAAGCGAAGGCGATAGCCTCCATCAACCTCAAGGGGACGGCCAAGATGCACTGATCTGGACTAGTTCGAAAAATGGATCATTTTCCGCGAAATCCCTCTACGAGTACATTCGCAGGAACGAACCCAGCTGCTCCTCACTGACTGAAGAGACGACGATTTGGCTAGACTATGGCATCTGCGCAACATATCTCCAAGGATCCAGACATTCATTTGGCGGTTACTGAAGAATGCCCCTCCCACACTTGTTGCTATTAATAAGAGAGTGGCTAAGATCAACAAATCATGTCCCTTCTGCCTCCTTCATGATGAAGACGTCGATCACTTATTTATACATTGCCAGGTTGCTCGAGAGACATGGTTTGCAAGCACGCTGGGTTTGAGAAATGAGAGTCATTTCAAGATCCATTCACTTCTTACCTCCTGGTTATTAGATCCGCAAGCTCAAGAGGCATTTAAACTTGGGGCGGCCCTTATTTGGGCTATCTGGAAGGCGAGGTGCTCCTGCATATTTCGCCACGTAGGATACAATCTATCCTCCAACACGCCTCCACCATTCACCATGTATACATGGAGGAGCCTGTAGTGAGAATCAAAGAGCTTCAATCATTGCGGAACACTGTTAGTGGGACTTCCCGTTGGAATCCACCTACAGGCGACACCATCAAAATCAATGTAGATGGAGCAACAACTCCTTCTTCCATAGCCGCTGCCGCCATAGCCAGAGACTCCAACTCTACGTTCCTTGGTGCTATGATCTGGCAAGAAAATCCTGTCCATAGCCCAGATATTAGCTTGCAAGCAGAAATACATGCTATTCACCAAGGTATCCGCCTCGCCAAGCATCTTTCTTCTGAAGGCTACTCAAGGCATTTTATTATCGAAGGAGACTCCCTGACGACCATTAGAGCCTTCAAAGGTGACAAATCGAGTATCCCGTGGCGTCTTCAAGACCTCATCCTCTCTATCCAGGTGGAACTCATGGCACAGCTATCAATTGAATTCCAATTTATGTATGGGACGATCGGGCAACGCGGTGGCTGACACCCTTGCAAAGGCCTCCCTCCAAATGGAAATAACGGAGCCTTTCCTTGCTTCTCCTCCTGAGTGTATCACTCACCTACTTGCTGTTGATTGTCACCTTCCAAATGAAAGTGTATCACATACTATTTGAATGATTGAGTTATAAAGTATGGTTATACAAAAAAAAAAAAAAAGAAAGAAAGAAAGTATTCCTTAATCTAATTCTTTTAGAGCTGACAAACCAAAGTGATACATGATGAGATCCAAAGGAAAATAGGCTACTCTGGAAAATAGGCTACTCTATATGGATTAGGAAAATAGGGATTTTACGGGTTGTTAAATGTTACAAAGAATTGGACGCGAAAATTTAGAATTTGTGAACAATTATCATATTATCTTTATCACAAATAATTATAGGCTTAATTACAACTTGATACCCTCAACTATTTTCATTTTTCAACTTGATACCCTAAATTTTGTTTGGACAATAATGTCCCTGCTCAAAACTAAAAACTACTGCCAACCTCCTCCCACTCCCCAAACCCCCACCCCCCCCCCCCACCCCCCGCGCTCCGGCCACCCGCCCCCTCCCCTCCCGCCCAGCACCCCCCCCCTCCCGCACAGCTCCCTCGCCCCTCTCGCCCAACCCCCCTCCTGCTCCGTGCTCCCTCCCTCCCTCCTGGGGCGCGGGAGGGAGGGGGCTGGGGCATTGGGGCGGGAGGGGGGGGCGGGCGGGAGGGGTGGCTGGGGCATCGGGGCGGGAGGGGGGGCTGGGCGGGAGGGGGTGGTGGCCGGAGGGGGGGAGCTGGAAGGGGGGAGGGAAGGACAAGGATATTTTCGAATTCTTTTTAATTTTTGGGTATGAAGTTGAAAATGTATAATAGTTGATGGTATCAAGTTGTTAAGTAAAAAAAGTTTAGCGTATGAACTTGAAAAATCGAGATAGTTGAGGGTATCAAGTTGCAATTAAGCCATAATTATAATATTTCTAATATTTAACATGTTGGTGTTTTTGCCTTTGGACTAGAAAGATAGTCCCACATCGGCTACACCAAATGGTGAGTATCTCAATATAATGCATTGCTTGTGTTGAGGTGTGCACATGAGGTGTAGTGGGGCACAAGTTTGTGCCATGTGAGAGTATTTTTCTAGAAGAAAAAAGGATTAAATCCAACAAGGATGCAAGTTAATTTTTGTTGTGCGGACTCGGACTCGGACACGGACTCCAGGATGTCTCGTGCATGCACGAGAGTAGGCGTGGACTGGCACACTTCTATGCTGATTGTGGGATGATCTAAAATATCAAACTCTATTTTTGAGTATTGGTATTTTAGTCCCACATCGGATAGGAGAAGAGGTGAAGTCTCAACTCCAATCTATAAATAGAGCCCCTTGGCCTCCTTTGAAAGATGCACCAAGAAGAGAGTTAAGGGAGTCTGTAAAGTCCAGTAAGCCCGTTCAAGCCTCAAATTTTGACTTACGAGCGTTCCAGAAGTTCTTCGTGAACTTGCTGGTTCCTGGAAGCAGATCGTGGTGGGGCGAATCTTGCTTTGAGATTGTTAGTCCCGGGACTTGATCAAAGATGGTAGACTCGATGTCGAGATCAGAGGTTTAACAAACGTTCACCTTCTGATTATTCTCGAGATCCAAGAGGAACTCTATAATATGAATCTGATTACAAAGGCAACAATAATCAGAAAGTAAATCTCACGTTCTTCCTTGCAAACCCGATGAAAGGATTTTCTTGTGATCTTTGTCTGAGCGCATACTTCACACTTCTCTACATTACTCCCACATTTGGAGATAAGTCCTAGACTGGACATTTTGTTAATTCTTTTACAGTGAACATGTCCTAGCCTGTTATGCCACAACTCAAGAGGCTAAGAAGTGATCGAGACGGAGAGTATCGGTCTCATGAATTCACATTGTTCTGCAAAGAACATGGAATCATAAACGAGACTACTGCTCTGTATTCTCCTCAATCTAACGGAGTAGCGGAGAGAAAGAACAGAACGTTGACAGAAATGATGAACTCAATGCTGCTAACTGCGGGTCTTCCTAAATGCTACTGGGGAGAAGCTGCATTGACGGCCACTTTTATTCTAAATAGAGTGTCGTATGCAACTTCGGACGTAACTCCTCATGAACTCTGGTTCAAAGTTAGACCTAACTTGAATGTCATTCGAGTGTGGGGGTGTCTTGCCTATGTGAAGCTCGCAGATCTGAAGATTCAGAAGCTGGGGACAAGGATTACGAAGACGATCTTCTTGGGGTATGCCGAGAAGAGTGATGCTCGGAGATTTCTTGATATTGAGTCAAATCATATCATCGAATCTCGCGATGCTGAATATTTTGAAGACAAGTTTATAAGGCACAAGAACATTGTTCTAACGGATATTTCGGAGAATGATGAAGGTGAAAAGGTGACTGAGATCTTCAATGAGCCAGTTATCCAAGATGAAGTTGCTACTGAGGAGACAACGATTGAACCAGAACTCGCTGAGCCGTCGTCGAAGCGAGCGAGGAGGCCGAAGAACTTCGGAGATGACTTCGTCACCTATCATGTGGAAGCAGATCCGCTTACCTATGATAAGGCGATGAAGACCAGAGATGCTGTTTTCTGGAAGAAGGCGATAGACAATGAAATTAAATCAATCACCTCCAATAACACTTGGGTATTGGTTGGTCTACCTGAAGGAGCAAAACCTATCGGATGCAAGTGGATCTTCAAGAAGAAGATGAAAGCTGATGGAACCATTGACAAGTTCAAGGCCAGGCTAGTGGCAAAGGGATTTTCTCAGAAGCAGGAGATCGACTACTTTGACACGTATGCTCCAGTAGCCCGGATGACCACCATCATAATGTTGATTGCTCTCGCAGCGATACATAAGATGGTGATACATCAGATGGATGTGAAAACGACATTCCTGAATGACGAGCTGACCGACGAGATCTACATGCAACAACCAGAAGGGTTTGTCGTCAAAGGTCTTGAAGACAAAGTCTGCAAGTTAACAAAATCTATGTACGGTTTAAAACAAGCTCCCAAAATGTGGCATGAGAAGTATGACAAAGTAATAAGGTCAAATGGCTACAGGGTCAGTGAAACAGACAAGTGCGTCTATACGAAGTTTGCTGACGGAAGAGGAGTCATCGTTTGTCTATACGTGGATGACATGCTAATCCTATGTACGGATATAAGCTGTGTCACGGAGACAAAGAAGTTCCTCTCGACGAAGTTCAGTATGAAGGACTTTGGGGATGCTGATGTTATCTTGGGACTCAAGATCATCCGGACAGACACTGGATTAGCGTTGTCACAATCTCATTACATTGAGAAGATGCTCACTCGATACGGGTATCATGATCTTCCTTTAATTGATACGTCGTACCGGGGTGATCAGAAGCTGGAGCCAAACTCGAAGGAAAGCGTCAGGCAGTTGGAGTATGCTAGCGTCATCGGGAGTTTGATGTACGCTACTACTGCCACTAGGCCTGACATAGCTTTCGCTGTGGGAATGCTGAGTCGATTCACTAGCAATCCAGGCGTTGAGCACTGGAAAGCTGTGAAGCGGGTTATGAGATATCTCAAGAAGACTCAGACATATGCACTGCACTACAGCGGAGATCCGCCGGTAGTGGAAGGCTTCAGTGATGCCAGTTGGTGCTCAGAAGTGGAGAGCGAGAGGTCCACATGTGGATACATTTTCACAATGGGTGGAGCTGCTATATCGTGGAAGTCGAAGAAGCAGACTATGCTCTCGCGATCATCTATGGAATCTGAGTTCTTTGCACTTGATACCGCAGCAGATGAAGCAGAGTGGCTTCGGGAGCTCATGTATGATCTTCCAGTGGTTGGGGCGCAGATACCGACAATTCCGATATACTGCGACAACCAGGCGACTGCAGCGGTGACATCGAATGATCTCTTCAACGGGAAGAAGAGAACTGTGTGGTTGAAGCACAGGGCAGTGAACTATCTCATCAAGAGAGGTGTCATTGCAGTGATTGATGTTCGGAGTCAGGAGAACCTGGCGGATCTGTTCACCAAGGGCCTCAAGCGCCAGCTGGTCGATGACACAACTTGTAAAATGGGCTTGAAGGCAGTCTGATATTGTGTTATTACATTCCTACCATAAAGTTTTATGCTATTAGTTCAAAGAAAAATCTACTAGGCATCTAGCTTTTGGTTCAAGGGAGGACTATTAACCAGAAGAATATCAGGAACGGTGGGTACTTGTCCTCTGTGACATGGAGAGGTTACGGACCTACAACCACTGTTGTCTACTGTTGTTTTCTGCAAAAATGGATCCTGTGGGAAGGTTGGCTTAAATGCCTTAATGAGTTCTCAGGCAGAGTGAATGCCTGGAGTGCTTTACAGGAAGCACGGTAGCGCAGCACTACAAGGAGTGTAACTCCATGCTACAGTGGGGTGACTCCACCATGAGGTTTCCAGGTAGGGGTAATACCTCGACTTTGCAAGCCAAGTCACAGCGGAGTAGCACCGCAAATAGGCAGGTAGCCTAATGTTGTATGATAATCGTAATAAAGAGAGGTAGACAGCACTACAAAGAGGACGATGTCCTCATGTTACAGTGGCATGACACCACGAAGAGGTACCAGGTAGGGTAAAGCCTCGGCTTTGCGAGCCATGTCATAGCGGTGTAACACCGCACGGAATCGCAAGGCTTCATTCTGGGTAGTTTGGCACTACAAAGAGACTTGTGACCTCATGCTACAGTAGTATGACACTACGATGAGGTACCCAGGTGTAGTGCCCCGCTCCTCGCGGTCCACTATGTAATACCTACGGCTTGTTGACTCAGTCATGAACTGAGTATTTGGTGAAACCTTTGCCGGTATCGATTGATCACGGATGAAATGCAATAAACCTTTCCAACTGATGGATTGGCTTCTATTAAAATGAATCCAAGAGTTTTGCTGAATGTTTTCTCTCGCTGCTTGGTTTTGATGAATGCGTTTTCGTGTTGGTTTTCGTTGATTGGTTTTCATTGTTCGCTTTCATCGCATTTCGCATTCATTCCGAATCTTGAGAGAAAGAGACGAAGTATGCTAATCAACTGTTGGTGGCAATGTAGGCCGCGTGAATTGTTCGTGAACGGCGCGTGAAGTCCCTCCTTCTCTCAACTAAGATTCATCTCGGTGAGTTGCTTCAACCGAACAAACATTGATCTGTACGCCTAAGAAAAATGATCTCTAGTCCACTCTGTTGCCTTGTCCCAATAATCAACGATACCACGTCCACAAAAGATAATAGAAAATAATTGAATTGAATCAAATGCAAGAATATGTATTGCTACTCTGTCTGCTCGATAAGAATGATCATCTGCTTGTCACTAGTATGCTTGAAAATGTAGACATGTACAGACGAACTTGTACGTGTTGAGATGAATCTGAAGGCACGAAACAAACGTGTCGTATATCTGTGCATAAGTCCAAATGTGTCTCATCTGATAGAACGGCTAGAGCATGCATTTGGTCTCGGACAACTTGTATACAAGGAAATATTTGTCTCTCGGGTGGTATCTGGGGACATCTGGAACCGCTCGGCCTAGGAGAGATTAGGGCCTCCATGTGAAAATGGGAGTCGATCTGAGTCCTTAGCGACGAGCTGAACTAAAGAGTCACAGCGGCTAATCATGGGGATAACCCATGGACCAACATGTAGAATAGTCCACCTGCATGACCCAAATGACAACTTCAATATCTGCAAGAATGAACATGAATTACTCGTTATGCAAATTGTGCTAACATGTTTTGTGCAGGGATGACTGCCGGCGTTGGTAAGTTGCTTATAATATATTTCTACTATCATGTTCTTATGAATTGTTAAAAAGAACCTAGACAAGTAGAAAGATTACTAGTAAATGTTAGCTCAACATGTTGATTTAGTACAGAGATTTGCGAGTTCGACCAAAAGCCGCTCGCCAGTACATGATGTGTGCTAACCCACGTTGTGGGCATCCTTTTCAGAAAGCAAAAAGGAGACAGGGGGATTTCAAGTGATGCACCGAAGCTCGTCTAGTCCAGTAGAGCTCGTGGATCGCCTCGAAGTTTCAATTTCATTCCAGTCAAGTTTCAAGTTTCTTTTCCTTTTGAAGGTGTCTTTCAATTCCAGCTTGTAATAAAGGGATATCATGTATGGGCATTGTGGCTATTTTCAAAAGAAAGTTTCAAAGAGAATCATGTAGCCAATATAAGGCACTCTGAGTTTGCAAAGCTTTGTACTTGTATTCCTATCAAGTTATCAATAAAAGAAGTATTTCCATTTCAAATCTTTGTGTCCAATATTTGGTTTTCTGCAATGAATGGGTGTGTGCGTGTGTTTTGCTTAACTAGTGGGTGCGTGCGTGTGTTTTGCTTGACTAGTTATTTTGTGCAGGTACATGGCCTTGTGCAAGCGCAACTTAGACTTGTACGGCATCACGCCTTAGCGAGAACGATCGATCCCGCAGGGATCCAGGCAAGACGGACGACCCTAGCGGGATCGGGGCGTGACACCAGGTGGGGTAATGCCTCGACTTTAAGCCATGTCATAGCGACATAGCACCGCAAAAAAGCGCAATGCTTCATGCCATGACTCTTTATAAAGAACTCACCTATAGTGTATGGACAGAGATATCAGGCCGTCTCTTGAGGGTAAACTTGTAGACGCCCAAAAATTATACACTGAAACCAGGCTGGCACAAGGCCTTCAATGTGCAGCCAGAAGCACAGTTGATGTCATTATGTGAGTAGGAAGAATTGTAGTTATGGTGCAGAATTCAAGGCTTAGTCCATTCTTGTATCATGCTGTTATTTAACCTATGCAGGAAGATTCAAGTCGTAGCGACATCTCTCCTAATGCATGATGGACAGTCACTGTGGGGAACGCTCAACCCATATATTGAGATATGTGGGAGATTGTTGGTATTTTTGCCTTTGGACTAGAAAAGATATTCCCACATCGGCTACACCAAATGGTGAGTATCTCAATATAATGCATTGCTTGTGTTGAGGTGTGCACATGAGGTGTAGTGGGGCACAAGTTTGTGCCATATGGGAGTATTTTCCTAGAAGAAAAAAGGATTAAATCCAACAAGGATGCAAGTTGATTTTTGTTGTGCGGACTCGGACTCGGACACGGACTCCAGGATGTCTCGTGCATGCACGGGAGTGTTCGGGGGGTAGGCGTGGACTGGCACACTTCTATGTTGATTGTGGGATGATCTAAAATATCAAACTCTATTTTTGAGTATTGGTATTTTAGTCCCACATCGGATAGGAGAAGAGGTGAAGTCTCAACTCCACTCTATAAATAGAGCCCCTTGGCCTCCTTTGAAAGATGCACCAAGAAGAGAGTTAAGGGAGTCTGTAAAGTCCAGGAAGCCCGTTCAAGTCTCAAATTTTGACTTACGAGCGTTCCAGAAGTTCTTCGTGAACTTGCTGGTTCCTGGAAGCAGATCGTGGTGGGACGAATCTTGCTTTGAGCAACGGTGATCTTAATCACCCGAGCAAGAACCTTTCTTCTTCTTCTTTCTTCTTTCTTCTTTCTTCTCCTTAATCTGAGTTGTAACTCAGTTATGTCCGTCTGCAACTACGATTGTAAGGAAGAACGTGAGATTTACTTTCTGATTATTGTTGCTTTTGTAATCAGATTCATATTATAGAGTTCCTCTTGGATCTCGAGAATAATCAGAAGGTGAATGTTTGTTGAACCTCTGATCTCGACATCGAGTCTACCATCTTTGATCAAGCCCCGGGACTAACATAACATTGATTGAAGTTGATCAGGACGAAGTTACCAATGAAGAAGACAGTTATGAAGATGGCCGAAGACGAGACGTTGTGCTCGTGCTCGTGCTCGGAGAGGAAATGTTTTTTAACCCGGTTTCCAGAATAGTTCAACAATGAACAGGAGATTCAAAGGAAGAAAATGACAGTAAATAGGATTTTATTATGAAGAGAATAATTAAAAGTAAATTAGAGTTTTTCTTTTCTCATTATAAAAACACCAATCCGATTTTTCCAAACCATTCTTCAATGCAAACAAAAAGAGTACATGACTTATATATAGCATTTCAAAGCTATATTTATGGAGGAACACAAATTAAACTTAATTTGTCAAAGCCAATTTAAATTTGTAATAAATAAAATAAAATAAATAAATTTATCTAAAATATCCTAAAATAACAAAAAATAACTAAAAGATAACACAAAATATAAACTGGTTGTCCATCATTCTCCCCAACCTCAGGACTTACAGAAAATGTCTATAGATGTTCCCTATCTTGCTTCATCTGTTTTGTCAACTGCTTCTACAGGGTCCTATCTTCTCAACTTTGATCTATTCTTTATCAAGTTATTATATGGTTCATAGTTGTCACCTTTTACTATTGAATATATCTGTGAAATTCCAAGTTAGTCCAACATTAGATATAGGATGAGAGTTTGATTGGTTTATTTTTGTTTGGTTATAACTCATGCGTACATCCGCACTAATCATTTTGATAAGTAAGCCAACTGACATGTGGCCCATGCACAGGTCATCGTCCAACTGGCCTGTAGATGGGGGCATGAAAATGGTATAAGAGTTAACCAATATTCTTGTTGCAATGTAGTGAGGTTGCACCATTTGCACGGGATACGGCGATGTCTTCGCATTTTTTTAGTGGGAGAAACTATGAAATCCCAAGATTTAGTCTCACATCAATTTTGTTGGTTTGAATTTGAGTTCTTGGGACTCATGTGGACATCAGAGTTGGCCATTTTGGCTAGGAGCCAAGTTGGATCATGTGACTCATGCATGCGTCATGTTCTAGCAGGCCCGTTGGCTGGGACGTGACAATATTACTTTACTAGGAATGGAATTTGGTTGTAATCTCCTAGATCTTATTATTGTTTCTAAAATAAAAATGTGTAGGTAAATTTATAATAAAAAATCCACTAATATTTACTTCAAACACTGGTCAAGACAAAATTGACGTAAATTGGGACCACATATACTTTATATGCTCCATTTAATAGTATAATAGTAAATTATGTCAATAATACGGAGTCTTGAAGAATTCTAGAAGCTTCACGAAGTCTCTAAGCATTTATATCTCTAATATGCCAAGAAAAGGAGGATCTGAAGTGTCCAGGTGAAGTCTAAGACTCTTTATCTTGATATGAGAGAAATTTTTCAAAATGTTACATAGTACACCATCTGCACCACTACTTGCGAGTTGCGACATTATACACATATTCCTCCGAACCTCTGCCAAACCAAAATGTAAAGAACAAAATTGTATTTAGTTTTCTATTGTATCTAGCATAGAGAGATACGGAATACTTATTTTCTTTGTATGAGAATTTGATGGGTTATGATTGACATACTCTAGTAGGGCTGATACCACCAAGTATGGTAGCACTGAGAATACGTAGTTTTCACCGTAGAAAAAGAACCAAAAAGACAACTGAAGATACCATTATTGGGAGCCCCTATATTCATACTTCCATATTTCATGTTTGCTTTATATATTGAATGTAAAGAATATAACTAAGTAAGATATGTTAAGTAACTTATTCTAGACAGCACCTATATAAAGACAATTTGATTCCATGAATGGAAGTAGTGAGAAATTTGCTTAGTTATTGAATATATTTTGGCGAAATCATTTTTTTTTAATCATGCCTTGTTCCAGAATATGATTTCATTCAGTTCACTTTGGCTCTCCTTTAAGCACTATGTTTAACAAGAGTGTAAGTGAATTAACTAGCTAATACCTCGGCATCCACCTTCCGCTTTTCTTCCAGGTCAGCTTTGTTAGCCGCCAATGCCATAACCAAATATGGATTCCCTAGAGCACATTTAACATAATAAAGATGTAGTCGTAAAATAAGAATCATCTGTTAAACACAAGCAGGTATGCAGTTGCAAAATTTGGAAGACATATATATCATTTGCGCAACAAAGCATAGGCTAAAAAATTAAATAGCATGTGGCATGCCTAAACTATCATCACACCTGAATACTAGTAACCATGCTACTATGATTCTTCCACTAATACGCCTAGTGGACTTATTTTCTCAAGAACAACTTGAGATAACTTGAAACTTGAAAACTCACTACATTTATCACTCTATACATGAACTCATGATTCATGGCTCTCTCACTCAGTTACCTATTTGCTTTCGTACTTTCCAGATTAGAGGTATGCTGCTGTTAATAGGTGATGATAGAAGTGTATACTATAGATGCAAAGAAAGAAATGGGATGGAGAGATACCTAAAAATTTAAAGGATCTCATGAGAAGATAAAAAGTTCTAGAGAGATGGGTGGATTGAAGAAATATCCAGAAGGGTGAGGAATCACAAAGGGTTCAGCTTTGTTGATCCTCACCAAATTCTAGAGAAGAGATCTTGAAATTGTTGGTCATGATTATCGGAACCTTTAACCACCAAATTCTAGAGAAGATTTCTTGAAGTTGTTAGCCATAATTGGCTGGAGCAGACCTGCTTCATCTCCTGTACATCCTGATTTAGTTGGTTTTGCTTGCAAAAACCAAGTTGGTGAAATATCTCCTTTCTTCTCTATCAGCCTTGATTTGGTAAATAAACCAATTGATAAGTTGCATATCTTTCCTTCAAACTAGAGCAAAGAAATGTAAAGTCAATTATTTGATAGTAGACAATGAATATGAACTGCAACTTCCAAGATTTGCCCAATACATCGAGGAATTTCAACGTCAAATTTGTGTTATCTAACATATTTCTTGTTGATATTCATAGAATCATACCGTTAGTTTGTTTGATTCAGTGTGTAGTAACTAACCATTTAATTGTATAAAATATGAAAATGTTCAACAAGTAAATGCCTTCATTGTGAATATTGTCCCAGCATACAGTGAACCGTCAAGAAGTAGAGGCCGCAAAGAAGTTTGACTATGAAGAAAATTTTCACGACTCTTTATTTGTTGCACTGTCACTCAAACACTCACTACTCTTCTCACACTGTACAGCTCATGACTCAATGGGTTGTCACTTGTTGCCGCTTACTCTTGCTTGGTTACTTCTTCTCTTTAGAAGGGTGAGAGGGGAATGATGAAGAGTATTCTATTTCTACAATAATGCAAAGAGCACGGAGGATATTTCAGAGAGATGAAGGGATGATTCTAGAAAATTCTACAAAGACCAAGGAAGTTTCCATAATTCCGGAGTAGGTGTTGCAAGTTTAACGACGACAAGACTATAGGGCAGACCAAGGGGTCGAATCACAGATTAACAGTCCGAACTTTACGGAAGTTTCATTATGAAGAATAACTTAATCTATCACACATTACCCTAACAAACATTCAGAATTATCAAATTGAAAACAAGACAAGGTTTGAGTTTACAAAAGGGTGCAAATTTGTTCTACATAATTAAGATGATCCGAGACTGAGAAGTAAGAACACCAATCTCCTGTAATCAGGCTTCGATCCTAGTTGAAACATCAATCCGAAATCGATGCAGTAGAACTTGAATATGTGAAGAACTTGAGAAGTATATCTAACGTTTTGACAGCCATAGAAATACAATTCCGCTATACTCTTCAATTCAATAAAAGCAAGCCTTACAAGCATCGGCCATCAAGTAATACTAGTGTAAATAAAAACTAACTAATACATTTTAATAAATAAATAAATAAATAAAGTTAACAGACCCATATGGATGCACCGAAATAAAGATTCAATAGTCTCAAATCTCAAAATTGGTCTAAACAGGACCCAGTCTCCACTCCAACTCAAATCAGACACAATTAGGAACTGATCCTGCATTACCTAATATAGAGGACAGACTCAATTAAATTTCTTTGCATTTTCGGAATGAATTTTTGCTGCATTTGAGTAAAACTTCTCTCTCGCTATATATCCTAATTAATATCAAATTCAAGAAGATTAAGTAGAATTCTTTTCCAGCATTTATCTCATACCTCCCTCAGGGTGTTTTACTGTGTAATTATATTTTTAATTTTAGTTCTTTATAGTTACTCAAAGTAGAACCATTCTGAGCTCAATATGCCAATGGTAGTTGTTGCTAAATGGAGATATTTAAAGGATATAAGTACTTTGCCTAGTCCTTTGCTTATCTAAACCTAAGGAGACTAACTTTAGTATTGGTTGCATTTAAGAACCACAAATTACTTTTGCCTCTGATAACTACAGCATAAAAAGTATGCAATCATGAGAGATGATAAAAACTGAGCTCTGATAAAATGCCCAACAAATCTGTCAATTCAACATAGCTACATGTCTGCCAGTACAGTATCGAGTATAGACACATTATACTCCCTTCCTTCCTTTGACCAATAAACCTCAAGAATTTCTAGTTCATGATTATCTAAGTCGATTGGCAAGGTATGCTTCTAATAGTTTTCAAGTGCTCTAATGTTAGTTCTCCCATATATATTTTATTTCCTATGCCAAGCGCTACATATACAAGATACCAACTAAGAATGTTTTTGTGAAATCCATGCCAATGGCATAACAACTAACAAGTTTCAAAAGGTTTCAAATCATTACACCTTGCCTTTGCAGTTCTTGTACCCACTTCTTTGCTCGAGTAAATGAATCCTGGAGGGAAAGAACCATTTAAATTTCAGATCAGAAATGAGCATTTGTATCGATTATACGAATATGAAGATGAATCATAGATTACTTTATAAGAACAATAAAGTGGATACCCTGCTTCACAAGTGACAGCATAAATAAAACTACCTTCGTATTACAGTTAGGTCAAACTAGCTCCCACATGGAAGGAACACGAGGAATTTGTAGAACCAATGGAGAAGAGATACTACATTCCGAGAATCTTCAATCACTCGGATCTTTTAAAATAAACAAAGAGAACTAATGGAGACAAAAACCACTTTTTATCATTGGATTGATACTTGACAAAGTGAAGTATGCTTGTAGATGAGGCATCTGTTTGACAGGATAGAAGAAAACATTAACAAGAATGGTATTCTATACTAGATTGTTGACAGAAAAGATGAGATTGTTTTACAGATGACAGTGATGGGTCTGCCATTATCTGGATTCAGAAAGAAAATGAGAAAGTTAAGAACGAAGAGAAGATATATGGAAAGAAGAAGAAAATGATAGTGCTTATATGCAAGTAGACCAACAGGGGACTAACTCACAATCAAATTTGTTCAAGATCAAGGAGTGACGAATTACCAAAATGGAATTATGTTGTCCCAAATAGAAGTAAGCACGATTTCACTAATTCTACAGACATACTTATAAGGAAAACAAATGGCTGAGGTAATCTTAATATGATAAATCAACAACATACTCATGGGAAGAGACTTTGGTGGTTACATTTATGACTAGCATTTATGTGATATCAGTTTTGCTTAAACACAAAGGCCTCGTTTGGTTCGCGGAATGGAAAGGAAAGGAAACTGATTCCTTGGTATTTCCTTTCCTTTAGGAAATTATAATTCCTATAAACTTTCCTTTCCGGTGTTTGGAAAGATCGGGATTATAGCCGGAATATGCCTTTACTTTTCATTATAGTATTTGGTGTTTGTAAGGAAAGAAAACAAAATCAAGTCAATTTTCCAAAAATACCCTCGTGCTAATAAAAATAATTATTACTTAGAAATATTTTTGTCTAAAAGATATTATGGATAAAAATGGTAAATAATATTATGAACATGGATATTTTGGTCAAAACTTTTTGTAATAAATGTGGAAAAGTTGGAGGGAAAGTGAATCCTTAGATAAATGGGAGGAACCACTTTCCCCCCTATTTTCCTACCTCTTGGGAATCATTTTCCCTTTCCCACAACTTTCCTTTGGCTCCCAAACATAGGAAAGGAATCATTTTCCTTTCCCAAGCTCAAATTCCGGTAACCAAACGAGGCCAAAGAGGTTTCGTCAGAAACCAAAGATGTCAATATCAGTTAATAAGGTCTTCAAGGGTTATTGCCCTAGGAGGAAAATCATGCTTAGCAAAAGCTGGAGAATTGAAGAAAGTTAGAAGCCTGGAGAAAATCAAACATTCTCTTCGAGCTTATCTAACCAGGAACTACCGAACCTTGGATCTTTTAATGCAAAGGTTCTCTTTGACTCCATGAATAATGATGATGAGTTAGGCTCTAGAAGAAAAGTAATAAAATCTCTAGGAGGATATACTAGAAATTGAAATGACTTACTACACTTGAGATATCATACACAACAACAGCTGCAGCTGCACCGCGATAATACATAGGAGCTAAGCTATGATATCGTTCTTGTCCAGCTGTGTCCCATATATCAAATTTCACAGTAGCCTCATTCAGCGATAGTGTCTGAGAGAAGAAGGCTGCTCCTATTGTTGATTCCTGTAAAGTTAAAACTTTTGAGTCAATCCTATCCACAGTATGTGTTAAGATCAGCATTTCAACTCTAACTTCTCTAGCAAATAACTAGATAATTTAGTTAACATCCATACCTAATAAAAAGTAAAAGGTACCAACAGGAGTCAGAAACAAACCTGGCAATCAAAGTACTGACCCTTGATAAACCTCAGCACTATACATGTTTTTCCCGTTCCCATGTCCCCAAGAAGTACCTAGATAGACGATTACATGTGATATGGTTAGAAAAATTTGTTGGTATATTACAAAGTATTAAGGGGTTTTATGTAAAATGGAGGGTTGTAAGGCTATATATAGCCAAGAGATTATGAATAAAAAATTCATTACTCCTAATATTCTACATGGTATCAGAGTCCAAACTCTAGCCGCCGCCGCCGCTGTCGCCACCATCACCAAGAAGCCGCGACTCCCGCGGAGCCCACTGGAGCCTTCTGCCGCGGTTACCGGTGTCTCCCGTGGGTCGTTCCGGACGCTGACATCGAAGGCCTAGATCCAATAGGAGAAAAACATGATCGGGTCTAGGAGAGGACGAACATAAATCGTGAGACGGGTGTGAGGTGATCGGAGAAGACGATGATCGATGGAGGAGATCATCAAGTTGGACTCTACGGAGGTCGCAACGTTGATGAAGTTGATAAAACTGTCAGCTGGTGAGAGCGCGATACGAACACCGGCGAAGTTGGAGCTTCCCTCCATCGATCTGAAGCTTGATGGACCAACTACCTAACTGAGTTGGTCACGACGGGTAAGGAGAACTCTCGCAGGAAAGAACATGGAGGATTTCTTGTCAGGAGAGAAGACAGAGCCGGATGAGGGCTCGGCAGGACGCGACGAGTGGATGTCTACTCATGTGGTGATATACATTTGGCTCATCAATTCTTTAGTTCAGTCGATCGCCGCCGTAGCGGATGGCCTTGAGATGGTGAAGGACATGTGGGAGAAATTAAGGAGGACCTACGATGGTGTGGGGAATAACTTGAGAGTTTTCCAGATAAAGGGAGAGATCGACGACACCGTACAGAAAAAAGAAGACGGTGCAGGAGTATGCCACGAGGTTGGAGCGTCTGTGGTTGGATTACGATCACTCCTCAGATCGGACGAGCTGCGAGGACCCAAAGTGTAAGGAGAGACAGGTATGTCTGCAGGAGAGGACGATGCAATTTCTTAAGGGGCTGGCCGCAATATTTGCTCAGAGGACAATACTACTTCTAGTTCAACTGAAGATCCCTACACTTGAGGAGGCTATCTCGGCCATGATCCAGGAGGAGACTCGCATCAAGCAGCAGGCAGGGACAGGTAGTCCTCCTGAAGTAAAGTCAGCACTGGTGGCTGCCAATTCAGGCGGCACAGGACCTAACGAAGAGCCCCGACAGTACTACAACTGCGGAAAGGTGGGTCATCTGAGGTATGCTTGCATCAAACCATCCAAGGAGGAAGATTTAGGTGGTGGACGTGGACAGTTTGGAGGACGTGGCAGTGGTCGTAGGGGTCGACGGGGTGGTCGAGAAGGTAATCTGGCGAACCTATTGGTAGCAAAAGACGAGGGGAGAGATGATGGTGCCTATACTGAAGATGATCAGGTACTGCTGGGCATGCTGGAGGTACTCAGGAGGAAAGAGAGAGCGTCATGCGATGGAGACAGGAGGAGTGGGACCGAGGAGACGTCTACCTCATTCTTCGCCAGAGGCAACATTGTCATGTATGCCCATCCATTGGAAGGTACTGACGACTCACTCGCCCTTGCATCTATATCTTCCCTTAGATCGTCGAACTGGATTGTCGATTCAGGTGCGTCTCGACATGTGACAGAGAATGCTAGTGAGTTCTTTTTCTTCACTTACCTAGCATCGACGGACGGCATTCAAACAGCCGATGGTACTTTCCATCCAGTGGTCGATAAGGATACTATCGATTGTACAGGTTCAGTAAAATTATCCAATATTTTGCATGTTCCTTCTTTTCTAGTCAGTCTTTTGTCCATTAGTTCAATAATCCTCCAACTAAAATGCATTGCATCTTTTGATATTCCTAAGGTGATCTTCTAGGAGAAGTAGACGGGACGAAGACTTGGGACTGGCATTTGGCATGATGGACTGTGGTACCTGGATCGAAAAGGGCTGGATACGGTATTGGTATCTGTGGCAGAGAGGGAAAGAATGAGAGGACTAAAGATGAGTGTCGAGGATACACTGATACTCTACCACAGCCGGTTGGGACACTCCTAGTTTGGTATTTTGAGTAGGTTGTATTCATCTATTTATGAGAAAGCAAATAAGAAAAAACTTGTATGTGATGCATGTGATTTAGGCAAACTTACTAGGAGCTCATATGCTACTGCGGGCCATAGGAGCTCTTCTGTTTTTGATATTATACATTCTGATGTTTGGGGGCCGTGCGCCACAACTACTATGAATGGTTACAAGTATTTCGTTTCTTTTATTGATTGTTCCTCGCGTGTCACCTGGCTGTATATGATGAAAAATAAGAGTGATATTTTTGCATGTTTTCGGGACTTTTATAAATATGTCCAGACTCAGTACAGAACAGTGGTGAAGGTACTGAGGTCTGACAATGGAACATAGTATACCAACAAAGCACTTAAGGAATACATGTCAGCCCACGGGATACAGCATCAGACCACTTGTGCATACACACCAGCACAGAATGGAGTGGCATAAAGGAAGAACAGACACCTTCTGGAGGTGGGAAGGAGCATGATGATCGTCATGAATGTCCCACAGAGTCTGTGGGAACATGCAGTATTGACAACAGCTCAACTGATCAACAGGATGCCCTCGAAGGTACTGGAATGGAAGTCTCCATATGAGATATTGCAAGAAAATAATAGTGGGATACTCCCACTGAAGGTGTTTGGCAGCGTATATTTTGTGAAGGACAACAGACCATCTGTTGGGAAACTTAATCCGAGAGAAGTCAAGTATGTCTTCGTGGGCTATTCGGCGACTCAGAAGGGGTACGTGTGCTGGAGCCCAGTAGAGAAGAAGAGGTTTATGAGCATGGATGTTCACTTCAGGGAGCATGAGCCATACTACCGTCAGGAGAAAATCTCATCCATGAACAACTCACCTAATACTGAGTATAAGGCGAGAGAGGGAGATTGGTGAAAGTGTGGCCGATTTAAGAGTATGGCATGGAGGAACGGTTAAGGAGGAGCAGGAGAGTGAAGAGGAACAGGGGGAGAGAGTGTTAGGCCCACAGCTCAGGAGAAGTTACTTACCTACAGTAGGAAAGGGAAGCAAACTGCATAACCAGTACCTATAGTGACAGTGCCAAGTCCCTTACCTGCGTCCGTCTCGACTCCTGAGACACCTACACCACCACCACCAGATTCTCCTTCAAGTGATATCATTCTTCCTACTCCTCCCACACCATTATCAGTACGGAGGACCACTTGCAGCAGTACGAAAAATCCTTCTGATAGATATGTTTAGGACCTTCCTCAGTTTGTTTCATATGATAACATCTTTTCTTCTCATGGAGCATTCATTGCATCTTTAGATAGTATTACTTTACCTAACAATTGGCAGGTTACCAAGAACGATTCAAAGTGGAAAGCGGCAATGCACGAGGAGTTAGGGGCTCTTGAGAAGAACCACACTTGGGAACTGGTAAAACTACCAGAGGGAAAAAGGGCAGTTGGATGCAAGTGGATCTTTACTGTGAAGCAGAACCCAGATGGACGGGTTGAGCGCTACAAGGCTCGACTGGTGGCAAAAGGATACAGTCAGACGTACGGCATTGACTACGACGATACCTTTGCACCAGTGACGAAGATGAGCACCGTCAGGA
Organism: Iris pallida; assembly: GCA_029216955.1. Lineage (NCBI taxonomy): Eukaryota > Viridiplantae > Streptophyta > Magnoliopsida > Asparagales > Iridaceae > Iris > Iris pallida. Next base: position 25,933,979 of record JANAVB010042020.1, on the reverse strand, counting down.
TCCTGATTTCTTTGGCAGCAAATGGTGGATGGAAGCTACACCAACTAGATATGAATAATGCGTTTCTTGATGGGGATCTAGTTGAGGATGTGTATATGGAGATACCACCAGGATTCTGCATTGATAAGACAGTGGCAAGGTCTGCAGGTTGAAGAAGTCCCTCTATGGACTGAAGCAGTTTCCTCGAACGTAGTTTGACATATTCAGGAGGAAGATGATAGAGATGAAATATCGGCAGATCAATGTCGATCATACTGTGTTCTTCCATCGGGATTCGGAATGAATGCCACATCACCATGCTTGCGGTGTATGTGGACGATATGATTATCACAAGAGATGATGAGCAGGAGATTATCCGACTCAAGGGGAAGCTTGGCAAGGAGTTCGAGGTTAAGGACCTTAGCCTTCTTCGGTACTTCCTTGGGATTGAGAATGCTCGAGAAGCAGAGGAGATTGTTCTTTCTCAGATGAAGTATGCGCTAGACCTTCTCACAGGGTCAGGGATGTTGGAATGCAAACCTGCAGTGACGCCGATCAATCAGAGGTTCAAGCTGAGTGCTGAGGCTGGAGAACCAGTTGACCGGGACAGATACCAGAGACTGGTGGACAAATTTATCTATTTGAGCCACACACGTCCTGATATCTACTTTGCAGTGAGTGTGGTGAGTCGCTACATGCATGACCCAAGAAAGGGTCATATGGATGCAGTGTACCAGATTCTGAGATACTTAAAGGATGCCCCCAGAAAGGGGCTAATATTCAGGAAGAATGATCATATGAGCATCGAGGGCTACTATGACTCTGACTGGGCTAGCTGTGCTGATGACAGAATGTCTACCTCAGACTATTGCATATTTGTAGGAGGCAACTTGGTCTCTTGGAGGAGTAAGAAACAATCAGTAGTGGCCAAATCGACAGCTGAAGCGGAGTACAGAGTTATGACCTTGGGAGTTACAGAGCTGCTATGGTTAAAAAGTATGCTGGTAGAGATGAAGCTGGATCAAGGAGCCAAGATAAAGTTGTGGTGTGATAACCAGTCAGCCATTACTATCGCCAACAATCCAGTGCAGCATGACAGGACCAAACACATCGAGATCGATAGGTTCTTCATCAAGAAGAAGTTGGACAATGAACTACTGGAGCTAGGCCACGTTCCAACCAAGGATCAGGTAGCAAACAGTCTTACCAAGGGACTTAGCTCTGGAGATATGATTAGAGGATGTGGCAAGATGGACTTAGTGAATATCTTTCACATATCTTGAGGAGGAGTGTTGGTATATTAGAAAGTATTAAGGGGTTTTATGTAAGATGGAAGGTTGTAAGACTATATATAGCTAAGAGATTATCAATAAAAAAATCAATACTCCTAATATTCTATAAAATTGAACCAAGTACTGCCCATTGTAAGAAACAAAGTTATAGGCCTAGTCCTACATGAATGGAACTGGAATGAGACGGAAATAAGCATGATCATTTTGATGTCAATTTGATAAAACACCATTAGAAAATGTGGATGGGAATGTCATTCCTTTTCAATCTTTCACTTAGTGTGTCATAGACAACAATTCCCTATAGAAAATTGTACCACCTCTCTTTTTGTACCTGTGTAGGAGAACATGGAGGGTGCTCCTTGGTTGAATGAGGTTAAACTAGATAACAACATGTAAGTCTACTTACTCTCCAACTGCCAGCTATGTTTTATGGTATGGCCTTTTGAACCCTGAACCAATTTCACCCTCATCATGAATCTCAACACAGGATATATTAATAAACACCTAATTCTAATAGGACATAAGATAATGAATGAGTTCATACCAAAGCCGTATGGGCATCCTACTGGCCCAAGCCCTCCATTTCCATATGACATACCTATGGCATTAAAATGGATTAAAGGGCAGACACGCGTAGCTCGAGGGGGCTTATCCCCCCTCTAGAATTTGAAAAACAAAGATGTTAACATAGTCCCATTAGAAAGAAAATATTAGAGAAGATACTCGCAAATTGGTTACTCTTGTGTCCCCTCGAACAATCTTCTCTTCTTGAATCCCGAAATTGTGTTGTATGTGACTCGTGTTCAAGTATAGAGTGTTGCGGACATCGTCTGATGATCAGAGAAGTCCGGGAGGAGTCGAAGCAGCGTATCCCATGGGCTCATAAGAACCAAGAGTATCAGGATGACGTCATACCGCGGCATGGAGCCAGTATACCAGAAAGTGTTCCGAGGGCTGATAAGAGCCAAGGGTATCAGGGCGGTATACCGACGACATAGAGTCGATATACCAGAAAGTGTAGAAACGTTCCATGATTTGGACACATTTTTGTGCTCATCAAGCATATCAATGGCATACCGCTGATATGTTGTTGGTTCGAGTTTGGTTCTGTAAGAGGAAGGTTTAAATCTGAAGTGCTTACTTTCGACGTTCAAGATTGTTCCTGACTTTGGAAAAGCTAGGGATCCTATTTAAGGGTCTCATTCAGCTCTAGGGCTATTGGTTTGACAGTTGTGTCTACTCAAGGGAACTCGAGGATGGGTCGTCGACATATCTCCTCTTATTTGTTGATGACATGTTAAATGCTTCTAAGAGTATAACGAAGATAAGGACACTCAAACTTCATTGAGTGCAAAATTTGACATAAAGGTTTCGGTGGAGTATGGAAAATCCTTGGGATGTAAATGCATCGAGACGGAAAGGCCGAATTTTTTTGGCTATCCCAAAGGAAGTATATAGAAAAGGTACCGAAGAGATTCAACATGAAGGAATCTATATATACAGGTGGACACCCCGATCGTCGGTCATTTCAAGTTATCTCCAAGGAGTGCCTAAAATTAGAGGAGGAGAATGATAAGATGTCTCGAGTTTCATATGCGAGTATGATAGGATCGTTAATGTATGCTATGGTATGCATCCGTCACGGACTTTCATATGTGGTCAATTTAGTGAGCAGAACATATCAAATCCAATGAGGGTATCTCTTAGCTTTTTAAAGTAGTAGGGGTATATACTAGTTTTCGTATTTCGAATGGGAGCATTTGATAAAATATCCCAATTACTAATTACTAGTATATACATGTGGCATGCTTTGCACGTATTTCATCGATTATTATTAGGAAGACTAAAGGGTTTATGTAGTTATTATATTTTTATTTAGACTACTTAGAATGACTAAAAGACAGTCGTCTTAATTCTTCTAAATTTATTATTATATTATTATATATATATCATTTATACATGTATGTAAAACTATTTAGAAAGACCAAAAGACAGCTTTCATAATTACCTAGCTGCCTATATTTAGTTTAATGAACAATTTAATTAGTAAACATATGCAAGTATATATTTGGAAAGAAAAGTTCGACAGCAAAGTTGAACTTTTTTTATTATATAGTATATAGATTAATCACCTGGATGCTCCATATGTATTGGAGAGAAAAAAATATTAGGATATAATGCATGGTAAAAAAAGGGGATATTTAGACTTTGGGTCTCAAATAAGTTTCAAAAGTTGCGTTTGGACTCCATATTATACATAATTAGTGTTTGGGTCTCAAAAATGTAACTGATGTCTCAAAAGTGTCACCAAATGAAATGTGTCACTAATTATTTTTGATGACACTTTTGAGATCCAAACAATAATTGTGTATAATATGGAGACCCAAATACAAATTTTAGAACTTATTTGAGACCCAAAGTCTAAATATCCCTAAAAAAAAGAGAGGAAGACGTACCTACCAGCTTTGCCTGCATGTTGCTGCTGCTGCCGCTTCCTAACCTCGCCATTGCTCTCTGCAAACACAACTAGACAAAGAAGAACTAAGAAAAATAAGAGGATCCATATTCTTCTACGAGGAAGAATGTTAGTTGATCACTGACTGGTAGGTTTTGTTTTCTCTCTTTTTCTTGTATTGCTGCTTTTTTTCATTCACGGGTCAAATAGTGCAACAACACTTACATTGGGCCATCTTCTCTAGTAGATAATCGAGGCCTCCAGTCGTAGACTCGCATCCGGTCCGTTAACATTAAACAAGCCCAACCCAACTTCACAATATTAGATTTTTTGGATGGTAAATGGGCTGCAATAAAGTAGATCGAAAAGCCATTCAGCCCCTTGGTAACCGAAAATTGGTATTATGTTCCCGTACAACGTAGTTCCAAGAAGTGCTTTAAAAACAGGTCCTGGCCGGTTCAACCGGTTGACTCATGAACCAGTAGCTATTCCGGACCGAGTCAGTGTTACCATGTTTTTTCAAAATTTGGTTATAGATGCATATTTTGGTAAAAATTATTGTCCGTAAGAAAATAAATTTGGAACACCTAGGTTAATTGAACCGGTTTGATCCGGTCCAGTGCTTTGTCAAAACCCCAAAAGTATATATGGAAGAAGATGAATTCATGCACTAGGACCCATAATGTAGATAACAAAGTATATCACCTATGAAGCATAGCAATTACAAAGAGAAGTAGATCATCAACATGTATAATTCCACATTCACAACTGTCAAAAAACGGAAGTAGGAGTTTGAGGAGAACATGGAACCGGTGCAAAATTCGCAACAATCAGTAGAAGAATATGAACCGAACATACAGTGTCACTCTTTGCTCTACTCGCCAAACTTATACCATAATATAATCTATTGTTGTAGTCATACATGATATATCGTGCCAAAATCATAATTAAATAAAGCGTTTGCCAGGACAATTTAAAAAAAAAAAAAACAATGCCCGACTTCTGTTGTGGAAATTTCTATGCAACAGTAAAAAAATGTTACATACAGCAATTCCGCTAAACTAGTTTTGCCGCACAACAATTATGCGGCAAAACAATAATCTTGATAAATAGTTGTCTTGCAGAACGTTGGATATGCTTTCTGAATTTTTTTGCTTTTTCTGAAAACAGTTTTTTGAATTAAATTACAATGTTATTTTCTGATTATAGAAATTCTACATATAAAAAATAATTTTATGAAACAAAAAATAAAAATTTAGTTTGATAAAAGTAGTTTTATAAAACAATTTTTTTTAATTGTGTCAAGCTGTTTCGTGCCGAAGTACCATGGCCTCGCTCGTGGCGGTGGACGTTGGAGAGTGCTTTTGATCCAGTTCCGCACACAGCTAACTGGAGTCGGGAGTTGGCCTCGCAGAGCGCCGCCATCTCGTTTTCCACCTCCACACGCACAGACACGTCAGCAGAGTGGTGGGAGCCGCCATGGGGGTCTTTAAATCTCACTTAATAGTAGTCTTGGCAGAACATTAATCGCCCTAGTGCAAGTGCTGCTCTTCTACTGTTGCTAATGTTAAGAAAATTTAGACGAAGAAGTAGAAGAACCCCATTGATTTACTTTTTCACTCTCGTTTATCCTTTTTTTTCTCTTCTAATTTTTTTTATCTTACCAAATACCGAAATAAAAATTAATGAAGTTCTCAAAAAAAAAAATTAATAATTGATTTTCTTTTATTTATTTTCCACAAATCAAAACGACTTATATGGCAATTTTCCGTTTTATTGATGTCGCTCGTCCTTTGCTCTTCTGTCAGAGGAAATGATTTTAGTCTAGTCATATTGTTTTTGCAATATTTTAGTAGCGATATGCCTCTTTCAATCTAAATCACGTGGCAACAAGTTGTGCTATTAACAACAATTTTTCCGTTTGCATATCGAACAAAGAAACAATTAGGTACACCAAGATATAGAACAGGAGAGATACACTCAACTGACAATATGGTCTTCCTCACATCACATTTACTTGTATAACAAGAGAGAGAATTCGACAGATCTTTGCGTCGTCATGTATGTCTCAACGACATGCAGTGGCGGAACCACAGCCCACCCTAATTATTATTATTATTATTATTATTATTATTATTATTATTATTATTAGAGTCAACATTATCTAACCCACCATATCGGATAAAGTGAAAATAATTCTTCCTTAGACAGGCACTTTTAACAAAAATGAGGCTTGAAATGACGATTATATCCATACGAAAATTCCTCCCCCATTCTCTTTTCTCTCTCTTCGGCAGCCCCCTCCCCCTCCCCCTCCTTTTTCCGCGACGGTGGCGGCATAGCGGCAACGGGAGCAGCAGAGCAACAGCGACAGCATCGTAGTGGCGGCGGTAGGGGCTCGGGGAGGGGGAGGGGGGTGTAGATGAGGGCAAAGGGGGGGGGGGGGGGGGGGGGGGGGGGGGGGGGGTTATTTTGGATATTTTGGATGTATTATTGTATTATTTAAAAAACAACCACTAACATTCACTCCAAACCGTTAGTAGACGGGATGAGACATTTTGATTAAAATATATAATGTATTGCGGGATGATTAAATTGTACCAAATATTTGCTACGTATTATTTTGTAAAAGATATCTATCTAATGAGGAGTTTTTTTACACTTTACCCCCACCATATCCTACTCTAGACTACTCCAACTCGAGTTTATGGTTCTGTCCTTGTTCCAATGGTTGCTCTCGAATTTTTTGGCAAGATTTAGTCCACGAGATCTCAAAGTTGTTTGAATAAAAATAGATTTTTTTTTAAAAAAAATGTATTATTAAAATTGAGTTACAAAACTATTATATTATTAATTTACATATGTTCTATTGTCTATAAGAATAAAACAAGTCATATGTCTTCCCAAATATCTAGAATTTGTTTACTAAACAATAACTTGTTCTATTATCTATAAACTATAATAGCAAAAAAGTTCAAAATTGATTTTAAAAAAATACATACCCCTAGAAACGGGTCGGTCCGGAGTCCCGTTTATTTTGAAAATAGGACCCGTCCCGGCTTGTCCCGTTTAAATTCTAAATTTTAGGAACCGACTTTCTTTGGACATTTTACGGTTCGGACCGGATCAGAACAGCGGGTCTTGGAACCGTATGCCCACCCCCCATTGTCTTTCCTCTGCTACTAGACTTGAGGGTCATTGAACACACATATATGGGGGCGGCTCAAAAGACCCGTCCGCGGAGTTCCGCCAAAGTCTCGTCCCCCTGAACGATCGGATCGGAGGGTCCATGCGCGCGTCCGCTCGATCCAACGGTCGAAAACGACGGAACTTCTTCGAAGCTTAGTATGTTTAATGATTAAGCAAATTGTGCAGAGAGGAGTGGAAGACGATAGACAATTGACTTGTCTTAATTTGATGCCATCTTAACTGGATCCAACTCTTGCCACTATGCATATCATTATGTACTTCTATATTCTAAGCTTAGCCAAAAGGGAAAGAAAAAGGAAAAGAGAATCCATGCTTAGCTTCCCATTCATTTGTTGTTGGCACGCTTTTTTTTTTTGGTCCTCTTCACGAGTGCATGTTTGGATTGGTTCCTTCTTTTCTTGTGGCCGCCACTGCCTAAGAGCATCTCCAACCCTATTGTCATGTTTTGTGTTGTGAATCCTATGTGGGCATGAGGGACAAGACAATGTCTTGTATAGGTGGCAAGGTTATATTCACAAATGACAATGGGTTTAAAAAGTCATCTCCAATGCAAAAGTATTGAGAAGACAATACAAATAATTTTTTACAACTTCCAAGACAACTTTTACTCTTCTACTTCTTTTTTATAAATATTTTTATTCACAAATGATGATGTGGACATAAAGACATTGTGAAGTGCATTGTCTAGATCTAGACAACCAACTTCACATTGTCTTTGCCATGTCATTGCCATGTCAACTCCACACTTTATTTCACATTTGCATTGGAGAAGTACTTTTGGAAAAAATGGTTGTCATTCCTATGTGGCAACCATTTTTTCCAATGTCACAATAGGGTTGGAGATGCTCTAAAGCAAACGAGTCCCTACCTAAATTCGAGGACTCGGTTATGACTTGGCCGGCCACAAATGTTGATTGGAGTAGTCTTACATGTGTGGGGCCTATTTTTTGCTTGAGACCCATTCATTTCCTTTGAGTATGACTTGGAATAAGCAATCAAACACTTGGGTGGACGTCTTCTTTGAAACATGGACGAATGCCATATGTGTCTATATCGTCGTCTCGTGCTTGAAATGATTGGAGAGAGAGAGAGAGAGAGAGAGAGAGAGAGAGAGAGAGAGAGAGACTCTTTAACTATGATAGATTTTACTCATTAAAAATGTACATTTGTGGTTGATTAGTGCCAATGGGAGGATTTAGTACATGATGGATCATAACAATTACGCCGTAAGCCGGCTGCCGCAATTATTGGAGGGTTGAAATCTACATCACCTATTTTTGTATTAAAATTTCTCTTTATGCATTCTTAAGTCCAACTAACCACTATGTAAATATATACATGCTAAACCTTAATATATTTTTGGGATATTTAGTATTAGGGTCTCACATAATACTATATTAGAATTTGGATCTCAAAATCGTCCAACATTAGTGTTTGGGTCTCGAAATTATTGTTCTGGTAAGCTAATGAACAATGATTCCGAGATCCAAATTATAATGTTAGACAATTTTGAGACGCAAATTCTAATATCTACTATTATATGAGACCATATTACTAAATAATCCTATATTTTTTTAAACTGAACGGAATTCCAGCTCATGTTCCGATCCGACCCGGACAAAAGTTACTCGGGTCTCAGTCCGAGATGGATTTGGAATTTTGATTTTAAAGTCCGATCCGACTCGGCTCAAATTTTTAGCGGAACTGATCCGTCCCGACCTGGTCAAAACCGATCAAAATCGGATCCGGACCATCCCGGACCGACCAAATACACACCTTACACAATTCTTTTCCTCGAGTTGACCTGTTCCCATGTCACATTTTTCCAATTCTAGAATTCCTCTTCCTTCAAATGTTGATTCTCTTATCTAGATCCTTGTTAGCAATCACCCGAATAAAACTCGTATTATACGCGAATTTTTTCGTATCTTTCATAAACGTATAATACTTGCGTCCTTTTGACAGATCCAAATCAGTACAAAATCAGTACATAAATTTTAAGCATGCAAAATTTTAAACATGTTCTGTATAAATTATTGACAAATTTGATACAATAAACATGCTAGGAACCTGTTTAATTAACCAAATTTGATAACATATTTAAGAATGTAAAGTTTCTAACCTCAATATTTTTATTTTTCGAATATTTGACCGAATTTTTGAACGTATTTTATTTGCACTGAGCCGATTTATACTCGTACTTTTGCCGTCCCGAATTTTTTCCGTTTGCCGAATTGCTAACAAGGATCTAGATGTGTGACATGAAAGAGTAGAGTAGAAAACTATGTAGTACACTACACTTATATTTATATGGGGTGGATAAAGAGTAGGCGATTGTATGACTGCTGGGATCATAATAAAAGTAAATAATATTATTTTTCACTTGGTCATGAAAAAAATTAAATAATCCAAATCACATAATCTTTTGTATGCAAAATAAATAATCAAAGTCACACAATTCTTACAAATTTTTATTTATTTTTAAGATCTCGTATAATATTTAAAATTTATATTTATGTATCTATTTTGGACGAGCCGTCCAAATTAACCATTAGGACGAAATCCAATTCCACTCCTAAATAATATGAGGACACAAACATAAAATTTTAAAACTAAATAGCCCTACAAAATTTCGCCCCCTCCACTGTAGAATCCTACCTCTACAATTTGTAGGGATTCCAGCTTTATATTGTCCAAGCAATTATCAAGTAGGACTAGTTTGATTTTAAAGAGAAGTTGCAACCATGTAATTTTTTATTATGGATATTATCGTTTCCGTCTATATTTTGGCCAACACGAAATATCATTTTATGAGACTTATTGATTAAAATGATTGACGGATACTTTTTCCGATTGATGTTACCACGCGAAAATGATGGAAATGATCATTTTCAAACACTTGGTAAAGTTTGCCATTGAATCATAATGTTTCCATTTCAAAGACGCATTTTTTTGTTCGATTGAGTTTGCTTTTGAACACCAAATCTACATGTCCAAAGTCGAGTTGGAATTACCATCTCCAAGACTCCAATGGGGGTTTCTATATCCCCTATTTCTACGGTAGAAGTCCATTCTAATTTTTCTTTTTTCCAATGGTGATTTCTATTATTATTTTTTTTCTAGATGGCAATGATGTAGGATAAAAATTTTCTATGAGAGTTTCTACATGTAGAAATTTTCATAGAAACTCTTCCTCTCTCATGACAATTATTATTGGGTCCCACACTATTAAATTTGTCCTTTTATTTTGTGACACATAGGATAGAAATGAAAAACCATTCGAGAATATATATATTTTTTTTTGTACAATTTCTATGTAGAAACTCTTCTAACTAGGATAGGAATCTACTTTAAAGTACAATGCCAATTAGGATAGAAACTCAATTTTAGAAAGACTTTTTATAAAGGCACTGCACATTTTGATCAGAGCTAGCCCAGATTTTTTTTGTGTTTTACTCAGGACAGCCCATATTTTTTATTTTGGACTGTCCCAAAGTAAAATTTTCCTAAACCCAAAATTTTTCTCTCATTTGCAAAATTTTTTCTCTCTCTTCCTAAACCCTAACTCCTCTCTTCTTCTTCCTCTTCTCCTCCACCATTTCTCCATCCCCAAGCAAGAAGTTAATTTGAAATTCCTAGAAATTTCTTCCACCCTAGAAATTTTCTCTTCTTCTTCCTCTTCTCTTCCAATTTCCTTCTCAAGAAGATCGATGGTGTCACGCCCCAGAACCAGAATACTGGAGAGCGGGGGACAGACACAGTCAGCTACGTACATTGAAGTGATTCTCACCTCGCAATACGGTCACGGCTGTCTAGATGCATGAGGGTTTACTACAAGCCATCAGTCTCCTAAGGTCAATAACAAGCCTAGTGTCTCAATCTCCAACAAGCGAGTACATATAACAAGATGGTAGATCATCAGACATACAAAGTAAGGCGTCTCATACATTACATATTCAGATGATCATGAAGCTAGTCATACAAAACACGAAGACTAGCAAGAGTTAAGTCATACATGATCAACCCTAGGATTCGTCAATCATGCTACAGCCCGTAGACAGACAGTAAGTAAAGTTGCAAACGAGCTAACATTTGCTCGACGGCTAAACGCCTCAAAAGAATATTTTTACAAGAGGGTGGGAGAGCAAAATGAAAACCCACTCGTTGCCAGGATTCCTTCTAGTGTTTACCATCTGGCAGGAAAGTTGGGAGATCCTCGGTAGCTGCTCCGAAATCTGGCCATACAAAACCAGCTGGGTCAGACCCCAGAAAGAGCAAGTGCTACAAATGAGGCTTCACTTAAGAACTAAAACCAGCATGTCAGCACATAAGTCACAAGTGAAATAATCATAAGACATGAGTTAAAGAGAACCGGAAGATAAACGATAAGATAACTAAAGGACTATTCCGGTACCCAAGTTACAACCCGTGAACCAAACAAGGACCGGGGTTGTAACCCTTCACCTGAACAGAACTTAGCCTCGAACCAATTGTCAACAAAGTAAAGCATAAAACAAGCATGTCCGGAGTTATCCATGTACTGGATCTAGGCAAGACTAAACAAGATAGGACTCCATCCATCATTCACGGCCAAGCAAAGAGTACGGCTTGATACTTAACTAACTAGGGTTATCACAAGCTTAGCTACTAGCAAGATGCAATGAGGTACGCCTACGGCCACAAGCCCTGCAGACTATCCAGGTTATCCAGACGCAAGGTTCAAGCTTAGAGTTATCATGCCTTGTTAGGTGACTTGGATGCAACACACGACGGTGTGCATGGTAATCATTTCATGTAGTGCCCCACATAGCAGTGAGCTGGAAATGTGCCCCACTCGTCGGCAGGCTACAAGTCCATCAAGGAAGGCGCCCAGATAACGGGATTGCTTGTAGCCGGAATACCTCTCTATATGCTCTACTTGATCAATCTAGTCATTAACCTAGTCAGATTCGGTATGAATCCCTGACCGTGGTAACCAGGAATACATGTCCTAGACATGATGCGAGACAAGACTGGTTGCTTACACAAGCATATTCAATACAATTACCCACGGTGTCAAGAATTCACTTAGCATGTCAGGTGGGCCGTCGCAACAGCGTATCACAGCTATCATGTCGGGTTACTTATCAAGATTACTTATCAAGGCAAGGGTGCGTCACAACGGGCCACCGTCAAGAATTATCATGTTAAATTACTTGTCAAGAGTACACCACGGCGGGTCACTATCAAGAGTTATCCTGTAAGGTCATAAAGCCATGTCGTGTTCATGTGAGTGCACCATAACGGGTCACTGGTCATGCAATTCCATCACTAAGCCATGTTCAGATTACATTCATAAATAATGTCAAGATCATATCGGGTTCATGTCGAGTCTACCTCAAAAGGCATAGGGATATAGAATTGGGTACAAGATCATAAAAGGGGAACATGGGGGACATAAAACACCAAGGGGGACAAGGGGTAGTCGTACGCTCAGGTCACACGTACCCAGTCAAGTCTGCGTACGAAATCAAGTCTACCTGCGTACCCAGTCAAGTCTGCGTACGAAATCAAGCCTGCGTACCCAGTCAAGTCTGCGTACGAAATCAAGTCGGCCTACGTACCCAGTCAAGTCTGCGTACGAAATCAAGTCTGCGTACCCAGTCAAGTCTGCGTACGAAATCAAGTCTGCCTGCGTATCCAGTCAAGTCTGCGTACGAAATCAAGTCTGCGTACCCAGTCAAGTCTGCGTACGAAATCAAGTCTGCCTGCGTACCCAGTCAAGTCTGCGTACGAAATCAAGTCTGCGTACCCAGTCAAGTCTGCGTACGAAATCAAGTCTGCGTACCCAGTCAAGTCTGCGTACGAAATCAAGTCTGCCTGCGTACCCAGTCAAGTCTGCGTACGAAATCAAGTCTGCCTGCGTACCCAGTCAAGTCTGCGTACGCTGCGCTAAAGAGTGCGCGCAGCTCAGTGGCGTAAGCTAAAAAGCTCTGCACACTGTTCACTGTCTTCTCCAACCAGCAAGAACTCCATGGTTAAACCCAAAGCTTCAAAAGTTCATAACTTGGTCAAAACAAGTTCAAATCCAACTTTTCAAAGGTCAAAATTGGGTAGAAGAAAATTTCCTACAACATGGAACCATCAAAACTTGAAAACAAAGAAGTTTGATAGATCAAAACCACCAAATCCGAAAATAACAAATTTTTAGATCTACAAGATTTAAAGCCTCAAAATGGAAAATGACAAGTTCTAATGTGTCTTAGAAACATGAGGAGAAGCTAATGGAACAATAAAATGGGCTCTCTTGTAGAAGCAAGTTGCACTTGCCTAAGGGGTGTTCTTGGTTGGTGGTGGGTTTAATGGAGAAGGAAGAAGAAGTTAATGAGAAAGTGGAGGAGAGAGAGAAGTTAGGTGGGTTATAAAGGGGGATGGTGGTGGTTTATCATGATGAACCAAGAAATAAACCAAGACATCCAAAAAATAAACCAAGTTAAACCATTACATGCTATGATGAACCTAATCAAGATTAAACTGAAATTAGCTAGCCAGGCATAAAATAAAAATACATGTCAGGATTCCGTATACGTATACTGGAAATACGTAGAACGAAAAACGTGGGTGACAACTCTACCCACCTTAAAAAAATTCCGTCCTCGGAATTTAATCAAGAGGCTAGAGATGTCGAGCAAGCTATATCAATTGCAGACAATACAGAACTAGCAGTCAATCAAGCAATCATTCATGCAAGCAAGAAACTTAAGCATAAGGCATAAGAAGACATTATACCTTACGAGTCAAACAGGTCGGGATATCGCGATCGGATATCATCCTCACGCTCCCATGTTGACTCACCCAAAGAGTGATGACCCCAAGCAACACGGACTAACTTGATAGTCTTGTTCTTGAGTATCTTCTCCCTCCGGTCCAATATGGATACGGGTCTCTCCTCATACGAAAGGTTGGTACCAACAACCAATTCCGAATGATCAAGGACATGACTCGGATCCAGGATATACCGTCGTAATTGGGATATATGAAAGACATCATGTACCTCACGTAACGACGGCGGAAGAGCGAGACGATAGGATACATCACCTACTCGCTCTAGAATATCAAACGGCCCTATATACCTAGGACTGAGCTTTCCCCGTACGCCGAATCGAATGACGCCACGGGTAGGCGAGATCCTAAGGAATACGTGGTCGCCGACAGAAAATTCAAGGGGACGTCGATGATAGTCGGCCCAATAACGCTGGCGATCTTGGGCAACTCGAAGATGATCTCGGACTTGTCTGACCACCTCAATAGTCCGCGTCACCATCTCTGGTCCAAGCATTTGCCTCTCACCGATATCGTCCCAAGCTAAAGAAGATCTGCACTTCCTGCCGTACAAGGCCTCGAAAGGTGCCATCTGGATACTAGCCTGAAAACTATTATTGTACGAGAACTCTACGAGATGCAGGTGATCTTCCCACGAACCACCGAAGTCGAGTGTACATGACCGTAGCATGTCTTCAAGAGTCTGGATCGTGCATTCTGACTGACCATCTGTCTGCGGATGGTAGGCTGAACTGAACTTGAGACGAGTCCCCAAACTCTCTTGAAGACTCCGCCAAAAGTGCGAGGTGAATCTCGAATCTCTGTCGGACACAATACTGACTAGCACTCCATGCAATCTGACTATCTGCCTGAGGTACATCTCTGCAAGCTGATCTGTCGACTAGCCGATTCTGAAAGGAAGAAAATGAGCTACCTTCGTGAGACAATCAACTATAACCCAGATGGCATCTCTCCCAGCTGGGGATCTAGGTAATCCAATTACAAAATCTATGGTAATGTGCTCCCATTTCCATTCTGGGATCGGTAAAGGTTAAAGAAGTCCAGCTGGTCTCTGATGTTCAGCCTTAACTTGTTGGCAAACTAAACAACGAGAGACAAACCGGGCTATCTCCCTCTTCATGCCATTCTACCAATAATGCTGCCGAATATCACGATACATCTTCGTACCGCCGGGATGAATGGAATACTGAAAACTGTGGGCTTCTGCCATAATTTTCTGTCTGATGTCACCACTGGGTACACAAAGACGCCTCCCATGTCGGAGTGTACCATCTTCATGAATGCATAACTCTGGTCTCTGTCCTGCCACACATTCTGCCCTAAGCCGCTGAAGCTTAGAGTCCATGGACTGAGCTAACTTGATCCTCTCAATTATGCTGGACTGAACTTGCATACTGGCCATCAATGCCATATTGGAAGGAAGAACAACTTCAATGCCCATTTTCTGAAGATCTGCTAACAATTCTGGCTGCGCTGTTAGAAAATAAACTCCGGCTCTCCTGCTCAATGCATCTGCTACCACGTTGGCCTTCCCAGGATGATACTGCAAGCTGATGTCATAATCCACAAGTAGCTCTAGCCATCTCCTCTGACGCATATTAAGATCCTTCTGGGTAAACACATACTTCAGACTCTTGTGGTCGGTGAAAATCTCCACCCGATCTCCATACAAATAATGTCTCCAAAGTTTTAATGCAAAAACTACGGCTGCTAACTCCAGGTCATGGGTTGGGTAATTCCTCTCATGGTCACGAAGTTGACTAGACGCATAAGCGACTACCTTACCATGCTGCATCAAGACACATCCTAATCCATTGCCGGATGCGTCGCAATAAACTGAAAATCCTCCCGTCCCGTCGGAAAGAGTGAGAATGGAGGCCGTCATCAATCCCCGCTTTAACTTCTCAAATGAACTCTGACACTCTGCTGTCCAAGCAAACTGTACATCCTTACGAGTCAACTGCGTCTGTGGCGCTGAATCCGAGCAAAGTCTGACACAAAGCGTCGGTAATAGCCGGCCAATCCGAGGAAACTTCGAACTTCTGCAACGGTGCTAGGTACTGGCCATGTCTCTATAGCCACTATCTTCTGGGGATCAACTTCCACTCCACCTCTGGTGATGATATGACCCAAGTATGAGATACGATCCAACCAAAACTCGCACTTACTGAACTTCGCGTACAACTGGTGCTCCCTGAGAATCTGAAGAACTACACGAAGATGCTGCTCATGCTCTGCCTCGTTCTTGCTATAGACTAAGATGTCGTCTATGAACACTATCACGAACTGGTCCAAATAGGGCATGAAGATACGATTCATGAGGTCCATGAATACGGTCGGCGCATTGGTCGCTCCAAATGGCATAACAAGGAACTCCCAATGTCCATACCTAGATCTGAATGCTGTCTTCGGGATGTCCTGCTCTCTGACTCTGATCTGATGGTACCCTGACCGCAAGTCAATCTTCGAGAATACTGCCGCTCCCTCGAGCTGATCAAATAAATCATCTATCCTTGGTAAAGGATGTCTGTTCTTAATGGTTACAGAGTTCAAGGTACGATAATCAACACATAATCTTGACGTACCATCCTTCTTTTTCACAAGAAGCATCGGAGCTCCCCAAGGTGATCCGCTAGCACGAATGAATCCCTTGGTTCTCAGTTCTTCAATCATCCTGTACAGGACCTCCAACTCTGATGGTGCCATCCTATAGACTCTTTCTGACACTGGTGCCGTCCCTGGAATCAAATCGATAGTGAATTCCATCTCTCTCTCTGGGGGCATGCCTGGAAGCTCTTCGGAAAATACGTCAGGAAACTCTTCTACAACTTTGGAAAACTGAACTGCTGCTACGGCCATCCGCAATGCTGGGGAAGAAGGTTCTACTCCGCCTCGAAAAAATGAAAACTCTGGCTCACCAGGAACACTAAAATAATCTTGCCGGCATGGCAATCTATACTAGCATACTGGTCCCTTAACCAATCCATTCCTAGGACCACATCATAATCGGCCATCGGAAACTCTATCAACCCAGCGGGAAACTCTCTACCGCTGACTACGATTCGACACGAGGAAAATACCCTATCTACACCCACAAGTCCGTTACCAGTAAGTATATTGAGCCTTACTGATAATGACTCGGGCTCCAGTCCTATCCGTGTCGCGAATCGTACAGATATAAATGAATGCGATGCACCTGAATCAAATAATACTGATGCAGGAAAAGAGTTGACGAGAATGGTACCTGCCACCACCTCACCTGATGCCAACTCCTCCTCTACGGTCAAAGTTATCGCTTGACCGTGCCCTCTGGGTGCTGGTCCCCTCTGCTGGAAACCTCTCTGGCGGTTCTGAACCTGAGCTTGGACCTGGGCATACTGCTGCAGTCGCTGCTGCTGGAATGCCTGAGCCTGAGGCGGCAATGGCCTCGGAGGCTGATACTGCTGCTGCTGCACTGGTGCTGGTCTCCTCACTGATGGACTAGTCTGAGCCGATGAGGATGAACCGGCTCTCTGTGGGCAGGACCCTATCATGTGATCCGGTTCCCCATAGCCAAACACAATCCTTGTGCTCGGCGACATTCTGACACTACATGCCCTGGCTTCCCACAATGAGTGCAGCCCATTGTGGAAGACTGCCTCCGCTTCTGCTGCTGAAGATACGTCGGAGCCGAATGCTGAACCGACGTAACTGATGCTGCCCTCCTTGGAGTTCCAATGGTCAAGGCCCTAGCTGCCGGGGCCGGGGCTGAAGACTGGATCATCTGACCATGGGACCGCTTCCGTCCTCCAGTTCTGTCTACAATTCTCTGCGAGGTATACTCATGCCTCTTAGCTGCCCGCAAAATAGCATCAAAGGTCTGATGCTCAAACTGCTCCACTGCTAGAATGATCTCTAGGTGGAGTCCCTGCTGGAACCGCTGCGCTCGATCAAACTCGGTTGTCACCAAAGTGGGAGCAAACCGACTCAGTCTTGAAAACTCGGCCGTATATCCATCGACCGTCCTGCTCATCTGCCTGAAATTGGTGAACTTCGTCTGTAGGTCATGCCGAGCCACAGCATCGAAGTACTTGATCTAAAACTTGTCACTGAATACCGCCCACGGAACAGGCGTTGCCAAACCAACTGCTATCATCGCCCACCAGGTGCGGGCTAGGTCCAATAACTGTAGACGTACCACAGCTACCTTCTCTCCTTCTGGAGTCTTGGCTGCATCTAAGATAATCTCAATGTCCTGGAGCCACTCATCGGCTGCAATAGCGTCTTCACTCCCATCAAAGAAGGGAGGGTTGAGGCGCTTGAAACTGCTAGCCGCATTGTTCCCTTGATAACCAACACGGCCCATGGCATCCTGTACGGCCTGGTGCAGGGCATCGCCCCGACGATCTTGAGATGCAAGCAATGTTCTGATGAGACCCGCCAAGGTGCCATCGTCATGCTCTGCAGGCTGGACTGGCTGAACTGGATCCCCGGTAGACATGACTCGGGAAGCTGCTCCTGAGTGCTGGACCTGATCTTCTGGTTGCTGCTGGTCCACGGGAGGCACTCCGTCTTGCTGGTCGGTAGGACCAGGAACAAGGTTGCTGAAGAAACGACAGGGGGAACAATAAGAGAGGACCATGATAGATCGAAGACACAAACATGTGATCAGGTCAAGGATTCTGAAAGATCGGGAGGCACGAGTAGAGATCAAAGGCGAGTGCTGATTGAGACATCTATCCGGTAAACCCTCACACATCTTGAGTTACAAGACCTGCATGGGCCACCACTTAAACCGTGTCACGCCCCAGAACCAGAATACTGGAGAGCGGGGGACAGACACAGCCAGCTACGTACATTGAAGTGATTCTCACCTCGCAATACGGTCACGGCTGTCTAGATGCATACGGGTTTACTACAAGCCATCAGTCTCCTAAGGTCAATAACAAGCCTAGTGTCTCAATCTCCAGCAAGCGAGTACATATAACAAGATGGTAGATCATCAGACATACAAAGTAAGGCGTCCCATACATTACATATTCAGATGATCATGAAGCTAGTCATACAAAACACGAAGAATAGCAAGAGTTAAGTCATACATGATCAACCCTAGGATTCGTCAATCATGCTACAGCCCGTAGGCAGACAGTAAGTAAAGTTGTAAACGAGCTAACACTTGCTCGGTGGCTAAACGCCTCAAAAGAATATTTTTACAAGAGGGTGGGAGAGCAAAATGAAAACCATTCGTTGCCAGGATTCCTTCTAGTGTTCACCATCTGGCAGGAAAGTTGGGAGATCCTCGGTAGCTTCTCCGAAATCTGGCCATACAAAACCAGCTGGGTCAGACCCCAGAAAGAGCAAGTGCCACAAAGGAGGCTTCACTTAAGAACTAAAACCAGCATGTCAGCACATAAGTCACAAGTGAAATAATCATAAGACATGAGTTAAAGAGAACCGGAAGATAAACGATAAGATAACTAAAGGACTATTCCGGTACCCAAGTTACAACCCGTGAACCAAACAAGGACCGGGGTTGTAACCCTTCACTTGAACAGAACTTAGCCTCGAACCAATTGTCAACAAAGTAAAGCATAAAACAAGTATGTCCGGAGTTATCCATGTACTGGATCTAGGCAAGACTAAACAAGATAGGACTCCATCCATCATTCACGGCCAAGCAAAGAGTACGGCTTGATACTTAACTAACTAGGGTTATCACAAGCTTAGCTACTAGCAAGATGCAATGAGGTACGCCTACGGCCACAAGCCCTGCAGACTATCCAGGTTATCCAGACGCAAGGTTCAAGCTTAGAGTTATCATGCCTTGTTAGGTGACTTGGATGCAACACACGACGGTGTGCATGGTAATCATTTCATGTAGTGCCCCACATAGCAGTGGGCTGGAAATGTGCCCCACTCGTCGGCAAGCTACAAGTCCATCAAGGAAGGCGCCCAGATAATGGGATTGCTTGTAGCCGAAATACCTCTCTATATGCTCTACTTGATCAATCTAGTCATTAACCTAGTCAGATTCGGTATGAATCCCTGACCGTGGTAACCAGGGATACATGTCCTAGACATGATGCGAGACAAGACTGGTTGCTTACACAAGCATATTCAATACAATTACCCACGGTGTCAAGAATTCACTTAGCATGTCAGGTGGGCCGTCGCAACAGCGTATCACGGCTATCATGTCGGGTTACTTATCAAGATTACTTATCAAGGCAAGGGTGCGTCACAACGGTCCACCGTCAAGAATTATCATGTTAAATTACTTGTCAAGAGTGCACCACGGCGGGTCACTATCAAGAGTTATCCTATAAGGTCATAAAGCCATGTCGTGTTCATGTGAGTACACCATAACGGGTCACTGGTCATGCAATTCCATCACTAAGCCATGTTCAGATTACATTCATAAATGTCAAGATCATATCGGATTCATGTCGAGTCTACCTCAAAAGGCATAGGGATATAGAATTGGGTGCAAGATCATAAAAGGGGAACATGGGGGACATAAAATACCAAGGGGGACAAGGGGTAGTCGTACGCTCAGGTCACGCGTACCCAGTCAAGTCTGCGTACGAAATCAAGTCTGCATACGTACCCAGTCAAGTCTGCGTACGAAATCAAGTCTGCCTACCCAGTCAAGTCTGCGTACGAAATCAAGTCTGCCTGCGTACCCAGTCAAGTCTGCGTACGAAATCAAGTCTGCTTACCCAGTCAAGTCTGCGTACGAAATCAAGTCTGTCTGCGTACCCAGTCAAGTCTGCGTACGAAATCAAGTCTGCGTACCCAGTCAAGTCTGCGTACGAAATCAAGTCTGCCTGCGTACCCAGTCAAGTCTGCGTACGAAATCAAGTCTGCGTACCCAGTCAAGTCTGCGTACGAAATCAAATCTGCCTGCATACCCAGTCAAGTCTGCGTACGAAATCAAGTTTGCGTACCCAGTCAAGTCTGCGTACGAAATCAAGTCTGCGTACCCAGTCAAGTCTGCGTATGAAATCAAGTCTGCCTGCGTACCCAGTCAAGTCTGCGTACGAAATCAAGTCTGCCTGCGTACCGAGTCAAGTCTGCGTACGCTGCGCTAAAGAGCGCGCTCAGCTCAGTGGCGTAAGCTAAAAAGCTCTGCACACTGCTCACTGTCTTCTCCAACCAGCAAGAACTCCATGGTTAAATCCAAAGCTTCAAAAGTTCATAACTTGGTCAAAACAAGTCCAAATCCAACTTTTCAAAGGTCAAAATTGGGTAGAAGAAAATTTCACAACATGGAACCATCAAAACTTGAAAACAAAGAAGTTTGATAGATCAAAACCACCAAATCCGAAAATAACAAATTTCTAGATCTACAAGATTTAAAGCCTCAAAATGGAAAATGACAAGTTCTAATATGTCTTAGAAACATGAGGAGAAGCTAATGGAACAATAAAATGGGCTCTCTTGTAGAAGCAAGTTGCACTTGCCTAAGGGGTGTTCTTGGTTGGTGGTGGGTTTAATGGAGAAGGAAGAAGAAGTTAATGAGAAAGTGAGGAGAGAGAGAAGTTAGGTGGGTTATAAAGGGGGATGGTGGTGGTTTATCATGATGAACCAAGAAATAAACCAAGACATCCCAAAAATAAACCAAGTTAAACCATTACATGCTATGATGAACCTAATCAAGATTAAACTGAAATTAGCTAGCCAGGCATAAAATAAAAATACATGTCAGGATTCCGTATACGTATACTGGAAATACGTAGAACGAAAAACGGGGGTGACAGATGGCACCCAAATTATTTCTCTATTTGTTTCCAAAATCCTAGAAATTAAATTGAAAAATTCAAGCATCCATTATATTGTTTATTTCAATTGTCTATAGCCCATTTGAATTAAACTACATTCGGAGTGAAAAATTACCCATTTAAATTAAACATAAGTATGCCCGAACGAGAAAACTGTGCGTTGACCAGGACTGCCTAATTTTCTGGCAGTCCTACAAACTGAATGGACTGCCAGAAAACTGGGCAGTCCTAAGTCACAACATGTGAAACAAAGGACTGCCCATTTTTCTGGCAGTTCTTACTGTATTCAGGATTGCCAGAAAATTGGACAGTCCTACATACAGTAAGGACTGCCAGAAAAATGGACAGTCCTTTGTTTCACATGCTGTGACTTAGGACTGCCCAGTTTTCTGGCAGTCCATTCAGTTTGTTGGACTGCCAGAAAAATGAGCAGTCCTTTGTTTCACATGCTGTGACTTAGGACTGTCCAGTTTTCTGGCTGTCCATTCAGTTTGTTGGACTGCCAGAAAATTGGACAGTCCATTCAGTTTGTTGGACTGCCAGAAAATTGGGCAGTCCTTGTTTGCACTAGTTGAACAACAATATTGGGTTTCCTCCCATATTAGGATTTGTATATTATGAGGAGCCTTTGGGTGCCATCGAAATTGAAAATGAGAAAAAAATTAGGGATAACAATATTAGGGTTTCCACAATATTAGGATTTAACATTTTTGTTGTTGTTCTTCTTCCTTTTCTTCTTCTTCTTCTTGGATGGGTTGAGGAAGAAGAAGAGGGAAAAAAATAGAAAGAAAAAAAAAAGTGACTTTTATACCAAAGAGTGGGATAACCCTAATCAATTTTTTCAATGACAAATTTGTAAATAATACAAAATTTAAAATGGGATAGCCCTGATAAAAATGTGCAGTGCCTTTATAACTATCCTTTAGAAATCACCATTGGAGATGGCCTTATCATTCCTTCACTATGTATCACAGAAACACATTTATGGGAATTTTTATAGTTTAGAAAAACTTAAAAAATGCTTAGTTACATGAACATAAATTATAATTCAAAAAATAGGTCGACATATCCATCAACAGACTATTTAAATCTGATTTATGTTAATATGTGTCCTAACAACACATATTAATATATTAATAAATATTTATTTTATATCGGTACTTCAACTAGTACATTTATCAATACGTATTTTATATTATCAATACATATTTTAAATGAAAGGTGCATTGCTAAATGTATTGATAAAAATATTCATGTAAAATACACATTTATAAATATTTAACATGTAATTTTTTTAATTTTTATGGTATAACTTTATCATGTTATTAGTTATATTGATTAGAAATTTTACATTAATAAAGTAGTTGATGTCAAATCGACATAGGATGCTAAAGGCATATCTGTTGTTCCTAAATATCAAGTCACAAACATATATCCTCTTTTATAATAAAAAGTGGATCATATCGATTTTATATATATATATAAAATAACACACAAAATTGGTATGACCTATATTTTTATAAGAGAGGAAAATATTTGGAATATAAAATTTAGAGAGGTCGTTCCAGGGATAAATAAGACAAGACTTAGGATTTGGACAACCTCCCTCTACTTGGGATAGCTCTCAGGCTTAACCTGACCCCGCAAGAGGTCGGAGTAATGGACGATCCTTCAGGATCGACCCATGATAAAAGTCAATGGACAACAAAAACTAGTATGAATAGGACCATGGCCGGTCCTGGGGTAAGCCGGGTAAGACTTGGGACTTGGGCATCCCCCCTCTACTAAAGCAACCCTCCAACCTCAGTATTATCTTACCAAAGGTCATGATTACAGATGACCACCAGGTCCGACTCATAATAAGTCAAGAGACAAGCAAAAAATAGCTTCGAATAGGACAATTCAACCCTCTGGATCGATCTGAATATGATAACCCAATTCTGTAGGCTGGCCCCTGTTTAGGGACAACAGATCACTCTCGTGGATAATAAACTTGTATATTTTTGTATGGAAGGAGTATTTGATAATGATCATGGTTACAATCTACATTTTATATTCCTACCATTAATTCATTCAAGCAAGTCTGAGCCTCTAAATCTAGGTGGAGTATTCTAAATATAGTGATGACCACCAGAGAAGCCAAGCAAAGCAAGCAAGCAAACTAGATTGAGTATCCACGTCACCATCCCAATCGGAATCACCTGGATAAATCTCTAACATACAAACTCCACATCCACCGTCCACTACACCCCTTCGAACGGCAGATCCTACTGTCCCATAAGAAGCCTATGCGGACACCACCCAACACTTTCCACGTAACAGCCCCCTAACACTTGAACCGGTTGGTGCGGGCGTCCCCCACGTTCAAAACCACGGAAGCGTACAATATCCACTTTGCCCTTGTAACGTTCGGAAGGAAACAAAATTAAATGGGCAGGAAATGGGGGTAGTTTGGGGATATGGAAAGCCGAAAAAGAAGAGGGTAAACGTTGGGTCTCAACGAGTTTCAAACGGGAGGTAACTAACCGCGGAATATGTGACACTTGGGTCACCACATTGCCCACAAAATTGATTCTCCCCCACTTTCCCTCTCTCTCCTCGCCTCCACTTTCTTCTCTACCCCCCTATATTTCATAAATAACAATTATACAAATTCAACAGTATCATAATTTACTATTTTTATTAAAAAAAAATTTGCAAAAAAATCTACTTTAATATTCTTAATTTTAATTCACCGATGAACCAAAATATGAACCAACCGGACCGAACCGGATGAGCAGTAGATAACATACTCAAAATATAATAAATTAGTTACTGTAGCCAATGTGTGATAATTCAAACGTGCAACTGCAGCCTTAAGTTCAACAATAAGCCAATAAGTCGAAGAATTCATATATCTTAGACCTTTTAATTTTTTAAATTGATCAAACATTATTCTACTAATAAATATGTTCTGTTTCGACATGTCTGTTTTGAAATCTAAGAAACTTTTACAAACGCTAAAAAATACCACTAAAAATGACACTTTCTGATATTCAAAGGACCATGTTACTACGGTTTCTAAAAAAATATAGAAATTGCATATTAGTAATATATGGGAAGATTAAAAAATTTAGGTCCTTTCGATTTTGGGACCATGTATGATCGTACAACTTATACATGGTCAGAAATCAGCAATGACCTGTGTGTAGAAAAAGCTTGTAATGCCATTGATGGCTATATCCTCATCTTGACCCAATTAGTCTTTCATCTAGATTTCTCCTTTTCTTCTCCTTTTGAATCGATTAGCTGACTCTCAACCAAACCCCCTAATTAATTGCATGCTACCAAAATTAATTAAAAATCCTACAGAAATCAGTTTCACATGCTTCGTGTGCATAATATGACCAGGTCTGGTTTGTTTTGATTTGGTTCAATACTTAAATTAAACCCATGCAAATACAACAAAAACAGAGCTTTAAAGCAAAAGAAAAGATTTTCTTTAGCTCAATGTTTAGCAAAGTGGAGGAAACAAAAAAACTGCCAATAGCTTTCTGTTATTAAAGCCATTTTATTCTCTCCCTTCTTTCACAGCTCACCACCTTTTCGGTTCCTTCTCTCTCCCGTTTCTTCTTTCTCTCCACTCAATCACAACATTTAACACCACCACCACCACCATCATCATAAATACATATATATACATAAAGAAGAAGAAGAAGTAAAGATGTTTGGAAACTTGCTTGGTGGTGGGAAGTTCTCCACCAAATGGTGAGTATTTCTGTTGTGCTCCGTTGTTTCTCGTTGCATCAATGATAGAATTGTGTGTTGATGGGCTATTCGTGTTTCGTTGTGTATATAATTTGTGTAGCAAGCATGCGTTCAAGTGCATAAAGAGCAGGACTGTGCTGATAAAGAGGAAGAAGCAGGCCATGCTCAAGTACCTCAAGAAGGTTGCAGACCTGCTGTCAAATGGGCATGACACAAATGCCTTCGGAAGGGTATGTTCCTGTATTAAATTTCCAATCTTGGTAGGTTTTTGTTGTTAAATTTCCAATCTTTACACCTTCTTGATATGTTCTTGTGTTAAATTTCCAATCTTTTACACCCTTTCTTGATTCAGTGCAACTGTTGTTAAAAGAATGGGAATTTGAGGTTTTCATGGGTTGCAGTGAGTCTTTTACAAACTTTCACAATTTCTTATGTGATGATATCAATACCCACTTTGTGAATTTTTCAAAAAATAAAATAAAATCGTCTGCTAAGTTTGAGCTTTGATATAGATGGTTGTTGAATCTTGATTGTATTTTTTTTTTTTTTTTTTGAGTGAGACAACAGCTACTTTTTTGACTTTTGATTGTTTCTTGAATACCAATTTGGATTTGCTTATAGGAGAAGGTAGAATCTATTGTTTTGTAAATTCGTGTAGTCTTTCTTGATTGTCAGCTAGCCTAATTTGGTAGGAAAAGTATCACACTTTAGATGGGAAATATGTGAAATTGGTGGTTGGTTTTTGTCCTTGTTTATTAATCAAGATGATGGAATAATAGTGTCCTAATTGGGTTTTAGGAATCCAAATATTTTCCCTCATCTGGAAGATAAACTGAAACCATAGGAAGTTAATGAAGTAGACTTTTGTTAGATGATTTTAGAAGATCATTTAAACTTTGTAAACTTATTGATCAATCCAAAATTCCAAATTGGTAGTGCGCCAATGGCATGTACTTAGACGATATACTCTCTTGTGCTTACATGCTCGAATGCTTATATTTATGTCCCAATATGGGATAAAGCCTTCTTCTTCTTCTTCCTCAAAAATGGGGTCGTCTATTGAGCATAAGAAAGATTTATAAAGGATATGACAGTTTCCATGGCCATTTCAACTGGTCGTCAAGCCTTTATGTTGGTGCCAAGTTCCTATTCGAGGAATCTATGAGCATTAGAGGGTCATGCCATAAAATCCAAGAAGCATGGACAGTAAAAAAAATCTGGACCGTGTCGTGTCGGACGTGTATTGGGCATACCATCGATAGTCCAAAATACACTAGGACACACAAATATAGGTGTCCTGTCCATGTTCTCGTGTTCAATCTGTATCCTTGCAACATAGCATAGAACCTTAGCGGCTAGCTAGCAGGTAGGAAGACTCGGGCAACCATGGAGCATCCTCCAAGTCCCCCTAAGCAATAAAAGAATCTTGACAAAGAGCTAAGATAATGCAAATTACTATAGAGAAATCATTCATCTCTGTTACACATTAAACCAAAGAGTGAAGAGGAATGACAATACCAATGTCCCCAATATTGTGATCCAGCCCATAAAATCATTTGGAGCTTTCTTTCTATACTTGTCGATTGCCTTGCTTTGTTATCTAAATACTCTTTTTTCCTTCTCTGATGCAGATTGACTCACTCATTGTTGAAATAAATCATGCTTTCTGCTATGATATGATTGAGCGATACTGCGAGTGTATCTTGCTGGAGCTTCCAAGCTTACAAAAACAGAGGTATTAATAATACAAACTTTCTAGTAAATACTCATATGATCAATATTTCTTAGACAGATTCTAGTTTAGACTGCAAGAAGCTTCTACTCTAGATTGAGAAGTAAATTTAAATTGATATACTATCCTTGTGTCAATCCGACAGGATTTTGATGTTGCTCATCATTCTAAGCATTTCTGCTTCTGTTTCCATGAATATGGTCATTCTAAGCATTGCTGCTTCTGTTTCCATGAATATGGTCATGGTTGATACTTGATATGTCTAGGAGTCATGAGCATCATTTCCCTGAACCAACTTATACTAACTCTCAACGGCTCCTCTTAGAACAGTTTACATTAATTTTATATGCAAGAGGAAAAGTCTCTACGAATTAACCCATTCAGGCTACTTCATGTTGTCATTGAGATGAAAGAAAGGTCATACTTCATCAATTAGACAAGTAACAAGTATATTGTGTTTTGATCCTTACTCTCCTTATTCCTTGCTTAATTACGCCATGTGTGGAGAACATCATCAGGATCATGCATATGCTCCTTTCTTATACCTTATCTAAATGTTATACCAACATGATTATATTGAGGATAGATTTAACGTATGAACATAGTTCGCAGTATCGGCTGATACCGATCCGATACGACCGATACCGATACGGTTTGGCATGTCTAAATCCTATACCGGTCGATACTCGATACTGACCGATACCGACATTGAGGGTCTCTTTTTCGATCAATTAGGCAAAGAAATTGAACGAAAAGACCAATCAGCAAAGGTGTAAAAGCATGTAAAAGAAGAAAACTTATCTATCGTATGTAAACCAATCGGTAAGGGTGACACTATTTCATTCAACTTCAAAACTACCAAGAAACAATACTAAAATCTAAAAATTATGCCTAAATGTAGAAAAATATTTTCTAAAATGTTAATAATTATTAATAATTATTTGCTTTCTGACACAAAAAAATCCGATACTCCGATTCGAAACCTCCGATACTATGTCCGATACTGATTCCGATACCGATACTTCGAACCATATGAAGACCATGTTAAATAATTTAGGAACAGCTGAACGAACATCTCCATTTTATCCATTACAAACGGGTATGTCTGCATACTCAAATTGGCTTCTTTTAGGTGTTAATGTATCGAGTTCGGTTATATGCTAATGTCCATAATCCACATGACAATTAAATTCCATTGACCTTTTTCGTTTTCAGAAGGAATGTTCGAGTTATAATGTTCCCAGTTATTTTATTTCTCTTTTATGGCAATTTAGATATATAAGTGCAAATGTACAAATTATAACCTCATCTGTGTACCGTTTTTTCCCTATGGGATAATGGAATTCAAAACTCAATCAGCCTTTTTTTAGTGACCCTGTTCTGCATGACGCCCAATGCTTCTACAAAATTTCAAGAAGGAACCCATGAGTTCTAAGGACCTGGGAATATTTCTCATCATGAAGTACTTTAAAGGAACATGTCTTTGAGTAGATTGGGAGCTTGTAAGTAACTTGATTCTTTGGGCATGTGTACTATATAAATCCTTGTGTAGAAGTTCATATCTTCCGGATTCTTACAATACTAAATGTAAAAGAATTAAACACCTATTAACTATTTTTGTAAGATAATGTTTCTGTAAATTTTAACTAAAAAAGAAAAATATCTTACTGAATCACGAACCAGTCCCAATGAGGATTTGCTATCTATGTCTGTCAAGTATAGAGTTCTGCTTAAGTTCGCAAATGGAACAACCTCATGCTTTTGCCAACCATGGTCGTCTTACTGTTTGTTCTCCTTCTTTTCCCCCTAATATCCTTCGTCCCCTTTCGTTTAGTTTTGTGGTTTCGACTAGTTTTCCCTTACATTACAGTGCATTATACTTTAAGTTCTGCCAGTACTCGATATATCCTTTTCTTTCGTATCCTGTTTATACTGACATTCTGCCACAATATTTC
Organism: Iris pallida; assembly: GCA_029216955.1. Taxonomy (NCBI): domain Eukaryota; kingdom Viridiplantae; phylum Streptophyta; class Magnoliopsida; order Asparagales; family Iridaceae; genus Iris; species Iris pallida. The sequence continues at coordinate 25,905,027 of JANAVB010042020.1, read as the reverse complement.
TTTCTGTATTAATTCTTCGAACAGAGAATGTCCTGAAGAAGCCATGGAAGCCATGTCGACTCTTATATTTGCTGCAGCTAGGTTTCCGGATTTGCCAGAACTCTGTGATCTTAGGTGCGTGTTCACGGAGCGATACGGGAGCCAGATGGAATCGTCAAAAACAGAGAGGTGCCAAAACTATATTTGCATCAGCACTTGTAATATAACTCTCTTGGTTTAAATGTTTGTTTTCAATACCGATAAGCTTTTGATTTCTTGGCGTAGTTTGTTGAGAGAGTGCAAAGAAGTCATTTTCCACGGAGAAGAAGCTCCAGCTGATGCAATACATTGCTGAGGAGTTCTCCGTGCCATGGGACTCCAAGTCATTCCAGCAGAAGCTTTCCAATCGCTCCGCTGACCCTGCTTCTTCCGTAAGTAGTACCCCTGCAATTTTGATTTACCATCTTTGCTTTTATTTGGCTCCAATATTGTCCTGGCCATTTACAAGAGCATCAATTTACAGGATCAAGCTAAGAGGCCTAATGATAGGAGTGAACCAATTTCCCATGCTGAGAACTGGAGGAATGCAGCTGCTATGGGCAGGAAGGAACCGACCATGAATGCCATTGGAGAACAAGAGGTTCGGTTCGGAGAACGACGGGGAATTCCAAGTCTTGTGCATAAAGAACAACGCAGCCTGTGCCGCGAGACATTCATGTCGTTCCTGCTGAAAAGAACAGGAAGAAGGTGCATGCTGCTGCTGCTGAAGGGCCAGAGAACGTAGAGCCATGCTATACCGATGCCAAGCTTCTTCCACCGATCAAACCGAAAGGAACCCAGAATGGAGCTACAGAGACGTTCTTTCGATGAAGGAGCTGTTAAGAAATCTCCGACCACACCAAGAAGTACCAGGGATCGTTAGTCTGGAGAATGCCAAAGTTCTGCCATCTACTGAAGAGGCTACATTGATCATAGGACGCCTCCGTACACCAAGCCAAATTTCAAAAAACCTTCGACTGCGGCCGATGGTATCAAGCTCGCCAGCGTGCCAACCGATAATGACACGTCTAATGGCGTCGTCGAGAGGCGGCCTAAGCCCTTCTCTGTCCGGAGGAAACATCCGCAGCCGCCCGTGGTGTCCGAGAACGAGAATTTGGTCACTTCGATCAGCCCAAGGAAAGAAGGGATGAAGAATGACTATTCGAATGGCGGGGAAATGCCCATGGATAGGCAACCCCGCCGAGATTTCAATCACGAGGAAGCGTCCATGAAGCAACACCCAATCCCAGCAGCAGCAGAGGAGTTGGCTGGTGCTGTAGTCACGATCGACACGCTAGTCGAAGGGATCAGAGAAAACATGGGAGCAGACTGAGACCTTCCACCTACGATGGTGATTACGACGAGGAGGAGGAGGCGATGGACAGGCTCTTGATTCACTACAGCAAGAAAGGGACGTCGAGCAACGACGCCAGTAAGACGAGCACGAGCACGCTGGCCCCTCCACCGGAGCTTGCGGTGGGTGCTGACTGTTGTCATGTCGACAATGGCAACGGTTTAGCCCGCAAGCGTCTGGACAGGATTTCTTCGCTCCCATCGGAGCCGAGCACTCCTGCTCAGGATGTTGGTGCTGACAAGTCATTTGCTCGGACTGCTTCTATGAAGCTGGACATGTTGAGCCCAAGAGGAGGGATTGTGCATCCGAGGCTACCGGACTATGACGAGCTGGCTGCCAAGTTCATTGCGTTGAGGAAGGCATGAACGCCGAAACAAGTTTTGCGCTTGGGTTTGGACTTGATTCTTGATTTTTTTTTTTTTTTTTTTTTTAACTCCTCGTGATGCCAGTTTGAAATATACTCCTTAACCTTTCTTGGGTCTCTGCCAATTTCTTAGTTTGTTGTAAATCCTCATTTATGTATTTTGATTCTTTTGAAGTACACCATTGTTGTGGATACTGACACGGGAAGTGTGATCATTACCATGACAATGGCAATGGTAGTTTTTTGAAGTACACCATTGTTGTGGCTACTTCTGTGCAGCCTGCCAGCCATGTTGAGCCCAAAAGGAGGGGTTGTGCATCCAAGGCAGGGCCGGCTAGGAGTAAGTCCGACAACCCACCTTTGCTTAGGGTAACCTTTCAGGTCCGACGTGACCTGCAAGAGCTCGGAGTCGCAGTGATATCTAAGGACCAGTCCACAACAAGGATCAATGGACAACCAATGTAAGCTCCGGCTAGGCTGGGCTGGCCCTTATCCAAGGCTATACCAAACTGATGAGTTGCTTGCGAGGTTCATTGTCTTGATGCAGTACATAATTGTTTGTTGCGGCAGTCCGGACAAGCACGTGGTTACTCCACGGGCAAAAGAGCATTTCCGTACTTGTTAACATGTTGATTTTGGGTTCGCCCGATGTCTTAATTTTTGTTTTAAATTCTCTTACTGGTAATCCATTTTGATTCTTTTCAAGTACACAATTCTTTTTCTCCAGAACTTTGTATATCTGTTCTTTGAAGTACACGATTGTTGGTTGATTGGGAGGGGTAGGTTATGTTCATGTTCTCACTTCATTATAATAGCGAGCAAGAGGAGAAATTATTGTAGGAGTCGTGCGTACCCTTCAATGACATCCGTTGGATGATATTGGGATGAGTGCATGCATAAATTTTCATTCAATCCAATGGATGGCATGGAAGATACACGAACACAGAATAATTTCTCTATCAAGAGATGATCAGAGAGCAGTCCATGAAAGCTCCTTCACTTGAGCCAGTTCTGGATGCTGAACAGGCTGAAAGGCATCTTCACTATCACCAAAAAGTTCACAGCAGAGTCCATCCTGGCCAGACAGACCATCGTGCCCTAGGTGTTGTTTTGTTTCTTATACCGCAATAAGTAAATATAAATTATTATTTTGTTATAAATTTGTATAATGTTTGGTGATGGCATATTTGTTCCAGTATTATTTTTTGAAGTACAAAATTTGGGATTGTCGGCCCTTGTCACTCCTGTGGCTTGATGTTTCACAAATATGAATGAAATTCTCAATATGTATTTTACCGTGTTACCTTTTCATCTATACTCTTTATAGTCTACAAAAACTTCTAGGATACCCTTTGGTTACGTAAGCATAAACTGTATATCCTAGAGATAAATACCTACTTGTCAACTGAGATCAGTCGTAGATTTAACAATACGATTCTCTCTCTCTCTCTCTCTCTCCCTCATGCTAATAGGTACCTCAGTCTATCACCAACATAGAGGTTTGACATGTTTGAATTAACTTTTTCAATTTGATTACTTTTTTATGCTATAAAATAAGAGAAGGCTTGAATGAGATGATTATCCTATTAGGTACACAACTTTCTTTTGTATGATGGTTATGGTACTAACAAAGGCTCTCCTATCTTTTGGGAATTATATCACATCTTGCATGGCATTATTAGATCACATTCCTATAATTACCAAACAATCAGATCATCAATGTGAGATGATTTGAGTCCATGACACCAATAGATACTTGTTCTGTTTCCTGATGGCACTCATCTTCTCTTCTCTTCTGTTGGTGGTGGATAGATAGCTCAACTCAAGCATGCAACTCCTAAATATTGCACAAAATCTATGTTGATCTAGGGACAATCAAGAAAAGTAGAGACATGTCCGACCCACCTCGTCCCCTTTCCATTCAAATCTCTAGAACTTGGTCCACATTTCTTCATTGTAATCCCAATAAATTGTTGGGAACGCGGAAACCTTTTCCCAAATTAGAAAGTACCTGCGAGAGAACCGAGCAAACAACGCACAAACCAAAACACCAAACACAATCACGCAGACACAGAAAATTTTTGACGTAGAAAACCCTTGCGGAAAAAACCACCGGACGATCGGAGTCCAATCCTGAGAAGCCTCCACTAATGGAATAGAAGAATTACACCCTCTACAAACTCCTCCCGATCCAAATCGGATCCCCACAACACTCAGAAGTAAGAACAATGATTACAAGGCTACGAAGAGCGAGAACGACGAGTAGAGATTACCCGAACGCGACCTCCTTCGAAAAACGACCTTCAATCCTCCGTCTTCTCTCCCGAAGTTGTAATGACACTCTTGCCTCCTTCCTCTCTCTACTCTTGTTGTGTGCTACAATTGTGTTGTATATTGATTAGGGCTTGGGAATTCCAACTTAACTCCCTAATCCCGCAACAAATTTGGACAGTTTGATTTGATCCAATGGTGAAAAATCACCCAGATTTCTGCCTCAGCCCCGACGAAACAGAGTTCGGCCAGAACTCTGTGTCGGGCAAACAGAACCTACCAGCAACATTCTGGAATGGCCAGTGTCACGCCCCGACCCGGGAAATCGCTCGTCCTCGCTAGATTTAACCCGAATCATCGTCCTCGCTGGGGCGTGATGCCGCACGAGCCTGGATTTGCGCTCGTGCAAGGCAAGATAACAGGTTCACGTAGAACTATCTCAAATCGATAACATAAGCAGCGGAAGAAAACAAAGAATAACATAAGAATCTCTTTTATTCATATTGAACTGAAGGTTACAAAGGCTCTGAATAGCCCAATACATATGCCAATTGGCTACAACGCTCATGATCTCTCTAGCTCACAAAGGATTACATTGTTCCATACATTATGCCTCTGTATAGCCACCAAGTAGTCTTCGGCCGAACATCTCCATGTCGCAAGTCCGAACGCATATGTGGAAGCTCCTCTTGAACGCCAAGGACACCATGCCTCGGCACGTCCAAGCCAAGCTCCGCTCCGAGCCGATCATAACCTGAACCTGTACATAAACTAGTGGGGGTTTAGTGCTTTCGTCCTCGCTTCGCACTGATCAAGACCCGCTCGCACCCAAACCAAACACTTATTCATTTAGTGAGCATGCATATTACTTTGTGGTCTTTCTATTTAGCCTTAGGATCAGTTTCATGGCAAAACTTAACATAGCACATTGTTATAATGTGTCACCACATCCCGTGTTCCTGCAGCAGATACAGTTAGCCATAACATAAACGTAAACATAGTGTTCGTGCTCATGCCGTCCCATTTTCCTTAGCCTGCAGTGGTTAGAACTTAACATAAGCAAACATATGATTCACGCAACCGACCATTCATAAACATAAATATATGCATAATGGGTGGCAGGCCCTGCGCCTGCACCCAGCTCTCATCTCAGCCCACCGGCCCTAACTATATGAAGGTCACGGTGTTTCGCACCGTAATGGACTTGGCATCTCATATGTGTAAGCCTACAATCGCTTCGATACGGGTTGCTAGCCCAGTATCCGAAGGATCCCAAACTTACGGATATCATAGCTTATCACAGTACTGGACGGTCGCAATCCGTCCGAGTATTGTGCACCATAAATACCACACATAATTCCCTCCTAGGCCGAACGGTCCCGGCGCCCCGGCGTAACCGTTCGAGGGAAGCCGCACCCGTGCACGGGCAATCCGAGTCCATTGACCATGCAATACGTTCCATATCATACAATCCATAGCATACCAGTCGATCTCGTATTCCATAAACATAGTGTCGCACATAAACGATTTCCCGTGCCATAAACATAATCCACCATAAATATGGGGAGCTCCGTCGGCGTTATGCCCCAACACATCCATATTGATGCACGACGCCCAACGGCTTTGTCATCTCGTACTCATAATCACGTGTCCCGTTCATAATGTTAATCGCATAGCCTACTTCCGTATTTACTTAGTCTTTTCGTAGCATAAGTGCACAAAGGCACGCTCAGCACTGTATTCAATGTTCTACGCCTAGAGTTCAATGTTCTCGGAGCCGTGCACCTGATGCACATCTCGATGTTGTCTTTCAATGTTCTACCATCATGCCCTATCGCGACTCGTGCACTTGATGCACGTCGCTTCAATTGTTCGATTGTTCAATGTTCTATCTTAGTGTTCGACACATACTCAAACCTTTTGTCGCCGAGCCACGCTCGCTAATTCGATAACATCTTACGCATACCATAACATATTTTATTAAGACGTGAAGGAATAGGGAGAGAGAGTCAAGAACCCGCCCACCTTAAGCCGATACGCCTTGTCGTTTTGCCGATTGAAGCGTCTCGCTTCCATAACTCGATCGCATAGCTAACTCTTGGACTTAGCCATTCCTTTGCTCTACTCGGTCGATTTGGCCTATCGTGCCCATGCCATAATCCATTGCAGGGCCTCGATTTGGTTTCGCGGACACTTCATTGCATAAGGCAAAATGCCGACCTCTTATCGTCCAGCGTAAAAGCATAGCCTGTACACCAGATCAACCAACATTAGCACTTGCTCAAGCGGTACTTACTCTTTGCATTGATTCGATTCATAGATTCCAACCGACTCAAAGCTTACCTTTGGCCAACGCAACACTTGCATCGATTCGCATCGATACCTTATCGGGTCAACGTAACTCTTCGAGTCAACAACTCATCGTAATGCACCGATGCGGAGCGGGGCATTACATAATATACCACTCAAAATCAGGTTCGTCCTCGAACCGAAACCAACACTTAATCCAAGTGCCTCGCATAGATCGCTTCACGATCTCGTGCTACTATCGTTGAATCATACAACTCAGTCTGGATCATACACATATTTTAGGCGTCCCACCAATATATGCATTTCAGCCAAGCTCAGTTGTAGGATATCGGGACAACTTACAATCTCAACTTAAATCCTCAAGTACCAATCAGTCCGTACTCGACTTAGGCATGTCTTAGCACCTTATTCCCAAAATACATCTCATATGCATTTTCCCATAACATGCGATCATCTTCCAACACCTCTGCACATAACTTGATTCAAATCCGTAAATTCGATCTCATAAGTTTCTTGCCGGCCACCTAACACTTGCATTGCATTGGGTCCTTGCGCATCCGATCGCAACAAGCTCCCGCAACGCCTATTCGCCCAACCGTTTCCTATCTCTCGCATAACTTAAGTCCTTTATCCAATCATTCATAACACTTGGCCATAACGACATGGACTACGTCCACATGTCACCAACTCTTTTGTCTACAATCCGTACTAAGTCTCGAACACAACTATCCATATATGATTCACGTTCTCTCGCTCTATCCACGCATTGCGTCTGGGGCTACCCCCGCTAGGTAACTTATCCAGACATCATGCTCGCGCTCTCCCGACACAAGAGGTCAACTTGAGTCTACGATGCTCAAAGGCAACAATCTTTCTGACCCAAGGTCTCTTACGATATGCCTATCTCCGATACTCGACCGAGTACGAATCCTTTACTTAGTCCCCGTTTCAATCTCGACTAGTTCGTTTCGTAACATAGATCGCGCTCAATACACATGGCCTAACCGTTACTCAAACCGATCTACGACTCAACTCTTAGGGTCATTCTACTATTCGTTGCTCTCGCGCATTGCAAAATCCTTGCAATCGCCTTACCGCATCACTACGCTAAGCACGTTCCTCAACATCTATTCGATCATCGACCAACCGTATCGATCTCGTCGACGACTACTCGTTAACTTTCGAAATCCGATACTCGCTCGCTTAGACTTATCCTCAACATGCACTACCTCATTCCTTATCCTTCTTACGCGACTTCCTTAGGGTCATCCTATGGTTTCCCACATTCACTTGATTTGGCGGTTAAGTCTTCTAGGGTCATCTGCCCCGAAACTACGCTCGATAATTGAAGATCATCAACGAGGGACAGTTACAACGAACCATGCTATATCCTATTGCGGAGCCAAATTAATTCCTGACATTTCCTATTCGACTTTTACCCAATCCGACATACCAATCCATAATTTGTCTACCCCCGCACAACTGATGTGCCGTTACTACTCGAGTCACTTAGGCACTGCCGTTGACAATATCGCACAATCCTCAATTCCACCTTCGCATCAAACCACAAATCCATATCCAAATTGCCACGCCTTGTAAGTTCGATCATCCCCACTGGATGAATCACCATACCAGTGCTCACACGGAATGATCGTTCTAATTTGACGTAACACATGTGCGAGGCTGGTGTTGCGCTCGTTCAAGACAAGAATGTCAACATAGTGGTGATCCGCGAAGCAATTCCGACACTTTCATTTTCACCCAAGCAACATCCATCGACTCTCAATTCTCCGAAGCGTTCCTACCGTTATCATCCAACTCGTCATCAACTTAACTTGCATCTTATTCATCCAACAACAATGCTCAACATAATTTTCGTTCATTTGATCAGAGTATCCCCGAGTTATTACATATCGTCTTTGATACGCCTCAATACCATCGTCGATATGCATAACTTGAACATCTTCCTTTCTCATAAGCTCAAACCCGTTGCAATCATTGCCATTATCCGAACTCGAATACTAATCAAGTCTCGCACTTATCAAGATCCAATCGGTTGTAACTACTTAACATCATCGTGACATAATTTTCAATTTCACATATCCATTCCCATATCCCTAACTCGCACTTCTAATCGTGCTACCGATCCATCGCGTTAACCCAAATTTGTTCGCACAATTTCTCCGTACTTACTCAACATATTCCGAAGAAGTCTCCGTACTAACTCAACATAAGTTCGACCGGGTCGGCCATTTCCTCAACGTAACATTCATTCGCATATGTTCGGGCTATCGTTCGACTTATACTTAGCGAATCCTCGTCCGACGTATCCTCCGTAAGTACGACTTCGCACATAATCGTTCAACTCTATTCATCAAGGCATACTCGCATCGACTTCTCTTAATTTATTCCCAATCAAGTCTCGGTACTACACGTCCGTTGCGGACAAATATATCGTAACATCATAATTTTCTCGACGTAACCTATTGCAAGTCACCAACCGGCTTAACATAACCATCGCGAAGTGGTATCCTATATACCACTCAGGATCGAGCCTATCGTTATCGACACAATACTTCGCTATACTTGCCCGCATAATTGGTATTGCATATACCACTCGAAATCGAGTCATTACTCGACATCACACTTCGTGTAGGTCCGACTTCTATCTCAACTTAACCGTCCCGTATGGCGATCCTTCCGATCCCAGCTCTAACGTTAGCTCAAGTTTGACATACATTCGATCTAACCGTACCATGGCGATCATCTCGATCCCACCCGCAACATTCGCTTATTCAAAGCTCAACGCGACATACGGCCAACATAACGTTCGCCCACACAACTCGACTTAGCGACCAACTCAACTCGTACAATCGCATCCGCGATCTTCGAATCCCGCTCGTTGCAGCTCGTGCAGCAACTTAGTCTCGATACTTAAGGTCTTTACTCAATCTCGCACAACATATCGCTATCCATCCGCATAGCCATACTACGCACATCATACCGTACCGACTCGTTGCGCTGATGCAACGAACGATCCACGACTTGCTGCACTCCGTGCAACCGATAACACATAACCATTCGCCTAGCCACATAATACGTATCGCCTCACATATCGACCCGTTGCACTTCGTGCAACCAACAACACATATCTCTCGTACTTCGTGCGATCGCCAATACATAACTCCTCGTACTGCATGCGACCAACAACACATAACTCTTCGCACTTCATGCAACCAACATCACCATATTCGTTGCACTTCGTGCAATCAACATCCCATAACCCGTTGCACCTCGTGCAACCAACACTCTCCGATGGCACCCGGAGATCACGTAATAGTCACGACATACTTGTGGCAGACGTATGCAACTTAATATAGACTTATTGTATGGAACATCCAATGTAGCGTCGAGCAGATCCATGAGCCATGCGGTTGCGGAAACAACTTAGAGTCAACTGAATTTCGATATCGAAGCAACTGAGGGTCAAAGAGATTCACGCACGGTCCAAAGGATGGAACCGCTCTGATACCAACTTGTCACGCCCCGACCCGGGAAATCGCTCGTCCTCGCTAGATTTAACCCGAATCATCGTCCTCGCTGGGGCGTGATGCCGCACGAGCCTGGATTTGCGCTCGTGCAAGGCAAGATAACAGGTTCACGTAGAACTATCTCAAATCGATAACATAAGCAGCGGAAGAAAACAAAGAATAACATAAGAATCTCTTTTATTCATATTGAACTGAAGGTTACAAAGGCTCTGAATAGCCCAATACATATGCCAATTGGCTACAACGCTCATGATCTCTCTAGCTCACAAAGGATTACATTGTTCCATACATTATGCCTCTGTATAGCCACCAAGTAGTCTTCGGCCGAACATCTCCATGTCGCAAGTCCGAACGCATATGTGGAAGCTCCTCTTGTCACGACCCGCACCCTAGAGTAAGGGCACGAGAAGTGGGTACGTCCAGCCTACGCCGCAGTGTCGGCGGTAGAACGCTGTCCTAGGTCAATCATCTAACAGTATAAGGTACCTGTACAGTTTATACTCTCCGAATGGAGGTGACAAATAGAAAACAATCTCAATCACATCTAGGGTAGAAGAACGAAGAACAGATAGATAGTAACTCAAAGAGAACCATAGCATAGATGAAATAAGACTAAGTGTCTAAGATACATAACATCCAGAATGTTAACTCATAATACAATAAGTCTAAGAGTCTATACATCTCCACATCTCAAAATACAACACAGAATGTGAGACAAAAAGTAAATATAGAAAGACTGCCTAGTCTAAACTGGTCTAGACTACTGGAACAACATCCTCAGCTGCAGGTGGAACCTGCTGAGGGTCCTCAATACAAGTATCATCTAGTCCTGCTCCATAATAGGTAGACACCAGGGCCTCATCCTCATCCTCTGTAATATTTTCAACAGGTCCAATCAGGACGGGAACGAGCACAATACATCTCACGCAGTGCATATCAGGTTAGGAAATACGATACAGGCAATAGAGTAAGATACATGAACTGCTGAAAGGAAATATACGCTGTAAAAGAGATAGCTGTAATGAAATATCTACTGTATATAGAGAACTGTAGTGACTAGTGATGTAGAGCACAAGATAGGCATGTGAATGGCTAGAATTTATACATGACTATACTACTGAGTTTGTACATGACTACACTACTTTGGAATTATTCACATGTCCACTTCTACTCCCCCGTACCCCAATCAATACACAAGGATCTATACAAGTTACGTTATTGTACATGATATCACATGGGGCCCATAAAAGGGTGCACATGATAGTATACATGAGAGCTCAGTAAACATGAGAGTACATGATCACATGAGTGTACATGAATAATGAAAGCATAGGAGTACATGATGATAGTGAAACACACATAACATGAAGTACCCGATGCTCCCGAGGGGGATAACATCTCATGTAAAGATCCATATAGTACCAATCCGTGTTACCAACGTGACAGCAACAAGTAAAGTAATCTAGAGCGAGAAGTAAAGCCTGAACAAGTATGAAACGGTCAGAGAATGTACTCGCCTGATAACTGAATGTCTGAAGAGGATATACTGTCTGAGGAGAGGTGTCTGGCTCCTAATCAGAGCAATACAAGTCACAATGTGTTCTAAATAGTAAATATGAAGTCTACTATGCAAACTACATGATTCTAGGTCAATCTGGTCAAAAGTCAACTCTTGGTCAACTCTGGTCAACTCTAAAGTCAAACTAGTCAAGGTTAAGTCAATACTAGTCAAACTAGTTAGGATTTTAGTCAAACTAGTCAAACTAGTTGATTTAGGTCATTCCTAGTCATTTCTAGGTGTTCTAGGTCAACTTTGCCCTAAAGTTGACTTTGGTCAACTTTCAGTCAACAAGGGTCAACATGGGTTTTTGGGTCATTAGGGCTAGCCCCAACCATAGGCCAATAATCCTAGGCCATAGGCCAGTGTCATAGGTTTCACATAAACCTATACTAGAAATCATATATATATGTATATATCTATATATAGATATATATCTATCTACTACCCATATACCCATATATGGATACTATATACAATACAAACCCACATACATACATATATATATAATCACTATATGAAAACTAATACAAATATATATATATATATATCAATATATATATATATATATACCTATATATATATATAAACTCATATATATATAATATATATATAGAGAGGGAAGAAGAGAGAGAGACTGAATGAGAGAGAGGGAATGAAAGACAGTGAGAAGGAGGGGTTTTGTTCCAGGAATTCTGGAACCAATCCAGAACCACACACACACATACATAACACATATACATACATATATGTATATACATATAACTTCACACACACACAACCAAATCTCCCCAAATTCGACCTACACTCACAAATACATATATACTACGCATATACTCACTAAAATACACTAGTCCAATACATTAAACCCAAGTAAAATCGATTTGAAAATCGATTTCCAAAAACTGGAAAAATAGCCTAAACTGTTAACAGTGCACTGTTGCACTCGAAATGAGGGTAATTCGAATACACACCACAAAACAAGCTAAGGCTCGCAACTAACGGTTGGTAACTAACCCCCCATAGATACTCTAGTGTCCTAGGACACTGACACGACACCACGACACGTTTTCACGTGTCCAAACACGAGAAAACACGACTCGGGTAAACACTGATACGCGTATACACGCACAGCGTCGTGCACGCGTGTACTTCGCTCTAGGACACGGCACACGTGTCTAGAAGTCTCGTGCACGTGTAGGTAGGTTCGCCTAGGGTTGGTCTAGGGTTTAGGTAGCCTGTATCGTGTCCACGTGTCCTCTGGACACGACACGAAGGCCGTATCAGTCGTGAAAACACGACTGATACGCACTGTTCTGCGCCGCGTCGTGCAGAGATGCACGTGTCTCGTGCACACGACACGAGCCACGTGGAATCTCGTGCTCGTGTCCACGTGTAGCCCACATGATGGGCTACACTCTCGTGCAAACACGAGGTGTCATTGTGTCGTGTCCGCGCGACACGAGACGCGCGAAGTTGACACTGTGCGTGCGTGTATTGTCAGTGCACGACCAGTGCACGTGTCCGTGTGTCCTCTACACGACACAAAGTGTCGTGAAACCTTGGGGAAGTGTGCGCAGACACTGCCCCCGTGTCCACACCAATTTTCACGTGTCCACGTCGTGTCTACAGTGAGTATGAAGTGTCAGTGAGCAGGGGATGAACAGTGTGTCTGTGCACTGTCAATACTCGAGTTCGTGTCCGATTTGGACACGAAAAGGGACACGATGCGTGCTCAGTCAAGTGGGGTTAGGGTTAGCAAGTCCAGGGCTAGGTGTTTGTGTAAAAAGTTTTGCAAAACACAATATTTGAATCCATTGAGACATTTAATCAAACACAATTTCCTAGTCTAGGATACGTGTCCGATACGGACACCAAAACACACCAAAATCCCACCAAACTTTACCCACAGTATGGTTAACCTTATATGAATGCATTTATGAAATAAAAACAGGAATTAGACTAGGTTTGGACATATTTACCTATTGGTGAAATTCCAAGGAAAATCAATGAAAAGAGGGTGTTGTGATCTCGAACTCGACGATGCCCAAGCTCCCAAATTCTAGATTTCTTGCTTCCCTTAGCTCCCTAGATGTTGTAGGGTTCCAATGCAAAAGACTAGAGTCAATTTGGATCACAAATGATCAAGTTATGGGTGTTTGAAGAAAATGGGATTTTCTATGAATTAAATTCATGTAAATTATTCATGAATTAATACAATGGGTTTTATAGAATTATGGGCTGCCAAGGGGGGTTTCTTGGCTGCCATGGGGTAGGGGGGGGGGTTGTCCTTGGGTTGCTTACAAGCTAAGGGAAGGACTTTGGTGTAAAGGGTTTAGATATTTTGAGGTTTTTAAGGAAAATATCCTTAAAGTAAATATCATGATATTTATCCTACTTTAACCAATGCAAAATATCTATCCTCAAGCCTCTAGGTTAGTGGCTAACCTCTAGATTAGGGCTAAACTAGGTTAGGGGCTCTCATGACACTTAACAATAATTAAATAATATTAAAATCACATAATTACAATTAATTCCAAATAAATCCTAGAAAATTACCAAAATACCCTTTAGGCTAAAAATCACTAATTTGAGGTTCTAAGCCTATGGCTAAGTTCTCATGGTCATGACAACTTCTAGGTTAGAGAAAACTAGGGTTTACACTAAGGTTTACTAACAAGGTCACAAAGTCATAAGTCATGACTTAGCATGACTTTAGAAATGGTTTATCTTAACTAAAATCACCAGAAAATCACACCATGACTAAAATACCACTAATAAATAATAAAAATAATAAATTTTTCAAAAATCCCCAATTTTCAGAAACAGGGTGTTACAAGTCTACCCACCTTAGAAGAATTTCGTCCTCGAAATTTAGATGGTCGTACTCCTTCTAGGTCAAACCTCCAATAATCAAGGACGAAGCCACTACCTAGGCAACATACAAGGTCAACAAGCAAAATATGGGTAGTAGACCTATACTGGGTCATGTCCCAAAAATTGGCTGGCAGTTTCAGGTCATAAGGTGTCCTGAATTCAAATCGAAGCCAAAAGTAACTCCATGGAGTAAATCAGGATGAAGTCTTGGGTCAGGAAAATCGTACTAAGAAAATGAAGCACACAATGGTATGTCTGAGTGGGACACTAAGGTCATGGGTGTAGTATGTCATGTCTAGGTTACGTATGTGAAGTCAGTTTTGAGAAAACAACTAGTCTTGTGCTCCAAATTTAAAAGTCACGATAGTGTACCTACGATGATCATAATTCAGGGTGGGAAGGGTCTATGGTCTAAATTTAAGCCAAAATTTGTGATGCAATAGTGGTACCAGGGGGGCAGGTTAAATGGAACAGTCTAAGGTCTCATCTAGGTGCACTAGTCATTCTAGATCAATACTGTCCTATGGTATCAAAATGTACAAGCAATCTAAGGTGTCCAAATTGGGAATGTAAGGAAACAACAATCATCAAGGCTATAGGCCGTCTACCATCCTATATAAAAATGGGTCATTAATAAGTGAGAAATCATTAAAGTTACCATTCCATAAAGTGGTAAAAGAAAATTGAAAATTTAGGCACAAACAATCACAATTAGATTTTTGTCTCGACACGATCTAAGTTGATCAATTTCAGGATAAATCGAGATTTGGGCAAGATGAAAAATTAATGAAATCGAGTATGAGCATGAGCATCCAATGATGAAGATCCAGGTCATGATAAATTTAATTCAACTGGATACGAATACGAGGTTCATAGGTGATAAAATAATTCCAAGGAAAATTGTCAAGGCTGTTGTGGATAAGATTCTAGGATAAGTTTAACTGTCTCCATCCACGTAGATTAATATATGAAAAAGCGAACCAAAACGCAATAGGTTGATCAGACCATCATGCGCCGGTTCTGATTAGACAATATGTTAGTGGGTGGCCACCCAATAAATATGTCATGACCAAGCTCGAAAATAGATAAGCTTGCAAAACTAAGGCTAATTTAGCTGCACAAGATATAAGGATGGTAATGATGAAAGAAATTACATAGTCCAAGTTTCTTAGCCAACGGGTCAAGTAATCAGATAAGGTACAAGGTTAAGTATTCAAGGATTCAAGTAGAACACCATCACATGCCAGGTCGAAAGAATTGAACCAAGGTGGATTTCTAATTGAAATAAGAATAAATTTAGTATCATGGCAGAGGTTATAGTTTAGCCATTTGACCAGAAAATCATATCAAGAAAATAGAGTACAGGGAGACGGATTTTAGTAGAACATGGAATACCTACATGAAGGTAGGCTAGTCTAGGTCTTATATGTGAAGTTTGTTGGGAGGTAACAGCTAGTGTTTATAATCTGAATATCTAAGTCACGGTAAAGGACGTCCAATGATCTAGAATAGAAAGTGGTAGTTCGAGACGTGACAAATTGATGCAAAAATTGAAGAGGATCAAATTAACCCATGAAATAAAATTAATCAGGAGTCCAGTAAATAATTTAGGAACACTGTCCTAGGGATTTATAGGCTACTAGATGAATATAGTTAGGGTTCGATCAATCAAGGGTCAAGGTTAGAAGGTCTCAATAAAGTCTTGATTTGAGGAAATGTCGAGTAAGTCAGGTTTGGGATACAGTCACATAGATTGGTAGAAAGAGTTTAAACAAGATGCAAACTAGAGAGGACAGTTCATTTTAATGAAAGGCAATTAGCAAGAGGATTAGATGGCAAGAAACAAAATAAGAGTTTTCTCATAATTGTGATTGAGCACCCTAAAAATAAAGATATTAATCTAACACTAAGAAATTAAAATCAACAACTACAAAATTTTTTTTTTTTTAAAATCATCAACTAATACCAGGATTCAAAGTTCTACAGTGAGTCCTCCAAAATCAAATTCAATCAAGAGAAAAGGAGTTTAAATCGTAATTTCAAATGAGATTCTCAAGGGTTATCCCAGGAATCTCTCAAGTATCCTAGCAGTGATTGAGTATCCATTCTCTCTAAGCCTATTCCTCTAATCCTATCGCAGGCTGTAGTGATACTCTAGTTCGAATACCACTACATAAACTCGACCTGCATGGGCCACCACTAAAAACGTGTCACGACCCGCACCCTAGAGTAAGGGCACGAGAAGTGGGTACGTCCAGCCTACGCCGCAGTGTCGGCGGTAGAACGCTGTCCTAGGTCAATCATCTAACAGTATAAGGTACCTGTACAGTTTATACTCTCCGAATGGAGGTGACAAATAGAAAACAATCTCAATCACATCTAGGGTAGAAGAACGAAGAACAGATAGATAGTAACTCAAAGAGAACCATAGCATAGATGAAATAAGACTAAGTGTCTAAGATACATAACATCCAGAATGTTAACTCATAATACAATAAGTCTAAGAGTCTATACATCTCCACATCTCAAAATACAACACAGAATGTGAGACAAAAAGTAAATATAGAAAGACTGCCTAGTCTAAACTGGTCTAGACTACTGGAACAACATCCTCAGCTGCAGGTGGAACCTGCTGAGGGTCCTCAATACAAGTATCATCTAGTCCTGCTCCATAATAGGTAGACACCAGGGCCTCATCCTCATCCTCTGTAATATTTTCAACAGGTCCAATCAGGACGGGAACGAGCACAATACATCTCACGCAGTGCATATCAGGTTAGGAAATACGATACAGGCAATAGAGTAAGATACATGAACTGCTGAAAGGAAATATACGCTGTAAAAGAGATAGCTGTAATGAAATATCTACTGTATATAGAGAACTGTAGTGACTAGTGATGTAGAGCACAAGATAGGCATGTGAATGGCTAGAATTTATACATGACTATACTACTGAGTTTGTACATGACTACACTACTTTGGAATTATTCACATGTCCACTTCTACTCCCCCGTACCCCAATCAATACACAAGGATCTATACAAGTTACGTTATTGTACATGATATCACATGGGGCCCATAAAAGGGTGCACATGATAGTATACATGAGAGCTCAGTAAACATGAGAGTACATGATCACATGAGTGTACATGAATAATGAAAGCATAGGAGTACATGATGATAGTGAAACACACATAACATGAAGTACCCGATGCTCCCGAGGGGGATAACATCTCATGTAAAGATCCATATAGTACCAATCCGTGTTACCAACGTGACAGCAACAAGTAAAGTAATCTAGAGCGAGAAGTAAAGCCTGAACAAGTATGAAACGGTCAGAGAATGTACTCGCCTGATAACTGAATGTCTGAAGAGGATATACTGTCTGAGGAGAGGTGTCTGGCTCCTAATCAGAGCAATACAAGTCACAATGTGTTCTAAATAGTAAATATGAAGTCTACTATGCAAACTACATGATTCTAGGTCAATCTGGTCAAAAGTCAACTCTTGGTCAACTCTGGTCAACTCTAAAGTCAAACTAGTCAAGGTTAAGTCAATACTAGTCAAACTAGTTAGGGTTTTAGTCAAACTAGTCAAACTAGTTGATTTAGGTCATTCCTAGTCATTTCTAGGTGTTCTAGGTCAACTTTGCCCTAAAGTTGACTTTGGTCAACTTTCAGTCAACAAGGGTCAACATGGGTTTTTGGGTCATTAGGGCTAGCCCCAACCATAGGCCAATAATCCTAGGCCATAGGCCAGTGTCATAGGTTTCACATAAACCTATACTAGAAATCATATATATATGTATATATCTATATATAGATATATATCTATCTACTACCCATATACCCATATATGGATACTATATACAATACAAACCCACATACATACATATATATATAATCACTATATGAAAACTAATACAAATATATATATATATCAATATATATATATATATATACCTATATATATATATAAACTCATATATATATATAATATATATATAGAGAGGGAAGAAGAGAGAGAGACTGAATGAGAGAGAGGGAATGAAAGACAGTGAGAAGGAGGGGTTTTGTTCCAGGAATTCTGGAACCAATCCAGAACCACACACACACATACATAACACATATACATACATATATGTATATACATATAACTTCACACACACACAACCAAATCTCCCCAAATTCGACCTACACTCACAAATACATATATACTACGCATATACTCACTAAAATACACTAGTCCAATACATTAAACCCAAGTAAAATCGATTTGAAAATCGATTTCCAAAAACTGGAAAAATAGCCTAAACTGTTAACAGTGCACTGTTGCACTCGAAATGAGGGTAATTCGAATACACACCACAAAACAAGCTAAGGCTCGCAACTAACGGTTGGTAACTAACCCCCCATAGATACTCTAGTGTCCTAGGACACTGACACGACACCACGACACGTTTTCACGTGTCCAAACACGAGAAAACACGACTCGGGTAAACACTGATACGCGTATACACGCACAGCGTCGTGCACGCGTGTACTTCGCTCTAGGACACGGCACACGTGTCTAGAAGTCTCGTGCACGTGTAGGTAGGTTCGCCTAGGGTTGGTCTAGGGTTTAGGTAGCCTGTATCGTGTCCACGTGTCCTCTGGACACGACACGAAGGCCGTATCAGTCGTGAAAACACGACTGATACGCACTGTTCTGCGCCGCGTCGTGCAGAGATGCACGTGTCTCGTGCACACGACACGAGCCACGTGGAATCTCGTGCTCGTGTCCACGTGTAGCCCACATGATGGGCTACACTCTCGTGCAAACACGAGGTGTCATTGTGTCGTGTCCGCGCGACACGAGACGCGCGAAGTTGACACTGTGCGTGCGTGTATTGTCAGTGCACGACCAGTGCACGTGTCCGTGTGTCCTCTACACGACACAAAGTGTCGTGAAACCTTGGGGAAGTGTGCGCAGACACTGCCCCCGTGTCCACACCAATTTTCACGTGTCCACGTCGTGTCTACAGTGAGTATGAAGTGTCAGTGAGCAGGGGATGAACAGTGTGTCTGTGCACTGTCAATACTCGAGTTCGTGTCCGATTTGGACACGAAAAGGGACACGATGCGTGCTCAGTCAAGTGGGGTTAGGGTTAGCAAGTCCAGGGCTAGGTGTTTGTGTAAAAAGTTTTGCAAAACACAATATTTGAATCCATTGAGACATTTAATCAAACACAATTTCCTAGTCTAGGATACGTGTCCGATACGGACACCAAAACACACCAAAATCCCACCAAACTTTACCCACAGTATGGTTAACCTTATATGAATGCATTTATGAAATAAAAACAGGAATTAGACTAGGTTTGGACATATTTACCTATTGGTGAAATTCCAAGGAAAATCAATGAAAAGAGGGTGTTGTGATCTCGAACTCGACGATGCCCAAGCTCCCAAATTCTAGATTTCTTGCTTCCCTTAGCTCCCTAGATGTTGTAGGGTTCCAATGCAAAAGACTAGAGTCAATTTGGATCACAAATGATCAAGTTATGGGTGTTTGAAGAAAATGGGATTTTCTATGAATTAAATTCATGTAAATTATTCATGAATTAATACAATGGGTTTTATAGAATTGTGGGCTGCCAAGGGGGGTTTCTTGGCTGCCATGGGGTAGGGGGGGGTTGTCCTTGGGTTGCTTACAAGCTAAGGGAAGGACTTTGGTGTAAAGGGTTTAGATATTTTGAGGTTTTTAAGGAAAATATCCTTAAAGTAAATATCATGATATTTATCCTACTTTAACCAATGCAAAATATCTATCCTCAAGCCTCTAGGTTAGTGGCTAACCTCTAGATTAGGGCTAAACTAGGTTAGGGGCTCTCATGACACTTAACAATAATTAAATAATATTAAAATCACATAATTACAATTAATTCCAAATAAATCCTAGAAAATTACCAAAATACCCTTTAGGCTAAAAATCACTAATTTGAGGTTCTAAGCCTATGGCTAAGTTCTCATGGTCATGACAACTTCTAGGTTAGAGAAAACTAGGGTTTACACTAAGGTTTACTAACAAGGTCACAAAGTCATAAGTCATGACTTAGCATGACTTTAGAAATGGTTTATCTTAACTAAAATCACCAGAAAATCACACCATGACTAAAATACCACTAATAAATAATAAAAATAATAAATTTTTCAAAAATCCCCAATTTTCAGAAACAGGGTGTTACACCTCTTGAACGCCAAGGACACCATGCCTCGGCACGTCCAAGCCAAGCTCCGCTCCGAGCCGATCATAACCTGAACCTGTACATAAACTAGTGGGGGTTTAGTACTTTCGTCCTCGCTTCGCACTGATCAAGACCCGCTCGCACCCAAACCAAACACTTATTCATTTAGTGAGCATGCATATTACTTTGTGGTCTTTCTATTTAGCCTTAGGATCAGTTTCATGGCAAAACTTAACATAGCACATTGTTATAATGTGTCACCACATCCCGTGTTCCTGCAGCAGATACAGTTAGCCATAACATAAACGTAAACATAGTGTTCGTGCTCATGCCGTCCCATTTTCCTTAGCCTGCAGTGGTTAGAACTTAACATAAGCAAACATATGATTCACGCAACCGACCATTCATAAACATAAACATATGCATAATGGGTGGCAGGCCCTGCGCCTGCACCCAGCTCTCATCTCAGCCCACCGGCCCTAACTATATGAAGGTCACGGTGTTTCGCACCGTAATGGACTTGGCATCTCATATGTGTAAGCCTACAATCGCTTCGATACGGGTTGCTAGCCCAGTATCCAAAGGATCCCAAACTTACGGATATCATAGCTTATCACAGTACTGGACGGTCGCAATCCGTCCGAGTATTGTGCACCATAAATACCACACATAATTCCCTCCTAGGCCGAACGGTCCCGGCGCCCCGGCGTAACCGTTCGAGGGAAGCCGCACCCGTGCACGGGCAATCCGAGTCCATTGACCATGCAATACGTTCCATATCATACAATCCATAGCATACCAGCCGATCTCGTATTCCATAAACATAGTGTCGCACATAAACGGTTTCCCGTACCATAAACATAATCCACCATAAATATGGGGAGCTCCGTCGGCGTTATGCCCCAACACATCCATATTGATGCACGACGCCCAACGGCTTTGTCATCTCGTACTCATAATCACGCGTCCCGTTCATAATGTTAATCGTATAGCCTACTTCCGTATTTACTTAGTCTTTTCGTAGCATAAGTGCACAAAGGCACGCTCAGCACTGTATTCAATGTTCTACGCCTAGAGTTCAATGTTCTCGGAGCCGTGCACCTGATGCACATCTCGATGTTGTCTTTCAATGTTCTACCATCATGCCCTATCGCGACTCGTGCACTTGATGCACGTCGCTTCAATTGTTCGATTGTTCAATATTCTATCTTAGTGTTCGACACATACTCAAACCTTTTGTCGCCGAGCCACGCTCGCTAATTCGATAACATCTTACGCATACCATAACATATTTTATTAAGACGTGAAGGAATAGGGAGAGAGAGTCAAGAACCCGCCCACCTTAAGCCGATACGCCTTGTCGTTTTGCCGATTGAAGCGTCTCGCTTCCATAACTCGATCGCATAGCTAACTCTTGGACTTAGCCATTCCTTTGCTCTACTCGGTCGATTTGGCCTATCGTGCCCATGCCATAATCCGTTGCAGGGCCTCGATTTGGTTTCGCGGACACTTCATTGCATAAGGTAAAATGCCGACCTCTTATCGTCCAGCGTAAAAGCATAGCCTGTACACCAGATCAACCAACATTAGCACTTGCTCAAGCGGGACTTACTCTTTGCATTGATTCGATTCATAGATTCCAACCGACTCAAAGCTTACCTTTGGCCAACGCAACACTTGCATCGATTCGCATCGATACCTTATCGGGTCAACGTAACTCTTCGAGTCAACAACTCATCGTAATGCACCGATGCGGAGCGGGGCATTACAGCCAGACCGAGTTCGGCCAGAACTCGGCCTGGGACCGAGTTCGGCCCGAACTCGGTGGCCCAGTTCCAGAAGCTCCCCTTTGGAGCAGCAACAGCAGTAGCAACTCATCGTTGCCTACTTTCCGAGCTTCTTCGACACCGAACGGCGCTCGTCGCACTCCGGGATCTTCTCCACATAGGTTGGGAACCCCACCCACTCCAACAAATCTCCCCCTTCACAACTATGGGGAGGATATCGTCATCCCGACGATTTGCCTGCAGTACTCAAACTTTCTCCTTGGTAGAATCTTCGTGAACATATCAGCTCCGTTGTCATCTGTATGAACCTTCTCAAGCTCCGCGTCCTTCTTCTCAACCACATCCCGTATCCAATGATACCGAGTCTCGATGTGTTTGGACCGGCTATGAAACGTCTGATTCTTCACAAGGTGAATCGCACTCTGACTGTCGCAAAGCAAAGTATACTCCTCTTGCTTCAGTCCCATTTCCTGCAGCAGCTTCTTCATCCACAGCAACTCCTTGCAAGCCTCCATCGCTGCAATGTACTCTGCCTCTGTCGTTGACAAGGCAACACACTTCTGCAACTGCGACTGCCACGACACCGCTCCTTCCGCAAACATCATCACGTAGTCCGAAGTCGACCGCCTCGTGTCTACATCTCCAGCCATATCAGCGTCGGTATACCCAACCAGCTTCGGCTCGTCACCACCAAAGGAAAGTCTCCAACCAGCAGTGTCCTGAAGATATCGTAGAATCTACTTGACCGCACTCCAATGTACCCTTCCAGGATTTGAAAGATACCTGCTAACCGTACCAACTGCATGAGCAATATCTGGCCTCGTACACACCATGGCATGCATAAGGCTTCCCACAGCTGAGGCATATGGAACCCGTTCCATATCTTCCTTTTCGTCCTCGGTAGATGGACACTGCTCCTCAGTGAGCTTAAAGTGAGCCGCAAGGGGGCAACTCACTTTCTTCGACCAGTCCATACCGAAACGCTGAAGTACCCGGTGAATATACTTCTTTTGGGACAAATGTAGCAGCTTGGACTCCCTCTCTCTGCTGATCTCCATCCCAAGAATAGTCTTCGCTGCGCCCAAATCCTTCATAGAGAAGGCCGTGCCCAGTTGGCGCTTCAGCTCCGCTATCCTAGTGGCATTCCGACCCACTAATAGCATATCATCAACATAGAGCAACAAAATGATAAAATCATCCTCGACAAAATACCTCACAAATGCACAATGGTCCGACGTCGTCCGTGCATAACCATGCTCCCCCATAAACGACTCAAACTTCCTGTACCACTGCCTCGGAGCCTGCTTCAGACCATACAAGCTCTTCCTCAACCGGCAGACCAAATATGACTTGCCCTTCTCACAGAATCTCTCTGGTTGCTCCATGTACAACTCCTCCTCAAGATCACCGTGGAGGAATGCCGTATTCACATCCATCTGCTCGACCTCCAAGTCGAGACTGGCTGCTAATGCTAGCACCACCCGAATAGACGAATGCTTGACGACAGGCGAAAAGATCTCATCATAATCCA
Source organism: Iris pallida (assembly GCA_029216955.1). Taxonomy (NCBI): domain Eukaryota; kingdom Viridiplantae; phylum Streptophyta; class Magnoliopsida; order Asparagales; family Iridaceae; genus Iris; species Iris pallida. The sequence continues at coordinate 25,881,180 of JANAVB010042020.1, read as the reverse complement.
CGCCTTTCCGCTGACCGTAGCCTTTAACTACCAGTCTCGTTTTGTATCGAGGGCGAGTAGCATCATCCGTCTGCTTCACTCTAAACACCCATCGATTCTTCAAAGCCTTCTTGCCCTTTGGCAACCGCACCAGCTCATAAGTAGAATTAGTGTGCAAGGAACTCATCTCCTCCTGCATGGCCTCCATCCACTCCTGCCTGTGTTCGTCTTCCATAGCCTCTGCAAAACTTTCGGGCTCTCCCCCGTCAGTCAATAGCACATACTCATCCGGTGAGTATCTCGTAGATGGTCGACGATCTCTGTCGCTCATTCTCAGTAGAGCCACTGGTGCTGGCTGTATACCAACAACCTCCTCCCCTTCAGGAACTGCTTCCCCGGCATGCTCATCCTCCTGAGGGACACCCTGACCACCATCAACAGGCTGATGATCAAGGTTGGGAGCTACTCCATGTACTGGCTCCCCCATAACTGGATCCTCTGCGATGTCCTCTGGAAACTGCTCGAAGCGAAATGACTCTAACTCAGGCAATTCCTCAGCCTCAGAAGGCGTCTCGAAATCCTGAGTGTTGGTCATGGTCTGATCCTCGACGAACACCACGTCCCTGCTTCTGTAGAGCTTTCTTTCCACGGGGTCGTAGAGTCTATAGCCAAACTCATCCCGACCGTAGCCGACAAAGACGCATCGCCTCGTCTTCGGCTGAAGTTTGGTCCTCTCGTCCTTCGGTACATGCACGAAGGCCTTACAGCCAAACGTCCGCAGGTGATTGTATGACGGCTCTTTGCCGTACCATACTTTGTCAGGCACATCACCCTGCAAAGGAGCAATAGGAGACAAATTAATAACATAAGCAGCTGTGAGAAGAGCCTCACCCCAATAACTGCCCGACAAGTTTGCTTTTGACAGCAAACACCGCACCCTCTCCATCAGTGTCCTGTTCATGCGCTCCGCTACACCATTGAGCTGAGGTGTCTTTGGCGGAGTCTTCTGGTGTCGTATCCCCTGTTCTCTGCAATACGTATCAAAGGGACCAATGTATTTGCCGCCATTGTCGGACCGAACACACAATAACTTCTTGTCCGTCTCTCTTTCAACAGAGGCCTGAAACTCTTTAAAAGTGGGCAGCACCTGATCCTTGGTCTTTAAGGCATAGACCCAAACCTTCCTGGAACAGTCATCAATAAAGGTTACAAAGTAAGAAGCACCACCAAAAGATTTTACCTTCATAGGACCGCAGACATCCGAGTGAATCAACTCGAGCAACGCCGGCTTCCTTGAACTTGGGTGGATTTGGAAAGACACCCTATTTTGCTTCCCAGCTAAACAGTGCGTGCACTTCTCCAACTTTGTAGACTTGAGCCCTGGAATCACTTTCCTGTTCACCAAGTAGCTCATCCCCTTCTCGCTGATATGGCCGAGCCGCCTGTGCCACAACTCGGTAGACGCATCACTGACTGCGTTCACCTCCTGTGCCTCCTGTGCGCTCCCCTCCATATAGTAGAGACCGGACTTCTTGCTTCCTCTGGCGATCACCATCGAACCCCTGGAAAGCTTCCACTGACTATTTCCGAAGAGACCGAAGAATCCCTCGTCATCCAACCTTCCAACCGACATCAGGTTGAAACGGATATCAGGGACATGACGAACATCTTTGAGAACAAGAACCGCACCCGTCTTCGTTCTCAAATGCACATCTCCTACGGCAACCGCCTTCGACACATCTCCATTGTCCATCTTCAACACTCCACAGTCGCCTGTTGTGTAAGTGGCAAATAGTGCCCTGTTGTGAGATACATGTGCTGAAGCCCCTGAGTCCACCAGCCAAGAATTGTCATCGCAGGCGAGGTTTGTGATGACCTCATCACCTATGACGATCACATCGCCTCCATGCATCGAGGCCGCCGCTGTAGTGTTCTCTTCTTGCTTTCCCTTGTCGCCCTTCTTCTCTCTCTTCCAAGCAAAACAGTTCTGTTTGATGTGGCCCTTCTTACCACAATGGTAACACTCTGAGTCCTCGTAACGACCCTTGGACTTCCCCCTGCTCTTGTCTCTGCCACCACCTAGACCCCTGCTTTTGCCCCTTCCGCGGCTCTCTGAAACCAATGCCTCTGAGTGGTGGGATGTGGATGAAGTGTCCTGAGAACGTCTCCGCATCTCTTCATTCAGCACCCCGCTCTTGGCAAACTCCAGACTGACCACGCCCTCTGGAGCAGAAGCGATCATAGATACTCGTACGGTCTCCCACGAGTCTGGCAATGTACACAGCAGCCATAGTCTCTGAACTTCGTCGTCGAACTTGACTCCCATAGAAGATAGCTGGTCAACCACGCCCTGGAACTCACTCAAGTGGTCCGAAATAGACGCCCCATCCTTGTATCGCAGACCCATCATCGTTCGGATCAGGAATAACTTGTTTACCCCGGTCTTCTTCGCATACAAGGATTCCAGCTTATCCCACAACGTCTTCGCGTGCTCAATATTGGCAACGTGGTTGTATACGTTCTCGTCCACAAACTGCCGTATGTACCCACACACTTGTATATGCTCGAATGTCCAGTCCTCCTCGGATTTATCACTGGGCTTCTCGGATGCAAACACGGGTAGATGCAGCTTCTTGACAAATAGCAAATCCTTCATCTTGCTCCGCCAACAGTGATAGTTGGTGCCGTTCAGGTTCAACATGCGCACCGGCTTCGCGTCCATCTCTCTTCTCTAGTTTCTGTCAACTCCTGACACCCTTCTGAATTCCAGAACCTGGCTCTGATACCACTCTGTTGGGAAAGAAACGCGAAAACCTTTCCCCAAACTAGAAAGTACCTGGGAGAGAACCGAGCAAACAACGCACAAATCAAAACACCAAACACAATCACGCAGACACAGAGAATTTTTGACGTGAAAAACTCTTGCAGAAAAAACCACGGGACGATCGGAGTCCAACCCTGAGAAGCCTCCACTAATGGAATAGAAGAATTACACCCTCTACAAACTCCTCCCGATCCAAATCGGATCCCCACAACACTCAGAAGTAAGAACAATGATTACAAGGCTACGAAGAGCGAGAACGACGAGTAGAGATTACCCGAACGCGATCTTCTTCGAAAAACGACCTTCAATCCTCCGTCTTCTCTCATGAAGTTGTAATGGCACTCTTGCCTCCTTCCTCTCTCTACTCTTGTTGTGTGCTACAATTGTGTTGTATATTGATTAGGGCTTGGAAATCCCAACTTAACTTCCTAATCCCGCAACAAATCTGGACCGTTTGATTTGATCAAATGGTGAAAAATCACCCAGATTTTTGCCTCAGCCCCGACGACACAGAGTTCGGCCAGAACTCTGTGTCGGACAAACAGAACCTACCAGCAACATTCTGGAATGGCCAGACCGAGTTCGGCCAGAACTCGGCCTGGGACCGAGTTTGGCCCGAACTCGGTGGCCCAGTTCCAGAAGCTCCTCTTTGGAGCAGCAACAAACACAATCATGCAGACACAGAGAATTTTTGACGTGAAAAACCCTTGCGGGAAAAACCACGGGACGATCGGAGTCCAACCCTGAGAAGCCTCCACTAATGGAATAGAAGAATTACACCCTCTACAAACTCCTCCCGATCCAAATCGGATTCCCACAACACTCAGAAGTAAGAACAATGATTACAAGGCTACGAAGAGCGAGAACGACGAGTAGAGATTACCCGAACGCGATCTCCTTCGAAAAATGACCTTCAATCCTCTGTCTTCTCTCCCGAAGTTGTAATGACACTCTTGCCTCCTTCCTCTCTCTACTCTTGTTGTGTGCTACAATTGTGTTGTATATTGATTAAGGCTTGGAAATCCCAACTTAACTCCCTAATCCCGCAACAAATCTGGACCGTTTGATTTGATCCAATGGTAAAAAATCACCCAGATTTCCGTCTCAGCCCCGACGACACAGAGTTCGGCCAGAACTCTGTGTCGGGCAAACAGAACCTACCAGCAACATTCTGGAATGGCCAGACCGAGTTCGGCCCGAACTCGGTGGCCCAGTTCTAGAAGCTCCCTTTTGGAGCAGCAACAGCAGTAGCAACTCCTCGTTGCCTACTTCCCGAACTTCTTCGACATCGAACGATGCTCGTCGTACTCCAGGATGAACTCCATATAGATTGGAAATCCCACCCACTCCAACATAAATCTCACATTGTCAATGTATGATATATACGCTGCCAAGTACCATAACGTTACTCCTGTCAGTGCTCAGTCTCGCTTGATCACTTATGAAGATCACTGTTACTTTAACGGTGATTGCTTCTTGTTCTATAAAAGAACATTTCAAGGATCCCACCCACTCGATTTACCAAATCCACGTGTCTGCACCTACATGCTCAAAAGCCTAAAAAGACATTCACCTGCTGCATGTGCAATGTGCATGAGCTGTTGAGTGCACCTAAACAAGAGAGCCAGTACTGCCAAAGCAAGCACCCCTTGCTTGACCCGCTGCCTCCTCTCTTTCTCTGCGCACGAGGAAAGATGAAGATGCCAATGCCACACTGACTGCACAGTGTGATGCTCGCTGCTGCAGTTGCATGCCACGACCGCAACCCAAAGATTCCCAGCCACCTCTCCCTCTCTCTCTCTCTCCCTCATTGCCAACTGCAAATGGACACTTTCCCGCCAAAGAAACAAACAGAAAGCCAAAAGAGAAGCACCTTGCTCATCTCTGAGCTCTGACTGAACACCACCACCCCCCCCCCCCCCCCCCCCCCCCCCCCCCCCCTCTCTCTCTCTCTCTATATATATATATATATATATATATATATATATATATATATATATATATATTTTGAAGCAATGGGTACTTGTGGCGAACTCGCCTCCACTGGGGCTCGAACTCCCGACCACTTGGGCCGCATGCATCTCTCTTAACCACTAGGCTAGAGGTCATTTGCATATATATATATATATATATATATATATATATATATATATATATGGAAGCGGATCAAAGGCCCCGCCCGCGGAGCCCCGTCGAAGCCCCGCCCCCCCTGCACCATCGGATCGCGCGGGGCCCGCGTGGGGCCCGCCCCCGCCCGCGCGATCCAACGGCTAAGGGAGGGCGGGGCTTCGGCGGGGCTCCGCGAGCGGGGCTCTCGATCCGCTCCCTATATATATATATATATATATATATATATATATATATATATATATATATATTGAGCGGATCAAAAGCTCTTCTTAGAAAATTCCCTAAAAACCTCCTCACTCTCAGCCGTCCATTTAATGTTAATATTAATGTTAATGTTAATATTAGTTTTTATTTTTATTTTTATATTAATGTTAATGTTAATATTAATATTAATGTTAATGTTAATATTAATTTTAATGTTAAGTTTAATGTTAATTTTAGTATTTAATGTTAATATTAACATTAATATTAACATTAACATTAACATTAACATTAACATTAATATTAACATTAAATGGACGGCTGAGAGTGAGGGAGTTTTCTAAGGGGGGCTTTTGATCCGCTTTTATATATATATATATATATATATATATATATATATATATATATATATATATATATATATTCACCCATCAAAACTAGAATATTTGTTCATCTTCCAACAAAAAATTGATATGTGTCAAATCCATTCAACATAAATTATTTTGAAATTGGTTTTGTAAACATTCAAAGTGGTTTTGACTAAATTTTTTTAACACGTATCAATTTTTTATTGGAAGGTGAACAAACACCCTAGTTTCGGTGAGTGCAGTGCAGCCTGGAGCTGCATATCCCGCCCAGAGGTTGCGCATTCGAGCAATAAGTGATGTGAGTGCAGTGCAGCCTAGAGCGGACGAGATGCGGTCTGGATAGGTGCGGTGCAGATACGATATTGGTGGAGGAGGCCTCCATGCCATGGTATGACTTTCGGACCGGAATGTAGCCTTCGATCAGATTTTGTTGATTGTAGACCTTCGAATCAGAATAAAAAATTACCTTCTTTCAAACACACAAATATATATATATATATATATATATATATATATATATGTATATATATATATATATATATATATATATATATATATATATATATATTCTACTATATAATAAGAAAACTTAGATGGTGAAACTTTTGAATTCCGAAAATACCCTTACATACTTATACTAATTAAAAATAGTTCATTAATTTTAATAAGGACAACTTAGTAATTAGGAAGATTACCCTTTGGTTTTCCTAAACTAATTAAGAAATGTTAAAATGCGTGCAACTCACGTGCACATATACTAGTATATATATATATATATATATATATATATATATATATATATATATATATATGAGGAAAATGTACCTAAGGTCGACCTTAGGTAAGTTACCTAAGGTCGATCTCATTTTCCTCACTTTAAAACATTTTTTTCTTGAATTTTTTTTTATGGGATTCATCTACACCTTATTGATTGGCAACATACCAAATTTCAAGAAAAAATAATATTGTTTAGCCCTCTATCTATCCATTGCAAAATCGACGGTCTAAAACTTTTCTGCTACACCGTCGATTTTGCACCTTATTGATAGGGGGCTAAACAATATTTTTTTTTTTTAAAATTTGGTATGTTGCCAATCAATAAGGTGTAGATGAATCCCATAAAAAAAAATTCAAGAAAAAAATGTTGTAAAGTGAGGAAAATGAGGTCGACCTTAGGTAACTTACCTAAGGTCGACCTTAGGTATATTTTCCTATATATATATATATATATATATATATATATATATATATATTCCTTTCACCATTCTACTCTCTTCTACTAAAACTCGGTCATGGAGGGGATGTCAAGCCTTGCATTTGCTGCGGCGGTGACCGTGGCCCTGAGCCTCACTCTCCTCCTCGCCGTCCTCCTCCTCCTCCTCGCCAACCTCTTCTGCTCCCTCCTCCGACGCAGGGGGGCGTCGCTGCGCTGCCGAGAGCCAGCTGCCTCCTCTCCGGAGGAGCCGGGCATCGACCGGCCCCTCAGCTTCCCGTTCTACGCGCACGGCGTGCTCCAGGCCCCCACCAAGTTCCTCCTCTCCGTGCCCAGCCTCGAGGAGGCGATGGCGATGGCGAAGACAGCTCGGGGGACGTCCCCTTCACCTCCTCGGAAGGCCGCGGAGGAGTTCGTGTGCATTTCCAATCCCATTTATGATGGCGTGAGCCGACAATGTGGTGGCGGTGGTGGGGATGGTAGCACTCCGTTTGTGACGCCGGAGGCCTCACCGTCGGGTTTGGAAGCGGACGACGTCGAGGAGGTGGCGGAGGCGGCGGCGGCGGAGGGCAGGGACGACTGGTCTCCTCCGTTGAAGCTTATGAAGAAGCTCCCTCCGGCGCCACAGCCGAGGACTACTCTGGCTGCGTGTCTGGTCGTCGACGGGGGGCGACGGTCTATCGCCACGTCCACCGAGACCAACAGGCCGTCCTCTTCCTCCTCCTCCAACTCTCTGTGCTCTTCTCCTCCATGGTGACCGTTCCGTCCACAAACGTGTTGATGCTTTGTTTCATTCATGTCATGTCACACCAGTTCGGAGTTTTATGTTACAAAGATATATGTGACTGATTTTACTGTGCAGTACATTATTTTTTTTTTCATGCTGCTTCTTAGGAATTTTTTTTTTTTTTCCACAGTTTTTATTTCCACTATTTGTTAAATAGAAAGAATAACATATTCTATTTCGACTTGAATTCGGACAGATAGAGTAAGGATATCTTTCACCTCGACACTCGGACAAGAGGCGACCGTGATTGATTGTGCAGTTAAGATTTTAATATGAATATTTTTATGTGCCCAATGTTGGATTTGGAAGATAGGAGAATTTTTTTTTTTTTTTTTTAGGGAAGCATGCCTTCAGGGGGCTCGAATTCGTGCCACTGCGCCGAAATGCTCTACCGTTTCCAACGGACTACGGCCACATAAATGGAGATAGGAGTTTGTAGTTAGTTATTTGACCAAATATAATCTTTGAAGTTCCTATAGAACTTATGAATAAAATATTCTTAGAGGTGGATAGGACTAAGCGGAGCGAAAAAAAAAAATTTCATGAGAAGCAAAATGAAAACTGTATAGCCTCACCCAATGCTGCTATAAAAAGGCCAACCAAGATGGTCTTTGCCAAAGGTGCCGGTCTAACCTCATGGACATGCATCTTGCCTCTAAATCCAAGGCTAATGCAGCGGTTGTCATCGATCAAGAAGGAAATCCAAATAAAACTCGAGTTCGTAGACGTTTTCGAGGTTGAGTAGTTTCAATTTTAAAAAAAAAATGTTTGCGAATGAATGCCGAAAGAGTTAACATAGAAGCAACTTCATCCTCATTTCTGCAATAAAACTAATAGAAACGTTGTTCCTCATCGTAATTTTTTTGGTTATATAATCACCCATAATATAGACTGATGTGACGATAATTTTAGTGTTACAAGTAATACATATTTTTAGAAATATTTTTAATATTCTAATTATATTTTTGATCTCTATTATGAAATATTTGTTTGTGGTCGATGTTCTAACACTAAAATATGTGGTATAGATGTGGTGACAATTTTAGTGTTACCGATAACATAAATTTTTTACACACACAATTGGAAACTTTGAACCTTATCAGCCTCTTCCGGACTGTGTCTATTCTAATTCCACTAGACTAAAGAACTCGGACTGTTCCTAAAGTTCTAACAAGCAACAATGCAAGTTTCTAACCACCCATATCTAAGGCCTCGTTTGGTTCACGGATTTAAGGAACCAAGAAATGAAAGTTGTTCCTTTTCTTTGTTTGGTAGCCACAAATTTGGAAATCAATTTCCTGACAAGGAAAAATATTGGTCGAAATATGGTTCCACTCAAGATCCATAAGATTGATTTTTCCTCCTCCTTTTCCAATATTTATTACAAAAGTTATGAAAAAATTAACCATGTGTCATTGCTTATTTTATCATTAATATTATTTTTATTTTAAAAGGTAAGAATATTATTGGAACATTGTTATATTTTGCTTTTTTTTTAGATAATTTTTTTTTATTAGATAATTTTTTTGTTTTACCAAACAACGAAAAAAAAAATGTGATAAGAATCATATTTTTTTTATTTTCATGAAAAATATAAGAAAAATTATTTTCTTTTCGTGAACCAAACGAGGCCTAACATAGTGTTTGGGAACATTTGTGGGGAGGGAGAGGAAAATTTGAGAGAAAGGAAAATGGAGGAGAGGAAAATAAAAGTAAAGTTAATTTTTTCTTCCTTTGTTTGGATGGACAAAAAGTAGGGGAAGGAAAAGTTTAAAAACAATTTTTTATTTGTTTATGGATAGAGGTACAATTACTATTTTCTTCTTGGTATTCTCAAATGATGATTTAATATTAACTTTTTGAGGGGTGGTGCGGTAAATTCACTCAAATTCCTCTCATCTCTCTCCATTTTCCTCCCACTTTTGGGAGGGAAATATTTTGGTGGGACCCACCTACTTTTTCCTCTCAAATTTTCCTCCCATTTTCTCTCCTCCTTTCCAAACACCATCATTTAAAATTTTCCTCTCACTTTTCCCTCAACTTTTTCCTTCCTCCCATTTTCCCCCCTTCCCAAACAGTACCTAACACTGTGTTTGGGAACATTTGGGGGGAGGGAGAGGAAAATTTGAGGGGAAGGAAAATGGAGGGGAAGGAAAATGGAGGAAAGTTAGTTTTTTCTTTGGATGGACAAAAAGTAGGGAAGGAAAAGTTTAAAAATAATTTTTTATTTGTTTATGGATATAGGTATAATTACTATTTCCTCCTTGATATTCTCAAATGATGATTTAATATTAACTTTTTGAGGGGTGGTGAGGTAAATTCACTCAAATTTCTCTCATCTCTCTCCATTTTCCTCCCACATTTGGGAGGAAAAAAATTTTGGTGGGACCCACCTACTTTTTCCTCTCAAATTTTCCTCCCTCATGTTCTCTCCCCCTTTCCAAACACCATCATTTAAAATTTTTCTCACTTTTCCCTCAACTTTTTCCTTCCTCCCATTTTCTACCCTTCCCAAACAGTAAATAAGAGTCTTAGATGTGATGTATGTTTTTCTATTGCGGTTGTTAGAGAAAAAGAGACGAGTGGGTTTGTTGTTTGTGTTTTGGTATGTGGTTTTTAAGGGACAGGCTTTGGGAGTTGATGGTGCATGTCGTGCCACTTTTCGTTGGCACTTTGTGCTTGTGAATGAATCACTTGACTCGAGGGTGCCTTCACTGACTGACTGACTGACTCAATTCGTTGTCTGCTTGCCTTGTCCTGCTCTATGTTGTGAACTTCCACAGCAGACACGGACGAAACTCCAGATAATATTTTTTTTTTTTACAACTCAGCACTCTCTTTCTTTTCCTCCTCCAGAGTTTGTTGTTTTTTTTTTTTTTTTTTTTGGGGATGTGAAAATAAGAGAACACAGAGAACAGAAACCGCAAACGGTCGCATCAATGAAAAGAAAGAGAGTTTTAAACTTTCTATCAAACCAAATAATTGGTTCCGTTCGGTTCACTGTAACGTAATCGTAATTATATTGTACTCAAATAAAATAAAATAAATCTATTTGATTATATTGCAATTACAATTACATTACAGTGTATCAAACGAGGACTCGTGCATGTGAGTTGGGATGAGTTTCAATATTTTTTCTTTCTAGATCAGCCTTGGCTTTCAACGAACCAAACAGGTCCTTAGAGAACTTCCTCATGAATCGAGAGGAGACCGTATGTCAGCCCGAGAGCTGATGTGACAAGCTTTCACTGGATCCAATCATTCTCATGCTAACATCGAATCCACACCGGTTCAATAGAGGGCTGCTATGTCTGTCCTCGGACTAATGCACGGTCTTCCTCCATTCATAAATAGCTGTACGTGAACTTATTGTTTTGTGGTGGGATGACTTATTTTTTTTGTCAATTTTTAGGACTTTAATGTAACAGTACATTATACAATTAATAATAATATACTGTCACATTAGCGTGACTATAAATTAATGTGTCAATAAAAATGTGATTTTACAATATTACTCTTCTGAGCAGTGTAGGTTCAGTTTGTGCAGCTGCTTTAAAGCTGGCCGGGTTAGTAAATGGCACTATCCTCTGCCGGTTAGGAGAAAGCAGTGCTCTTGTATGACTTGGAAAGTTTGCTCATGTAGTGTACATACACTGTACTCTCTTGTTGATAAGAAGCTTACACATACAAGTTTGGTATTGTACTTTAAATCTTAGTTATTGCCGATTTTAGTATAGATGTGCATGTGACATGAGTCGGGCGGGTTCATAGTTGACCAATTTTGAGCAGATATGGACCAGCCAAATTTGACGAAGCGGCTCGATCTGGGCGGGCTAAAGATTTGAAGTCCAAAATTCAGTCCGGCTCAAGGTTCATAGTTGACTAAGGCCTTGTTTGGTATACTGTAATGCAATCGTAATCGCAATATAGTCAAATAGTAATTTTTTTTTTATTTGATTACATTACGATTACGATTATATTACAGTGAACCAAAGAGACCTAAATTTGATTACATTACGATTATATTATAGTGAACCAAAGAGACCTAAATTTGATCGGGTCTCGACAATTATGGTTTGCCAAAGCGGGCTCGTCTGGGCCGGACTAAGATTCAAAGTCAAAAACTTATGCCGGCTTAGACCCCAGTTTGAGCCGGGTCAATACTAGGTCCAGACAACCCAATGATCCACTTAAAGATATTAAATCTCAATAAATAATTAATGGTTAGCGCCTTCCTATTAGATCGAATTCATCCGGTTAGAAAGAATGTTGTCCATCTACTAGAGCTGGAGGTATTTCACACACATACACACACACATATATATATGGGTCATTCTACAATACATTTCATAAAAAAATTTGTATCGATACATACAAAATCTGAACCATTGGATGTTGATCCAATGGTTTGGATTGAATAATAGAGTAAGGAACATCATTTAATGCTGATTTTGACTTTTGACCTCTATTAATAGTCTAAGAAAAGTTATGTAATCCGAACCATTGAATAAACATCCAATGATTCAGATTTGGGATGTATCGATGCAAATTATATATATATATATATATATATATATATATATATATTGAAAAATCAGGTAAATTGTTTGTGGAATTGATTCGAACTCCTGACTAATCGGACCGCATGCATCTCTCTTAACCACTAGGCTAGAGGTTATATATATATATATATATATATATATATATATATATATTTTGAAATCAGGTAAATTGTTTGTGGAATAATATATATATATATATATATATATATATATATATATATATATATATATATATATATATATATATATATATATATATAGGAGCGATTCCACAAACAATTTACCTGATTTCAAAATATATATATATATATATATATATATATATATATATATATATATATATATATATATATATATATATATATTGAAATCAGGTAAATTGTTTGTGGAATCGCTCATATATATATATATATATATATATATATATATATATATATATATATATATACAAACAATTTACCTGATTTCAATATATATATATATATATATATTTTGTGTGGAATCGCTCATATATATATATATATATATATATATATATATATATATATATATATATATATATATATACCTGATTTCAAAAAATATATATATATATATATATATATATATATATATATATATAAAATATATATATATATATATATATATATATATATATATATATATATATATATATATATATATATATATATATATATATATATATATACTGTAAACGATTCAAACAGTTCGTATTCGGCTCGCGTTCGGCTCAGGTTAAGCTCGGTTCGAAGTTCGTTTTTGGGTAGATCAATACCAAGCTCGATCCATTTTTTTGTTCGAGGTGGTGTTCGAACCGAGTTCGATCATAGGTTGTTCGACTCGGTCTTGTTCGCGAACGACTCTAACTCGACTTGGTTTCTTGTATTATGACTTTTCTTATTATATGATATATATTTTTATGGATTTGTAAAAAAAATTTCTAAGGAATTTTACTCTTTCATTTTTGTTATTTATATGATGGTAAATTTATGATGCAAAGAGAATAGATAATTCAACAAAAAATCTTTAAGATTTGAGAGTAACCGTACAATAAGTTTAATGTGGCTTTGGTTCGGTTTTGGCTCGGACTCGGTTCGTGTCCGAACTCGAGAGCTAAATTGAGTCGAGCGCGATCGTTTCGAACCTGTAATCAAACCGAGTTCAAATACCATTTTTGAGCTCGATCTTAAGCTCGGCTCGAATAAAGCTCGTTCGATAGTTTAGTCTCCTCAAAGTTCATACCTGATGCACTAACTTCCTGCTTCAGAGTTGTTGGTTGGGGCCTCTAGACGGAGATGAGAAGGACACGGCTGACTAACGGAGATGGAGATGTTTTGAGCACTGTATTATTTTAATTTGTAATTTTATTGTCAATAATTAATTAAAGCTTTCTAAAATAAGACATTAATAGATCAACCGAGAGATTTAACTTAGTTAAGATCCTAAGGTCACAAGTAAATATGCTCATTTGCTCACCTAGAAGCTGTGCTATATATATATATATATATATATATATATATATATATATATATATATAAAATTCCATGCACATATGAAGCGTCGACTCTAGCTCAGATGGTTGGAGGGAGGCTCTTGTTGAGCACTCCATCTGAGCTAGAGTCGACGCTTCATGTGCATGAAATTTTATATATATATATATAAAATCCTATGCACATGAAGCGTCGACTCTAGCTCAGATGGTTGGAGGGGGGCTCCAATAGTTTAGGATTTGTAGTTAAAGTTTGGGATTTATTGAACCCATTTAGGGTTGGAAAACCATTATTATTATTATTATTATTATTATAGCTACATATATGGGCATGATTTCGGGTGGGCCTTTGATCGGGTTGAGTTGGGCTCAGGATGGGGGAGGTAAATCCAATACGATCCTGATTGCAAATGCGTCGGACCTGATCGAACCATTGATCGGACCTGGGTACGATGTAGCGTGAGCTTGACCTGGTCGATCCCATGTCGGACTTTAGGCCCCCACCTATATCACATCATGAAGTTTAGGTCCAAACACAGCGCCTAAACTTTTGAAAAATATGTGTATATTTTCTTCTCTCTGTCATCATTGAATCATAGTTCATCCCTAGATAATGAAAACACAATCTTTGCATATCACATGGGGATAAAACCAAGATTGAGTAAAATATAAGCATATGTACTCGCGATGTACTATATATTTTGAATCTGAAAAGTATTAATAGATGTTTTTCAAAATTTCAGGAGTTAGAGGAGGCAATAGCAATAGCTCTCTCAAGCCATAATGTAGTTCCGTCGTTCGCACAGGACTTCGTTGACAACCAAACCAGAGGAAGGAAGCCCGTACCAAAAAGAGCAAAGGAGATGAAAGGAACAAAAGAGCACAATCCAAAGTCCAAGATAGTATATTAAAACTAAGGCTATACGCCCATCGGAATAGCCTAGTGCCAAAGGCACATTTCATGTTGGTGTTTGAATTTGAAGTATTGCGGATCATCAAAAAGTCAAAAAATGGACTAACATAGCCATTTTTGTGTTTTGCTTTTTCTCCAAAAGTAAAAAAAAAAGAGAGTGTTATCTATATCTTTTACTTCAGCCTACATTTAGGGTCTACTTGGATCGAGGAAAAAAACAGAGTTACGTGGGCTTAAGTGAAAAAAAATTGAGGAAAAGGTGAGTCAATACATATAACTTTATTTGGATTGCAGTGAGAGTTAACTGTGATGGGTTTAATAACTCTTGTTTGGATTGAAGGTTTTGAGTAGGAGGATGATTAACTTTAAGTTTTGATAAGAAGTCATGGAAATCATATTGAGACACGGTCATGACATGAGATAGTGCTTGACTTTGATTCATGGCCATTGACTTTGATTCGTGATGATATCATTTTGTGATCTGGATTCATGTTCATATTTATCTGAATTCGTGTTATTATTGATCTCGATTCATGTATCACGGGAGGAGAAAAGCCAAATAGATATGTGGTCAAACCGCCCCAGTCTGAATGGTAGCTCGAGATACACCTCTTGCATATTCGAGCCAGACCGTCTGAAATACCTATCTAAGCCGACTTCATATCAAAAACGATATTTTAAACACACACAGTTGCTATTCATAATTATTCTTATTTACAACATGTATCTCATGATTTCTCGTGTTGCAAGTTTTACTTTCCTTATCATATTCAATGTTCATTATCTTGTTTATTTACTACATTTATTTTATATATTTATTTTGTATAGTGCGATATAGTTAAACTCTGCTCCAATTTTGACTGGATAGTTGACATATTAGGTGATGATATGAAGATTAGCACGATTGGATCTTATGATGGTTTCTGGAGGAGCTAGAAGATTTAGGATAGTACTCTTGATGTATCATATGTCTAGTTTACTGTTACTTAGTCATTTTATTGAATTTGTCTCCGAAAATCTGTACCTGGTATGTATGATGTAACTGAGGACTCTGGATTTATAGTGATCGTGTGTATCTGGGTCATCGTTTCTTGCTCGTATCTTCCTCTAGATTATGTGTTTGATTAGATTGATGCTCATTGTATTTATGATGATTATTGACTTTTAGACAACTTACTACCACCGATGCCGTGGCGTAGGCTAGACGTACTCACGCACTATTATCCGATTATCAGGGAGTGGGTCATGACAAATTATAATAAAAAAACATCATCATAATGAGGAGGAAATGAATCGACTACTCTTACCTAATGGACAAATTTCACAAGAGTGGCGCGAAGAACTCTTGTTATAAAGAGGTAAAATCTTGCTTAAAAAAGCGTAAATCTGCATATGATAAGTGACCTAAGCGAGCATGCCAAGTATCTGCTAACACCATTGCACTAATAAGACAAAGAGAAGAAACATCGGTTGACTTATTCTAACTAGCAGCATGGAGAGTATAGAGATCACCATCGAGCGGTCCCTACAGGAGTACCTTTCATGTCTTCATATCCTTGACTAGAAAATTAGAAGATGTAAATATAAAGTTATAATTATTATCCTTTGTTAATTTTGCCACATATAAAAAATTGTAACGAAGAGTCAGAACAACACAGATTTTTTTTTTTTGAAATTTTACGGACAAGGAACCATATAAAGTAGATATAGAAGTAGATCAAATATGTGACACAGGCAAACGATTTTGATTGCCAACCATAATATCATCAGGGCCATTACAAGAATACATACAAGAGATAAGTGCATAAGAGGAAGTCATGTGTTGAGTAGCAATACTATGAACACGAGCCTCACAAAAATTGGCCCTATGATTAGCATAATATCATCAGGGCCATTATACTCTCTTGATGTATCATATGTCTAGTTTAATATCATCAACGCTATCATCTTGGCATCATTGTGATCGACGAGATGTATGACTGTGAAGGCTTAAGAAGTTTCAGAAATCTCATTACCAGGAGCCTCACAAAAATTGGCCCTATGATTAGCACCACCACATTTGAAGCAAGTTATGCGCCTAGGAGCAGTAGTGGTCTGCCCTCGACGAGAAAACGGAGAAGAGTGTTGATTGTTGTTGGATGGATGAAAAGCATTATGATGGAAAGTCACTACCACGTCTAGTGTTGGCATGACCAAAACCACCGTGTAGTCCTCTACGATCACAGCCACAATACCAAGTACAAGCAGGTGGCGCACCGAGAATGGAAGGCATTTGGATACACTATAAAATGCAACACATGATAAACAATACCATCATTAGATGTGGATAATTTTAACTAAGACACAAACCAATACTTTTGTCAATAGAAAGATAAATTCATTGTGTATTGATTATCGTCACAATAAGATCATACTCATATCCAAGCCCCCGAGAAGCCAGAGAGAAACATCATTATCATCGACAGGTTTGTTGGCACCGACAAGTGAAAGAGCATTGGGAGAGCAAAGATTTGACATGCTCTATATACTGCTTCGTGGAATAAGATCCTTTGTTGATGGTTTGTAATCAGTTTGAGATATTAAACACAAACACGAGTTTGAGCACCAAAGAGAGTTATTTTCAGGAAGCCCCCACACGAAGTGAGTCATCTTTTTACCAACAACAAGAGACATCACGCGTGAATTCAGAGAAAGAAGAGGTAAGCTAAACAACGATCATCTGAACAGGACGTCCCATTGATGCACGACAACGTATAAATTCGTTCAATTAGCATTAGTAACATGTTTCAGATTGTCGCCAAGAACGAGCCCCATAAGATCATAGCTCTTGAGAATATGGATGACTTACGTTCGCCAGAGAAGATAGTTGGTGCGAGAAAGCTTCAGAGAGAGATCTTATTTGATAGATTTAAAGGCAAACAATGGAGAAGATGAAGGTAACTTCAAGGATTGAAAGCCATGAAAATAGAGAACTGGATTGTAGGCTCTGATACCATGTAAGGTTTTGTATATCTTTTTTTTATTGATTTGTGAGTATTTCTCATGTGTATAAGTAAATTGCTGTATGGCTAGCTTAGTACTAGCTCACTACTAGCGAATGCTGATGAGGCGAAGAAAGGTAACCAAGTTTACAGGTTTAGCTGGTTAACATTAATATTAAAATTAACATTAACATTAATATCAAAATTAACATGAATATTAATATTAATGTTAACATTACTTAGCATTAATATTAATTTTAACATTAACATTAAAATTAATATTAACATTAAATTAAAATTCGCATTAACATTATAACAATTAATTTTTTAGATAATTAATTTTTTGGGTTAATTTTAATATTATTGTTAATGTTAACCAACTAAACCTGTAAACTTGGTTATCTCTCTCCGCCACATCAATATTTGTTAGTAGCGAGCAAGTACTAGCTAGCCATACAGCAAGATTGTGTGTATAAATACAATAGTTGACATCTACTACTGTATAAAGAGGCTTCAGAACGGCTCAAAAGTGAGCCGTCTAAGTCGTATAAATATCATTAACGATTTAAATTAACTTAAAAAATAATAATAAATAACTAAATAATTACCTAAATACTCCACTAATTATTTAAAAAAATGTAACTAAATATTTAATTATCTAATAAGATATTTTTACAGCTGAATAGTCAAATTCAAGTGGTTAAGATAGGTGGTATTTTTTTTGGTTCTTTGAGTTCAAATTGATAATTTTTTATAATAAATTTATATTTAATTCTTTTAACTTTTTTTTTTCCGCACTTACATTTGCAGGGTGCACATTACTACTATCTTATAATGACATCTCTCATATAATAATTACAATATAGTTGAGACAAATCTGACAGGTTTTCTATTACCATAAATGTGATAGTTATAGTATAATTGGCAAATCTGATATGTTTCCTGTAATTATAATAGACAAATCTTTTATAATTGTCCGATTTTAAATCTTTTGGATGTCATCTAACTGTCCACAAATAAGACAGAAAGTCTTAAAGTTAGTTAGAATTAGCAACAGTAAGGACAATGTGCGCCCATCGTAGGAGTCGCCAATTGTTTGTGACCATCGACCACAGCTCAAAATAGCACATCTAATATATATATATATATATATTCTCAGGCTATCATATATTCCTCCTCCCATAAACAAGAGCAAGGTTAATAAATTTTTTTCATACTTCTAACTCTTTTTCTTCTTTCCCAAGAAAACTATGCTGCTAGTAAGGCCTGAATAATTTCGTTATTCACCAGCAGTTGAAGTCAAGAAGGCGACCAAGTAATGGTAATAGTATATTTAAGTATAGAGGTTATTCTTCTTCTTTTCTTTCTTGTTAATGGATGGGCACGCATGCATGCGTGCAGGTTCTTGTGGCGTTTTTTCTCAGGCCGTTGGTGGCGCTGTTGGGGTCGCTGGCGACGAGGCCGGCGGCGTCCGTGGCGACGATCCTGCACTACAGCGAAACCATCCCGAGGGATGTGAACCTGCAGAGGCTGGTCAGCACCGATCTTCTCTGCGACGATGATCACGGCTACCTCTTCCGCTTCATCGCCGGCTTCTTGAGATGCATCTGCGCTGCTTAACTTTTTTTTTAATCAAATCTGCGCTGCATAACTAGTTGTGACCAATGTGGAGCAAATGCTGCTCAGAGAGAAATTTTTTTTATATATATAAAAAAAAAGGTTAAGCGCACCAGTCCTTTTTTTTTTTTCCAACATCCAAAATATTCTTGAAAAATTATTGGGATAAACTAAATTAAAAAAATATAATTTCTTTTTATTTTTCCTTTTCCATTTCCATTTCTACTCCGTGAATTTTAACACATATATTTTTGCATAGTTTCTTAATAAATAGTCCAATTTGAGATTAAAATCGAAATAGCTCCCTTTGAGATGATGAAGGATTGTCAAAATTTTGGCTGCTCATAACTAGACCTGTCAATTGGGCCGGGCCGGTCCAGCCCGGCACGAGCCCGGCCCGAAAATTTGGCACATGTGCCGGCCCGGCCCGATTAATCATGGGCCCGGGCCGGCCCGGCCCCATATATTGGGTCGTGCCGGGCCACATATATCGGCCCATAACATAGGCCCGGCCCGGCCCGAAGCCCAAGCACGGCACGGCACGGCCCGAAGCCCGGCCCGGCACGGCCCACCCAAATAAATAAGAATCTAAGTAGTTTCTATATCAAAAAATGGTTGTTATTAATATTTAAAAAACTTAATCATGTTATTATGGTATGTTAATCTACGTAAATATATGTGAGTGTTGAAAAGAATATATGAAAACATGTTGGATGTTCAATCTTTTGTGTTTAAAAAATAATTGTAATTAATATGAAAAAATTTTGAGAAAAAAAACAAAATTGAATGTCCAAATTTTACGTGCCAATCAAGCCCGGCACGGCCCAGCCCGGCCCGACCCAAAGCCCATTGTGCCATGGGTCACGTGCCGGACTGGGCCGAGATTTTCAACCCTTGGCCCGGCCTGGCCCGGCCCACTACAATTCATGGGCAAAAGAGGTCCGGGCCCGGGCCGGCCCGGCCCACCCAATTATCGTGCCGGCCCGGCCCGGCCCGGCCCACTTGACAGGTCTACTCATAACTGCCAAAATTTAGATAGTCCTGAAAACAGAGAAGTATGTTTTCATCGCAAATATCCATGATAGCCAAAATTGTGACATGTCTACAATGAATTAGGACAACCAAAATTTTGACACTCATCCTTTTGACAGTCCTATGGAAATGCATAGGATTGCCAAACATTGATAGTCATAAAGACAGAAATATATTGTCGTGTTTGTCAAAATTTTGGTAGTTCTATGAATTGCTTGGACTGTAAAATTTTGACAGTTATAAAATTAATTATGACTGCCAAAATTTTGTCAGTTCAAAATGCTAAGGACTGTCAAAATTGACAGTACTCACTATAAATTTTGGTAGTATTGTGTCGTCTCCAACGAGTTTGTATATAAATCCGAAGTTCGAGATTCCTAAAATTAGGTTCGAAACTTCATAAAAATATCCCTTGATGAATCATAAATCTAAATTTAGGGTTAGAAAAGAAAAATGAAGTAGAAGGAAAAAAGTAGGAAGAAGAGGAAGAGGGGGATGAAGTTGGGAGAATAAATTATGTACGGCGAGGAAGCGAGGGTCGATGTTAAAGGAGAAAGAGGAAAACTCAAATTTTGATATGTGTTATCCCTTATCATTTTTTTTTTTTTTTGACAATTTCTAACAAAAAAAAAATTCATTGTGTTGTCCCCATCTTGTTGTGTCACTCCATAATAACTACTCACTTGGCTAGCCTCTTTTCTTCCATAAGAAGCGGGAGCCTTAGATTTGATCTACTTCATAGTATCCTTAACCTTTGACATTTTTAATTGAGGAAGTGACCTGTAATTTTTGCTACAAAGTTTTTTTGTTTAGTAGAAAAAAAATTGGGCAAAGTTAATCTCTGGGATCCGGTTTGTAATTTAGACTGGCAATTCAAGTGAGGTGTGTACCTCTTCTTCTTAAATGTGAATATCCCATGGCCGTTGTGAAGACAATTCCAACCACATGGCTCACACAGCAGAGTAACGTCCCGATTAAAATTTCTAGCAGCAGTTATACTAGTTAATAATAAGGGTAAAATGCAAAAAAAAAACGATCCTTACAAGATTCACATATTTTACAAAAAATAATAATAATAGTTTAGAAAATAACTTTAATTTTTAAATTGGTGTAATTGTATTCAAATTGAACGACGTCGTCAGTTGACTGCCGATTTAACGTCAACAAGACAAAAAGAAAACAAACTAATAATATACAAATCATGTGAGAGAAAATGGAAAAAAAATGATAAAATATGAGATATTTTGATAACGTCATTACAATCTTTAAATGGTCGCATACGGAAATATTTTAAGTATTTTTCAGTCAAAATTTGATTCTAATGTTCAAATTGCAACGACTATTGGATAGAGGGGTATAATAAAAGTACCAAAAATATGAAGATTTATTCGGTCGAATAACGTACATTTGGTCCGACAGACCTTACAAAATCTTGATAACCTCGTAAAACTTTACCTACATCGATCGCTTGCCCATATCCCCATCACTCCTGTCAAAAACCCAAAAAAGTGTTGAATAAATTTGATGAAAGCAAATTGCAAACAATACAAATTCTACTGAATGACTTCGATGATATTATTCAATGACTAAGGGGATATATATAAAACTTGGCAACCGTTGGGATACTCCTAACGAACTAGTAAACTCCTACTGACTAGGACTTATTGACTTAAGAAGAAACAACAAATTAACTGTAAGCAGTAATGCTAATCAACAAACAGATTGCAAGTTTCTAGAAGAAATAGATGCAACATCTTCTATTAGGAGTATTTCTATTGCAACTAGAAGAGGCTCCTATGCTCAACAAAGTCTCAGCGTCCAGTGTGCTACTGCATCTAAGACTGCTTCTCGGGTTTTCTGGGTCCTCCTTGTCAGGATCCGGTTGGGAATGCAGTGTGATCCGAATCGAAGTTGGTCCATGAGGTATGATGTTGAATTGGACCCATATGTCATAAAAGAGAATTTTCATATAAGACATGAACCAATTCCAATTATATACACTTCATCATCTCATCGCTAAGGACTCAATTACCAACTCCATTGTCACCCTCTTTTGAGGGCTCAACCGGAAACGAGATAAAATCCAACAATCTCCACCTTAGCTTATTTCGGTTGACCGAGCAACCTAGCACACCCGGCTACTTTTTGCTCGTTTTCGCCAGCTGAGCACTTAGGAGATCCAACATATTGTCATCTCGATCCTGTCTCGAACCAATTAGAGCCGTCCCAACTAGCCCCGTAGCCATGGGCTCTAATACCCCTTGTTGAGAACGCAGTGTGATCCGAACCGGAGTTGGCTCATGATGTGCGATATTGAATTGGGTCCATATGCCTTAAAAGGAAATTCTCATATATAAGGCATGAACCAATTTCAATTATCTACACCTCATGATCTAGTCGCCTAAGGACTGAACCAATTCCAATTATATCTAAACCTCATGATCTTATCGACTATCTGATGTGAGACTAAATTACCAACTCTATTGCCACCTCCTTTTGAGGGCTCAACCAGAAACGGGATACAATCCAACAGATCCTCCTTTTTCTCTTCCTCCTCTTCCTCCTATTCTTCAGGAGAGTCTGCTGGCAATGGAGGGGGTGAAAAAAAGTGTCCAAAAATAGGCCCATGACAATTTTTGACTTTGACCATATATTTGACTGGATTTCCAATATAAGCCTACATAGGATTGGATTTCTAATATATGAGTCTACATAGGATTGGATTTCTAATATGTAAGCCTACATAGGATTGGATTTCCATATATAATCATTTTTCATGGTATATAAAGGGGTCTAAAGGTTCTCTACAATACATCTCCAAGAGTGCTCAATGTAAGTTGTTGAATAAGTTCAACACAAATATCTCATTGTGCTCAAGTTGTTAAATAAGTTCAACACAAGATAGCTAATTAAGTTGTTGAATAAATTCAACACAAAAATTTGAGAGATTTTTTTTCTATCTTTGTGATAGAGAGTTCTTGAGTGCAAGGAGAGAAGTGTTGAGAGATATTGTAATTCATTTTCTTATTCATAGTGGAACTAAATCACCCTCGTTTGTGGAAGTATGCATCTTGACCGAACCACGTAAATCATTATCTTTGTAGTTGTGAATTTTCTCTGAGTTTCTTGGGTTTATTTTCGCTGTGTCCAACAAATTGGTATCAGAGCTTTGAAAGTCTAGCAAGGTGTCCGACAAATTTCTTAGAGAAAATTAATTGAGTAGATTCTTGATATGGCTCTGTCAAGCAGAATCAGGAAGTATGAATTTGAGAAGATCAATGAGAATTAGAATGATTTTGGCTTTTGGAAAAACCAGATGAATGACGTTCTCATATATCAAAAGCTTCACAAAACTTTACGGGAAAAATCCAAAAAGTTCGCTGACATGACCGATGATAATTGGGATGATATGGATCTCGAAGCATGTGCTGCTATTCGCCTGTGTTTGAAAAGGGATGTCGTGAACTCTGTGAAGGACGAAACCACCGCCGCTGGGCTGTGGTTGAAGTTGGAATCACTCTACATGACGAAGACTCTCACCAACTGACTTTATGTGTTAAAGTCGCTCTACAGACTAGTGATGGAGGAAGGTACGTCAATTCGGGATCATATTTTAAAATTCAATCGAATTATTTTCGACTTGAAAGATGTTGACATACATGAAGATGATGATCGTTTGACGCTGATCCTACTATTTTCTTTGCCTGATTCTTATGAGAATCATATTCAAACGTTACTGTACGTGAAGGACTCAATTTCCTTAGAAGAAGCTACGAGTGCCTTACTGTCAAATGAGGTACGGAGGTTGGCTTCTAATGGCAGAAATGGTGGAGACCAAGCCCAAGATTTGATGGCAAGAGAAAGGACAAACGATAGAGCATCTTATAGCAGAAGGTCAAGATCCAAGTCCAAGCACTACAAGAAAAATGATGTTTCTTGACGGTTTATTTCTCGTCGGTTGTCACTTTCCGTTCCCGGAATACGTATTCTAGATGCATGTACTGCTTAAATATATTTATTTAATATTTATCATGTATTATTCTGTATTTAAATTCCTTTAATTTTACGTTAATTATTTTTCTGCCTTTTACTTTCTGCATATTTATTCTCTGCTTTTACTTTGCTTTTGGGTTCGGCCTAGATTGGTTTGTTTTCGATTTTTCTTGGTTCATCATGAAACCAGCTCCCCACCTACCACCACTCCTTCATTTAAAGCCCCAAAACCCTTTCTCTCTTCATTCATTACTTCTCCTTCACCATTACTCCTCTTCTTTCTCCATTACTCCTCTCCACCTACCTAGCGGCATATGCAAGTGCCAACTTGCTTCTTGATAGATCTCCATTTTTGTTGTTCCTTTTTCTTCCTCTCAAGATTCTTAGATACTTTAGTACTTAACATTTTCAATTTCCATGGCACGTTTCATGTAGATCTAAGTTTAATACATTTTCGGATTTCTTAGGTTTTGATCTAGCTAACTTTGTTATTTCCAAGTTTTGATGGTTCTATGTTGTAGAGAATTTTATTCTACCCCATTTTGACCCATGGAAGTCCAGATTTGGGCTTGAAATGAAGGATTTAGGGAGCTTTGAAGCATGGCTTCTCATGGTTCTTCTTCTCAGAAAATGGAGAAGAAGAACAGTGCTTGACCGCATGAGTTTTCATGCGGCAAGTCTTCTCTAGCCGCATGAACTTTGAAGTACTTCGGCCGCATGAAGTATTTCGGTCGCAGGGAATGTCTGGCCGCATGGAGTGCCTGGCCGCATGTATTTTTAAACCACATAAGCTTGATGCTTTCCAGCCGCATACGCCCCGTCCAATTTTAGCCGCATGAGCATTACATCCTGGCCGCATAAGGACCCGAGCCTATCTGGCCGCATATGACCTAACACTGTCCGCATGACTCTTTCATGCGACAAGACTTTCAGCCGCATGAAGCTCATCTCGGAGCCGCATGAGTACATGATCTTCTCACTGCATAAGGCTCAACTCCCAAGCCGCATATAGGTTGTCAATTCTCGGCCGCATAAGCCCAGTCTCCCCTGGCCGCGTGTCATCGAGCCGCATGCCGCATGAGCCCTGTCTTCTTCTAGCCACATAAGCTCGATACGGTTCAGCCGCATGAACCAATAATTTCCCAGCCGCATGAATGCTAGCCATAATGCTTTTTGGTTGATTCTGTTCCGAGTTGACATTTATTTACACTGATTGATTGTCTTGGCATTAATTAATATTGATTGATATCTTGATTAAATAATTGATCATGCGTTCCTAGTTGGAACTAAGAGGCTGGCTAGTCGTCTTATTGAATTAAATGAATGAGACACGTTCATATTATGAATTATTATAATCGACTGGCTGATCCCAAATATTGGCATACAGATACATACAGGCTTCAGTTTATTTATTTATTTATTTTACAAAAGCAGTATGTGTACTTTATGGTCAAGGCATGATTATCTCGTGGTTGGTTTTGATTGTTGCATTACGCTATGTAAGACCTACAACCTAACCGCACGGGTATCGTTGTAGAAGTGCATATCGTACCTCGTACGAAAGTACTCATTTGAATGACCATGATCCACGGCATGGGACTTCACTCAACATAGAGGCTACTAAGTTAAATAAAATAATAATTACATGGAGAGAATGGATTTCCGAGTTCTTACATGGCAGCCCTCTTTGGGACTATTAAGCGCCCGACAGGCCGGCTGGTTCCCACAGATACTACAAATCTGCCACACAGGCAGGGAGCGATATTTGTTTATATTATTTATTGTATATTGTATATTGATGACGGGCGTCCCGCTGGGACTCGTCTAATTCATGATTGGCACAATTGATTGACTGGATAGACTAGCCTTGCTCGTACATAGTAAGAACTGAGGAATCCTTATTGCATATTTCCAGGGTAACTTGAAACTCATAGTAGCAAGCCGTAGTAGTTGTATGGCCGTTTAAGTTGACTTGTTTGTGTATTGTACCTACTCTGTTGACTACTGAGATGATCAAAGTATCAGGACATGATGGGTCAACCTCTGTCCTTGTTTGGTTGGGAGGTTGGTTCGAAGTGTCGTGATATTATGTGAATCCCAGTAGCACGCAGAGATCTATTTATCATATCTCTTATTATTGGTTCCAGTTTCTCATATCGTGCTTCCTTGCGGTACTTGCTATTAGAGGTCTAACCTCTCTGGTTTTGCATGGCCAGATTTAGAGCCGGTTCCCGAGGATCCAGCTTACTTCCACCTCCAAGATGGTCAATACTATAGGGATGATCGCATGAGGACTCGAGTGGGTTCCTTACTTCCCCGCTCGTTTTGTTACTTACTTTATATTTTGCCGTTTGGAACCGACATGTTAGTCGGATCGTCTTGTACTTACTTTTACATAATTGTAACTAAGTCAGGCTGCAGCTGATAAACAATTGTGTATAGCTTGCTACATAATCTGGCTATGTTTTGTAAAGCCAGATATCAAGAACATTTCGACTGAGCGTTTGGGACGCCTTACTGCTTTATCTTACATGTTCTCTATTTCTGTTTCTTGTTTGAATGATTGAGACAATAGATGTGAAGTGACCATAGTAAGACTTTCATGTAATATGCACCCCCTCGTCTTTTAGACAACATTGATCATATTATACGGTATTCATCTACCCATAATACGTAGCTGGCTGAGTCATTCCCCCGCTCTCCAGTATTCTGGTTCTGGGACGTGACATCGGTCGTGAAAAACCGTCAAGAAAATAGGTTATCTTGACGGTATTAGCCTTACGTCAAGAAAGGACACGTTTTATGTTAATTTAGTAATTTTAAAGCATAATAGTTGACGATCAAGAAACATTAATTTATTTATTGACGGTTTGGTGATAACCGTCAACGAATGCATGTGCAAAAAACTTGGCAGAATTTTTTCAGCTGCCATTTTAGTAATTTTTTAAAACTTTTCTATTTGTTGACGGTTGTGGTTCTTTTCCAAGCAAACTTTTTCCCGATCGTCCCCTTCCTTTCATCCCGATCGTCCCCTTCCACAGAGCCCTCCACTCCTCTTCCTAAGAGAAAACCCCTCTCCCTCCTCTTCCTAAGAGAAAACCCCTCTCCTCACCAACCCCTTGTGGCCTCCATCACCACGACGCTCAGTTCGACAGACGGCGATATGGTCGACTAGGGTTTTCAGGAAGGGGATGTGGGGGAAGTAGTGCTACTCCTCGTTCGAGTACAAGGGGAACACCTTCGAGATGGTATCATTCCTCTTTTCTTCTCTTTATTTTCTTAATTTTTAGGGTTCTTCTTCTTCTTCTTCTTCTTGTAATGACTTTATGTATTTAATATTAGAGTTGGGAGGAAACAACAGACTGCTATAGTCATAAAATGCTTTATTTTTCTCTAAAAATTTCATAGAACTTATTATTAAATAATTTACACTTTAGGGGTTTTTGGGACCTTATGTGGATTTTTCTTTCCGAATTGGAGCTCTAATGAGCGGTTCGGTCGAGTCGGACTCGGCAAAACCTCTCTTATTTTTAGATTCTTCACCTGTAAATCTTTTTGCATAGTAGATTCTCGATAGTGGATGCTCGTGACATATGACGGGAGACGCAAATCTTTTCGCATCACTATCGATGAAGAGGGAAGGGTATGTATCCTTCGGTAACAATTTAAAGGGCTATATCATAGGTAATGGTACTATTGGTTATCCCCCTTCTCCTGTAATAAAGGTTGTCTGCTTAGTTACCGAGTTAAAGCATAACCTGCTCAGCATAAGTCATCTTGATGATCATGGATATGATATTAACTTTGGAAAAAATAAATGCTATATTTATGATAGGTCAACGGGAGACATTGCTTTTGAAGGGATAAGAGAAGATAACATTTATATTTTCTATCTATCTTGAAATACTAACAGTACAGGAAGATGCCTCTACGCCCACAAGGATGAAAGACTGTTGTGGCACCAACGTCTTCGTCATGCCAATATGGATACTATATCCAGGTTATCGACAAAGAAGCTAGTAAGAGGTCTGCCTGACATCATATTCAAGAAAGACACGGTATGTGCCGAATGTGAACTGAATAAGGCAACCAAATCTTTATTTCATTCCATAAACACTGTAAGTACTACTAGACCCTTACAATTACTGCACATGGACTTATTTGGTCCAAGTAGAGTAGCCAGTCTTGGTGGAAAACTCTATGCTTTTGTTATAGTAGATGATTTTTTTTAGATTTACTTGGGTTTTCTTCCTTTCAAACAAAAGCGATGCTATTTCAGTTTTCAAAATCTTTGCTAAAAAGGTCCAAAATAAAAAAGGCTACATGATTACTCGAATCCGAAGTGATCATGGAGGCGAATTCGAAAATTCCGATTTTGAAAAGTTTTGCGAAACAAATAGTTTTGATCATGAGTTTTCTTGTCCTCGAACGCCTCAACAAAATGGTGTTGTGGAGCGAAAGAATAGGACTCTTAGAGATATGGCTAGAGTTATGTTGAATAAAATTTCACTTCCAAAATATTTTTGGACAGAAGCTGTCACTACAGCGTGCCATGTTTTAAATAGGGTGCTTATTCGAACTATTTTGAAGAAAACACCCTACGAGCTTTGGTTTGGTAGGACTCCTAATGTCTCATATTTTAGAGTGTTTGGTTGTCGCTGTTTTATCCTAAACACCAAAGACAACTTAGGCAAGTTTGATGCCAAAGCTGACGATGGTATTTTTTTGGCTATGCTGCCAAGAGTAAGGGATATAGAGTGTTCAACAAACGCTCAATTATTGTAGAAGAATCTACTAATGTGACTTTTGATGAGGAAAATAGTGCAGCAGCTCTCCCCGACGATGATATTGAACCATCAACTTCCACGCCAATGAATACCACCCCTGAAACCAATTCTCTGGAGGGCTTACCGAAGAAGTTCGCGTTCAAGCCATCACACCCAGAAAACTTGGTAATAGGTAAGGTATCACGCGGAGTAAGTACTCGATCATCGTTAAGAGATTCCATTGCTAGCAATGCTTTCATTTCGCAAATTGAGCCTAAAACTGTTTTAGAAGCTTTTACTGATGAGTTTTGGATTTTAGCTATGCAAGAAGAAATCAACCAATTCGAAAGAAGCCAGGTCTGATAATTTGTTCCTAAACCAGCTAACCATTCGATTATTGGTACTAAATGGGTTTTTCGTAACAAAGTAAATAAAAATGGTTCAGTCACTCGCAACAAAGCTCGTCTAGTAGCTCAAGGATACAACCAAGAGGAAGGTATCGACTACGATGAGACGTATGCTCCTGTTGCAAGACTTGAATCCATTCGGATGTTTTGTGCCTTTGCAAACTTTTAGAATTTTAAACTTTTCCAAATGGATGTCAAAAGTGCTTTTCTGAATGGTTTTATTAAGGAGGAAGTTTTTGTAAAACAACCCCCTGGTTTTAAAAATCATAAATTTCTTGACCATGTTTTCAAACTTAAGAAAGCGCTATATGGCCTCAAACAAGCCCCCAGAGCTTGGTATGAACGTCTAAGCAATTTTTTACTAGATAAAGGTTTTTCAAAAGGGAAGATTGACACTACACTTTTTGTCAAAAGTTTTCAAGGCACCATTCTTTTAGTTCAAATTTATGTTGATGATATCATATTTGGGTCCACTAATGAAAATCTATGCCAAGATTTCGCTAAGTGTATGCAGAACGAATTTGAGATGAGCATGATGGGGGAGCTCACCTACTTCCTTGGATTGCAAGTCAAACAAACTTCGCAATAAACTTTCATCAGCCAGTCAAAATACACAAAGGATATGCTGAAGAAGTTTGATCTTGACAACGTCAAACCAATCAACACCCCTATGGCTACTACAACCAAGCTGGAACCGGATGAAAGCGGCAAACCTGTTGACCAACGTAAGTATCGTGGTATGATTGGTAGTCTACTTTACCTAATTGCTAGTCTTCCCGATATCATGTTTAGTGTTTGTCTGTGTGCTCGCTATCAAGCTAGTCCTAAAGAATCACACATGTCCGCCGTTAAGCATATCTTTCGATACCTTAAGGGTACTGTTACAGTGGACTTGTGGTATCCCAAATCTATATCCTTTGACCTTATTGGTTATTTGGATGCTAATTTTGCGGGATGCAAAGTCGACCGTAAAAGTACGAGCGGCACGTGTCATTTATTAGGCAAGGCTCTAGTCTCATGGTTTAGCAAAAAGCAGAATTCTGTCGCACTATCCACAACAGAAGCTGAATATATCACAGCTGGTCGTTGTTGTGCACAAATTCAGTGGATGAAGCAAACCCTTGCAGACTACAACCTATCTTTTATGCACATTCCTATATTCTGTGATAACATTAGTATTATCAACCTTACTAAGAACCCTATATGTCACTCACGCACGAAACACATCGAAATTTATCACCACTTTTTGCGTGATCATCAACAGAATGGCACTGTAAATTTAGAATTTATTGACACTGATCATCAGCTGGCAGATTTCTTTACTAAACCACTATCCGAAGAGCGATTCAACTTTCTTTGTCGTGAATTAGAAATTTTGGATGAAACGGTTATTCATTAAATTGGCATGCGTAAATATCGATTATGTCATATTTTTTTATGATGACTTTGCTATGGGTACAAGCCGAAAGGGACCTTCTAACAACAAGGCGTAAAAGCCTAAGCGATACGGTGCACTAGTCTTCGGACTACCGCTAGCTGGGATCCGTCCCCTACAGCTACCTCATGGCAGTTTCATCGTAATGATTTGTGTCATAAATTTTTGTTTATTACATGGTTCAATTTCATTTATAACTTGTTTAATTTAAATTGTCTAACTTCATTTTTATGTACTCTATTCATTTGCAAGTTTCTATCTTGGCCATTTTCTTTTAATCCGTATAACTCCTATCCATTTTCTCCTACTTAGCAATGTTTTCAAACTGTTTTCAGTTCTGGTCCCAGAACACAGAACTCAGGCCGAACTCTGCCTCACACAGAGTTCGAACCGAATTCGGTCTGACTATTCCAGAACTTCCAGTTGCTCTCAGCCCTCCATCCGTTTTAATCCTACGGCCCAGGATTCGCCCGACCATCCGAAGCTTCCTTCATATTTTCGGGTTCTCCCTCTCTCTCCTCTCCATTGCCTCCTCCAAAACTTCTCAAACTCCTTCCTCTTCAAACCCTAACCCTAGCATTCTCTATCTAGTGTGGATTTCTTCTCCAAACTCAAGGAGAATAGATCTTGCATCATTCTCTTCCATCTTCCACACTTCTCTTGAGGTATAATTTCTTCTTTTTCTCCATCTTAATTTCAAATTTCCTTTCTTATTCAAAGGCACCTCGGTTGTTTAATAGAGGAAAGAGGGCTAGAATCGAGGGTGCTTCCTCATTGAACCCTCATCCTCGAGATGATCAACCTATTCACCCTCTTTTCAATCTACCATAACCCAATGACCCCAACACATTCGATGATCAAATTTTTTTTCATTGGATGGTTCACGGGAATGGTTCAATGATTTTCGGTCACGGCCTGTGTGCGCGGGTCATCCCATCAACTTCACTATTTTTTCTTGCTGACTCATTATTTTACGATCTTTGTCTTGATGAGTTAGTATCTACAACTTCACTTATTTACTTGAATGCAATTCAAATGTTTTATTAGAATCTCACTTTTGATGACACACGATTATATTCTTGTGTTGTCGGTATTGACATCTCGTTCGATGATTTTGAACTTGCAGAATATCTCGAGATTTTGGAACCCAACTCTTGGGAGAAGCTTGTCGATGCATGCAAGTTTCAATTCCCCGATGGGTCATCCCTTGAGAGTTTCAAGGACGATTTGTGTACCCCAAACACACGTCCACGCAAGTTACTTGCAAAATTCCTTAATCCTTATTTCTACGAGCTTCATCGTATTGTTTTCTCCACGATCTTGCCCAAAGCGGGATCGATTGATGAAGTTTTGTCACTCCCCGTTCCCAGAATGCGTATTTTAATACGTATATTGCTTGAATGTATTTATTTAATATTTATCATGTATTATCCTGTATTTAAATTCCTTTAATTTCCTGTTATTTAATTATCTGCATTTTATTTTCTGCACTTTATTTTCTGTAATTTTATTTCTGCACTTAATTTTCTGCAATTTATTTTCTGTACTTTATTTCCTGCACCTTATTTTCTGCAATTTTATTCTCTGCTTAGGCTAGGCCTTGGGTTCGGCTTGGTTCGGTTTTAGTTATGTTGTGTTGGTTCATCATGAACCCATTGGACCCCCACCTACCACCACTCCCCCTATTTAAAGCCACCCTCTCCATTCTCTCTCCTCATAACTCCATCTTCACCATTACTCCATTTTCTTCTTCTTCCTCCTCATCACTTCTCCACCTACCAGCAGTAGCAGTAGGTAAGTACAACTTGCTTCTACATGAGAACCCATTTTTATGGTTCATTTGTCTTCCTCTTGTGATTCTAAGAGAGTTTACTACTTAGCATTTTGGATTTCCTTGGCTCGTTTCTTACAGATCTAAGTTTGTATTTTCGGTTGTTCTTGGGTTCTGATCTTCATGTGGTAGAGCTGCTCGTTAGTCACGCACACGTCTTTACGTGCGTGCGTGTATTTCAGTCACGCATACGTCTTTACGTGTCTGCGTGAATTTTCAGTCACGCACACGTCTTTACGTGTCTGCGTAAAATTTTCAGTCACGCATACGTCTTTACGTGTCTGCGTGAATTTTCAGTCACGCATACGTCTTTACGTGTCTGCGTGTATTTTTAATCACGCACACGTCTTTACGTGCGTGCGTGTATTTTTAGTCACGCACACGTCTTTACGTGCGTGCATGTATTTTTAGTCACGCACACGTCTTTACGTGCGTGCGTGTATTTTTAGTCACGCTCACGTTCCTACGTGTCAGCGTGTATTTTTAGTCACGCTCAAGCTGTGCCTGCGTGAAGTACTTTTCACGCATCACTTGTCACGCAGTACTTTTCACGCATCACTTGTCACGCAGTACTTTTCACGCATCACTTTTCACACATCACTTGTCACGCATCACTTTTCTCGCCCACTCCTACCTACTCAACTTGGCGTATCTTTTCTACGCGCACGATTCCTGCGTGACTTGTTGGCCTTAGCATAGACTTGTTGGCGTGACTTGATTGTCTTAGCATAGACTTGTCAGCATGACTTCCTGACATTAGTGTTTCTATTTGCTTTATAATTTATTTAATAGTAGCATGATACTTCTCCTATTATATCTGTATGTCTTTTTGCATAAACTTGAAAATCTTAGCATGTTAATATTTTTGATACATATGATTGTGTATTAGTGCCCTGTGTCTTGATTGGTTCATGATACCCAGTAAGACTGGAACTTGACCTTAAGAGTTATAGACTCGACCCATTTAATACTAATTGACTTTCATGCCTTGTCACCATTGATAATGATGGCTATCTTGACTAAAATTGATCATGCGTTCCTAGTTGGAACTAAGAGACTGGCTAGTCGTCTTATTGAATTGAATGAATGAGACACGTTCATGTTAATGAACTATTGTAATCGATTAGCCAATCCCGAATATTGACATACAGGCACACATGCTGGCTTCAATTTACTTACTTATTTATTTTCTACAAAAGAAGCATGTGTACTTTATGGTCAAGGCATGATTATTTCGTGGTTAGTTTGGATTGTTGCATTACGCTATGTAAGACCTGTAACCTAACCGCACTGGTATCGTTGTAGAGTTGTGCATATCGTATCCCGTACGAAAGTACTCATTTGAATGACCATGATCCACGGCATGGGATTTCACTCAACGTAGGGACTATTAAGTTAAATAAAGTAATGATGGCATGGAGAGAATTGATTTTCGAGTTCTTACATGGCAGCCCCCTTGGGACGAGTAGTACCCGACGGGCCGGCTGGTTCCCACATATACTGTAAATCTGCCACACGGGCAGGGAGCGGTATCTGCTTATATTATTATTGTATATTGTATATTGATGACGGGCATCCTGCTAGGACTCGTCTAATTCATGCATGGCGCAATTGATTGACTGGATAGACTAGCCTTGCTCGCGTATAGTAAGAACTGAGGAATCTTTATTGCATTAATTCCAGGATAACTTGGAACTCACAATAGCAAGCCGTAGAAATTGATTGGCCGTTTAAATTAATTTGTTTGTGTACTGTACCTACTCTATTGCCTAACTGAGATGATCAGAACGTCAGGACATGACGGACCAACTTCTGTCCTTGTTTGGTTGGGAGGTTGGTTCGAAGTGTCTTGATGTTATGTGAATCCTAGTGGAAAGCAGAGATTTATTATTATATCCTCTTACTTACTGGTTTTAGTTCTCATGTCGTCCTTCCTTGTGGTACTTGCTATTAGAGGTCTAACCTCTCTGGTTTTGCATGGCCAGATTTAGAGCCGGTTTTCGAGGATCCAGCTTACTTCCACCTCCAAGATGGTCAATACTAGAGGAATGATCGCAGGAGGACTCGAGTGGGTTCCTTACTTCACCACTCGTTTTGTTATTTACTTTATACTTAGTCGTTTAGCACCGACATGTTAGTCGGATTGTCTTGTACTTACTTTTACATAATTGTAACTAAGTCAGACTGCAGCTGATAACAATTGTGTATACTTGCTTCATCATCTGGCTATATTTCGTAAAGCCAGATATCAAGAACATTTTGACTGAGCGTTTGGGACGCCTTACTGCTTTATCTTACATGTTCTCTATTTCTGTTTTCTTGTTCGAATGATTGAGACAATAGATGTCAAGTGACCATAGCAAGACTTTTATGTAGTATGCACCCCCTCATCTGGTTAGACAGCTTTGATCGTATTATACGATATTCTTCTACCCGTAATACGTAGCTGGCTGAGTCAATCCCCCGCTCTCCAGTATTCTGGTTCTGGGGCGTGACAAGGTTTTAGTGGTGGCCCATGCAGGTCTGATTTCAGACTTGTGGGGTGTTTTGATTTATAGGATGTCTCAATCACACGTGTTCCCCCTTGATATCATAATTCGTTGTTCTCAACCCTTGCTTGACATTCCGGTATCCTTTGACTTCATTGATCCTTCATGTCCGGTTGTTTGATTGTTCTCTTGTCCCTTTTCTTAGGGGCACTTCGTCCGCATCGGTTAGAGCTGGGCAGCAACAACAAGGGCAACATGGGCAATATGACCAGGTTGGTCAGCAACAAGGACCAGTCTCACCTCAGGAGACTATCCAAGAAGAAGTGATAGTGGAACCGCAGTATCCAGAAGTTCCAACACCACCCATAGTTCTCCCTACCCCTGTGGAAGTGGACACACCAGCCCTTTTGGAGATCATGAGAGGAATGATGGCTACTCAGCAACATCAGATGTTGGCCCAGCAGCGCATGCACACTCAGCTACAAGAGCAGAATGTGTTGCTCAACCAAGGATTGCAGACGGCTTTGGAAAGAGGAGCGATGCCAGATTCAGGAGCATCAGCCAAGTTTTGCAAGTACAACCCCTGCCGTTTCGATGGCACGGAGGATGCCATCTCAGCAGATGCATGGCTTAAGGATATTGAGGCTATTCTGACAGCAGCTAAGGTACCGGTAGAAGAACATGTGGATCTAGTGAAGTTGTTACTTCAGGATCTCGCACGTGACTGGTGGGAATCAGAGGAAGTAGGTATCAGGCGTCCTGTGGCTTGGAACGATTTCACAGCAAGATTTAAGACCAAGTATTATGGAGTTGTGGCGCGATTTGAGCTACAACAGAAGTTTATCAACCTCAGGCAGGCCGGCAAGACTGTAGATGCTTATGCAGCGGAGTTCTGCAGATTGAGTAGATTCGCCCCAGAGATGGTAGCAACAGAGAGCCAGAGGGCCATGAGGTTTCAGCAAGGGTTTCATCTTGAACTCTTGCAATTGATAGAGGGGCACAATTACCAGACTTTTGATGAAGTATTGACGGCAACTCGAAGGCATGAGATCACCATTCAGAGGCTTGCGGCAAGGACTGGGGGTCAGAAGAGATCCCACAGTCAGATTGAAGGAGGAGGGGGAGCAGCGCCCCGAACAACAGCACCATCCCCTGGCATTCGTATCCACGATGTGGCGATACGAGGGCCAGTACCACCCAGGCAGCAGCA
Source organism: Iris pallida (assembly GCA_029216955.1). Classification (NCBI taxonomy): domain Eukaryota; kingdom Viridiplantae; phylum Streptophyta; class Magnoliopsida; order Asparagales; family Iridaceae; genus Iris; species Iris pallida. Next base: position 25,844,932 of record JANAVB010042020.1, on the reverse strand, counting down.
GCAGCAACAGCAACAGAGGAAGAACCAGCAACCCCCGGCGGGCTGCACTTATTGTGGGAAGATGGGGCACACTAGATGTGAAACCCGTAATTTCAGAAAATTATTTTTATAAATTAAATTAGCTAATATAATTAATTCTCAATTGTTAATTTAGGAAATTACATTTTTAGAAAAATTATTAAAACTAGAAATTTTATCAAAACATGAAATTTTCTAATTAATTAAATATTATGTTACTTAGAATACAATTAGTATTATTTTTCAAGGAAATAAATTGATTAGACTTTTGTTTGTCAGGCCAGACCCGAATCCAAAAATATTTTTTAAAAAGTTAGAGTTAAGAAATATTTAGTTTCTAAAGAAATTATGTATTATTTTATAGCCCAATTTTGAGCCCATTGGTTTTTTTTAAGCCAAACCATTAAGCTTTGGTTATTAAACCCATTTTAACTTGGAAGCCTATTTAACCCATTAGCCCATTAACCCATTAGCTTATTAGTTAGAATAAAATCTATTCCTTAATTTTTGAGACAGAGAGAGAGATAACTCTCATTCTCTGTTAGTGAACCGAAGTCCTTCGGTTGTTCGACCCTCCTACTTCCCGTAACCTCTTGTAACCGGCCGAGACCGATGATCTCCCTTCCCTACTCCTATAAAACCCTTTCCCCATCCTTTTTTTCCATCATCCACTCCTTACTTTTCCTTTCACCAAAGTAAAACCCTCTCCAGAGCCTAGTCGACGGCCCCGATCCCTGCCGAGCTCCGGTCAGTTCCCGACCGCCGGCCCCTCCCCGACACGGCTCAGCCCTCCAGGCCGACCCCTCGTCGCCGATCCCCGCGAACCCAGGCGCCGCCTCAAGCGTGCCCTAGCCGGCGACCTTTTTCTAGCGCTTTTCCCGGCGCCGCCGTCGCCACCTCTGTCCGGCGACCTCGCACCTGTGCCCGATCTCTTGTGGGCCCTGATCCGGCAGACCCCGGCTCCACTCGGTCGCTTTCGAGCCACCTCACGTGACTCCGCCCCACTCGGCCAGCGTGTCCCGACCCAGATCTGGTTTCGCTGATTTCTTACTGTCCACGAGCGCTGAACGTTCCGAGTCTGAGGCATCACTTCGGATTCCGTCAAAATTCGGTAACTTCTGGATAGTCCCATAGTTTCTCTTGGTCTGTGATGAAATTGGTCCACCGATTCCTTCGGGAATTCGGATTTTTGGTTACGTTTCAATTACGTTACCATTTCGATTTTTTTCCGAAGTTTCTTCGGAAATTGGTATGCTGTTGGTTTGGTTCTGTGATCTTTTCGATTCCGGAATTTCCGAATACTTCGGAAATATTTCTGTGATTATTTTTGGTTTTAGAAGAACCTTGTTTCTGAAAAGGTTTTTGGGTTTGGATTGGTGTCGGAATTGGTTTTGTGATATTTCGAATTGGTTTCGTGAAATTCCGATTTTGTTCGGAAATTCTGAATTCATTTCGGAAAATGATTTATTAGATGTTTTTATAAATAAAATTGGGTACCCCTGGTTTGGAATTTATTTTGCAGGAAAAATCGGCGCGTTTTCCAGTTTTGGGTTATCCCGAAAATAGAGGGAATGCTGCCGAAATTTCTATAAAAATTTAATTATAAATTTTAAAATGAATTTCGGAAAAGAATACTATTTTTGGATTTATTGGGCGACGACCTTATTGGTCAATGGGCCCCGGCTAAATGCAAACGAAACCGGTTTCGTCCGGACGTTGAGGCATTAGCTATAAAAATGACGATTGGACCAGTTCTGAGACTCAATAATATTTTATATTTTTGTTAAAAATATTAAATATTATTTATATTTAATTTTGTAGGCAGTTTACAGGACTAACGAATTTTCTCTTATTTTAATTCTTGGGAATGTAAGGGCATAAGCCCATTTACTATTCTGCAGTTTTGTAATAAGTAGGTAGTAGCTGTGGTTTTCTGGATTTTTTGAGAATGCGTAAAATTAAGAATAAAAATTATATTAATTACAATTTGTAAAATTCACGATATTTCTCATTTAAAGGAAAAACATATTTTTATATAATTATCAAAAGTATTAAGTTTTTCCGAATAAACGGCAAAACCTGATAAATACAAGTTTTTCCCAAAGGTTTAAATATTAATTGATATTCTTAATTGTAACGCACTAATAACAGCGTTTTGGTTGTGTTAGCTAATTAAAGACTAAAAATTGACTAGAACACAACTAGAGATTGTAACTAGTTTAGCATCAATGACAACTTTGGTTTTCTGAGACAAATTTCCAAATGTAGGATCTCAAGGAAGAATCTGATTTCCCGTCCCGACGTATCGACCCATCCAGTCAAGTCATTTTGAGGCAAGTACAAGTTTGTGGTAGATTACAATTAGTTAATAATTGTTTTAATGCAATTTTAAATCACGATATAACACGGAACTCTTCTGAGAGTAATGACTGTAACAACTGTAACTATTGGGGACTGGGGGAGTAGCGTAGTGGATATGACCACATCCAATAGTATAACTGATTGTATTAGCTTACCCCTCAAACACACGGGGATAAGCCATACCATGTCACTAGGATATTACTGTAACAAAACCCAATCCGGTCATATTCATTACCTATTCATATTTCACTATTTTTTTAACTGCTGGAAAATCATTTACTTCAAATTGTTTAAAAGTGCATATTTCCATTATTAATTTCAATTGTTAAAATATCATGAATTTGTACTTTGCTCCCTCCTGACTGGAGACTATATTTTTAGGTCCTGTTGAGGATGCAGAGCTACTGATTAGTAGCTATTATGACCCTGAGCTATACCCTGCTGTGCTTCCCGAGGACGGATTACTGGATGAGGATGTTGCTTTTATTTAGATATTTTTTCCATTTTGTTAGTTTTGTCTAAAAGAACAATGTGACTTAATTTGGTGGTTTATGTTTGAAATCTGTACTGGACAAGTTTTAAGTTTTTAATTTATCGAATCTTATTTATTGTGGCAAATTTAGTTTGAGTTGTTGATTACCTGCATATGGAAGTTACAGCTTACTGCCGCCGTCTCATCAACGGTGCAGGCTGGACATGATCCGATTTGTTCCAAGAAATTAGGACCGGGTCGTGACATGTTTTTAGTGGTGGCCCATGCATGTCAAATCAACGACTTAGGAAAATCTATTTAGAGACATTTAGAACACTAGAACATTAATTTGTCACAACATAGGACCGAAATATATTATAAGTAAATATTTTTGTTTGATTATAGATAGGCTACCTTGCTTATGTTTATATCCTAAACCTTCCAGAGAATGGCCACCGACAATACCAATCCTGCTGGCGATGGGGTATCTTCACCCTATCATACCCTACCTCCCCAATCAAGTCCGGATCCTACACCTCGGCAGCTGGCCGACCGTCCCCATAATACAACGGCGGATCCATCATCTTCTCGGACGGAGGTGCAGCCCCATGTGGCTTTGCCCACTCCAGCTGCCCCACCGGTGCCTGTGGACCCCACCGACCTCATAGGTCTGCTAAGAGGAGTGCTAGAAGCCCAGAGAACTCAAGCTGAAGCTCATCGCGAGCAGACGACAATTATGAGAGAAGGCATGGAGAATGCCCATAGCGTGGCAATGGCTGCACTGGAAAGAAGAGAAGCAGCTCAACAGGAACCAAGGCCTGCCAAGGTAAACATAAATCTAAGGATTAATTTATGTAATATTAAGGCCATTTAATTAATGGGAATCATATTGCCAAGGTGGGCGATATTGAGAGTTTCAAGAAGCAGAACCCTCGACCCTTCAAGGGAACCGAGGGAATCGTCTATGCTGATGAATGGCTCGATAGTATGGAGCGTCTCCTAAGCGTCGCTCGACTTCCAGAAGACCTCAAGGCTGAAGCAGTGGGACTCCAACTGCAAAATGTAGCAAGCACCTGGTATAGGAATGAACCCCGACTCCAGGATAGGCAGATTGACTGGGACACCTTCAAGAGGTTGTTCAAGAGGAAGTTCTTCCCAACATCAGAGTTGCGGGAGATGGAGAGGCAATTTCAGAACCTGAAGCAAGGAAATATGACCGTTGGTGAATATGCGGCAGAATTCGGCCAACTCAGCCGTTTTGCCAAGAACCTAGTGGCTGACCCTGAAGATCGTGCTGAAAGGTTTAGACATGGGCTGAGAGAGGAGATCCGCACCCATGTGATCTCAGGCGGTGCTAAGACCTACGAAAAGATTTTGGAGCGAGCTCAAGACATAGAGAAGAGCCAACCCGCTCGTTCAAAGAGGAATTATCCTGGAACTAACAACTTCCAGGGAAATCAGAAGAGGCCCAACAACAACAACAACCGGCCTTTCCACCATCAGCAGCAGAACCAGCAGGCAAGGAATAATGATAGGGCACCTCAGAGGAAAATTCCTGTCTGCGACTATTGCAAAAGGCCGGGGCATCAAGCAAATATCTGCAGAAAGAGACTAGGACATTGCCTGGTCTGTGGGTCTTCCACCCACCAAGTGAAGGACTGTTCCTCGGCAGCTCATCGGATGGGAACAACTCAACAGAAAGGTCCTCTGCCCACTCAACAACAACAGTTTGGGCAGCATCAATAGAAGACTGGGTGAGCTTTTGCCCTAGCAGCAGAGGAACAAGGGTCGAAGCAGGAACCTACAGCTGATGTCATCGCAGGTTTCATTTATGTGCATTCCTATCCTGTCTTAGCTTTATTTGATTCAGGAGCATCGCATAGTTTCATATCCACAAAATTTTTCTCTGCACACCACATAAGTACGGGATTTAGTAAGAAAATTTGTAGAATCATGACCGGTGGAGGACCCCTATCCATCACTGAGACCTGTAATTACCCTATAACCATATCAGGCCACAAATTCATAGCACCTTTGCTTGTGATGCCCTTACCCAATTATGATATAGTCCTAGGGATGGACTGGTTGAGTAAGCAGCATGCGCTGATAGACTGTCACATGGGATGTGTAGTCTTCAGCCCACCTGGAGAATCGGAGTTTGAAATCTCTCGAACTCCGGAGGATATGGAGTGTGTTACCTACACCTCTATCACAGAAGAATTCGGACCTCCCCATCCTATCATAGCAGAATTTATGGATGTCTTCCCTGATAGTCTTCCCGGGTTACCCCCAGACCGAGACATAGAGTTCACCATTGATCTAGTCCCCGGCTCTTCCCCTATTTCTAAGGGATGCTACAGAGTAAACCCGAAGGAGGCCAAGGAGATGAAAGATCAGATCAATGAACTGAAGGCTTTGGGATTTATCCGAGACGGAGCTTCACCCTGGGGAGCACCTGTCTTGTTTGTTCCCAAGAAGGACGGAACTGTGAGGATGTGCATCGACTACCGGGCGCTAAACAATATCACAATCAAGAATAAGTACCCTTTGCCCCGGATCGATGACCTGTTTGACCAACTCAGTGGAGCCAAGGTGTTCTCGAAGATTGATCTCAGATCTGGCTACCATCAGATCAAGGTCAGGAAGGAGGACATTCCCAAGACGGCGTTCAACACCAAGTATGGGCAGTTTGAATTCTTGGTCATGCCGTTTGGACTGACAAATGCTCCTGCTGTATTCATGAACCTTATGAACAAGGTTTTCTATGAATACTTAGATCAATTTGTTATTGTCTTCATTGATGATATTTTGATCTATTCGAAGACTGAAGAGGAGCATGAGGAGCACCTCAGGAAAGTTTTGGGAACTTTGAGGAAAGAGAAATTATATGGTAAGCTATCCAAATGTGAATTCTTTCTAGACAAGGTGGATTTTCTTGGCCATGTTTTCACAGGAGAAGGAATTTCGGTGGATCCTAAGAAGATAGTTGCTGTGGAGAAGTGGTCTACCCCAAGCTCGGTTGCTGAAATCAGAAGTTTCTTGGGCTTGGCTGGCTACTACCGGAAGTTTGTGAAGGATTTTAACAGAATTGATGAACCAATGACGAAGCTTACTCGGAAGAATGAAGAGTTCATCTGGATGGAAGATTGCCAGGCTACATTTGAGGAGCTAAAGAAGAGGCTGACCACTGCACCAATCCTTGCGCTACCCGCAGGAACTGGTGGTTTCTCAATCTACAGTGATGCCTCTGGAAAAGGACTGGGTTGCGTTCTTCAATAAAATGGGAAAGTGATTGCTTACGCATCTAGGCAATTACGGAACCATGAGAAGAATTATCCCACACATGACCTGGAGCTTGCTGCAGTCATCTTTGCATTGAAGCTATGGAAGCATTATCTTTATGGAGAGAGAGTGGAAATATATACAGACCACAAAAGTCTGAAATATGTTTTCACTCAGAAGGAGCTGAACATGAGACAAAGAAGGTGGCTGGAACTGATGAAAGATTTTGACATCGACCTGCAGTACCATCCGGGTAAGGCTAATGTGGTTGCAGATGCACTTAGTCGATACCCAGTGGCGATGTTTTTGACCAAAGAACGACACTTATTGGAGGATATAGAGAAGTTTGGTCTGGAGATTGTACTGCCTGAGGAGAAGATGAAGGAACTGGGGCGAGAAGCTGATGTACCTGGAGCTGATTCAACCATGATGCAGTTACAATTGCGTTCAAGTCTGATGGACAAAATCAAGGAGACACAATTCCAAGACGAGACGCTTTGCAAGCTCAGAGATGAAGTGCTGGCAGAAACACTTGAAGGTTTCTCTATCGCCAGTTATGGAGCATTGAAGAATGGTACGAGGCTGTGTGTACCATCTGGCGAATTGAGGAATGAGCTGATACAAGAAGCGCACCAGTCACAGTATTCCATACATCCTGGAGCTAATAAGATGTATCGGGATATGCGTCCCATCGTTTGGTGGTATGGAATGAAGAAGGATGTATCCAGGTTTGTGGCTAGATGCTTGATTTGCCAACAAGTGAAGGCTAGCAGACAGAGACCCGCAGGACTTCTACAGCCACTGGACATTCCGGAGTGGAAGTGGGAGCATATAACAATGGACTTTGTGTCAGGACTGCCTCGATCCCAAGGAGGGAAGGACGCCATTTGGGTTATTGTGGACCGACTGACTAAGTCGGCACACTTTATTCCCTTCAAGGTTGGTTTATCCACCGAGAAGTTGGCGGCACTGTACATGCGGCACATCTACCGGATTCATGGAGTACCGGTAAGTATTGTATCTGACCGAGATACTAGATTTACCTCACATTTTTGGAAGAGTTTGCATGACAGCTTGGAAACAAAACTGAAGTTCAGCACAGCCTATCATCCCCAAACTGACGGACAATCTGAGAGGACCATCCAGACGCTAGAAGATATGCTGAGATCTTGCGTCTTGGAATTTGGAGGATCTTGGAAGGATCACTTGTATTTAGTGGAATTCTCCTACAACAACAGTTACCAAGCTAGCGTTGGTATGACCCCATTTGAAGCACTTTATGGACGTCGTTGCCGTACTCCACTTGCATGGAACGACGTAGGAGAAAGAGTACTACTGGGGCCAGAGATGTTGACTGATGCAGCAGAGAAAGTGAAGGTAATCAGAGACAAGCTAAGGATCGCCCAAGACAGGCAGAAGCATTGGGCAGATAGCAGTCGTCGACCCCTGGAATTTGAAGAAGGAGATAGTGTCTTTGTGAAGATTTCTCCTACCAGAGGAACTATCCGATTTGGCAGAGCTGGGAAGCTGAGTCCCAGATATATCAGACCATTTCAAATTTTGAGCCGAATTGGTGAAGTGGCGTATCGGTTAGCTCTACCAGCTAATCTTGAGGGCGTGCACAACGTCTTCCACGTTTTGCAGCTCAGACGCTACATCCCAGATCCGAGTCACATCTTGGACCACTCGGAGCTGGAGATTGGACCGAGTCTCACAGTGCCAGAAAAGCCTGTAGCAATTTTGGATAGAGACGAGAAGAGGACCAGGACTTCAGTGACTCCCATAGTCAGAGTTATGTGGAGGCACGATTCCCCAGGAGAATCTACCTGGGAGCGAGAAGATGAGATACGGGAGAAATACCCATATTTGTTTGAGACCTGAGGTAATTTCTAACCTTATCCTTTTGAATTTCGAGGACGAAATTTCTTAAGGAGGGAATGTTGTGAAACCCGTAATTTTAGAAAATTATTTTTATAAATTAAATTAGCTAATATAATTAATTCTCAATTGTTAATTTAGGAAATTGCATTTTTTGAAAAATTATTAAAACTGGAAATTTTATCAAAACATGAAATTTTCTAATTAATTAAATATTATGTTACTTAGAATACAATTATTATTATTTTTCAAGGAAATAAATTGATTAGACTTTTGTTTGTCAGGCCAGACCCGAATCCAAAAACATTTTTTAAAAAGTTAGAGTTAAGAAATATTTAGTTTCTAAAGAAATTATGTATCATTTTATAGCCCAATTTTGAGCCCATTGGTTTTTTTTAAGCCAAACCATTAAGCTTTGGTTATTAAACCCATTTTAACTTGGAAGCCTATTTAACCCATTAGCCCATTAACCCATTAGCTTATTAGTTAGAATAAAATCTATTCCTTAATTTTTGAGACAGAGAGAGAGATAACTCTCATTCTCTGTTGGTGAACCGAAGTCCTTCGGTTGTTCGACCCTCCTACTTTCCGTAACCTCTTGTAACCGGCCGAGACCGATGATCTCCCTTCCCTACTCCTATAAAACCCTTTCCCCATCCTTTTTTCCATCATCCACTCCTTACTTTTCCTTTCACCAAAGTAAAACCCTCTCCAGAGCCTAGTCGACGGCCCCGATCCCTGCCGAGCTCCGGTCAGTTCCCGACCGCCGGCCCCTCCCCGACGCGGCTCAGCCCTCCAAGCTGACCCCTCGTCGCCGATCCCCACGAACCCAGGCGCCGCCTCAAGCGTGCCCTAGCCGACGACCTTTTTCTAGCGCTTTTCCCGGCGCCGCCGTCGCCACCTCTGTCCGGCGACCCCGCACCTGTGCCCGATCTCTTGTAGGCCCTGATCCGGCAGACCCCGGCTCCACTCGGTCGCTTTCGAGCCACCTCATGCGACTCCGCCCCACTCGGCCAGCGTGTCCCGACCCAGATCTGGTTTCGCTGATTTCTTACTGTCCACGAGCGCTGAACGTTCCGAGTCCGAGGCATCACTTCAGATTCCGTCAAAATTCGGTAACTTCTGGATAGTCCCATAGTTTCTCTTGGTCTGTGATGAAATTGGTCCACCGATTCCTTCGGAAATTCGGATTTTTGGTTACGTTTCAATTACGTTACCATTTCGATTTTTTTCCGAAGTTTCTTCGAAAATTGGTATGCTGTTGGTTTGGTTCTGTGATCTTTTCGATTCCGGAATTTCCGAATACTTCGGAAATATTTTTGTGATTATTTTTGGTTTTAGAAGAACCTTGTTTCTGAAAAGGTTTTTGGGTTTGGATTGGTGTGGGAATTGGTTTTGTGATATTTCAAATTGGTTTCGGGAAATTCCAATTTTGTTCGGGAATTCTGAATTTATTTCGAAAAATGATTTATTAGATGTTTTTATAAATAAAATTGGGCATCCCTGGTTTGGAATTTATTTTACAGGAAAAATCGGCACGTTTCCCAGTTTTGGGTTATCCCGAAAATAGAGGGAATGCTGCCGAAATTTCTATAAAAATTTAATTATAAATTTTAAAATGAATTTCGGAAAAGAATACTATTTTTGGATTTATTGGGCGACGACCTTATTGGTCAATGGGCCCCGGCTAAATGCAAACGAAACCGGTTTCGTCCGGACGTTGAGGCATTAGCTATAAAAATGACGATTGGACCAGTTCTGAGACTCAATAATATTTTATATTTTTGTTAGAAATATTAAATATTATTTATATTTAATTTTGTAGGCAGTTTACAGGACTAACGAATTTTCTCTTATTTTAATTCTTGGGAATGTAAGGACATAAGCCCATTTACTATTCTGCAGTTTTGCAATAAGTAGGTAGTAGCTGTGGTTTTCTGGATTTTGTGATAATGCGTAAAATTAGGAATAAAAATTATATTAATTACAATTTGTAAAATTCACGATATTTCTCATTTAAAGGAAAAATATATTTTTATATAATTATCAAAAGTATTAAGTTTTTTCGAATAAACAGCAAAACCTGATAAATACAAGTTTTTCCCAAAGGTTTAAATATCAATTGATATTCTTAATTGTAACGCACTAATAACAGCATTTTGGTTGTGTTAGCTAATTAAAGACTAAAAATTGACTAGGACACAACTAGAGATTGTAACTAGTTTAGCATCAATGACAGCTTTGGTTTTCTGAGACAAATTTCCAAATGTAGGATCTCAAGGAAGAATCTGATTTCCCGTCCCGACGTATCGACCCATCCAGTCAAGTCATTTTGAGGCAAGTACAAGTTTGTGGTAGATTACAATTAGTTAATAATTGTTTTAATGTAATTTTAAATCACGATATAACACGGAACTCTTCTGAGAGTAATGACTGTAACAACTGTAACTATTGGGGACTGGGGGAGTAGCGTAGTGGATATGACCACATCCAATAGTATAACTGATTGTATTAGCTTACCCCTCAAACACACGGGGATAAGCCATACCATATCACTAGAATATTACTGTAACAAAACCCAATCCGGTCATATTCATTACCTATTCATATTTTACTATTTTTTTAACTGCTGGAAAATCATTTACTTCAAATTGTTTAAAAGTGCATATTTCTATTATTAATTCCAATTGTTAAAATATCATGAATTTGTACTTTGCTCCCTCCTGACTGGAGACTATATTTTTAGGACCTGTTGAGGATGCAGAGCTACTGATTAGTAGCTATTATGACCCTGAGCTATACCCTGCTGTGCTTCCCGAGGACGGATTACTAGATGAGGATGTTGCTTTTATTTAGATATTTTTTCCATTTTGTTAGTTTTGTCTAAAAGAACAATGTGACTTAATTTGGTGGTTTATGTTTGAAATCTGTACTGGACAAGTTTTAAGTTTTTAATTTATCGAATCTTATTTATTGTGGCAAATTTAGTTTGAGTTGTTGATTACCTGCATATGGAAGTTACAGCTTACTGCCGCCGTCTCATCAACGGTGCAGGCTGGGCATGATCCGATTCGTTCCAAGAAATTGGGACCGGGTCGTGACACTAGAGATGTGTATCGGACATTGAATGGACTGTGTCTGATATGTGGAAATCCAGACCATCGGGTTACCACATGTCCCATGAATTCGAGGTCAGGAGGATCAGGGCAACAGTTTCCTGCTCTGCCAGCACCAGGGGCAGGCCAGTATCGAGGGCCGCAGGCTCAGATGTTTCGGCAGCAGGGACCGCCGATGCAGCAACACCAGCATAGACCACCCCAGCGTCATCAAGGAAGGGGCCAGCAGCAGTACCAGGCTAGGCCGCAACATGGGAACCAGCAAGGAGGTCGAGGGCAGGCATTCACTTTGTCCTTGGAGGAGGCATTGGCATCGGAAGATGTTGTGGCAGGTAACATTCTCGTCGTCTCATATCCCGCAGTAGCATTGTTTGATTCGGGAGCATCCCATTCATTTATATCTGCACAATTTGTGACACGACTAGGAATGGAGTTCGAGGCATTGCCACGGAGGTTGAATATACTCACTGGTAATGGGCTCGTAGGAGTTAGTAGAGTTAGTTTAGCATGTAGTGTTGTAGTGTGCGGGCATCCTTTACCCGCCAGGTTGATAGAATTTCCTGTTGGAAATTTCGACGTTATCTTAGGCATGGACTGGCTGAAATACAGGCATGCGACAATAGATTGTCGTAGAGGGAGTGTATCTTTTGATATTCCAGGCATGAAGCGGTTCACCTTAGTCAGATCAGAGGCAACTCAACAAGGGCAGGGAGTAATAACGGCAATGGAAGAAGTTCAGATTTCGAAGGTAGTTGAAGAGTTTTTAGACGTATTTTCTGAAGAACTTCCAGGTCTACCACCAGTTAGAGATATTGAGTTCAGTATAGAATTGGCACCAGGAACTAAACCGATATCAGATCGAGTTTACAGAATGGCGGATTCAGAGCAGGCCAAGGTATATCAGCACATAGAGGAACTGAAGGAGAAGAAGTTCATCCAAGCTAGCGTATCACCATGGGCAGCACCAGTGGTACTTGTGGGAAAGAAGGATGGGTCATCCAGATTATGCATTGATTACAGAAAGCTTAACGCGACAACAGTGAAGAACAAATACCCATTACCCAGGATCGACGACTTATTTGATCAGTTGAGCAAAGCTAGAGTTTTCTCCAAGATAGATCTTCGTTCAGGGTATCATCAAGTGAGGGTTGGGAAGGAAGATATTCCCAAGACAGCGTTCAGGTCGAAGTATGGGCATTATGAATTCTTAGTAATGTTGTTTGGTTTGACCAATGCTCCAGCAATATTCATGGATTTGATGAACCGCATCTTTATGCCATACTTAGACCAGTTTGTCGTTGTGTTTCTTGACGACATTCTCGTATATTCTGTTAGTGAAGAGGAGCATGAAGACCACCTCAGGAAGGTGTTGCAGGTTCTGAGAGAGAATCAGTTGTATGCCAAGCTCAGCAAGTGTGAGTTTTGGTCAGATCATATCTCATTTTTGGGTCACATCATATCAGGAGCTGGAGTAGCAGTGGATCCCAAGAAGGTAGAAGCAGTAGAGAGTTGGCCAGTACCCAAGACCGTAGCAGATGTGCGGAGTTTCTTGGGATTGGCAGGATATTATAGAAGATTTGTGTCAGACTTCGCAAGGCTTTCAGTACCCATGACCCGCTTGACCCGGAAGGATGTACCATTCGTTTGGTCGGCAGAATGTCAGGCGTCATTTGAGACTTTGAAGCAGAAGTTGATATCAGCACCTATTCTTACATTGCCAGTTGGACCCGTAGGTTTTACAGTATATTGTGATGCGTCAGGTAAAGGACTTGGATGTGTCCTTATGCAACATGGAAAGGTGATAGCATATGCATCTAGGCAGCTTCGGGACCACGAGAAGAATTACCCAACTCATGATTTGGAATTAGCGGCAGTAGTGTTTGCTCTGAAGCTATGGAGGCATTACTTATATAGTGACCGAGTGGAAATGTACACAGACCATAAAAGTCTGAAGTACATCTTTACTCAGAAGGAACTAAACATGAGGCAGAGAAGATGGCTGGAGTTGATCAAGGATTATGACGTAGAGCTTCAGTATCATCCAGGCAAGGCTAATGTGGTAGCAGACGCTCTCAGCAGGAGAGGCGGCGCATTTATGTTGACAACACAGAGGCATATCTTAGAAGACCTTCAGGAGATGGGCATCGAAGTTATACTTCCTAGTGATGTAGGAGTTCTAACAAGTCTGCAAGTTCAATCCGACTTGGTGGATAGAATCAAGGCAGCTCAGGCACAGGACCCAAGGATTCAGAAGCTTAGAGCAGAATGTGAGTCAGGACTCAGGAAGGAGATGAGAATTCATGAAGATGGTACACTTAGGTTTGGATCACGTCTATGTGTGCCTAGTGGAGATATTAGACAGGAGATTATGGCAGAAGCTCACAGTTCTCAGTATTCCATTCACCCTGAAGGGACCAAGATGTACCAAGATATCAAGCAGCATTTCTGGTGGAACGGGATGAAGAGGGAGATAGCTAGATTTGTTTCCCGTTGCTTGGTATGTCAACAAGTAAAGGCAGAACAGCAGAGGCCAGCTGGGTTATTGCAACCGCTTCCTATTCCGAAATAAAAATGGAAACATATTACAATGGACTTTGTGACCAGTTTACCGAGATCACCAAGTGGTAAAGACGCTATTTGGGTGATAGTGGACCGACTTACAAAGGTAGCACACTTTCTTCCTTTCAGAGTAGGGCAATCTACAGAAAAGTTGGCAGAATTGTATATGCAACAGATAGTCAGGCAGCATGGAGTCCCTGTCAATATTGTGTCGGATCGAGATACCCGCTTTACATCACATTTCTGGAAGAGCTTACATCATAGTCTGGGTACCAAGTTAAGATTTAGCACAGCTTACCATCCGCAGACGGACGGGCAATCAGAAAGAACGATTCAGACTTTAGAAGACATGTTACGAGCTTGCACTCTAGATTTTGGAGGATCTTGGGAGAGCCGCCTGCACTTAGTTGAGTTCTCATACAACAATAGTTATCAAGCCAGTATCCAGATGGCGCCATTCGAAGCACTATATGGTAAGAAGTGCAGATCGCCGCTTGCATGGGATGATATTGGAGAGAGGAAGATGTTAGGCCCGAAAATGATTGTTCAGACGGTTGAAGTGGTTAAGGGAATTAGAGAGCGACTTCGTGTTGCGCAGGATCGGCATCGTCATTGGGCGGACCAGCATCGTAGACCGCTAGAGTTCTCTGTTGGGGACCACGTATTCTTGCGGATCTCACCTACTCGTGGGGTCATTAGATTTGGCGTTCGCGGGAAATTGAGTCCGCGGTACGTGGGCCCATTTGTTATCCTTGATCGGGTAGGCGATGTTGCTTATCGTTTATCCCTCCCACCTTCACTACGAGAGGTGTATGACGTGTTTCATGTATCTCAATTACGTAGGTATGTATCGGACCCAAGCCATGTCCTCAATCACTCTGAGCTGGTTGTTGGTACCAACCTGTCTTACGAGGAACAGCCTGTGTCCATTTTGGACCGAAAAGAGAAGATACTCAAGAACTGAACAATTAGTCTTGTCCGTGTTGCTTGGGGTCATCACTGCTTGGGAGAGTCAACGTGGGAACGTGAGGATGATATCCGATCACGGTATCCACACTTGTTTGACTCACAAGGTATATCTTTTTCTGTATACCTTGATTGTCCTGATTCCTCATGCTTATCATCTTATGGGTAGAATTGCTTGATATCGTAGATTGATGTATTTACATATATGTTACTTGCTATGGACATTGTAAAATGATTGCTTGCTCGCTAGAATTGTTTGTACTTAGATTGGTTTAGCTCCGATATTTCTATCTTGCTTGAATTTGAAATTTCGAGAACGGAATTTTTTTCAAGGTGGGTAGAGATGTCACTCCCCGTTCCCAGAATGTGTATTTTAATACGTATATTGCTTGAATGTATTTATTTAATATTTATCATGTATTATCCTGTATTTAAATTCCTTTAATTTCCTGTTAATTAATTATCTGCATTTTATTTTCTGTACTTTATTTTCTGCAATTTTATTTTTGCACTTAATTTTCTACAATTATTTTCTGTACTTTATTTTCTGTACCTTATTTTCTGCAATTTTATTCTCTGCTTAGGCTAGGCCTTGGGTTCGGCTTGGTTCGGTTTTAGTTATGTTGTGTTGGTTCATCATGAACCCATTGGACCCCCACCTACCACCACTCCCCCTATTTAAAGCCACCCTCTCCATTCCCTCTCCTCATAACTCCTTCTTCACCATTACTCCATTTTCTTCTTCTTCCTCCTCATCACTTCTCCACCTACCAGCAGTAGCAGTAGGCAAGTACAACTTGCTTCTACATGAGAACCCATTTTTATGGTTCATTTGTCTTCCTCTTGTGATTCTAAGAGAGTTTACTACTTAGCATTTTGGATTTCCTTGGCTCGTTTCTTACAGATCTAAGTTTGTATTTTCGGTTGTTCTTGGGTTCTGATCTTCATGTGGTAGAGCTTCTCGTTAGTCACGCACACGTCTTTACGTGCGTGCATGTATTTTCAGTCATGCATACGTCTTTACGTGTCTGCGTGAATTTTCAGTCACGCACACGTCTTTACGTGTCTGCGTGAAATTTTCAGTCACGCATACGCCTTTACGTGTCTGCGTGAATTTTTAGTCACGCATACGTCTTTACGTGTCTGCGTGTATTTTTAATCACGCACACGTCTTTACGTGCGTGCGTGTATTTTTAGTCACGCATACGTCTTTACGTGCGTGCGTGTATTTTTAGTCACGCACACGTCTTTACGTGCGTGCGTGTATTTTTAGTCACGCTCACGTTCCTACGTGTCAGCGTGTATTTTTAGTCACGCTCAAGCTGTGCCTGCGTGAAGTACTTTTCACGCTTCACTTGTCACGCAGTACTTTTCACGCATCACTTGTCACGCAGTACTTTTCACGCATCACTTTTCACGCATCACTTTTCACGCATCACTTTTCACGCATCACTTGTCACGCATCACTTTTTACGCCCACTCCTACCTACTCAACTTGGCGTACCTTTTCGACGCACACGATTCCTGCGTGACTTGTTGGCCTTAGCATAGACTTGTTGGCGTGACTTGATTGTCTTAGCATAGACTTGTCAGCATGACTTCCTGACATTAGTGTTTCTATTTGCTTTATAATTTATTTAATAGTAGCATGATACTTCTCCTATTATATCTGTATGTCTTTTTGCATAAACTTGAAAATCTTAGCATGTTAATATTTTTGATACATATGATTGTGTATTAGTGCCCTGTGTCTTGATTGGTTCATGATACCCAGTAAGACTGGAACTTGACCTTGAGAGTTATAGACTCGACCCATTTAATACTAATTGACTTTCATGCCTTGTCACCATTGATAATGATGGCTATCTTGACTAAAATTGATCATGCGTTCCTAGTTGGAACTAAGAGACTGGCTAGTCGTCTTATTGAATTGAATGAATGAGACACGTTCATGTTAATGAACTATTGTAATCGATTAGCCAATCCCGAATATTGACATACAGGCACACATACAGGCTTCAATTTACTTACTTATTTATTTTCTACAAAAGAAGCATGTGTACTTTATGGTCAAGGCATGATTATTCCGTGGTTAGTTTGGATTGTTGCATTACGCTATGTAAGACCTGCAACCTAACCGCACTGGTATCGTTGTAGAGTTGTGCATATCGTACCCCGTACGAAAGTACTCATTTGAATGACCATGATCCACGGCATGAGATTTCACTCAACGTAGGGACTATTAAGTTAAATAAAGTAATGATGGCATGGAGAGAATTGATTCCCGAGTTCTTACATGGCAGCCCCCTTGGGACGAGTAGTACCCGACGGGCCGGCTGGTTCCCACAGATACTGTAAATCTGCCACACGGGCAGGGAGAGGTATCTGCTTATATTATTATTGTATATTGTATATTGATGACGGGCGTCCTGCTAGGACTCGTCTAATTCATGCATGGCGCAATTGATTGACTGGATAGACTAGCCTTGCTCGCGCATAGTAAGAACTGAGGAATCTTTATTGCATTAATTCCAGGATAACTTGGAACTCACAATAGCAAGCCGTAGAAATTGATTGGCCATTTAAATTAATTTGTTTGTGTACTGTACCTACTCTGTTGCCTAACTGAGATGATCAGAACGTCAGGACATGACGGGCCAACTTCTGTCCTTGTTTGGTTGGAAGGTTGGTCCGAAGTGTCTTGATGTTATGTGAATCCTAGTGAAAAGCAGAGATTTATTATTATATCCTCTTACTTACTGGTTTTAGTTCTCATGTCGTGCTTCCTTGTGGTACTTGCTATTAGAGGTCTAACCTCTCTGGTTTTGCATGGCCAGATTTAGAGCCGGTTCCCGAGGATCCAGCTTACTTCCACCTCCAAGATGGTCAATACTAGAGGAATGATCGCAGGAGGACTCGAGTGGGTTCCTTACTTCACCACTCGTTTTGTTATTTACTTTATACTTAGCCGTTTGGCACCGACATGTTAGTCGGATTGTCTTGTACTTACTTTTACATAATTGTAACTAAGTCAGACTGCAGCTGATAACAATTGTGTATACTTGCTTCATCATCTGGCTATGTTTTGTAAAGCCAGATATCAAGAACATTTTGACTGAGCGTTTGGGACGCCTTACTGCTTTATCTTACATGTTCTCTATTTCTGTTTCCTTGTTCGAATGATTGAGACAATAGATGTGAAGTGACCATAGCAAGACTTTTATGTAGTATGCACCCCCTCGTCTGGTTAGACAGCTTTGATCGTATTATACGGTATTCTTCTACCCGTAATACGTAGCTGGCTGAGTCAATCCCCCGCTCTCCAGTATTCTGGTTCTAGGGCGTGACAAGTTTCGTATTTTGAGATTTCTGCTTTGTATCACCTTCACTTCCATGTCCCGTTCAACCTTTCTCGCACTATGATGGACTGGATGATTAATGCGAGGAAGAGGCCTCGATCATTGGTCTATGCTCTCTATTTACCGATGGTCTTTCGTGCATTTCATGTTACTCTCGATGAGTGCCAGTTTCTTCCAGCCCCTGTCTTTCTGTCTAAGACAAGGCGGCTTCA
Organism: Iris pallida; assembly: GCA_029216955.1. Lineage (NCBI taxonomy): Eukaryota > Viridiplantae > Streptophyta > Magnoliopsida > Asparagales > Iridaceae > Iris > Iris pallida. The sequence continues at coordinate 25,826,709 of JANAVB010042020.1, read as the reverse complement.
GGCAGCTGTCGAGTCTCCTGCTGAGTCCGAGCATTCCGGTTCTGATGCTCAGGCTGATGCACCTGCTCTTGGGCAACCTGCGCCCGCACCTCCTGCTACTCTCGAGTCTATCCAGACCATGCTTCGCGATCGTTTCATGTTGGAGGACGACCGCTGGACCCAGCTCGACTATCGTACCACCTTGCAAATGAGTGCCATTAGCAACTCATTGCATGACATCCGGTACACTATGTCTCGGCATCCTTCTATGCCACTTCCTATGGAGCGGAATCCATCTCGCGACGGGTACCGTATCGACGACCCTTGGGTTATGCGATATCTGGATCCGGATGCAGCCTTCGTGGATCCTCGTCGTTCGGATACTGATCCATCTGACGTCGTTGGTCCATCTCGCGCTCCATGATGGATGTGGTCCCATACCTGCTGCTGCTGCTGATGATCTCCTTTTAGTTTTTATGCATTATGGACTTATGTTTATGTAGTTGATTTTCTTGTATGAGTATACTCTATGATCTGTGGATCTTTAGACTTTATCTGCAGTTTATCATTATTATGGTGTGCTTGCCAGTTAATTTCTTCTATAGTCTTCTGTTTATTTGAGTTTGATATACATATTTGCTATGCATCATTGATGAATGCCAAAGGAGGTGATCTATTTGATATTCATATTTTTATCATATCTTGTGATATCTATGTTTTGGAAGAGATTATGTATATCAGGATAAGGAACATTGGCTTACAGAGAAGATATGTTTATGGGGGAGCTACTGCTTCTATGCATGACTACTACTTGTGTCCAGGTATGAATATTGATATACAAATATCATTTTGTCAATTATCAATATGGGGGAGATTGTTGATCCAAATCACAGTCAACCAAATATTGATAAAATTGACAATATGATACTTGTCATAATTTAATATGACACATCAAGACAAAACTCAGTGCAAGACAGACGTTGGCTCTCTCCTGCAGCGTACTCGATTTTTGAGTCTGTATTATTTTACATTTATTGAGTCTAGCTAAATGTAAACTGAGTAGCACTGAGTAGTTTGGGCCTATACCTTATCACCAAACAAAACCAAAAGCTCCACCAGACCAAACTAGCCCACAAAAGTCCATTTGAGCAATTCTGTCCTATGGAGACAGAGTTCGGGCCGAACTCTGCCTCCACACAGAGTTCGGGCCAAATTCTGTCCCCTAAATTATATGACCCTAATTTTTAGGGTTTGCTGTATGCTAGTTGTCCAATGGCCAAAAATTTGAATTCTTGACACAGAATTCTGGCCGAATTCTGCCTATCCCAACTTGTAACGTCCCAGTCCCAAAATATGTAGGACTAAGTACGTAGACATGCCAGCCGTAGATATACGAAAAATACTCCAATGCATGGAATCCTCGTATAAATACATAAGCTGTAAAATATAGAGAACCAAGACATGCTAAATCTCATCCACAAATATATAATAAAATAAAGATAGGATCAACTTGAATAGTTATGGTATAATCGTTGGGCGGAGACAAATTCACTACCAACTAAATTAAATATAGAAAAAATATACAAATGAAAGAATTGGTCGAGCGAGAGCAAGTGATGAGTCCAAGAGCAATCATCACGAAGGAAGGAATGGTCCTAGCTAGAGCACCTGCAAGAAACCACGAAACACACACATGGAGAAATCACCAGGTCCTCAGAGGGACGTAACAAGACACATAATATCATGCCAATAAACTGAATAATCACTACAAGAAATAAGGGTGTCTTATAACGGTCGAAAACCATTGCAAAGTGAATAAAGACCATTGTAAAATAATTCTGCAACGGTTATTTGAACCATTGTAAATGCGAGCGTTGCAGATTCCTCTTGCAACGGTTAGAGGAAATATTTACAACAGTTCAATAAAACGTTGCAAATAACATGTTATGCAACAGTTCTGACATTAGTGCGTAACGGTTACATGACGTTGTTAATACTATAGTTGGAAACGATCAACAAACCATTGTAGCTATTCAGTAATGCACGACGGTTACTAACTGTTGCCTAAATTTTTATTACAACGATTAAAAATCGTTGCGGATAATAGGCAACAGTCGAAAACCATTGCAGATAAATATTTAAGACAACGAGTAAGTAATGGTTGCAAAAAGAATAAGCAACAATGTGAAAAACAATGGCCAAAAATAAATATGCAACAGTTTCGAGCCGACATTTGCAACGGGTTCTGTTTCTTTGGCAACAATTATATTAAGTTATCTGCAACAATTTTAGTACCCGTTGAGAATAGAATAAATTGACAACGGTTATAGAATGATATTGCAACATTTTGTAGATATTACCAAAAATCATATTTGATCATTATTTCCCTCAATATACATTAAACCCATCAACCTATAATTCAAACCATCATTGACCCAAAATAGATTACATTCATCATTCTCATAATATAAATTGTACTTACTTAACAAAGAAACGTCAACCAAGAATCCAACAATATTTAAGACAAATTATCTACTTCATTTAATTCAAAGTGCTTACAAAAAAAACTTAAATTCAAAATCCAACAATATTTAGACATAAATTATCTAGCTTTAGGTAATTCAAAGTGCTTACAAAAAAATGTAATCCACAATATCATAAAGGACATATCGGTTAAATAGTTCTACAAATTAATCAATTTTTTAAATCTTTTCATGTCCATCTTTATCATCATCCTCCTCATCTTCAATGAACTACAAAAAAGAAACATTAATAGTTAGTACTTAACTTTATAAATTTTTATTTGTTGATAACCTAAAAAGCCATCAAAGGATCAACTAATCACCTGACCATTGACACGAGGTGCACTTGATTCGTCTTGATGTGAGCTCCATATTATCTAAAAAGCAAACCAAAAGGTAGTTGAGCATTAGGATAAGCTGCTATCAGGTTCAATATAAAAGTTTGTAATTTAGTAATCATCGCTTCATACTTCTCTTGTGTCTCTACTACCTTTTTCTCCCTTATAGCTAAGTTTTCAAGCGCTTGTGCCGATATAAAACTTGTTGATTTTTTTTATCAAATCAGAAGCTGCTACTCCTTCACCATAGAGAGGAATATGTCCAGGATGCTCTTTAAAAATTGTCTTCAAAAAATTCTCTCGCAATATTACTTTAGGGAGTATCAGAAGCTTGAGACGTCAAACTTTTAAGTATCAGAAGTTCAACATACATATGTCATTAAAGAATAAAATCAGTAAACATATTGTTATAATAAAAAGAAGCTGGTAAATAACGCATGTTACAGTAAAGCTTGAGATGTCAAACTTATAACTAAGTCATTAAGCATAGCCGCAGTTCCTTTCCACTTGCACCATCACCACATACACAGGATACACACTGCTCATAATTGCTAAGTAGTTCACTGTTTCAGCACCACACATTAGCATAGTCAAGTTCCACACTGCATACACTCACTACACACAGCACACACACACACACACACTACACATACTGGATTCTGTACTCAATTATGCTCACTGCACTCTAATATACTATACAGTTAGTTCAGTTCATTGTATTGTGATCACGTCCAAACCTAAATGGTGAATCTATTGGCCTACAGTGCACACGTCCAAACCTCCTTAAACGATTTTCCCACGATAAAGGATATGTATTTCCCTATTCTTATTCTGGCTTGTTCAGGTATAACCATATAAATGCTGCTCATGACAGTTCTTTTGGATAGTTCGGAACTAAAGATTGCCTGATTGTGCATCAAATGTCTGTCAAGTATGGTGTCATATGCATGAATATATAAATCATACATATGGAGATATACAGATAGAGAAGTATGGAATGACTAGTCCCTTACCGTCCTCGACTGTCGTATATTATATAATCCACATACAAGCTTGTCCCTCTGTTTCATAATGTTGTCTTATCATAAGAAGCCTGGCAATGTTATATATATCCCCCAGCTTATGCATCAAACATACTAAAACGAAAAATTATCCTTACTATTTATTGCTTTACTATCACTACATTGTATTACTATAATAATGCCATCAACAAACCCTTTTTTTTTTCTCTCCTTAGGTTTAAAGGCAACTTAATGGATTGTGGATAAATTAGTTCATATGGGTCACATTGTTCAAGGCCATTGGAAGCATGCCAAGCTACTGGCAAGGATAGCCATATATATTTGGGTCCTACCATTGTGATATGAAGGAAGCCATCATTCATACAATTGAATAGGGTTATAGATAAGCATCAAAGGCATAAAAGGAAAGGGAACAAGGAATTTGGGTTCATTTTGTCACGTTAGTGCATTGATTGAGAGCCACTATCACAAATCCTATGATTCAGAATTCCTAAACACGGGATTACAATAAGAAAAATATAAATGAATGCAAAAAGCAATTAGGAAAAGTTACCTCAATTGTTGAAATATATACACACCGGTAAGTGACCAACTATTGTGACTCCATAAGTTATTGTGACTTCATAAGTATCACTCAAGCAAAACAACGAATGGAATAAAAAATAAGAATGATTTAAGCGTACCTCTTTTCGCACTCGAGCAAAACTCTTTGAACCCATAGTATGAGTGTACTTTACTTTCATCCTATTTCTTGTGTTTATGTCACTTGTTAGCTGTAATCAATTTAGAAATCAGTCTAGAATCATTCGTGAACAAATTCTTGTAAGAAAATGAATAAGCTACTTTCTATAACCACAACTATAAAAAATTTAAATAAAAAGTACACCAACCAAATCAGCTACCACACTTTTAAACGGGAGTAATTGATCCTAAAAATATGCAACATTCTCAATTATCCTAAAAATAGACAAATCATCAAAATTTTAGCATTTTACAAATAAAGCAAGAGAATCTTAAAATTAAAATTAAAATTAAATACTAAAATTAACATTAAACTTAACATTAAAATTAATATTCACATTAACATTAATATTAACATTAACATTAAAATTAATATTAAAAAAATTAAAAAAATTAATATTAACATTAATATTAACATTAATATTACGAATTAGAGTGAGAGGGGGTTTTCTAAGGAGGGCTTTTGATCCGCTCCCTATATATATATATATATATATATATATATATATATATATATAGAGAGAGAGAGAGAGAGAGAGAGAGAGTGAGTGTGTGTGTGATTTGATATATGTATATATTTGATATATATTTAGATATGTATATATTTAGATAGATATTTTGATACATAACAAATCTAACAAATTTAACATTTGAAAACCACCTAAACATATAACAAATTTAAAATTAAAATTAAAATTTAAATTATATTTAAAGCAACTCCTCTACTTAAACACTTATCCAAAATTCAAAAATATGTTTATAATAAATTATAAATAAAACGTATTCAATTTATATTTAAAATATTCAAATATAATTTAAAATTAATCTAATCTTTTAATAGTAACATACATTGTTTTGTATACATGCAACGCTGATGAAGGTAGGGTGTGCACATTTGGGACGAACCGACTAAATTGATCAGGACCAAACCAAACCAATCTGCTTTAACCTAACTGATGGTCTGATCGGATTGGTTCGACTGGATTCTATTAATAACTGAGCAGTTTGGTTCAGTTGTGGTATGATCTTCAAAAAATCGATTAAACCTGAACCAAACCGAACACATTATATACTATTTTTTTGTAATATTAATATGGGATTTGGTAGCATAGTTATGTAAATTATGACATAACAATTTGATGTAATATGGATCATTTGTTTCTTACAAGATTCTATGTACAAAAAATATGTTCCTTTTAATATTCATTGGTGTATCACATGCCAATTTGCTCTTTTTCTAATATTATCAGGAAGAAAATAGTTTTTGTGATATGGGTCACTTTTTCTCACATAATTCTTTAGTTCATTTTAGTTCACATAGTTTTAAGAAGAATTTCTCTATGATTAATCACACAATTTTAACTATCACATATGTTATCTACTAATGTAGTTAAGAAAAAAAATTAAAAAACCTAAAAATCCTTCTAACTACCTAAACATATAACAAATTCTAAAATATGCTTAATATTTAAACTAACTACATTTTGTTATCTAACTAAATATATATATATATATATATATATATATATATATATATATATATATAAATTCTAAAATTCTAGTACTCGACCTCTTGAACTGACCAAACACTAACTATGAGATCGAGGGAGGGTCATCACCCCCCGAATGACCTACGGAGCTACATGCAAAAAAGACGCTGACCATGTAGGGTACTCGTCCAATGCCTCTTCAAAACTCAAGTAAAATCGAGATATAATTAAATTTGATCAACCTTCCTATAATTATATTAATCAAAATATATATAGAATTAATTCAAATTGGATATTGAATTTGCAACTGTTATAGACAAACTATTGCGAGATCAATGGCTTACAACGATTGATTGTTATTTCAGCAATGGTTATCACAAATGTTTGTTATTTAACAAAAAAATTGCAAATAGTTTGAAAAAATTGTTGCACATTAATCATTAAAAAGATCACCTGCAACAAGTTACAAAAAGCGTTGTGCAACTATTACTAACAGTAAGTCTTTTTATAAGGCTTAAAATAATTGTTGCAAAATACTAACAAATTTGCAACAGTTACTAAAAACTCTTGCATAGCCATTGTCCATTCAGCGCACTTTGACAACACTTTCATAAAATCGTTGCTGGACCGTTGTAAAAACATAAAAAATTTAGCAAGCATTTAAGAACCGTTGTAAAATGTTTTATGAGGCAATGGTTCACTTATAATTGTTGCAAATAGATTTAATTTCGTAACGGTTACTAGAACCGTTACAAGACCGTTGTAAATAAATGTTACAGCAACATACATATAACCGTTGCACAAAAACTGTTACGAAATGGGAGCAATTCTTGTAGTGAATAAAGCTCAACAGAAAAGTATGTATGAGTAAAGGTTCCTAACCATTCTATGTGGAATACACTTTAGAGGACAACGTTCTACGCAGGGGCTGTCTCAAGCAAGTAATAAAGAGTGGCCAACAAGTAGCGCTCATCCGAGACACTATCGGCCGGGTAACACGTAGCGCTCATCCGAGACACTATCTCCCAAATGTGTGAAAGTAAAAGTGTCACGACCCGCACCCGGATATACGGGTACGAATACGTGGGCCACGCCCAGCCTACGCCGCGGTATCGGCGGTAGAACGCTGTCAAGTATACTATACTAACTACAACATCTAAGAATCCATAACTAGAAATGTACTCATGTCACATCACGAAAACTAAGGAAGATAAGACAAGAAATAATAACAATATCACTAGAACAACTAGAATCTACAATGATCATAAGACATGAAAGATAAAGAAGGAACAATAAGACTAACTAAGAATAACTACCAGGCAACTCACATAGAAGAATAGTGAGATCCACCTCAGCTAGCAACATCATGAAGTCCAATAATGAGGGCAACAACTACTCCTAAATTTTCATAACGTATCCAGTCAGGAGCGGAACGAGTACATATATCTCATAACAGATCTCAAGATAGAATAAAAGCTATAAGACTGTAAATAGAGCATATACAATGAAATCATGGAGTGTACATATATGTATCATGGCATGGTAAGCTGTAAAGCTAGAGCTAGAACAAGAAAATAGAACGGGATCATGGCATGTACACGAATCAAGGTAAGCTATATATCCAATGTGTGTGAGTAGTAGTTTCAGCTTGTGATCGGCTTGGGTACCTGTCAAGAATCGGCCTGGCAAGTCATAAGTGCGGTATATGACTCACACTGTTCGGGAATCGGAATGGATCTGATCACAGGCATACGCTACTACTCCCCCTACCCCAACTGGTAGAATGGATCCAAACAGGACACGTCACTGCACGGGATTCTAATGAGAAGGTCGCGAACCTGCTCTAGAATCAGTGACCATATATCGAGCAAGAGCTACAAGGGTGCTTGCACAATACATCCCAACCTAAGAAGGAGAGACATCTCTCGTCGGGATCCAAGAATACCAATCCGTGAGAACCATGTGTCGGGAATAAGCATATCAACACTAAGTACATGAATCATAACAGTTATCATAAATTGTGAATAAGTTATCAGAGAATGTACTCGCCTGGGGTCCTGCTGTCAATATGAATCAGGGTTCAGAGTAAAGCCACAGACCTAAAGATGAAATAATACAGGAGCTGATCAGGGTCAAAAGATATACTAACATCTAGGTCAACTAAGACAAACTGGGTCAAGGTTGACGTACAGTTGACTTTGGTCAACTGGTCAACTCTGGTCAACTCTAAGTCTAATCTAGGTTAAATAGGTCAATGGTTGACCTACAGTTGACTTTGGTCAAAAGTCAACGTTGGTCAAGTCTGATCAAACCTAGGTCAACTGTTGACTCTACTTCGACGTCTAGTCAAAGTAGTCAACCAGGGTCAAGCTAGTCTCTATAAACATCTACAAGGTCAACTTATGAATTTCAGTGATTTAGAAATCACTGAAATCGACGGGTCTCTAAAACAACCAAAAGGAGAAAATATTATAATAATAGGGTGACACGAAAAGGAAAGAAATCTACAGATGTTGTCGGATGGTGAAACAGCCATTACCAACGTGTCCAGAATGGTCAAATCAGCTAGGATAGCCTGTCCAAAAGTCCAATTTGGATACAGGGGCAAAACGGTAATTTCGGGCCAAAATGATGTCCGCCGTTGGACACACTTTGCACCGAAAAACGTGCCGAAATAAAAGTGCACAAAATCTAACAAATTATATGTCCACGAATCCAGAATGAAGATACGAACCCAACGGTATATCCAGAATTGGATTCCGATGAGCCGGCGTCAAAAAGTCCCGTTGACTCAGAAAGTGGGACCCGCTTTGCACCGAAATGCGTGCCAGGGCCCACGTTCTCCAAATCAAGCAAACTTTATATGAAAATATGCCAGAACGACGCCACGAGTCTACTGGTGGTGTCAGAATTTGAATCCGGAGTCCCGGGTTCAAAAATGGAATTTAACTAGTGCAAATTAAAGAATTCGAACGACCAACTTTGGCGTCGAATTCGACCGACCTAACTAGCTCAAACGGAAATGAAATCTAAAGGGGGCAGGAAGAGGGTTATACCAGCTGTGTACCGGAACTGGTGGCGCGCAAAACGGAGCCGCAATGACGAAGATACGAACCCGCGAAGTTGGCGTCGCAAAACTGTCCAAAAATAGTTCAATTTAAAACGTCAACTTGGTGGCCGGTTTTGATGTATCAAACGACAAAATTAACGGGTGAAATTTGACAGAGGTGAAGAGGGATATACCGAGATTGAGACGGAGCAAGGAGTTCGCCGATCCAACGGTCGGATTCTCCAGAAAATCGGCGCGAATTCGCTGCTCCGAGACGCGAATTCTGGACTTCGCGCGCGCGCGCGTCGACGGAATTTCGTGAAAAATGCACGAATCGCCTCGACGGCGCGTCCCGGAGGACGGTGGCCGTCCAGAGTAGTGCACCGGTGGTCGTCGGCCATGGGGGGGCCCACGACGACGGAGGTGGCCGGCCATGCGGCGGCGATGGCCGGGGCGGCGCGCGGCTGCTGCCCGCGCCCTCCGCAGCTGCTGCCGCTGCTGCTGGTGCGGCGCGCTCGCGCAGGCACGCACGCGCATCAGGGCGGCCAGGCCGGAGCACGACGGCGGCGGCGGTGGCTGCTGGCCGCGGCGGCGCGTGGTGGCGCGGCCACACGCGGCTGCCACTGAAGCTGCTGCCGCTGTGCAGCGAGGTGCTGCGCGCGCTTGCGCGCTGCGACGCGACGGCGGCGGCTGCCCGACGGCCATGGCCGTGGCGGCGCGGCTGCACGCGGCGGGGCGTCGGCCGGGGTTCGCGTGTGATGGAGGTGGTGATGGTGGTGGTGTTTAGTTAGAGAAGATGGTGGTAGTGGTGCAAAAAAATGAAGAAGAAGAAAACGTGAAGAAGAAGAAGAAGGAGAGAGAGAGAGATGATGATGTAAAGGAAAGAGGGGGGTTTGTTCGGCCATGAGGGGGCATGGGCTGATGGGAATGAGAGAGAGAGAGAGAGAGTTGAATATGTATATAATATATATGTGATATATATAATATAGAAGGAGAGATAATGAGAGATATTTAGAGAGGGTGAGAGTGTAGGCCGGCCACATGGGTGAGGGGGGTTGTGTGTGCTGTGAGGTGGAGGGGGTAAGGTGTTATTAGGAGGAGAGAGAAATGGGAGTTACATTATATATATATGTATATATATATAGGAGATATTTGTAAAATAGGGAGGAAAAGATAATAATATAAAATAAAATTATATTTTCGAGTAGGCAAAAATGAAAAAACACCAGTGGGGTGTATGGGCAGTCATGGTAGGGTCCACGCCAAACTGGGTCGGACGTTGGGCCAAGTTTGGACAAAGTCGAAGCCAAGATTTAATTAATTTATAAATTAAATCAAATTAAATCATGGATGAAATAGGAGCACAAGGGGGATCGAAATTGCGGCACGCAAGTGGCACCCGCATAGTTGGCTCAAAACAGGCCAGGGCAATATTTTGGGTCGACTAGATTGGACCGATATCAGGCCCGGAAATTAAATTGGAAATTAAATCAGGTTTTACGGTAGATAATTAATTGGCCTAAATTGAACCGGAAGTTGTGCGAAGGAAATGGAGCACAAAATGGAGTGTCTGAGTGGGACACAAAGGTCATGGGTGAAGAACGTCTCGAGTAGGTCAAACATGACAAGTTGGTTCTGAGAAAACGACTGGTCTGGTCCTCCTAGATTAAAAGTCACGGTAACGCGCATATGATGAGCAAGGAAAAGAGTGGAAATTCAATTAATAATTAAATGGTCTAATATTGACCCGAACTTGCGCGATACAAAAGGAGCACAAGGGAACGAGTTTGGATGGGACATGATATATTGACGTGAAGGTAATCTCGTCTACTAAAAACTTCAAGAAGGAAGTTTCCAGAGACTGGCATCCCTGATGCTCTAGAATTCCAAGTCACGGTAAAGAGCATTAATGATAAAAAAATTAATTACATAGAAATGAATTATTGAAAATAATTCATTAGAAAATTCGAAAAATAATTCGGGAAATTCAGGGGGCTTACATCCTACCCACCTTATAGAAATTTCGTCCTCGAAATTAAGGTTGTAGTAGGGGTAAAACAAGATAGAAAGTTTTAGGCAAAAACTTGGGCACGATCATAGAATGATGAGTTTGCACGATTAAGATATTCAATTCACAATTATTCAGGCACGATGAAAATTTTTCGCACGATAGAATCAAAATATGAACAGAATCATATAGGCACGATTATAGATAAGTTAAATCATTGGGACACGATTCAGAAAATGAGACTCCGGCAAAATCAAGGATAGTCTGAAGCCTAATCGTGATTGGAATAGAATTTAGTCATTTGCCAGAATTGAATCGAAAGTTTAAAGCACGAGTGATGATAGCATTGTCCAATCATGATGAAAATAAACAATTTAGTCTATGTACGATTGAAATTGTTCAAGTTTCGAGTAAATCAGAATTTGGGCAAGATGGAGAACAAAATCTATGAAGTCTGGACACGAGCATCTAAGAAGGAAATCATATCACAATAGAATTCGAAACCATTTAAGTTTAATCAACAATCAAGACCCTTTGGCACGATAAACTAGACAACCAGAATCGATTGGTCAATCAGAGAGGATCAATTTCACGATATCAAAATATAATAAACAAATCAAGGATGTAGAATTGGATTGCTTCTGTTATCATAGAAACCAGAATATGGGATCATAGGAGGAAGCCGGGGTAATCATCTCGCTCTACTTCGACTACTACCAACAATGTCTACTCCGAGACGGATGATTACGATACTTCCTCGATTTCTCCCAAGATAAAAAGATATAAAAATTCTAAAATTTTCAAGGTTTTCAAAGTATGGCTGACAGAAGTAGATACGAGATAGGTAATTGGTGGAATCAGGACATAATTTGATCAAGATGGAGGAAGTAAGGGTAAGATGAGGAAATCATCATGCGATGAGGAAGAGAAGAATGGGAAAACAGAAGTAATAGTAGGAACTGCTCTTGCCCAATAGGTTAAAACAAGTGAATCAATTTAAGATACGATCTGATAACCATACACGTCTATCCCAAATCATGTTGCCAGAATTCTCGCCACGCCAGTAAGCATAGCGGTAATAAACAATAAAGTCCATAACTATGGTATACACCCTATAATTATGTTATCTAGATTCCTTACCACGCCACCCGGTATGGCTGCAAGAGAACCTAAATGACATAACTAGGATAGTATATCCAAAATCAGGCTCCATGTCCATGTCTCGCTAGCTAATATGACTGCGATGAATTCTAAACTCCATAAATAAAGTAGACACTTACCGTTGTCATCGTCCTTGTCCAAAATATGTTTATCAGGATATCTTAACTCAATTCTTAAAAGAATTATCCAAACAAAATCAAAGGTCAACAACGAATATTAAGATTTAAAATTCTACAACAAGTCAAGGGTAAGTTAATAGAAACAACGGAAACAACTTCCGATATAGGATTCAGAGGAAAATTTCAGGGAAAGTCCCGAGGGTACTACCTAGGTCAAGATAGGAAATGGTAGAATATAATCTAAAACAAACCTCGACCATGATACGAGGTTGATAAATCACATTCTCTCCCCAACCTAGATGATATACAAATCCAACTTATAACTTCCCTCGGGGGTCCACAAACTCATCCCAAGAAGGAATAAAGTTTGATACGGACAGTTATTTCAGAAATCAGGACGAACAGGAACAAATAGAAAAAGTTTCGAAAGTTTGAAATAAGATTCCCATGGGTCATCCCTTGAATCTACCAAGAGTTCCTAATACGTGACTGAGTACCAAATCCTACAATATTCCATGACTCAACCTTAATCCTAGGGCAGGCTCGCAGTAGTATAGATAAACTCAAGTACTACCACGACTTCGCATTAACTGCAAAGACTGACCTGCATGGGCCACCACTAAAAACGTGTCACGACCCGCACCCGGATATACGGGTACGAATACGTGGGCCACGCCCAGCCTACGCCGCGGTATCGGCGGTAGAACGCTGTCAAGTATACTATACTAACTACAACATCTAAGAATCCATAACTAGAAATGTACTCATGTCACATCACGAAAACTAAGGAAGATAAGACAAGAAATAATAACAATATCACTAGAACAACTAGAATCTACAATGATCATAAGACATGAAAGATAAAGAAGGAACAATAAGACTAACTAAGAATAACTACCAGGCAACTCACATAGAAGAATAGTGAGATCCACCTCAGCTAGCAACATCATGAAGTCCAATAATGAGGGCAACAACTACTCCTAAATTTTCATAACGTATCCAGTCAGGAGCGGAACGAGTACATATATCTCATAACAGATCTCAAGATAGAATAAAAGCTATAAGACTGTAAATAGAGCATATACAATGAAATCATGGAGTGTACATATATGTATCATGGCATGGTAAGCTGTAAAGCTAGAGCTAGAACAAGAAAATAGAACGGGATCATGGCATGTACACGAATCAAGGTAAGCTATATATCCAATGTGTGTGAGTAGTAGTTTCAGCTTGTGATCGGCTTGGGTACCTGTCAAGAATCGGCCTGGCAAGTCATAAGTGCGGTATATGACTCACACTGTTCGGGAATCGGGATGGATCTGATCACAGGCATACGCTACTACTCCCCCTACCCCAACTGGTAGAATGGATCCAAACAGGACACGTCACTGCACGGGATTCTAATGAGAAGGTCGCGAACCTGCTCTAGAATCAGTGACCATATATCGAGCAAGAGCTACAAGGGTGCTTGCACAATACATCCCAACCTAAGAAGGAGAGACATCTCTCGTCGGGATCCAAGAATACCAATCCGTGAGAACCATGTGTCGGGAATAAGCATATCAACACTAAGTACATGAATCATAACAGTTATCATAAATTGTGAATAAGTTATCAGAGAATGTACTCGCCTGGGGTCCTGCTGTCAATATGAATCAGGGTTCAGAGTAAAGCCACAGACCTAAAGATGAAATAATACAGGAGCTGATCAGGGTCAAAAGATATACTAACATCTAGGTCAACTAAGACAAACTGGGTCGGACGTTGGGCCAAGTTTGGACAAAGTCGAAGCCAAGATTTAATTAATTTATAAATTAAATCAAATTAAATCATGGATGAAATAGGAGCACAAGGGGGATCGAAATTGCGGCACGCAAGTGGCACCCACATAGTTGGCTCAAAACAGGCCAGGGCAATATTTTGGGTCGACTAGATTGGACCGATATCAGGCCCGGAAATTAAATTGGAAATTAAATCAGGTTTTACGGTAGATAATTAATTGGCCTAAATTGAACCGGAAGTTGTGCGAAGGAAATGGAGCACAAAATGGAGTGTCTGAGTGGGACACAAAGGTCATGGGTGAAGAACGTCTCGAGTAGGTCAAACATGACAAGTTGGTTCTGAGAAAACGACTGGTCTGGTCCTCCTAGATTAAAAGTCACGGTAACGCGCATATGATGAGCAAGGAAAAGAGTGGAAATTCAATTAATAATTAAATGGTCTAATATTGACCCGAACTTGCGCGATACAAAAGGAGCACAAGGGAACGAGTTTGGATGGGACATGATATATTGACGTGAAGGTAATCTCGTCTACTAAAAACTTCAAGAAGGAAGTTTCCAGAGACTGGCATCCCTGATGCTCTAGAATTCCAAGTCACGGTAAAGAGCATTAATGATAAAAAAATTAATTACATAGAAATGAATTATTGAAAATAATTCATTAGAAAATTCGAAAAATAATTCGGGAAATTCAGGGGGCTTACAAAAAGTAGCCCCTACGCTAGTAGCTGTCCCCTCCCCCTATTGATACTATACGTGTGTCGTAACCATGACAAACAAACACGTGTCGTTTCCACCACACTGTTTTATAATAGATAACTGTCAAGTCTTCTAACATGCATCTATTGACAGTTGTTCCTACGCATGCGCACGGAGGATCAGCCCACACGCAAGTGACCTCTACATCATACTCACAACTCTCACACACAACTCGTGTACCATCGTGACAAGTCAATGAGACACACTAAATTTGACGGTAGTCCCCTTAACTCTAAGCCAATTGCATAAAGTATAGTAATTTGCATCTACATATAATTTAGAAAGAAACAGCTTGAAATAAACAAAACATGCATGATATTGAGCTGAGAATTTAAACAGTAAAGACAAGATGTCTTGCCTGGTGTTTCGCCTGGTGTGGTGCGAGGATCCGTCGAGTCATGTTTTGTGCAATAGCCGAGGTCCATGCGAACATGGCCTAAATTTGTGGAAAAATAGGAACGTGTGAGTAGTCGTGGTCAATGGTGATAATCATGGAAAAATTTTTGTAGAAAGAATATAGAAATTTTAGAAAATAATTTTTATAATAATTTAACGTAATTACTAGAAAATACTTTTTATACACAACTGAAAAATATATTTTTATTAGTCAAATATTTTAAAGTAGTACTTTGCAATCTAGAAAATTATTCTTAGGGTAAAACTAAATTGTAAAGATGAAATTTTTGTAGTTCAAAATCCTTAAATAAAATATTAGGCAAGTATATATATATATATATATATATATATATATATATATATATATATATATATATATATATATATATATATATATATATATATATATATTCTCCACAAATATTTTTTTAAAATATTAATCAAATTATTTCATACAATTAAAATTTTGAAAATAATACTAATAATAGCAAATGGCAAAATACCATACCCATATATACTTTTAACATAAAATAAAATATTAATAATACTACTATAAATAAATATAATAATAATAATAATTATCATAATAACAATAATAATAATTATCATAATAATAATAATGTAACAGCAGTGGTGATCTGCTAATCCCAATTATGTATATGATACATTCATTACTTACTTAAATATAATTAATTAAGTATTTAATAAATATAGAGACAACTCACAACAACAAAAAAACAAGTAAGAGAGAGAAAGAGGAACGAGAGAAAGAGAGGTGGGAAGAAGAGGGTTACCGGAGGCGGAGCACGGGTCGACGCCGGGCGCGGAGGCGGCGGCCGACCACTGGAAAGAGAACGGCGGCGGAGAAAATGGGCTCGGGCGGCCGGTCGCTGAGCCGAGCGCGGCGGGACTGTGCGCGGTCGACGGCGGAAGGAACGCCGGAGGGGAGCGGCGCTGGGTGCGGCGAGTGGCTCACCGAAGGAGCGGAGAGGCGGCGGTCCGGTGTGGCCTTGCATGCGGTGGCGCGCACGGCTCTGGGCGTCGGCTCGGAAGGCTTGATCGATGCGGTGGTCTCGTCGGCTCAGCGCACGGGAAGAGATGCGCCCGCGCGGCGGCGCTTCCGCTAACCCAGGTTTTGACCACCGGGGTGTCGATGCCGCGGCTGCGTCGGACTGGTGCGGGCGGCTCATCACCGGAGGGAGGCGGTGGCGATGTTAGCACCCTGAATTTCGGGTTATTTTTTTTCTTCATTTTATTTAATTTCCTGTTTGATTGGTTTCAATAAATAAATTATTTTGTTAATTTTTCTTAAGTGTACTTTCCCGTGCCATTGATATTTGGAGTATCAGGGATGTTCAACTCTGGAAATCTTCTTCATGAGTTTTGGAGTGGACACGATTACCTTCATGACGGTATATGGTGTCCCACCCAAACTTGTTCCCTTGTGCTCTTCCTGCTTCGCTGAACTTCGGGTCGATCTAGACCATTTGAGTATTATTTATTCTCCCACTCTTTTCCTTGATCATTTTCAGCGCGTTACCATAACTTTTAAATTGGGAGCGCCAGACCAGTCATTTCCTTGAAACCAACTCCTCATTGATGATCTACTCGAGACGCTCGTCACCAATGACCTTCGTTTCCCACTCATTCATGTCATTTTGGGCTCCATTTGATTCGCACAACTTTCCCGACACGTGGTCCGTTTTTATTTCACGCCACGGCGTCACATTCATTTTCCAACTTGAATTGTGGGTTCCCTGTCGACCAAAACCTGTCAGCCCCAACTATGGACATGGCCCACTTTGAGCCTACTATCCGTCCGCCACTTGTGTTCCATTTATTGGAATCCCCATGTGCTACTTATTTACACATGATCATCAACATCTAATTTTAATTCGATTTTTGCACAATGTCCAATTTCGATCCAATCCGGCTCCACCAAGTCCAGTCCAGCTTTGTGTTGCCCTCCATCAGGACACCCTCATAATTTTTGCCTAAAAATATCAAGTACTTGTTTAATCTATTTTTAATTAATGGAAAATCTCCATTGATTTTAATTCCCATTGAAATGAATCCAATTCCAATTAATTCCTAACCATTTGATTTCCCTAATGAATCCTACCCATTAAATTCCCATGCAACTTTTCCCAATCCCCTTGGCCAACATAGCCGGCCCTAACTTTCACAAGAGGACAACCCTTTTCATTTTTCTCTTTCTCTCTCTCTCTTAAATTTAAAACTTATCCTTTCTCTCTCTCTCTCCTTTTCTTCATTCAATATCAACAACAGCTATTACACTACCCACCCCCTACAAAACCGACAGCACACAATTGGATAACTCTTTCTTCCCCTCTCACTTCATTTATTCTCTCTTATCTCTTTCTCTTTCTTTCCCAATTAATTCATTCAACAACAACAGAACTTCAAAACCATGCAAACTCACCACACCTTCTTCAACAAACCCGACTACAACAGCTACTTCCATCACAATGGCCCCGACTCCTTATCGTCTCCGACCACCCTCCGGCCTTGGCCGAGCACACACCATCCCATCTCTCCTCCTTCCTCTCCTTCTCCTCCATTGAAACCACCCTCACCTCATCCGTTCGCCACCACCACTTTCCAATCCCGACCACCATCCTCACCCGCGCGTCGCCACCACCTGTGCAGCACGCCGCCGTGGCCTCACCGTGGCCAGGCCGGCCTCCCCGTGCCTGGCCAGCGTGCTACAGCGCCAACAACGTGGCAGCAGCGTAGCAGCGCGCCCACTTGCGCGCGCGTGCGCGAGCTCCGACGAGTCGCCGCCGGCCACGCCGCCGTTACCGTAGCCTCCCCCGCGGTGGGCGATCACCGTCGACCCCCTGGGGTCTGCCCTCTCCTCCTCCAGCGCGACGTATAGGCGATTCGTGCGTTTTGCACGACGTCCCGTCGTGACGCGCGCGAGATTGAGTCCGTTTTGGCGCTCCGTCGCAGCAACTTCGTGCGCGTTTTCCCGGAGATCCGACCGTTGGATCGGCGATTTCTTTGCTCCGTCGCAATCTCGGTATATCCACCTTCGCTCATGTCAATTTTCGTCCGTTAATTTTATCGTTTGATACATGAAAACCGGCCACCAAGTTGACCGTTTAAATTGTATTAAATTTGGACAGTTTTGTGGGGCCAACTTCGTCAGCTTGTATCTCCTCCACTGCAGCTCCGTTTGGCGTGCTACCAGTTCCTGTGCGAAGCTGGTATAACCCTCTTCCTGCCCCCTTTAGATTTCATTTCAGTTTGATCTTGTTTGATTGGTTGAATTCGACGCCAAAGTTGGTCGTCCGAATTCGTAATTTCCAACTTGTAATATTCCATTTTTGAACACGGGACTCCAGATTTCATTTCTGATACCACCATTAGACTTGTGGCGTCGTTCTGGTACGTTTTCATATAAAATTTGTTAGATTTGGAGAACGTGGGCCCGGGCACGCATTTCGGTGCAAAGCGGGTCCCACATTCTGGGTCAACGGGACTTTTTGACGTCGGCTCATCGGAATCTAATTCCGGATATACCGTTGAGTTCGTATCGTCATTCTGGACTCATTGACATATAATTTGCTAGGTTTTGGTGGACATTGGATCTGGCACGCATTTCGGTGCAAGTTGGATACCAATATCCGGGTCAACGGGTCATTTTGAGTTCGGCTCATCGGAATCCAATTCCGGAGATACCGTTGAGTTCGTATCATCATTCTGGACTCGTTGACAGGTAGTTTGCTGAGTTTTGAGAACTTTGGCTCCGACACGCATTTCCGTGCAAATCGGAATTCCAAGTTCTGAACGGGCCAAATGGAGATCGGGTCAACAGAATCCAATTCTGGAGATACCGTTGGGTTCGTATCGACATTCTGGTTTCGTGGACATATAATTTGTTATATTTTGTAGACTTATTTTCTTGCACATTTTTCGGTGCAAAACGGCTCCGACACGGACACCGTTTGACCCGAAATTACCTTTTTGCCCTTGTGTCCAAATTGGACCGTTGGGTAGGCTATCCTAGCTAATTTGACCATTCTGGACACGTTGGCGATGTTCATTTCATCGTCCGACAATGTCTGTTGATAATTTCTCTAAGTTTAACCTTTTTATAATTAATTAATAATTAATTCATATAATGTTCGTATTTCGGGATTAGTACAATGAAACTGAGATCAGCCAATTCCAGTGATCTCACATCGCTGAAATTGACAAGTTGGACACGTGGATCACTATAATAAGATTATCAGCCTTACCGATAATCTTTTTATCTCGATTTACGCGTCGTAAGTTTCAATGTACAAATAACGAAGTACACTTTATTTTAGACTAGAATTGACCCTGATTGACCTAAGTTGACCAGTTGACCCAAGGTCAACTGTAAGTCAACACTTGACCTAGTTTGACTAGATTATTGACCGGAGTCGACCTAGAGTTAATTTGACTTAGAAGAACCTAGAATAATATAGATTGCCTGTAGGGATTCATTTATTTCAACTTAAACACCTTGTAACCTATGTTGCTTTAATTAGGACTCTGTGGCTTCAGTGGGACCCTCTCTACTTATCAGCTGTTCAGGTTATCGAGGCGAGTACATTCTCTGTTCATTTCATATCCTGCTTAGAATTATTTCCTGCAGTAGATTACTTTACTTGTACTGTCACGTTGGTCACACGGATTGGTACTATATAGATCCCTTCTTGAGATGTTATCCTTAGGGAGCATCGGATACTCTATGTTTGTGCGTTTCACTTGCATGGCGTATCACTATGCTTCGTTGATTCTTCGATCACTTGTGACATATACTCTTATGATCACAGAGTCATCCTGGAATCCTTATCCCATTTATGGGTCTACTATGTATCACCTTCGGGGTCTATCACCTACGGGGTCTATTACCTTCGGGGTCTGTTACATATCATCATAACATAACCTGGCTGGATCCTTGTGTATTTATTGGGGGTACGGGGGAGTATATGTGGACATGTGAATAATACACCAGTAATTTCTTATCAGAATCATTCCTTAGTGTCTTATCAGAATCATCCCAGGCCATTTACATGTTCATATTGTACTCTGACTCACTAGTCACATGCTAGTTCTCTATGTATAGTAGATATTTCTATTACAGTTACCTCTCTGTTTACATACTATTTTTTTTCAGTACCTGTATCTTACTTTACTGCATGTTATATATTTTCTAACCTGCTATGATCTGTTGAGATGTACTGTACTCGCTCCAGTCCTGACTGGACCTGTTGATAAATTTTACAGATAGCTTGGGGATTGCCTGCTAGCCTAGAGGAGGCACATTAGAGGTTGTTTAGGTAGTTATTTCATTTTGTCTGGAGTTGTATTTACTTTGTGGATTACTGTATCTTTATTGAGTTTTGAGATGTACTTCTGGGTTCATGTATCTTAGACACTTAGACTTCTATCTCCTGTATTTATTTTGGATTTCATATTTTATCTATTCTTATCATGCTCTACCTTAGATGTGATTGAGTTGTATCTGCTATGTCACCCCCATTCGGGGAGTATAAACTATTTAGTCTTATACTGTTAGATGCATTGAGACCTAGGACAGCGTTCTACCGCCGACACTGCGGCGTAGGCTGGGCGTTGTTACGTCCTCGTGCCCTAACTCTGGGGCGCGGGTCGTGACACGTTTTTAGTGGTGGCCCACGCAGGTCGAGACTAAGTGTAGTGGCATTCGAACTTGAGTACCACTACAGCCTGCAGTAGGATTAGGATATATTTTGAAGATACTCAATCACAGATAGGAACCCTTGAGAGATTTCCGGGACGACCCTGGAGAATCTTATTTAACTTCGATTTAAAAACTCTCTTTTTTCCTTGATTTAATTTATTTTACTTTTGTTGTTAAATTTGATTTTTACGGATTATTGTTGAATTTGTGTTTGTATTTATTTTGATGGAAGATTTTCGAATTTTGAATTTTGATGATAGCTGTTGCATTCGAGTTTGCATTTTGATGGATTGTGTTCACTTTTGAATTTTGATATTCGTTAATAAATTTTGATTTGATTTTTGAGTATTCGTTGTTGATTTAATTTAATTTTTGGCAAGATAAAATTATATGGGCTAGGTCATCTATGTTATGGAATCTAGTCTTCTATAGTCACATTAGCCAGCATGGTGAGGACATATAGTCTGACTCTGGATGTATTTCTCGGGTGTGGGAATTTAAGGTTTTCGCAGCCAAGCTAGCGGCACCGCGAAAATGTTAAATACCATGATTCTAGAAATATGTGCATAAGTCAAGGGCTCTGTGATTATCGTAGCCTTGCTTACTAGTATGACGAGGATTTAGAGTACCATGATTGTGGATAGACGCATATGATTATCGGATTGCCCCTTAAATATTTCGAGCATGTTTTCTCTACTTTTGTTGTAGTCCTTCAAAAAAAAAAAGAATTATTAATTGGTTTGCTTTGTTTAGTTTCTAATTATTAGCTTAGGAGTAGGTTTAGTTGTTTTTATAAACCTTATGAGATTTTTTTTTTGCTATGAGTTTTTCATAATACCATGAATCGATGATTTTGCTAGACTTTATCTTAAAATTGACATTTTAGATCTGGATTTGAAAATCGTTTCTTCTTTAAACAGATAAGCAAAACAGATTTTATCGTTATTCTTTTTTTGTTATTAGATAATAATAAAACTGTCTTAATTTTGTCAATCGCCTGCTTGCAATCTTGGTAGAGATTTTATCTTAATTTTGTCTTAACGTAGAATTAATTTTTATTGGGACATGAGAATATATATATATATATATATATATATATATATATATATATATATATATATATATATATATAGCAGACACTTTGCCTAACACGTATGCATGCTACACTTGATTTTTCCACATATCTAGATAATGTTGAAATGTCATTAATGTTAAGCTGAACTAAAACTGGATTTAACCTTTTAATACTAAGTTATAACCCTATACAAGGACACACACACACGTCTACTATCTAACCGTATGAACATGTCCCCATACACATGATGTTAGCTTTTCCTCTCTAGTGCTCTCTATATTATATATTGTGATTGGATTTCAATGTAATCGACTTTCGTTAATTTAACTTGTGATTTTGATTTTCTTGGGATAATACTTTTTCAGATAATTGGTAGTTACCTTTGTTTTATTTTTGATAAGTACCAGTTTTCATATAGGATGGTAGACCGCCTTATAGTTTTGATGGTTGTTGTTTCTGTATCTTTCTAATTTAGCACCCTGGATTATTTGTGTGTTTGATACCTATGATCGTTGATTAGCATGACTAGTAAACCTAGATGAGACTTCACTGTCACCGTATGCCATGACCCTGTATGCCGTTCTTTTATTTGATGGTATGTTTATTTAAGTTCTGGGACTTTGATTGTGGGGGTTTGACCTAGAGGGAGTAGGGGCATTTTAATTTCGAGGACGAAATTTTTATAAGGTGGGTAGGATGTTAGCACCCTGAATTTCGGGTTGTTTTTTTTTTCATTTTATTTAATTTCCTGTTTGATTGGTTTCAATAAATAAATTATTTTGTTAATTTTTCTTAAGTGTACTTTCCCGTGCCATTGATATTTGGAGTATCAGGGATGTTCAACTCTGGAAATCTTCTTCATGAGTTTTGGAGTGGACACGATTACCTTCATGACGGTATATGGTGTCCCACCCAAACTTGTTCCCTTGTGCTCTTCCTGCTTCGCTGAACTTCGGGTCGATCTAGACCATTTGAGTATTATTTATTCTCCCACTCTTTTCCTTGATCATTTTCAGCGCGTTACCATAACTTTTAAATTGGGAGCGCCAGACCAGTCATTTCCTTGAAACCAACTCCTCATTGATGATCTACTCGAGACGCTCGTCACCAATGACCTTCGTTTCTCACTCATTCATGTCATTTTGGGCTCCATTTGATTCGCACAACTTTCCCGACACGTGGTCCGATTTTATTTCACGCCACGGCGTCACATTCATTTTCCAACTTGAATTGTGGGTCCCCTGTCGACCAAAACCTGTCAGCCCCAACTATGGACATGGCCCACTTTGAGCCTACTATCCGTCCGCCACTTGTGTTCCATTTATTGGAATCCCCATGTGCTACTTATTTACACATGATCATCAACATCTAATTTTAATTCGATTTTTGCACAATGTCCAATTTTGATCCAATCTGGCTCCACCAAGTCCAGTCCAGCTTTGTGTTGCCCTCCATCAGGACACCCTCATAATTCTTGCCTAAAAATATCAAGTACTTGTTTTATCTATTTTTAATTAATGGAAAATCTCCATTGATTTTAATTTCCATTGAAATGAATCCAATTCCAATTAATTCCTAACCATTTGATTTCCCTAATGAATCCTACCCATTAAATTCCCATGCAACTTTTCCCAATCCCCTTGGCCAACATAGCCGGCCCTAACTTTCACAAGAGGACAACCCTTTTCATTTTTCTCTTTCTCTCTCTCTCTCTTAAATTTAAAACTTATCCTTTCTCTCTCTCTCTCTCCTTTTCTTCATTCAATATCAACAACAGCTATTACACTACCCACCCCCTACAAAACCGACAGCACACAATTGGATAACTCTTTCTTCCCCTCTCACTTCATTTATTCTCTCTTATCTCTTTCTCTCTCTTTCCCAATTAATTCATTCAACAACAACAGAACTTCAAAACCATCCAAACTCACCACACCTTCTTCAACAAACCCGACTACAACAGCTACTTCCATCACAATGGCCCCGACTCCTCATCGTCTCCGACCACCCTCCGGCCTTGGCCGAGCACATACCATCCCATCTCTCCTCCTTCCTCTCCTTCTCCTCCATTGAAACCACCCTCACCTCATCCGTTCGCCACCACCACTTTCCAATCCCGACCACCATCCTCACCCGCGCGCCGCCACCACCTGTGCAGCACGCCGCCGTGGCCTCACCGTGGCCAGGCCAGCCTCCCCGCGCCTGGCCAGCGTGCTACAGCGCCAACAACGTGGCAGCAGCGTAGCAGCGCGCCCACTTGCGCGCGCGTGCGCGAGCTCCGACGAGTCGCCGCCGGCCACGCCGCCGTTGCCGTGGCCTCCCCCGCGGTGGGCGATCACCGTCGACCCCTTGGGGTCTGCCCTCTCCTCCTCCAGCGCGACGTATAGGCGATTCGTGCGTTTTGCACGACGTCCCGTCGTGACGCGCGCAAGATTGAGTCCGTTTTGGCGCTCCGTCGCAGCAACTTCGTGCGTATTTTCCCGGAGATCCGACCATTGGATCGGCAATTTCTTCACTCCGTCGCAATCTCGGTATATCCACCTTCGCTCATGTCAAGTTTCGTCCGTTAATTTTATCGTTTGATACATGAAAACCGGCCACCAAGTTGACCGTTTAAATTGTATTAAATTTGGACAGTTTTGCGGGGCCAACTTCGTCAGCTTGTATCTCCTCCACTGCAGCTCCGTTTGGCGTGCTACCAGTTCCTGTGTGAAGCTGGTATAACCCTCTTCCTGCCCCCTTTAGATTTCATTTCAGTTTGAGCTTGTTTGATTGGTTGAATTCGACGCCAAAGTTGGTCGTCCGAATTCGTAATTTTCAACTTGTAAAATTCTATTTTTGAACACGGGACTCCAAATTTCATTTCTGACACCACCATTAGACTTGTGGCGTCGTTCTGGTACGTTTTCATATAAAATTTGTTAGATTTGGAGAACATGGGCCCGGGCACGCATTTCGGTGCAAAGTGGGTCCCACATTCTGGGTCAACGGGACTTTTTGACGCCGGCTTATCGGAATCCAATTCCGGATATACCGTTGATTTCGTATCGTCATTCTGGACTCATTGACATATAATTTGCTACATTCTGGTGGACATTGGATCTGGCACGCATTTCGGTGCAAGTCGGATACCAATATCCGGGTCAACGGGTCATTTTGAGTTCGGCTCATCGGAATCCAATTCCGGAGATACCGTTGAGTTCGTATCATCATTTTGGACTCGTTGACAGGTAGTTTGCTGAGTTTTGAGAACTTTGGCTCCGGCACGCATTTTCGTGCAAATCGGAATTCCAAGTTCTGGTCAACGGGCCAAATGGAGATCGGGTCAACGAAATCCAATTCTGGAGATACCGTTGGGTTTGTATCGACATTCTGGTTTCGTGGACATATAATTTGTTATATTTTGTAGACTTATTTTTTGCACATTTTTCGGTGCAAAACGGCTCCGACACGGACACCGTTTGACCCGAAATTACCTTTTTGCCCTTGTGTCCAAATTGGACCGTTGGGTAGGCTATCCTAGCTAATTTGACCAGTCTGGACACGTTGGCGATGTTCATTTCATCGTTCGACAATGTTTGTTGATAATTTCTCTAAGTTTAACCTTTTTATAATTAATTAATAATTAATTCATATAATGTTCGTATTTCGGGATTAGTACAATGAAACTGAGATCAGCCAATTTCAGTGATCTCACATCGCTGAAATTGACAAGTTGGACACGTGGATCACTATAATAAGATTATCAGCCTTACCGATAATCTTTTTATCTCGATTTATGCATCGTAAGTTTCAATGTACAAATAACGAAGTACACTTTATTTTAGACTAGAATTGACCCTGATTGACCTAAGTTGACCAGTTGACCTAAGGTCAACTGTAAGTCAACACTTGACCTAGTTTGACTAGATTATTGACCGGAGTCGACCTAGAGTTAATTTGGCTTAGAAGAACCTAGAATAATATAGATTGCCTGTAGGGATTCATTTATTTCAACTTAAACACCTTGTAACCTGTGTTGCTTTAATTAGGACTCTGTGGCTTCAGTGGGACCCTCTTTACTTATCAGCTGTTCAGGTTATCGAGGCGAGTACATTCTCTGTTCATTTTATATCCTGCTTAGAATTATTTCCTGCAGTAGATTACTTTACTTGTACTGTCACGTTGGTCACACGGATTGGTACTATATGGATCCCTTCTTGAGATGTTATCCTTAGGGAGCATCGGGTACTCTATGTTTGTGCGTTTCACTTGCATGGCGTATCACTATGCTTCGTTGATTTTTCGATCACTTGTGACATATACTCTTATGATCACAAAGTCATCCTGGAATCCTTATCCCATTTATGGGTCTACTATGTATCACCTTCGGGGTCTATCACCTTCGGGGTCTATCACCTACGGGGTCTATTACCTTCGGGGTCTGTTACATAGCATCATAACATAACCTGGCTGGATCCTTGTGTATTGATTGGGGGTACGGAGGAGTATATGTGGACATGTGAATAATACACCAGTAGTTTCTTATCAGAATCATTCCTTAGTGTCTTATCAGAATCATCCCAGGCCATTTACATGTTCATATTGTACTCTGACTCACTAGTCACATGCTAGTTCTCTAAGTATAGTAGATATTTCTATTACAGTTACCTCTCTGTTTACATACTGTTTTCTTTCAGTACCTGTATCTTACTTTACTGCATGTTATATATTTTCTAACCTGCTATGATCTGTTGAGATGTACTGTACTCGCTCCAGTCCTGACTGGACCTGTTGATAAATTTTACAGATAGCTTGGGGATTGCCTGCTAGCCTAGAGGAGGCACATTAGAGGTTGTTTAGGTAGTTATTTCATTTTGTCTGGAGTTGTATTTACTTTGTGGATTACTGTATCTTTATTGAGTTTTGAGATGTACTTCTGGGTTCATGTATCTTAGACACTTAGACTTCTATCTCCTGTATTTATTTTGGATTTCATGTTTTATCTATTCTTATCATGCTCTACCTTAGATGTGATTGAGTTGTATCTGCTATGTCACCCCCATTCGGGGAGTATAAACTATTTAGTCTTATACTGTTAGATGCATTGAGACCTAGGACAGCGTTCTACCGCCGACACTGCGGCATAGGCTGGGCGTTGTTACGTCCTCGTGCCCTAACTCTGGGGCGCGGGTCGTGACAGGCGCTGATCGTCGGGACTCGCCACGTCGGCGCGGCGCTCGCAGTAGGCTGGATGAGGGCGAGGTGGCTGACGCGGCACAGAGAGGAACGCTGGAGGTGGGAGATGCCGGAGAGCGGCGCTCCGGCGGAGGCGAAGACATGTTAGGGTTTTGTTTTGATATTTAATTTGGGGTTTGGTGGTAGTTGTTTGAGGCGGAGATTAGAAGGGGTTCTGGTGGTGATGATGGGGCGGGGCCGAGTAGCGTCGGTTGGCAGTGGCTGTGGGTGGTGTCGAAGGGGAGGTGAGGGTTTCGGCGATGGGGGTAACAGTGGAGGCTGCTGAGTTTGGGTTGGTGATAGACGATGGAGACCGACCGCAGCGACGATGAGGTGGTGCAGTGTCCCAACAGGTTGGCCGGAGATGAGGGATTCAGCAGGAGCGGTCGTGGTGGTGATGGTGCTGGGTTGAAGGCAGGGAGGAGGACACCGGAGACGAAATTAGGTTAGAGAATTTTATCGTGTCGGGGGTGTAGGTCCTAAAAAATCAAGTTGCACACATCAACAAAGTCAGAAAAGCAAGAAATTCAACTTTCAAATGAACTGCGCAGACATCAGATTACGTATCACACTGGACTGCGCACACTGGACTGCGCACACTCTCAAGCGTGCAGGCTGACGTGGCAATGTCATCATTATCTGACACAATCAAATCTTCTGACAGCTGACAGCACGAAGAACGAGGAGACTGTTCGTTTATTGCGCCGTACAGTGCTCGAGAACGGCTGGACAACTGGCAACGCAATCAGTCAACTAATCTGTGCGCAGTCCATGCCTGCGCAATTCGATGCCTACACAATTCAGGTTGCGCACTCCATCATGATAACTGTTAAAGTACACATGGCACTCATGCCATCAATTGCTCATTACGTGGCAACTGTCTATGCACGATCATGCGCATTTCAGTCAAAAGATGCCATGTGTCCAAGACAGTTGGCCCATGATCCAACAACTGCCTGCGCAGTCCATTGTTGCACAATCCAATCCATGCGCAATCCATCATGCGCAGCCCAGAATAACTAAAAGTTAGTTATTTCTAGAACTCTATAAATAGAGTTTCAAGTCTTCATTCAGAGAGATCAGATCATAGAGAGATCAGACATTAAAGTTCAGAATTATCAGAGAGTTCAGGAGTTCTTGCCCAAGTGCTGCTGCATTCTTCCGAGGCTTTTGCCTTCAATTCTCCGAGGCTTTTTTGCCTTCAAGTCAACTTCCGAGGCTACCGTCTTCAAAGTTCACATCGTCCAAGGGATAAAGCAATCGTCATCAAGATTGGATTCCTACAGTTGTACTTTTCCAGAATTCTTGTAATCTTTACAAAGTTTGTATCAATAAAGTTCTACACTTTTGTTTTTGCAAATAAAATGGCGACTCTGCTGGGGACGACTTTCTCCTCCGACGAGGAAGTGACAACTCAATGTGACGTAGCGTCTATCGGGAAGACGCAGAAGATACTGGTTGTGAAGATCAACCAGACAGCCTACGAAGCCATGATCAACTCCAAGACCATCCCTCGTACTGCAACAAGTTCTGCCACGAGCAAAGTGCGCCCAGTGTGGGTCCCTAAGACTGCTGCACAATCTGGCAGTTCTACCATCCAGGCTGCTGCGCAATCTGTGGCGTAGTCTACTCCAAAGACTGTTGCACAGTCTGCCAGCAAGACTGCTGCACAGTCTGCCACCAAGACTGCTACGCAGTCCAAAGTTTCTGTCACCAAGCCTGCTGCACAATCTGCCTCTGCAATTGCTGCACAGTCTGCTATGGCCAATGCACAAAAGACTTCATATGCTGCCTTGGCTAAGTGCAAAGCCCCTCTGCCTCTGGCGCAGTTGGCTGCCAATCTTCCTGCACAAACTAACACTCCAGCAACCAAGGTGCACCCTAAGCATTCTGTGGCAAGAACTCCTGATGCGCAAACCACAGTCTATGTGGCCAGAACCAGTACACCAACCACCCATGCGCAAATTACTCCTGCGCAATCTAAGAGAGACAGCCCTTTGGCTAATATCTCTTTCTCTCATAGCAAGGGGAGAGACTCTGCTCCTCCTCTCAAACTCCCTATTGCTCCTGCGCAATCCACTGGGGGTAGTCGTTTGGCTATTCCTCATCCTCCTCAAAACAAAGGAAAAGGCCCGTTGGTCTTTTCTCAAACTTCCTTGTCTCATGACTTGGAAGACAATAGAGGGAAACGTTCTTTAGCTAACCCTTCTTCACAAAACAAAGAAAAAGGCCCTTTAGTCTTTTCTCAATCTTTTTCGGTCTTTACCGTGGAAGATCAATCTGAACGTGCTTCGGCACCAGTCAGTATGAGAACTCTTTCAAACAAGGATTCTTTTTTCCTTCATGATAAGAGAACTTGTACTGATCAAAGAGGTATTCTGCCTACCCCGGTAGCAGACTTCCTAGATCTCCCGACTCTTAAGATATCCCGATCAAGACAGGGAAAATTACTGGTGTCTCAAACAGAAATCCCTGGGGGTGAATTTGCTGATCTAAGAACTTATCTCAATAGACCAACTTCGGTGAAACGCAAACATCCAATGCCGAAGACCAAACATCATCAAAGACAAACTTCCAGGGTCAAAAATCCCGACACCTATGCCAATGAAGTGAGCACTTCCTTGTACACTCAAGGAACAAAACATTTGAAGAATCGGAACCATGTTCCGAATATTGTCAAAGAACAGATCCCTCTAACTTTTGATCTCCGAGAACATCTCAAGCAAAAGCGGGACAACATCTCGACACCTCCAGTTCAATCATCTGATCATCGTTGCAATCACAAAGTCATCATCCAATGTTGTTGTCAAACAACAAAACGATCTGTCTTCGATCGTTTGACTTTTGCAAAATCTGAACCTATGTCAGAGGATGAAGACGAAGTCTTGTACGCTTCTGTCAACATGACTTCCCGAGACACTGGGGGTAGGAAATGCTCTAAGCATGGCAAACCTCGCAAGCCAAGTCAGCGGTATTTGGAATTACTCCAAGAATCTTCTGAAGGAGTATTTCGACATACCCGATGCAGAAGCCGAGATACAATCGGTCAAAGGAATCTTCTTCAAGATCCTTCGGGTCATCTGCCTACTTCACATTCAGGAGATGACTCTTTCTCTGATTACGATGCATATATAGAAAGCTCTGAACAGACAGTGTCTTCCACTGTACCAAGAGAAGTGACAGCTTATGTTGTCACTGATGATCCAGATGCTTCAACTTCAGCAAATCAAGAACAGCGAATCGCTGCGCTAGAAGACAAGCTGAAAACCATGACTGAAATGGTTGCTAGTATGCATTCTATCATTGTGGCACAACATGCCACACCACCAACTGTACCTGTTGTATGTCCTGAAATTATAGCATCATCGATACCTGTCAATGCTGGGTTGGGGGAAGTATCTCCTCAAATACCCTCTGTACAAGTTCAACCTACACCCAGTCAATCTGGTACTGGGGGTGGTACTTATAACGCTGTTCATCCTCCTAACACCCAGACTCCACCTGCTCCTTCTTCGTCATCTGAAGATGCCAATGAAGCTGTCAAACTCTTACGCACTCAGTTCGAGACTTTTAAAGAGAAAGACAACTTGCAAAGACTGGGGATCAAGCAGCCCTATCCAGTTGAATGGAAAGAAGTACCATTTCCTCCAAAGTATAAGATTCCAACGATCTCTCTGTTTGATGGCAGCACTTCCCCTAGCCAGTTCATCAATTATTTTAAGGTAATGATTGTTCAACTCCAACCAAACGACGCTCTTATTACCAGAGTATTTGTCGGCTGTTTAGCTGGCGTAGCATACGATTGGTATAGAAGCTTGCCCGATGGTTGTATCACTTCCTTCTCGGGTCTCAAACAAATCTTCTTATAATGATTTTACGAAGGAATCAACGACATGACTATGTCAGCCCTTAATAAAATTAAGCAAAGACACAATGAGACTGCTGAAAGCTTCATTGAAAGGTTCCGCCGAGAAGCCTTGAAGATGCCTCCAGGGACTCCAGCTGCTGTCACTATTGATACTTGCAAGGCAAATCTTTTGCCTATCATCAGCATGTAGACTGGATCAACTCAGTTCCAAGACTGGCCATCCTTCATTGTCAACGCCAAGGCTACAGAAGTTAGCGCTGACAAATTCAAGCAGTTAGGGGTACAAATGTCTAATCCCGATCGGGATGAACATCAAATATCAAGTGGCGGTAATCGTCAGAACAATCGCAAGAACAAAGAGACTTTGAATATCAACTTGAAAAGCAAAGAGTCTCTGGCTGTTAACGTAGCTCCGCATACGTCTTCTTCCACTCCTTCTGCATCTCAACCAAGGGAACCTCGTCCTAAAGTAGAGTATTCCTTCGACGAGAATGACACTACAAGTATCTTTGATTGCTTAATCAAAAGCAACAAGATTCAACTCCCTGACCCAAAGAAACCTGACGAAGTAGGTAAGACAGATCATCCTAAGTATTGTGTCTACCACAGATTCATTGGACATCCTACTCGAGCATGCTACGTGCTCAAAGGCAAAATTCAAGAGCTTGTCAATGCTGGTGTTGTCACTCTGCAGCAAGACGAAAAGACTGTTATCGCAAACATGGTTTCAGTCCAGTTTGGTGACTTTCCTCCACAGATGGTGCAACATGGTGTCATTCCTATTCCCAAAGCTACTCTTGAGATTGAGAATCTCCCTCCTTCACCAAATAAAGGTCTCGTTCCCTTATCTCTTGACAATGGCGAGATTATGTGGATTCATCCAGATCTTGCTTCAGAGTTTGAGGTTTCTTCTTCCTCCAAGATGAAAGACCGCTCTAAAGGCAAAACAAAGACTTACAACATGGTGTCTTTTGAACCCATAATTGATGAAGAAATTTTTCTAGGCACCAGGTCAGGGAATTCCTACTTGAAGGAGCATCCTAAAACTCAAGAGAATCCTGCCTCTTCTTCTGAACCTGCTCCAGCACAACCTGTTTCCACTGAGGATGTTTCTTCTGCACCTTCACCAGTTGTAGTACCCATTCCTTCCAAGCCGACGGCAGCTGACAAAGGCAAACAACAAGTCCGCTTCGACAAACCCTTGAAGAAGTCATCTCCTACAGGACTTGAGAAGCCTTACAACTTTGACATTTTGGCTCAATTAGCCAATACACCAGCTCGGCTGTCCATCTTTGAGCTCTTGCATCTTTCTAAAGGGACTCGAGAAACTCTGTGTGAGGCTCTCATGCAAGCTGAAACTTGTCTAGCTCTTCTAAAGAAGCCTAAAGCAGAGCCAGTCTCTTGCCTTCACTGCCATAGTGTTCTGGAATTGATTCCGAACATTACCTTCACACAAGATGACAAGCTGATGGAAGACAACAGACATGACCGTCCTTTGTACTATACAGGGTATGTCGATTCGATAAAGGTCGATCGTATTCTGATAGACCCGGGGTCTGCTTTCAGCATTATGCCAAAGACAATGCTCGATGCTCTGAAGATTCCTGTGCATAGTCTCTCCAGTACAATCACCACCATCCTTGGATTCAATCAAGGGAGAAGTGAACCTTTGGGCAAGATTCGTCTAAAACTCCAAATAGGCAATCTTCGCACAAAGGTGACCTTCTATATCATCGATAATCATGGTTGTTCTTACAATGCTTTGTTGGGGAGACTATTCCTACATGAGCACAACATTGTTCCATCGACTCTTCATCAATATTTCAAATATGTTGATGACAATGGAGAAGTGCAAAAAGAGGTTGCTGATCTCTATCCCTTCAAAGGTGTTGAAGCATATTGCAACGATGCACGTATGTACAAAGACGAATTTATGAAGGTTGTCTTGGCTTTAGACACTGAATAAGAATCAGAAGCAATGCATAAAGACACCCTTATCATACCTGTTAAAGGGCGAGTCTCTCATCCTCAATCTTCCAAACCACTGGCTATTCACTTGCCGGTTCAGAAGCAATCAACGGATGATAGCCAAAGGAAGCTCACCTCTTCTGAGCCACTTGTTATCGACTTACGTCGTAACAAGGACAAAAAGTAGCTCACTTCTTCTGAGCCACTTGTTATTGATTTAAATCATAACAAGGACAAAAGGGAGCTCACCTCCTCTGAGCCATTTGTTATTGACCTCCGTCGTAACAAGCCACCTCCACGTTCTTCTTCTCCCCCTCTTGTAATCAATCTGACCAAGCCTGCTAAGGCTAAAGGTCCTACTATAAATACGAATGTACAGATCAATGAAAAAGCATCTACTTTCCAGTATACTGATGTCATTTATCATACTAAATGTTATTTGGATATATTAGATAGCTTTCGATCGTTTATAATGGGAGTTGTACAATCTCTTCAAACAGAAGTCTCATTTGAAGATCCAGACGATACTTACCGTATTGTCCCTTCTCGAAAGAAAGGCGAAAGTCCAATACTTTTTAGTAAAGGACCGGAACAACAATTCAGCTATACAGATGAAAGCAAGAGTAACGATACAGGACATCTTCAACTCTGTCATTACAGTCAACAATCAAAAGACATCATCCGAAAAATGGGTTATGACTTCAAGAGTGGTCTCAACTACGGTAAAGGTAGGCGAACTCCTATCCGTACGACCGTTCCAAAAGAAAAGTCAGAAATGTACTACAGCAGGACCAAGAGAGGTCTCGGATATGCTTCTCCTCCAATGTTATCCCCAACAGTCTCTAATTCTGATAGCGAAGAACGTTTTAATTCTTCTGACTCCAGATCTTGGGATTCTAACACCAGCATTGGTGAAGTCCATCGAGTGATTGTATCTTCTAACATGGTCTCCGTCGAACTTCCAGAAGGCTATGATGAGGACGTTGAAGAAAGTCCCGAGACAGATCCTTGGGCTCAACAGATAGACAATCAATGGGTACTCCGATTAGAACAAACAGAACCTCCTACCGAAGATCAATTAGTTCAAATTGATGTAGGAGAAAGCGGGTCACCTCGTCCAATATTTATCAGCAAGAATCTTCCAGAAACAGATAAACAAGAGTTGATTCTTCTTATTAAAGAATACATTGATGTCTTTGTCTGGAGTTATGAAGACATGCCAGGTCTACATCCCAAAGTTGCTACTCACAAATTGAACATTTTGCCCAATACAAAACCAGTCAAACAACAGCAACGACGCTTCAAGCCAAAAATAATGGACGCGATCGATGATGAAGTTAAGAAGCTCATCGCTTGTGGCTTTATTCGAGAAGAACAACATCCTGATTGGGTAGCCAACGTTGTTCCAGTCCTAAAGAAAACCGACAAAGTTCGAGTCTGCATCGACTTTCGGGATCTTAATGAAGTATGTCCAAAAGATGAATTTCCTCTCTCTATCACGGACGTCATGATCGACAATACTTGTGGGTTTGAAAGGATATCCTTCATGGATGGATTCTCTGGATACAATTAGATTCGGATGAACCCTGAAGATGAAAAACATACTTCTTTCCGCACCCCTCGCGGAGTCTACTGCTACACTGTGATACCATTTGGTCTCAAGAACGCGGGTGCAACTTATCAACGGGCTATGAGTACCATCTTTCGAGATCATCTTCGTAAGACTGTCGAATGCTATGTTGACGATATCGCCGTCAAAAGTCGTCTGAAGGAAGATCATATCCAAGACTTGAGAACAATCTTCAATCTCATGCGCCAACATCAACTCAAAATAAATCCCACCAAGTCATTCTTGGGTGTCTCTAGTGGCAAGTTTCTCGGCTTCGTCATTACCTCTAAGGGTATACACGTGGATCCCGAGAAGATCAAAGCCATTCAAGAGATGCGTCCTCCACGCAACCTAAAAGAGCTACGAGGATTCCAAGGTCGACTTGCGTACATTAGGAGGTTCATTTCGAACTTGTCTGGATGCTGCAGACCATTCACTCAATAAATGAAGAAGGGTGTATCTTTCATTTGGACTGAAGAATGTCAACAAGCATTCGACGACATCAAACGATATCTCATGAATCCACCAGTCTTGGTGCCACCAATCTCAGGCATTCCATTCTTAATGTATGTCCTTGCTATGGACCATTCATTGGGTGCTTTACTTGCCCAGAAGAACAAAGAAGGCCATGAACAAGCCATCTACTATCTCAGCCGTACTATGATTGGTGCTGAACACCGTTATAGTCCGGTCGAAAAAGAATGTCTAGCTCTTATGTTCGCTGTCTAAAAGACTCGGCATTATATCATTGGCCAAACTATTCATGTCATCTCCCGAGTCAATCCTCTTCGGGTACTCATGAAGAAGCCTAAGACACTCAATTCTCGGCTGGCTACATGGGCCATCTTGCTAGCCCAATATGACATAGTATATGTTTCTCAAAAGTCTGTTAAAGGTCAAGTACTGGCGGACTTCTTAGCAGCTCATCCTGTACCAGAAACATCCAAACTCTACGATGAAATTCCAGATGAGATATTAGAATCAAACATGATCTTTGAAGAATTTCCTACCTGGCGTCTATTCTTCGACGGTGCATCCAGAATCGGACCAAACGATGTTATTGTAGCAGGAGTTGGAGTTGATCTCGTTTCACCAGACGGATCAGCTATTCAAAGAGCCTACTCTCTAGATGAACCTTGCTCCAATAACGTAGCAGAGTACAACGCTCTACTCATCGGCCTTCAGTTAGCCAAACAACTGGACGTTGAATATCTCGAAGTCTACGGTGACTCTAAATTGGTTGTTAACCAGGTTAGAGGAACCTATGAAGTTCGCCATCAAGATCTGGTGTCGTATCACGAAGCGGCGATCAACATGGCTACATCATTCAAAGCTTTCTTCATTGACTATGTTCGTCGAGCTTGCAATACCGAAGCAGATGCCTTGGCCAACCTTGTAGCTGTCCTAGCTATCCCTATCAAAAGACAGCAGGTGGTGGTTGTTTCTAACCGGGAGTTGTTTTGCATTGAAAATAATCATAATATTGAGTTCAGCAACTTTGTTGAAGTCAATGTTATCAACGAAGACTGGATAATTCCTTTCATCGACTTCGTAGTTTACGACATACTCCCCGAAGACCCTAAGGAGGCTACGAGTATTTGCCGACGGTCTCTCCGATTCTATTACAATCAAACTACCAAAACTCTTTATCGGAGGACTTATGACGGTCTTCTCTTACGATGTCTCGCTGGTGATGAAGCAAAGCAAGTGTTGCGTGAAGCTCACGACGGTATTTGTGGAGCACATCAACCCGGTCCTAAGTTACAGGATCGTATTCGACGAATGGGTTACTATTGGCCCTCTATGGTATCAGATGCCATCGAATACGCAAGGAAGTGTCGTGCTTGTCAAATCTATGCAGATTTCATACATCAACCTTCGAAATTCCTACATCCGACTGATGCTTCCTGGCCTTTTGAAGCTTGGGGTATGGACATTATAGGACCCATCAATCCTCCTTCTTCTAGAGGACATCGGTTCATACTAGCAATAACCGACTACTTCTCCAAGTGGGCTGAAGCTATACCTTTGGCTGAAGTCAAGACCAGTAGTATCATCAACTTCGTCAAACACCATGTCATCTACAGATTTGGTGTACCTCGAAGGATCATCCATGACAATGGACCATAATTCATCAGCCAGAAATTCACAAAATTCTGTGATGATCATCGGATTGACAATGTTGCTTCTACAGCCTACAATCCTGCCGCTAATGGATTAGCTGAAGCCTTCAATAAAACTATTATCAAGCTCCTCAAGAAGTTTGTATCTACTAACAAACGGAATTGGAGTGAAAAGCTTGGTGAATGTCTATGGGCCTACCGTACTACGGTCCGCAACCCTACAGGCTTTACACCTTTCTCTTTGGTGTATGGCTGTGAAGCTGCTCTTCCTCTGGAACTTCAAATTCCTTCTTTAAGGATTGTCATTGCTAACGAGCTTACTACAGAGAATAACGATCTTCTTCGACTTCAAGAATTAGAGGCACTTGACGAGAAGCGATTAATGGCTCAACAGCATATTGAGTTATACCAAGCCCGCATCTCGAAGACTTTCAACCGTAAAGTTAAAGTCAGAGCCTTCCAACAAGGAGAACTTGTTCTAACGGTCAGACGTCCTATGACTATGACTCAAATGAGCAAAGGCAAGTTCGATGCAAAGTGGGAAGGGCCTTATGTTGTCAGCAAAGTCTTTTCAAATGGAGCTTATCAACTTGCAGAGTTAGACGGTCGAGTTGCTATGATGCCTATCAATGGCAAATTCCTCAAGAAATACTATGTATAAATATAACAAAGATTTATGTAAATATGATCAGACAATTCATACATAAAGTTTGATTTTTTATTTCATCATAAATGATGTTACATAATATCAAGGAAGGTCACTGTTATCCTTCTCGACATTGGGACACGGACCACTACCGTCCTTCTCAAAGACACGGTCAGCAAAAGAGCCGAGAACCTCCTTGCTGGAATCTACCAGGAATTTACAAGCAGCCATCCTCATGGCCTCCTCCTCTTCAGTCTCTCATGGTTCAAGCAGGAAGTCCAGAATATCCCGTGATGGTTTGGGTGCAGACGAACCTTCGCCTACTTCTGCCTGCTTTGGCTGAACCGGATCAGCAGGACGTCCTTCGGTACCCGCCTCAACCTTCGGGGCTAGTTCAGCCTTCTTGGATGCATCTCCAGACGACATCTTTATGTTGAAAAGTGGAAGTGCTCATTCCTGTCAGATTTCTGTTCTATTTATAGGCAGAGATTCTCCAAACAACAAAGCGACACATTCATCCGACGGTTCGTCCGTTCATCATTTGACGGTTCGCCCGTTCATTACATTGATGGTTCATCCGTTCACATTCATCTGACGGTTCGTCCGTTCATTTCAATTCATCCGACGGTTCACCCGTTTATTTATTATCGCCCGACGGTTCGTCCGTTCATCATATTCATCTGACGGTTTATCCGTTCATTTCACATTCATCCGATGATTTATCCGTTCATTCCACCATTCGACGGTTTACCCGTTCATCCCGACGATTCATGTCGTTCACATTTTGACGATTCATTATCGTTCATCATCCACGTCAGCAACTTGTCATCCCTGATTGAGTTGTCTACTGAAATAATAATATTCAATAAATTATATTCTGCCACGTCCATATTACCTCTGAGCAGATATAATGAATATAATTAGTTTCTAAAAATCCAGAAATATATCATGTCCTGTACCTCTGAATATATTTTCTATCTCTATTATTTATATCTGAACAAGATATGCAACAAATAATAGAGCCACAACAAAATATCTTTTATTTGATCAAAATTTGAGACATTACAAAAACACATGTGCTACAAAAAAAAGACAAAAAGATACAAGATGTTCTTTCTATTGAGATGGAGGCATTTTCAAATTATCAATCTGCTGCTTCAAAATCTGCAGCTGCTCTTCGCGAGAAGCCATCACTCTCCTCCTGGCCTCTTCCATCCCGGTTTCTTCATTAAAAATGGGCATGGTCACCATTCGACGAGTGATTTCCGCATCATGAGCTGCTACATACTCGTCCCTTTCCTGAGTTAGAGCACTGAATTGTTGGATTGCAATCTGATGTTCAGTAACTTCATTTTCTAGCTCCTCTTGGAGACGAGAAATCTCCGCTCTCAGATTAGCAATTCTTTTCTCTTTTATCTCAGCAGTTGAGGTCACTGATTCCAGCTTGGATTTATACTCAGCAGATTTTGTAGAGTAGGCATCCAAAAATTCATGGAGATTCACTCTTTCAATTGCAGCTGCCTGAGCCATCTGTTCAAATTCTGCCTGAACTAAGGGTTCTATTTTCCCCTTGTTGAGCTCTTTATAGCTCTTTATGGAAGTTTCCAGCTCATTCAATATATGTTCCAGGAAAGTGGCCTGAGCCTCGTCACCTTGCTCCCGAATAGCCTTCACCAATAAAGAAGTCGGACCTCTAACCATGTAAAAATTAGCATCTTCTTTGTCCATCATTCTATTGATCAGAGGCCCCAAAGACTCAAAGAAGCATTTGGTGAATGATTGGATGACAAGCTGATTAATCGCCAGAGCACCAGGAGTCATAGCTACTCCTGTTGATGTCGAGGCAGCAGGATGTTCAATTTCTTGTATCTGAACAGCAGGCTCTTTGAATAAGGGAACCAAAGTGGAGCTGGTTGCTCCTCCCGGTTGTTCCTCTGCAAAATTAAAATATTGTCACTTTGCTTGGTATTGTCAAAAATAAGATCAAAGGGTAAAACAATCTTACCATGGCTTGATCCTGCGACAGGTCTGTCGGCTGCAGGAACAGATTCTAGCTGAGCAGAAACAGCCTCAGACGCTATTGCATGACTACTTCCTGCTTCAGAGCCATAGGATAAATGACGACTGCTACTAGCAATTGTCGTCGCAAGCACTAAATCCATGCACACTGGAGGTGCTGGAGAAGATTCGATTTCTGCATGGAATACAAATAGAGATGTCAGCTATCAATCTATCTAAAAGAAGATTGCTAAATTCATTCCATACCTTGGTGATCAATATCGGGAGTTTCCTCCAGGTTCGCTTCTTCATTGGCAATTTTCTCTGGAGATGCCTCTACCTCGACATCCTTTTTAGGATCCAAGTTATCATTGGCAATCTCGGGAAGTACCTCTACCTCAACATCCTTTTCAGGATCTAAGGTATCATCGGCAGCTTTAGGAGACACGTGCTCTTCAATGTCCCCTTCGGGATCCTGTATATCTTCATTAGCTTCTGAAGATGATGAACTTTCCTCATCTTCATTTTCCTCTGGTGCATCTCCACTGGCGGTTGTAACAGCTTGGTCAACATAACCCTCCAGCGGGCCGTAATCACAATCTTCTAAAGCTGCAATCATTTGTAGATCCTTCGCTTCACGGTGTGTCCTAGGTGTAAGAGGAGGTTGAGTGGTCTCCACAGCAGGAGAAGGAGATCGCACGGCATCATGCTCTTTTTCTACAATCATGTCTTTGGGCTCTTCAGTCTCATTTCTTTGGTTCAGCCCTTCCCCCTGCTCGATTTCTTCTCTCCGTTCAGGACTGGGAGTTCTATGCCCAAACTCAGGAATGGGAGTGGGAGATGACATGGTAATTCCCGCTGTAGCGTCTGCCACTACCGAAGACAGAACTTGTCTGGGAGGAGAGTCTGTTAATTGTCTTCTGCGGACCAACCTTTTCCTTCTATGTAGAGGTCTCTCAGGACTCTCTACATTTTCTGTCTCGACTTGTTTTTGAACAGAGGTCGGTGTGGCAGCTTCTTCCTGCTGGATTGTTTCGGCCAACTGTCGAGATTGAGATCTGGTTGTAATCTTTTCTGAAGAATGATCCAAGATCAGTTTCTTCTTCGCAGCTGGGACAGAAAGCTCCTCTCTCCTTCTCTTCTTGGCCGGAGATTTAGCAACCTTCAAAGAAACACGCATCGGTGCGTTAATCTCTTCAGGGAACATAACGTCCCTCGAAACTTCTAAGGGTGCATCCACTGGCTCGTGCACCTCATCATTTCCTGGAATTGACATGATGACTCCTCCCTTCTTCAATCTCGTTGCAGATGCGAAGCTATCCGCAAGATTGAAGTTCTCGGCAAAAGTGTTCGATGATGTATAAAACACCGAATATGTGAATAGCATACGAGGGCCATGATTACTATTCACCGGCATCGAGAACGTTACTTTCGTATCTCGAGCATTGTAGTAAGCCCAAGCTCGGGCTCCATCTATCAAGAAACCTTTTCCTTGTAGGCATGAGATAGCATTACCTACGTGGAATTGGTCATACCCAAACTGTCGAGCAAATCGGCTGGGAAGATATGGCTCTAAGTAGCATTCTTCTTCGAATCGATACACCAAGTGGGATGGTCGAATTGTCTTCAACCAATTAAAAGCTATACGGCTCAAAGGTTGCATCTTTGAGTCAATCATGTTGGTTGGCATCTGTTCATATCCGGGGGGAGGACGAGTGCAATTGAAGTTCCACCCTTTGC
This sequence comes from Iris pallida, assembly GCA_029216955.1. Taxonomy (NCBI): domain Eukaryota; kingdom Viridiplantae; phylum Streptophyta; class Magnoliopsida; order Asparagales; family Iridaceae; genus Iris; species Iris pallida. The sequence continues at coordinate 25,785,381 of JANAVB010042020.1, read as the reverse complement.
CAAGGTTCAAAGCATATCTGCAATCTCTCAAGGAAGTGTATTTCCACTTACCTTGGGAGTATCTCCGCAAAAAGCTGCCTCCGACTGGTCCCATGTTGGGGTACATCAAAGTAGGATGGTGTAGAAGCAACCACCCGAACAGATAAGTATACGGCAATTCTAGCCGAGGAAATTCTTTCTCGCCCTTAGCTTTCAACATCAAATCGACGTACAGGCGGAGACTGGCGTTCAATCTACAAGTCATCGCTGATAAGAGATCCATCTTATAGCCGAAGACTAATCGAACTGCAGCAAAAAGAACACCGCGATAGAAGCGGTCTACGACACTTGCTCCGGGGACGACAAATCGGCGGAGCCAGTACGTCAGAAATCCTGCTAATTGGGCTTCTTTTGACATAGATCGATATTCCATTCTCATATAACTCTCGAGAATGTCTCATTTCTTTAGAGGAGGACATTGATGATCATCTTTCATCTGGGTATCCAAGTCCCCACTTACCTCCATCAACTTCACCACTTCAGTTCTGCTCAGTGGCTTGAAGAAGTCGGGATAGCAGTTATCATTTTCTTTGGTCTTCTTTTCTTTAATATGGTTGAGGAACAGATAAGGCAACCATTTAGATGAATAACAAGTACCAGATGTACCACTTTGGTAATATAGAGAGCAGATTTTGTAATGACATAGCAGTTCTTCGAAGACTTCTACCATGGCTGCGTTCTCTTTTCGAAGTTTGTCCAACTCATCATTAGTTGGGACAAATTCCTCATACGGGGCATCCCCCATCGGCAGGTGAGAGATGTACTGCATCTCGTGAAGGGCAAACCCGATTTCTCTGCAGGGAGTCATAAAAGTCCATGTCCTGTAATTGTATCTCTCTGCTAAAGCCAGGAATAGATGTGAGTTGGGGGCGAAACCATAAACAGTGGCATGCACTGCTTCATACAAGTTTATCTGCTAAAGTTTGTCTTCAAACTTAGTCAAAATCCAGTTTGCAATACAATTCCATCTCTTATAGTCTGGGTTCACCAGTCCAGTTAATCTGAGGTCTTGCTCTGGATACCTCCCTTCGACCTTTGCGAATTCATTCGCGAATATTGGAATTCTCACGGGCAATAACAAAGAAGAATTCTCCGGCGGAATACAACCAGGTTTTAAACCTCTGAGCAAGACACTGTATCGTTCTGAAGAACTGTAGAACATGTCTTTCTTGTTAGGCCCCTTCTTCACATAAATCTTTCCTGGATGGGCATCCTGAAAATGTGTGAGATTCCATTCTATTTTTCTCGGATAGCTGGCATGAGCATATCGAGATAAGGGGAGGCAGCGGGAGACGTCTCGTATCGAGATTGTCTTGTCTGTCTGTCGGAAAATCCGTTCTTCCATCCGTGGTCTCGGCTGAGAGCTCTTCTCAAAAGCCTCGCCAAACAGAAATAGGGGCTTCTTGTGAATCATGGCATCTGCTAACTCCAAAGGTTGCCCATTCATCAGACATAACAGTGTTTTATTATCTTGGTTTACCAAAATAGCTTGTCGGGAAGCTGGCAGATCATACTGTGGAAAGTGTACATGGAACAGATCCTCTTTGTATTCAGATTTTGAAAGAGTCCCTACAAAGTTCTCATACCCTGAATCTTCTCTGGTATCAACTGCATCAAACAGAGAAAACAAAAAATTCAGCACAAGAAAAGATCAAGGATGTAATCATCAGATTGCACAAACAAACAGTCTCGCGCAAATCATCAGATTGTGCTGGCAGTCTCGCGCAAATCATCAGATTGTGCTGGCAGTCTCGCGCAAATCATCAGATTGCGCTGGCAGTCTCGCACAAATCAGCAGATTGCGCAGACTTTTGCCAGCATAGTTCAATCGATTGCGCAAGAAGTTATCCTTCATAAAAATGAAGAATAAACTGTTTCGTGCAACCGAACCCTAAAAAGGGTGGCGCAGTATGATCACATCTCTAAAAAGAGATGGATTCTGAAGATCAATGAAGTCGAAAAAACCTAAAAAGGTTTTTCGATTGGGTCATTTACCTTACATAGCAGGATGTGCAGTCTCATGTCGAGATGGACGTCGCACAACCCTAGCCGAAGACTCGACGGGGGCCTTGCCCTTGTCGACGGCGGAGGATCTCTTTGACGCCATGGAAATCGTCGGAGAAGGAGGTCGGATGAGCTCAGAGAATTCTCTCTTAAAATCACAAAAGTAAAGTAAATAATGAAATGAATATCGAAGGAACTATTTATAGTTTTTCGAATCGAAACGGCTGCCTCAGATTGTGCCGAAAAAGTCGGACTAAGCCATCCGATTGCGCAGACAGCTCAGCACATGCGCAATTTGATTGAAATTTAAAAATTCAAAGTATTTCGAAATTTTGAATAAGTTCAACTTTCGAAAACTTTGAAGGGGGTCTTGTAGGTCCTAAAAAATCAAGTTGCACACATCAACAAAGTCAGAAAAGCAAGAAATTCAACTTTCAAATGAACTGCGCAGACATCAGATTGTGCATCATACAGACTGCGCACACTCTCAAGCGCGCAGGCTGACGTGGCAATGTCATCATTATCTGACACAATCAAATCTTTTGACAAATGACAGCACGAAGAATGAGGAGACTGTTCGTTTATTGCGCCGTACAGCGCTCGAGAACGGCTGGACAGCTGGCAGCGCAATCGGTCAACTAATCTGTGCGCAGTCCATGCCTGCACAATCCGATGCCTGCGCAATTCAGGTTGTGTACTCCATCATGATAACTGTTAAAGTACACGTGGCACTCATGCCATCAATTGCTCATTACGTGGCAACTGTCTATGTACGATCATGCGCATTTCAGTCAAAAGATGCCATGTGTCCAAGACAGTTGGCCCATGATCCAACAACTGCCTGCGCAGTCCATTGTTGCGGAATCCATTATGCGCAGCCCAGAATAACTAAAAGTTAGTTATTTCTAGAACTCTATAAATAGAGTTTCAAGTCTTCATTCAGAGAGATCAGATCATAGAGAGATCAGACATTAAAGTTCGGAATTATCAGAGAGTTCATGAGTTCTTGCCCAAGTGCTGCTGCATTCTTCCGAGGCTTTTGCCTTCAATTCCGAGGCTTTTTGCCTTCAAGTCAACTTCCGAGTCTACCGTCTTCAAAGTTCACATCGTCCAAGGGATAAAGCAATCGTCATCAAGATTGGATTCCTACAGTTGTACTTTCCCAGAATTCTTGTAATCTTTACAAAGTTTGTATCAATAAAGTTTTACACTTTTGTTTTTGCAAATAGGGGGTGTATCCGACACAATATGGATGGACGTCCGGGATTGTCGGACGGGATAAAATATTGTATTTGTAATGGGAAAAAATTTAGTGGATGGGAGGCACAGACACGATGCACAAGTTTTTGGGTTGTGGTAGAGAATTATGGAGGAGTACTACCTCTCTTTTTATAGGAGGTGGGAATTTCCATTAGGATAAGTATTGGGATGTTTAAATTCCCCAATCAGATAATTCAAAAATCAAATCTAAATTAAATTCCAATTTAAACTTAGATAATCTAAACTCAAATTAAATATAAATTCTACCTTTAAACTTTTTAAATTAAAACCATAAAATCAAATCAAGATTTAAAATGGCCACAAAAATTTTCAAATATATTTTCCAAAAATGCCAATAATAATAATTTCGAAAATAATAAATATTTTTAAATATCTTTTTGAATAATAAAATATTAATATCAATAATTTCATAAAATGGAATTATATATATAAATTTTAAATTTACGTACCTCGTATGAAATGAATATTTGCATAATACCTCGTTTTCAAAATTACTATTTATAAAACCTTTCATAATGTAAAATAAAGAGTTGGAAATTCCAATATGACGTATTTTACAACTTTAAATATTTAAAAATATTTACTATTTATTATTTGAAAACCACGCTTCTACAAAAAATGTTTTACAAAAATATGTACCTCGCACATATTCGCACTCGACGAGCAATTTACGAAATACGCCGTTTGCGCACAACGTACAATACGACTATGCGACGTACAATACAAAAAATTTAAATTAGTACCAAAATTGATAAAAATATAGTAAATTTTTTTAGGGGTTTTACATCCTACCCAACTTAAAAGAATTTCGTCCTCGAAATTTAGGAATAGTTAGGATAGGTAGGGTTGAGGCAATAGAAATTTGATCAAGTTAAAAGGCATACAATGAAATTAATTTTCGAATAATCGAATATTACGATAGCTAGGTAAATGAATTCATGGGTATGATTTGGAAGGTATCTCATGACAACTATCAAACTCGATCAACAAAATGTGTACTCAAAATAGGCAAGAATCACTTCCACCATGATCTTACAATATATTCAAAATCTAACTTGTTTTCGATATTGCCATAACTCTCTGCGTAATCATCGAGGCCTTTCTATATTTAATCTTCAAAATTCAACTTGTGTTTTTGCTATTGTCATAACCATCGATATATTCATCAATGTCTTTTCGCATTCAACCTTTCGTCTATTATTCTTCACAAAATTTTATAATCCACCCCCCTTTTTTTTACCTCCCAAAGTTTACTCTCCCACTATATTTATATATCGAATCCGCTATCCGAACGATCAAAATTAGATAAGTCCAAAAATAATTTAAATTTTACTTCTCTCCATCATATCTATATATACATAGATATTTTCTCCAAATAGATTTCGCCATTCATACTCTCCTCAAAATAGATATTCAATGAATCTCTATCATAAATATGCGCATTTCCTCAAGCTTTAATTTTCTTGAAATTCAAATTTCAAAAACTTTAATCAAGATAGTTGAAGTAAAAGTCAAACTCTTCTAAAAAATTTTGATTTATTTATCAACATAATTTTTTTTATCCCTTATGCACCAAACATAAACTTTATTTCAACTTTGGATTAATCTCAAACCTTTTGGCACTTGCAAATATACTATCTTTTGATCTTTCCTAAACATAATATCACACCCCCTAATCAAATAGCACATTTAACTAATGTCTCATAATCACGTATCCTTTTACTTGATTAAGCCACTAATCTCCTTTATGATGCCTTCCAATCTAGCCCCTGTCTAACCAAAGGGTGTCATGATCAATTCTTTATCTAAGCCCAAGGAATCACAAAAGCAAGGTTGCATGAATATTAGCGGAGCAAAGTAAAATTTTCGAAGAGAAAATCAACCGATTTAGAAGAAAGTAATGTTTAGGCTCAATGGTCGTGATAGGGTTTGGATAATAAATACTAATTTCTGCACGAAAATAAAATTTAAGGGCCTAAGCGATTTAAGATAATGCACAAAAATAAAAGGCACGGGTTAACAATAAGCACAGGCTAAGCATTTAAGGAATTAAGTGGTCCATAATCATTTATTGGGTCGAAAAACATGAGTCGAGGTTGAGTCATTGTCTATAGTTGGAAAGCATATCGGTGTCATGGTAAAGGTGTAATGTAGCCCTTTTGTCTTGAAAGTCGTAGGATAAAAATAGAGTGCAAGAGGACGTATTTTAGTGGGACATTATATGTCTACGGGAAGGTGGGCTCGCCTAGGTCTTACATGTAAAATTTGTTGGAAGAAGAAGTCTACTGTTGTGCTCCAAATATCCAAGTCATGGTAAAGGATACAAAAGAATTTAAAATAGAAAGTGGGAGTTCATGAGATAATGATTAACGCACAAAATAAATAACCAAGTTAAGGCATGAAATAATGATAATTCAGATTCTAGTAAATCAAGGTAAAATAAGTTAGAAATACAATTTCTAAAGATATGATAGCCACTTAGATGGAGTATGAGAAAGTCACGATAAAATCTAGGTTTGAGGGAATGTCGAGTGAGTCAAAATTGAAATATAACCACATGATTTTGTAGATGACTAACAACACTTGAGTATATACAACTATTCTAGCAATTAATGGGAAATACTTGTATCCCATTAGGGTGACTTGCTTGCTTCTTGGTTCTCTACCAATATATGATCAAATTTCAAATTTTAAGTTCCTCAACAGTTTCGAAATAAAATCTCAAAATACTCCATCAAGTATTTAATCATAACTTAAAGTTTAATTTTCTTTAAATAAATTCCAAAATCCTTCATTATATCTAATGCGGCACAACTAAATTTTTATAATAAGCCATCACTTTTAAAATTTCCCAATTCTCAAAGGTACCTCGAGATAAACTCTTAGCCTATTTCATTAATCGCAAATCATGCGACACAAATTAAATCTTTCTTTTACCAAAATTTAAATATACATAATCAAGGCTTTTAAACTCAAAATCTAAATAACTTCTTAAATCATAGATCATATGACACAATTTAAAATTTAAATTTTTTCCTTCAAAGTCGCTTTCATATCCTCTAAATATTTAAACAAAATTTTACCATCATTTTTTCAACTCAAAATTAAATAAACTTATAAATCGTACGACTCAATTTTAAACCTCAAGCTCTCTCAAACTAGACTTTCGTCTTCTCTAGTTGTCTAAAAATCATAATTAAAACTCCTTAAATAATCTCGAGATAAACTTTATAATATTAAAATCTAAACCGTAAATCATGCGTCATAATATAAAAACTTAAGTTATTTCTCAATCGATTCCATATCCCTAATAAATCATAACTATTTCACCATTTTTTAAAAAAAATTATAAAAATTTGTTTTCTCGATCTAGCTATCCTCTTGTGTATACCACCTTGTAATAATAAAATTCTAACTTATCCTTTGAAAGCGGTAATATGCTACTACCCAACTTGAAATTAACTAATCCTTAAGATCATATCTCTAGGAAAAATAAATGCCTTCATACTCAAATATAACCTCAATGGATATTATTTGTCAATATAATCCTTCTGGCTATAGGGTTGACCAATAATTATATAGTAGTGTAGTCATCTTTCTAACCATGTTTAAGTACGAGGTGATAGGGTGTTGGTAGAAAGAGTTCAATCAAGATGCAAAAATCAAGGGAAGCCACGGGAGTCGGAATATGGAAGTCAAGGAAGGTCAAGGAAGGTGATCAAGTATGTGGATGAGATTCCTAGATTCTAATCATATATTGCAGGCCCGTTCAGTACAGTCATGTAACTGAAACGACAAACTTGACCTGCATGGGCCACCACAAAAACATGTAACGTCCCAGTCCCAAAATACGTAGGACTAAGTACGTAGACATGCCAACTGTAGATATACGAAAAATACTCCAATGCATGGAATCCTCGTATAAATACATAAGCTGTAAAATGTAGAGGACCAAGACATGCTAAATCTCATCCACAAATATATAATAAAATAAAGATAGGATCAACTTGAATAGTTATGGTACAATCGTTGGGCGGAGACAAATCCACTACCAACTAAATTAAATATGAAAAAAATATACAAATGAAAGAATTGGTCGAGCGAGAGCAAGTGATGAGTCCAAGAGCAATCATCACGAAGGAAGGAATGGCCCTAGCTAGAGCACCTGCAAGAAACCACGAAACGCACACCTGAAGAAATCACCAGGTCCTCAGAGGGACGTAACAAGACACATAATATCATGCCAATAAACTGAATAATAAAGCTCAACAGAAAAGTATGCATGAGTAAAGGTTCATAACCATTCTATGTGGAATACACTTTAGAGGACAACGTTCTACGCAGGGGCTATCTCAAGCAAGTAATAAAGAGTGGCCAACAAGTAGCGCTCATCCGAGACACTATCGGCCGGGTAACACGTAGCGCTCATCCGAGACACTATCTCCCAAATGTATGAAAGTAAAAGTAGCCCCTACGCTAGTAGCTGTCTCCTCCCCCCAATGATACTATACGTGTGTCGTAACTATGACACACAAACACGTGTCGTTTTCACCACACTGTTTTATAATAGATAATTGTCAACTCTTCTAACATGCATCTATTGACAGTTGTTCCTACGCATGCGTACGGGGGATCAGCCCACACGCAAGTGACCTCTACATGATACTCAACTCTCACACACAACTCGTGTACCATTGTGATAAGTCAATGAGACACACTAAATTTGACGGTAGTCCCCTTAAACCTAAGCCAATTGCATAAAGTATAATAATTTGCATCTACATATAATTTAGAAAGAAACAACTTGAAATAAATAAAACATGCATGATATTGAGCTGAGAATTTAAACAGTAAAGACAAGGTGTCTTCCCTGGTGTTTCGCCTGGTGTGGTACGAGGATCCGTCGAATCATGTTTTGTGCAATAGCCGAGGTCCATGCGAACATGGCCTAAATTTGTGGAAAAATAGGAACGCGTGAGTAGCCGTGGTCAATGGTGATAATCATGAAGAAATTTTTGGAGAAAGAATATAAAAATTTTAGAAAATAATTTTTATAATAATTTAACGTAATTACTAGAAAATACTTTTTATACACAACTGAAAAATATATTTTTATTAGTCAAATATTTTAAAGTAGTACTTTGCTAACTAGAAAATTATTCTTAGGGTAAAACTAAATTGTAAAGATGAAATTTTTGTAGTTCAAAATCCTTAAATAAAATATTAGGCAATAGTATATATATATATATATATATATATATATATATATATATATATATATATATATTTTTCTCCACAAATATTTTTCTAAAATATTAATCAAATTATTTCATACAATTAAAATTTCGAAAATAATACTAATAATAGCAAATGGCAAAATACCAACCCATATATACTTTTAACATAAAATAAAATATTAATAATACTACTATAAATAAATATAATAATAATAATTATCATAATAATAATAATAATTATCATAATAATAATAATATAACAGCAGTGGTGATCTGCTAATCCCAATTATGTATATGATACATTCATTACTTACTTAAATATAATTAATTAAGTATTTAATAAATACCAGAGACAACTCACAACAACAAAAAAAACAAGTAAGAGAGAGAAAGAGGAACGAGAGAGAGAGAGGTGGGAAGAAGAGGGTTACCGGAGGCGGAGCACGGGTCGGTGCCGGGCGCGGAGGCGGCGGCCGACCACTGGAAAGAGAACGGCAGCGAAGAAAAATAGGATCGGGCGGTCGGTCGCTGAGCCGTGCACGGCGGGGCTATGCGCGGTCGACGGTGGAAGGAACGCCGGAGGGGAGCGGCGCTGGGTGCGGCGAGTGGCTCACCAGAGGAGCGGAGAGGCGGCGGTCCGGTGTGGCCTTGCGTGCGGTGGCGTGCACGGCTCTGGGCGTCGGCTCGGAAGGCTCGATCGACGCGGGGTCTCGTCAGCTCAGCGCACGGAAAGAGATGCTTCCGCGCGGCGGCGCCCTCCGCTAACCCAGGTTTCGATCGTCGGGGTGTCGACGCCGTGGCTGCGTCGGACTGGTGCGGACGGCTCATCACCGGAGGGAGGCAGTGGCGCTGATCGTCGGGACTCACCACGTCGGCACGACGCTCGCAGTAGGCTGGATGAGGGCAAGGCGGCTGACGCGGCACAGAGGGAATTGCTGGAGGTGGGAGATGCCGGGGCGCGGCGCTCCGGCGGAGGCGCAGACAGGTTAGGTTTTTGTTTTGATATTTAATTTGGGGTTTGGTGGTAGTTGTTTGTGGCGGAGATGAGAGGGGGTTCTGGTGGTGATGATGGGGCGGGGCCGAGTGGCGTCGGTTGGCAGTGGCTGTGGGTGGTGTCGAAGGGGAGGTGAAGGTTTCGGCGATGGTGGTGGTGGTGGTAACAGTGGAGGCTGCTGAGTTTGGGTGGTGGTAGATGATGGAGACCGACCGCAGCGACGATGAGGTGGTGGTGTGTCCCAACAAGTTGGCCAAAGATGAGGGATTCGGCATGAGCGGTCGTGGTGGTGATGGTGTTGGGTTGAAGGCAGGGAGGAGGACACCGGAGACGGGATTAGGTTAGAGAATTTTATCGTGTCGGAGGGTGTGTCCAACACAATATGGATGGACGTCCGGGATTGTCGGACGGGATAAAATATTGTATTTGTAATGGAGGAAAATTTAGTGGATAGGAGGCACAGACACGATGCACAAATTTTTGGGTTGTGGTAGAGAATTATGGAGGAGTACCTCTCCTTTTATAGGAGGTGGGAATTTCCATTAGGATAAGTATTTGGATGTTTAAATTCCCCAATCAGATAATTCAAAAATCAAATCTAAATTAAATTCCAATTTAAACTTAGATAATCTAAACTCAAATTAAATATAAATTCTACCTTTAAATTTTTTAAATTAAAACCATAAAATCAAATCAAGATTTAAAATGGCCACAAAAAATTTCAAATATTTTTTCCAAAAATGCCAATAATAATAATTTTGAAAATAATAAATATTTTTAAATATCTTTTTGAATAATAAAATATTAATATCAATAATTTCAAAAAATGGAATTATATATATAAATTTTAAATTTATGTACCTCGTATGAAATGAATATTTGCATAATACCTCGTTTTCAAAATTAGTATTTATAAACCTTTCGTAATGTAAAATAAAGAGTTGGAAATTCCAATATGACGTATTTTACAACTTTAAATATTTAAAAATATTTACTATTTATTATTTGAAAAACCATGCTTCTAAAAAAATGTTTTACAAAAATATGTACATCGCACATATTCGCACTCGACGAGCAATTTACGAAATACGCCGTTTGCGCACAACGTACAATACGACTATGCGACGTACAATACAAAAAATTTAAATCAGTACCAAAATTGATAAAAATATAGTAATTTTTTTTAGGGGTTTTACACAACTAGTATAAATAGGCCTTGAATTCTCTCATTTTTAATTATCCGATTATCTTCTCTTCTCTATAAGCCTCATACAAGCCTTAACATTCTCATCTACTAGCCACAAGCTTTCTAAGTCTCAAAGTGCTCAGTGTTATTCAGTTAGGAGTTTGTGCAAGAGTTAAAAAAGTTGCTTGAAAAATTCCAAGCATCGCCACAACGATCTTTGTAAGAAGTTGACGTGCTCTTCTGAAGAAAAGGCACGGGGTGTAACTACTATTTCACAAATAGTAGATTTAATCCTGAGCTAGAGTTCTCAGGCCTGGACTAGTCCTCCATGAGGAAAACCAGGTTAAAAACGACTGTGTTTGCGTATGCTCTCTTAATCTTTTTCATTTTCGCATTTACTACTCTGATTATTTACTAGTGGTGAAAAGAGTTTATTTTTATTTGGCTATTATTGTTATAAACTTTATTCACCCCCCTCTAGAGTTGCCTACCTGTTCTTCACTTGCTAGTAACTAGGCATGTGATAACCCTAGTTAGCTAATGATAGCAAGCTGTAGGACTTGATTAGCTGTGCCTGAATGCTTGTCTCGTGATTAGCATAGAAATTATATTCCGCCTTTTATTTTTCTAATGCAAGCTATTATTTTATTCTAACCCTGTCTTCATGTTACTTATCATGTTCATTTATGTATCCTCCTATTTATTATCTGCTGGTTTTAGTTCCTTAATAAAGCCTCCCTTATGGTACTTACTCTTCTGGGTTCTGACCCAGCTGGTTTTGTATGGCCAGATTTTGGAATAGCACCCGAGTATCTACCTGCCTTCCAGCCAGATGGTGAACACCGGGCGTAACCCTGGCAATGAATGGATTTCTTATTTTGCTCTCCCACTATATTATAAATTATTCTTTTGAGGCGTTTAGCCGCCGAGCAAGTGTTAGCTCGTGTTGATACTTAATTTTTGTTTGCCTAAGGGCTGTAACATGATTAACAAATCCTAGTATTGATCATGTATGACTTAACTCTTGCTAGTCTTCACATTTTGTATGACTAGCTTCATGATCATCTGAATATGTAATGTTTGGGATGCCTTACTTTGTATGTCTGATGATCTAATATCTTGTAACAACTATTTGCTTGCTTGAGATTGAGACACTAGGCTTGTTCTTAACCATAAGAGACTGTTGGATTGTAGTTTAACCCTCATGCATCTAGACAGCCGTGCCGCATTACGAGGTGGGTTACACTTCAATGTACGTAGATGGCTGTATCTGTCCCATGCTCTTCAATATTCTGGTTCTGGGACGTGACATTGAGGAACCGGTAAAGCACTATGGATAGTTAAATGTGGTCGCATATGGACTACTAGTAGAGGATGACGAGCCAATCAGACAGGCTGTCAAAGATACTAGCAGCGAGAAATGGATGGTGGCTGTGCAGGAAGAGATTGAGTATCTCCAAAAGAACTGTACATGGGATTTGGTTTCATTATCTAAAAGCAAGCGAGCTATAAGCTGTAAGAGAGTGTACAAGAAGAATAAAACTTCCCCAGAGCCAGGTGGAGAAGTTTTGCTTGAGAGCCCTTAGGGACGCAATTTACGAGTGGTTGATTTGGTGAAGCTGTGTTGTGGAGAAGTGTGTCGGCTCGATTTTGTGGCAAAACTTTGTCGAGGTGGAGATATGAAGAAAAGTGTCCAAAAATAGGCCAATGACCATTTTTGACTTTGACTATATATTTAACTAGATTTCCAATATAAGCCAACATAGAATTGGATTTCTAATATATGAGTCTACATAGGATTAAATTTCTAATAAGTAAGCCTACATAGGATTGGATTTCCACATATAGTCATTTGTCATGGTATATAAAGGGGTCTAAAGGTTCTCTACAATACATCTCCAAGAGTGCTCAATGTAAGTTGTGGAATAAGTTCAACACAAGTATCTCATTGTGCTCAAGTTGTTGAATAAGTTCAACACAAGAGAGCTAAAGTTGTTGAATAAGTTCAACACAAAATTTTGAGATTTTTTTTCTATCTTTGTGATAGAGAGTTCTTGAGTGTAAGGAGAGAAGTATTGAGAAATATTGTAATTCATTTTCTTCTTCATAGTGGAACTAAATCATGCTCGTTTGTGAAAGTAGACATCTTGGTCAAACCACATAAATCATTGTCTTTGTAGTTGTAAATTTTTTTTTGACTTTTTTGGATTTATTTTCACTGTGCCCCAAAAAGGGGGCAATGGTGTTTTCATTGGGCTGAACTGTGGAAAGATGTCAGGTCTCCGTCCAGGCTTAGGTCTGTCCCACTCCTGCAATATATCAAAGAACAATTATTTGTCAGAACCATCCATAATTCTATATATCTAACAAGAAGAAACTACAGAATCCACGAAGCAATTGTCTTCAAATCTATCCATCAGTCCCAAGAGAGCCTTTGCACAGGAACATTTTCGAGTCAGAAATCAATCCAATATAAAACGAGTCCAAAACATGAACCAAGTAATACATGGCCTCGCCTTTCTTTCATTTTTATGATGCTCGGCGTCCGTGTTTGGATACTGATACTGTGAGTTGTAGGCAATGTTAGACAACTAAGGACACGGATAGATAAGGGCAAGATACGGACATTTTCGAATATGTACAATATAATCAACTATGTTGAACGAATACGAGCACAAATACGGACAAGATACCGGTTTCATTTTTCTGTGTCCGTGCAACATAGGTTGTAGGATTCTCTACTAAAGAAAAGGGCTCTACTACATGAGTCGAGTACAATCAAGGAAGTATAGGTAACAAATGAATAACCCTCATGTGAAAATTCATAGCACAACAAATTCACATGACTGTAGTTATAGTAGGATTCTCTGTACTAGCAATATAAATTTGAAATATCTGTTGGTCCCTCATCTTTTTTCCCTTTAGTTTCAGAATAAAATATTACAAACTTTAAGTTAATTAAGGAATAGACTTATTATTACAAGAATATATTTTTGTTGGACGGAAGAAATGCATTATGATGGAAGTCACGACCACGGCTAATGTTGCTACGACCAAACCCACCATGGATCCATGACCACGATACGATACTGAGTACGAAAAGGTGGCACACCGAGAATGGAGGATTATTGGTGGTGACAGTAAAACACAACATGAGAAACAATACGTTCATTAGAGGAGGATAATCTTAACTCAAAATCAAGCAACAAACCAGTAATTTCGTCAATAGAAAGGAAAAAATTGCGCATTGATTGATGTCACAATAAGATCATACTCAGATCCAAGGTTTCGGAAAAGCTAGTCATCGTCGACTGGTTTGTTAGTTCCGACAAGTCAAAGAGCCAAATATTTGGCATGCTCAATATAATCTTCCATGGACCGAGATCCTTTGGTGACGCTGAACACGAACCCGTGTTTGAGCACCAAAGAGAGTTTTGTCACGACCCGCACCCGGATATACGGATACAAATACGTGGACCACGCCTAGCCTACGCCGCAGTATCGGCGGTAGAACGCTGTCTAGTACATAATAAATATACGTTACATCTAGAAGGTCCATGAACTACAAATGTACTCAATCACAACCCAAAGTCTAAAGAAGATAAGACAGGAAAGATAACTAAGGCACAAGAACAAATAGAAACTACTAGAAGGAATCATAAGACAGGAAAATAAAAAAGGAAAAACAAGACAACTAAGGATAACTACCAGGCAACTCACATAGAAGAATAGTGAGATCCAACTCAGCTAGTAACATCATGAAGTCCACTAATAGTATAACAACTCCTAAAATATTATCAACGGTATCCTGTCAGGAAAATGAGCAAGTACAAACACTAACAGCAGTTCCATATGAATTGACAAATTCTATAAGAGACAGTATAATAAAATACAAGACAAAGATATATGAAGACTTGGGAACCGTTCGAAAGCTGGGCTACAACCCTTAAACCAAACAAGGATCGGGGTTGTAACCCTTCTCCCGAGCAGAACTTAGTCTCCAATCAAGGTACATCATGGAGACATGTAGAACATGTGAGTAACTGTATATCATAGCATGGTGAAAAGTACTTTATGTAGAACAGAGCAGGATATATGAGAAGATAAGTAAATATAAAATGTGCCTCGAATTATTAGAGCGATATGTGATCGGCTTGGGATAAGTGACAAGACAGGCTATCCACTTGGTCCGGCAATCCGCGGTGACCTCAACGGAAAGTCATGCCGGCCAACCTGGATAACGAGCACAAAGCAAGGAAATCTCGCTGCACCCTACGTGAGGGAGAGTGGCGCGAGCACAAGGATAGTGACAGGGTGGCTTGGATCACATAGCCCCTAATAATTCTCCATCCCCGAATAGTATAATGGACCTGGACATGACACGTCATGACACGGGAATCCCTAAGAGGATAGCTACTCCCTCTTAGGAATCGGTGTGTATACAAGTACATGGAACAATACAGGAAATGTACATATATACCAAGAAAATCCAGAAACAACATCTCATGTCATGATCCAACATATACTAGTCCGTGAACTATCGTGACTGGGAATCAAGTAAGACACTACGACTGAATCGGATATAGCAGATATCAAGACAATGAAAACTATCAGTGAATGTACTCGCCTGGGGTCCCGAGCTGTCAATGGGGTCGATGCTCAGAGTAATGCCACAGACCTAAAGATAAGATATATATAAACTAATTAGGGTTCAACAGTGTTAGGCTTGATTCTATAGTATAAGCTATACAATCTAGGTCAGACTCATGTCAACTAAGTCAAACTAGGTCACACTGAGTCACACTAGGTCAAACTAGGTCACAGGAAGTCAAACCAAGTCAAACTAGGTCAAATGGGTCAAAGGTTGACTTACAGTTGACTTTTGGTCAACTGGTCAACCCTAGTCAACTCTGGTCAACTCTAGGTTAAACTAGGTCGAATGTTGACTCGACTTCGACGTTCAGTCAAAGCAGTCAACCATGGTCAAACGGGGTCAAGGCTAGTCCCTATAAACATCTACAGGATCAACATATCAATTTCAGTGATTGTGAAATCACTGGAATCGATGGATCTCAAAATACAACAAAGGAGAAAGATTATAATAATATGGTAAAAACCTACAGATGTTGTCGGATGGTGAAACAACCATCACCAATGTGTCCAGAATGGTCAAATCATCTAGAATAGCCTATCCATAAGTCCAATTTGGACACAAGGGTAAAAAGGTAATTTTGGGCCAAATGGTGTCCGTGTCGGACCCACTTTGTACCGAAAAATATGTCAGAATAAAAGTGCACTAAACTTAATAAATTATATGTCCATGAATCCAGAATGACGATACGAACCAAACGGTATATCCGAAATTGGATTCCGATGACCCGATCTCAAATTGGTCCGTTGACCCGGACATTGAAAACCGATTTGCACGAAAAAGTGTGTCGGAGCCATTGTCCTCAAAACTCAAAACATTATATGTCACCGAGTCCAGAATGACGATACGAACTCAACGGTATATCCGGAATTGGATTCCGATGAGCCATCTCAAAATGACCCGTCGACCCGGATATTGGTATCCGACTTGCACCGAAATGCGTATCGGAACCAATGTCCACTAAAACCTAGCAAATTATGTCAACGAGTCCAGAATGACGATACGAACTCAACGGTATATCCGAAATTGGTTTTCGATGAGCCGGCGTCAAAAAATTTTGTTGACCCGGACTGTGGGGCCTGCTTTACACCGAAATGCGTGCCAGGGCTCACGTCCTCCAAACTAAGCAAAATTTATATAAAAATATGCCATAACGATGCCACGAGTCTACTGGTGGTGTCAGAAATTGAATCCGGAGTCCCGGGTTCAAAAATGGAATTTAACAACTTGAAAATTACGAATTCGGACGGCCAACTTTGGCGTCGAATTCAACCAACCAAACGTGCTCACAATGAAACTGGAGGGGTAGGAAGAGGGTTATACCAGCTTCGCATAGGAACCAGTGGCACTCCAGACGGAGCTGCGATGGAGGAGATACGAACCGACGAAGTTGGCTCCGCAAAACTGTCCAAAAATAACACAATTTAAACGGTCAACTTGGTGGCCGGTTTTGATGTATCAAATGATAAATTTAACGGACAAAAATTGAGGAGAGTGAAGATGGATATACCGAGATTGTAACGGAGCGAAGAAATCGTCGATCCAACGGTCGGATTGACCAGAAAATACGTACAAAGTTGCTGTCCCGAAATGAGATTTTTGGATTCAACCCGCGCGCGTCACGCTGGAATTTCGTGCAAAATGCACGAATAGCCCATGTCGTGCGTCGAGGAAGGATGCACTGGCCCGGGGGTGTTCGCCGGGGGTGCGCGAGGCTAGGGGGCTCACCGACGGCTCGTGGCCGACGACGGCGGCCGGTGGCGCGCGGCTGCCGGCAACGGTGCGCGAATGCCGCTGCCAGCACGCTACTGCTGCTGACTGCTGTTGCTACAGCGGCTGCAGTTGCTTGCTGCGTGCGGGGGGAGGGGGGGCACGACGTAGGGCACGGGCGGCGCGGCTGCCTAGCGGTGGTGGCCGCGACGGCGGGGGTGGTGGTGGTGTTTATGGTGGTGGTGTGTGGAAATGGTGTTGAAGAAGAAGAAGAAGAAGAAGAAGAAGAAGTGGATGATGGTGAGGGTGGTGGTTGTTTGATGATGCCATGAAGAAGAAGAAGTTGAGGAAGAAGAATGAAGAAGGAGAGGAGGGGTGTCGGCTGTAGGGAGAGAGGGAGTGGGCTGATGGTGAAGGGGTGTGTATGTAGAGAGAGAATTATATATATATATATATATATATATATATATATATATATATATATATATATATATATAGAAAGAAAGGAGAGAAAGATATTTGAGAGAGAAATATTTAGAGAGAGAGAGAGGTCGGTTAGAGAGAGGGGGAGGGTGTGTGCTGTGATGGGGAGGGTGTGTGTGTGTGTTTGTGTGTAGGATGATTTAAAGGAGGAGAGAGAAGGATATATATATATATATTTATATATATATATATATATATATATATATATATATATATATATATATATATATATATATATATTAGAAAGAGATATTTATAAAATAAAAGAGAAAGGAATATTTTAAAATAGGAAAAAAGAATTGTGTGGGGGTGTTCATAAGGGGATAACATAAAATCTGGTTAGGCGTTGGATCCGGTTCGGTCAAGTTTGGACATGCTTGGGGCCAAGATTTAATTAAATAATAATTTTAAACCAAATTAAATCATGGATGAAATAGGAGCACAAGGGAGATCCAACCGGTGGCACGCAAGTGGCACGTGCATAGTAGACTCAAAACAGGCCAGGGCCATATATTGGGTCGACTGGATTGGACCGATGTCGGGTCCCGAAATTAAATTGAAAGTTAAATCACAAATTACGGCAGACGATAAATTGGTCTAAATTGACCCGAAAGTTGCGCGAATCAAATGGAGCACAAGGGAACAAGTTCGAGTGGGACACGAAATATCAACATGAAGATAATCTCGTCTACTACAAACTTCAAGAAGAAAGTTTCCAGAGACTGGCATCCCTGATGCTCTAGAATTCCAAGTCACGGTAAAGAGCATTTAATGATAAAAATAATTAAATAGAATGAATTATCGAGAATTAATCATTTAGAAAATTCGAAAATAAATTCCGAAAATTCAGGGGGCTTACAAGTTTCCAGGAAGATCCACACAGAGTGAGTCGTCTCTTTACCATCAATAAGGGATATCACGGATTCGGAGAAGGAAGAGATAAGCCAACCAGTAATCATCTGATCAAGACGATCCCATTGACGCATGACCAAAAATTTGTTCCAGTAGCATCAAGAACATGTTTGGAATCATCGCCAAGAACAAAATCAATAAGATCATAGCTCTTGAAAATATGGATGACTTGCGTTCACCAGAGAAGCTAGTTGGTGCGGGAAAGCTACGAAGAGATGTATTGTTTGTTAGTTTAAAGGCAAACAATGGAGAAGATGAATTCAGAGAGGTAACTTCAAGGTTTGATGAAGAGGCTAATGGAATAGAGAATTGGATCATAGGCTCTGATACCATGTAAGTATATCTCCTATAATGATAGATCTCATATAATCATAAAGGTAAAAATTACAATATGAAAAATGTTATTTATCACTCCAAAGTATCTCTCCAAACCATCATTCCTTATGTGGCAATTGACATGATAAATTATAAAATTAAATTTAACATTAGCATTAACATTAAAATTAAAATTAAAATTAAAATTAAAATTAAAATTAAAAAAAAATTGGGTGATGAATTTTTTGGGTTAAAATTTATCATATCAATTCTCATATCAGATGACACATCAGTTGCCACATAAGGATGAAAAATTTACAATTGACAAATCTTCTATAATTATTAGATTTTAAATCTTTTAGTTGTCACCGAATAGTTTACAATTGACAACTCTTCTATAATTGTTAGATTTTAAATCTTTTAGTTGTCATCAAATAGTTTAGAATTGACAAATCTTCTATAATTATTAGATTTTAAATTTGGTTGTCATCTAACAATCCAAAGATAGAAAGTTTAAAAAAGTTAACGACGTAACTTGACTTCATAGGAGTCGCCAATTGTTTGTGATCATCGACCACAGCTCAAAATAGCATGCATATATTTATATATAATTTATATATTCCTCCTGCCAAAAACAAGAACAAGGTTAATAATTTTTTCATAATTTACTCCCTTTCTTCTTTCCCAATAAAACTATATATACTGCTAGTACTAGTAGGGCCTGAATAATTTCGTTATGCACTAGCAGTTGAAGTCAGGAAGGCCGCAAAGTAATGGTAATAGTATATTTAAGTAATGGTAATAGTATATTTAAGTAGAGAAGTTCTTCTTTTCTTTGCTGTTGATGATGGGCTAGCAATTAAGTGTTTTTTCTGTGTTCTTTTTTCTTTTCTGTGTGCATGCATGCATGCGTGCAGGTTCTTGTGGCGTTTTTTCTCAGGCCGTTGGTGGCGCTGTTGGGGTCGCTGGCGACGAGGCCGGCGGCGTCCGTGGCGACGATCCTGCACTACAGCGAAACCATCCCGAGGGATGTGAACCTGCAGAGGCTGGTCAGCACCGATCTTCTCTGCGACGATGATCACGGCTACCTCTTCCGCTTCATCGCCGGCTTCTTGAGATGCTTCTGCTAACTAATTAGTTGAGACCAATGCTTCTGCTAATTAACAAAGCTATCCCCAATTTTTTTTTCCAATATCGAAAGTGTTTTTGATAAAATTGTAATTATGACAAACGAAATTATAATTTTCTTTTTGGGTGTTTCTCTTCCTTTCCAACTCCCTAAATCTTAATCCATATTTTTGTATAGTTTCTTAATGGACACTCCATGTTACAGACTATTTCTGGAGTTTCAAACTCCATTAATGGAGTTTTTGAAGCTCCAAAATCGAAATAGTTCCGTTTGGAACGACGACGACGAATGACTACCAAAATTTTCACAGTTTGGACATGTACGTGAGTTCCCAAATTTAAATAGTCCCTACGACCGAGAAGTATGTTTTCATGACAGTTCTACAATCAATGAATTATCCAGATTGTTAAAATTTTGACAGTCCTATGTATATACACATGACTGCCAAATTTTTTGCAGTCCTATACAATGCATGGACTACCAAAATTTTCGCAATCCTAAAATAAATTAGGACTGCCAAAATTACAATGAATTAGGACTGCCAAAATTTTGGCTGTCCAAAAAATGCTTAGGGCTGCAAAAAGTTTGGCAGTACTGCAGTTAGTACTGCCAAATTTTTCACAGTGCTAAAAAATATATATATATATATATATATATTTCTTTTGTAGTACTGTCAAATTTTGATAGTACTCACTGTAAATTTTGACAGTGATGTATCTGTTGGAATTATTCAATAATTATGGGGCCACACATGTAAAATTAATTGTGTTTGGGCTATATAAATAATTAAGCCAAATTAAAGTGGTCTATTTGGAAAATTGGCTTAAGGGTATAATTGTCATGGAATTAATGTGTAGATACCGGAGATAATTCTAATTTGATGAGGGGCCAAATTAGAAATATCACAACACACATATCTATATATATGTGTATTCATTAGGGTTATGGTCCCCAACTCATACGGCCACAAATAGAGGGTTTCTCTATTCTCTTCTGTATTCCCATCATCAAAGAGAGGAACAAAGATTTCATCTTTGTTATTAAGGGCCGTAGCGGGTTGGAAGATCGAACCCAATAAAGAGACGATGGCTTCAACATCTATCAAGTCTAGCAATGGATTCAGGTACGCTTCCGCAATCAATTTAATTTTGTTCTTCATCTCATGAATCGACAGGGCGCAATAAAATTTCTAACAAGTGGTATCAGAGCCTCCTGTTTGATTTTTGAGGTCGAAGTTTAGAATCCAATTTTTTATTTATTGTTATTCAGAAACCCTAGATCTTCGATCTAATTTAATTTAGGGTTCTAGTTGATCTATCAAGATCCACAAATTAAAACCCTCTTTATGTATACTGCTGGTTTGTTTTATATATAAATCAAATCATTGTATTTTTTTTGATTGTTTGGGTCCGGTATTTATCTTTGGATCTGTTAGGAGTTAATTTAGGTATTACTTTGTGGTTTTATTTGGTAAGATATGCTATTTCTTGCTTCTGTCGGTCACCGATCTACTGATGGTCATCAATATTGCAACTTATGTTTATGGGTCTTTACGGATTCTAGCATGTTACTATCACTTCTATTTAAGTATCAATATTGCAACTTCTGTTTATCGTTACCGATTGTTTATGGTCATCAATATTGCAACTTCTGTTTATGGGTCTTTACGGATTCTGGCATGTTACTATCAATTCTGTTTAAGTTGCAACAAAAGGTGATAGTTTCGGATATAAAGAAATTATTAGTATGGAAAGCTCTGATTAAGTATCAATATTGTATAAAACAGATTTATCATTTTCTTTATGGTATTGTTATTGATTTGGATTCAGAAATATAGTTTTCGATTAATTCATGCAAAAACAAATTCACATGCATATGATTAAAGGAGATATCTTTAAGATATATTATTGTTTTTCAAATTAAAATTAGGATTTTAGCTTCGGTAGATTATTTTATTTAAAATAATCCTTATAGATTATTTGATATAATCTGTTAATGCATATATTTGACCTTCTATAGATTATTCTATTTAAAGTAATCCTTATGCATTATTTGATATTATCTTTGGATGCATATCCTCCGTAGATTATTTCATGAATTTTGTTATAGTGATAATATCCAATTTTGCCAAATTGAAATTCATGATTATGCTTTTGATTACTTTATTTGAGTAATAATCTTATGAATATGCATGTATATAAAGTTTTGGACATGATTCAATTTTGTAAAATTTAGTCAACATTCAATTTTTGGTGCCTTTTATGACTAGCAATAGTTGTCCAATATTCTAAGTAGACTCATTGAAACAAGATGTCGCCAAAGTGACCTCTCTTGCGTAGATAGTCTATGAGGGATGTCAGATGTTTGTGTGTGTATATTCATGCGGGTATTAGCCGGCCCAAAGAATGGTTAATACTTGGCCGAATTGCACACATACTTATGGTAATAAATGTGTGACAATTATATGGTTTACATGTGAATAATAACCCGATCCAAAGATAGGCTTATTATTTGACATGACTTATTGTCAACATTTGATCACTACACCAAGAGTACCACTTGCAGTTAATATCAATGTCCAAAGACTTGATATTAATGATGCACTAGGTATCTTGAGATGGGGTTCACCATTATTTGAATTTGTTTGACTATCTTTTATTCTTTGGTTATTAATTAGAGCATATTTATTTATTTATTTTTTGTTCTCTTTTCAGCTAGTGTTGCTACAATATCTGCTAATCTGAACTCAATTACAATGCTTAACGGGACAAACTTCAAGGACTGGAAAGAGAACATATATATTGTTCTCGGCTGTATGGATCTAGACCTTGCACTTAGGATTGAGCGTCCCACTACTCCTAAGGATGACAGTTCATCTGGTGACAGAGCGAACTTCGAGAAGTGGGAACGCTCAAACCGCATGAGTCTAGTGATCATAAAGCGCGGTATTCCAGAGGCATTCAGGGGTGCAGTATCTGATGAGGTTACTAATGCCAAACAATTCCTTGCTGAAATCGAGAAGCGATTTGCAAAGAATGATAAGGCGGAAACAAGCACACTTTTGTTGCGCTTGATTACCATGAAGTATAAAGGCAAAGGTAACATAAGGGAGTACATCATGGAGATGTCTCATATTGCTTCAAAACTTAAGGCACTTAAGCTCGACTTGTCGGATGACTTGCTCGTTAATTTGGTATTGCTCTCACTTCCTACACAGTACAATCAGTTCAAGGTCAGTTACAACTGTCAAAAGGAAAAATGGACTCTAAATGAGCTGATTTCGTACTGTGTACAAGAAGAAGAGAGATTGAAGCAAGATAAAACTGAAAGTGCTAATTTGGCTACCACCCCTAAAGACAAGTATAAGGGCACTAAGCGAAAGAATACAGAAGCTACTAAGGGTCCAGTGCAAAATAAACAACAAACTGAGGCTAATGGTTGTTTCTTTTGTGGCAAGCCGGGACACGTAAAGAAAGAATGTACAAAGTACCACGCATGGCGTGTAAAGAAAGGGTTACCAGATCTACCGAAAGCCAATTGATGGTGAAAGACACATCTATGTGGGAGACGACAAGTCGGTAGAAGTGGATGCAATAGGACAAATTTTGGATATTAGTTATTATTGGATTTGATAGACAATTTTATCTAAAGCTTTTATTGTACCGTCTTTTAGACGAAATTTAGTTTCAGTTTTCTTGTTTGACAATCTTATTTATCATTGTTCATTTGGGAATATTAAAGTTTGATCTATCTTTAAATTCAAAATAATGTTGGTATTATTATTATTTTTATTTTAAATGTTTGTGACATGCTATTATCACTTGAAACTATTGCGTCCTATAAAGAAACCTTGCATATGGAACCACGTGGTACTAAACACAAAAATAAATTATTATTATTTTTAGATGAGAAGTGTAATATTTTTTGAGGATATTGAGTTTGGGGGAGAAATAAAGTCAATGACATTGTCTTTGAGGAAGAATTGATTGCGATTCCTACTATCACTTTTGACGATGTGCAATATTTTGCACCTATCATTGATCAAGAAGTGAATTCGGAGCCTCAATAAGACAATGTCGAATTATCTCTATAAGTCGATGTTGAGCTATCTCAACAAGACAACATAAAGGTACCCCCCCATTCAAGATAAGGTAATTGTTTCATAGGAACAAACTCAACAACCTCAAGAGAAGAGAAAAGGATTGTTTTTTAAAGAGACTTTCTCTTCGGTTTCTTTGAAAGACTCTTTTAAACCAATCATAGTACTTGTTGTACATTTTAATATTGAGTTATATCAAATGGATGTCAAAACGGTATTTTTCAATGGTAACATTGAAGAAATAATTTATATGGTGCAACGAGAAAACTTTGTGTCAGAAGACCCAAAGAATATGGTTCACAAACTGATAGAATCTATTTATGGACTCAAGCAGGCTTCTCGTTAAAGATACTTTGAGTTTTAACAAGTGACTATCTCGTTTGGTTTTGAGATGAACACTGTTGAAGATTGTGTGTATCACAAGTTCAGTGGGAGTATAAATAATTTTCTGATTTTGTATATTGATTGAAGTATTCAATGCAAACCAGGTGACACCTCTCGTTAAAGGAGACAAATTCGGTCTCAAACAAGTGCCCTAAGGTTAGCCTTAAAATTAAGAAAATACAATAGATTTTTCCTTCATGATCAGTTGTAGGGAGTCCAATGTATGCTCAAGTATGTACGCGTCAGGATATTGCGTACATATTAGGATGTTATGCAGATATTTAAAAAATATGGATGGATCATTGGGTACCAGCCAAACTACTTAAGTAATTAATAGAGAACAAGAAATTATATGCTCTTTGTAGGAGATCGGATAATTCTGGAGATCATAAGGTATTCTAACTCCAACATTGTTGGATACCAACACAGCAGGAGATCCACATCAGGTTATGCTGACTAATGGAGGTATATTTTGAATGAGTGTCAAACATTCACTTATAATTTCTTCCACCATGAAAGTAAGGTTTATAACATGCTGTGGGGTATCTATTCAGGGAATATGGTTGCGAAATTGTCACAAGGTTGCGCCTACAGTACGGTGTTGAAAGACCACATAAAATTATGGTGTGACAATAAATCAGCAGTACTATATTCCAATAACAACAGAAACTTGTATAAGTCAAAGGATATTGACATAAAGTTTCTAGTTGTGAAGGAAAGAATTCTGAATGGTTATAGTGTCCATATAGCACATTAGGACAAACTCAATGTTAGCGGATCCGCTCACAAAAGTATTATCACCCAGGGTCTTTCATGAGCATACTGCTCATATGGGTGTTAATGAAGAATATGGCAATACAGTGGGAGTTTGTATTTTATGTATTCGGGTGCTATTTGGTTTTGGACACATTTGTATATTAAAGTATTTTGGATATTTATCTGATCAGATATATGGAAATTTATTTCATTCTGTTTTTATTATGTTAAAGTATTGATCAAACTAAAGTTAAAGAGGACCAGTTGGAAATAGACATGTATTGATCACATTGCGTGTAATTTTTATGCTACGCATCCATGATTGATCTATGTCGTTTAGCTATATTGGTATATGTGACCATTGATGGTTTAGTTACGCTATATGTGACGAAGGCCGCTTTGATCCTATGTTGATATGGTTAATGGACGGGATTGTCCGGATATATCCTAAGGATTAAGATAGCAATTTATGAGCTCACTAAGGTTAACACAATTATAAGGTTACATATGTGGCCCAGTGGGAGATTGTTGGAATTATTCAATAATTATGGGGCCACACATGTAAAATTAATTGTGTTTGGGCTATCTAAATAATTAAGCCAAATTAAAGTGGTATATTTGGAAAATTGGCTTAAGGGTATAATTGTCATGGAATTAATGTGTAGATACCGGAGATAATTCTAATTTGATGAGGGGCCAAATTAGAAATATCATAACACACATATCTATATATATGTGTATTCATTAGGGTTATGGTCCCCAACTCATACGACCACAAAGAGAGGGTTTCTCTATTCTCTTCTGTATCCCCATCAACAAAGAGAGGAACAAAGATTTCATCTTTGTTATTAAGGGCCGTAGGAAGATCGAACCCAATAAAAAGACGATCGTTTCAACATCTATCAAGTCTAGCAATGGATTCAGGTATGCTTCCGCAATCAATTTAATTTTGTTCTTCATCTCATGAATCGACAGGGCACAATTCAATATCTAACAATATCATCTCCAACGAGTTTGTGTACAAAATTAATGTTCGAAATTTTTAAAATTGGGTTTGAAACTTCATAAAAATCTATATTAGTGAACCATAAACCTAAATTTAGAGTTTGTGTACAAAATTAAAGTTCGAAATCTTTAAAATTGGGTTTGAAACTTCATAAAAATCTATATTAGTGAACCATAAACCTAAATTTAGGATTGGAAGATAAAAGATGAAGTGGAAAAAAAAGTATGATGAAGCGGAAGATGGAGATGAAGTGGGAAGAATAAATTACGATGAGGATGAGGGTGGTTGCTAAAGAAAAGAGAACTCAAATTTCAATGTGTTGTCCCGAGCAAAATTTTGAAAGTCTTTAAAAAAGTTAAGGTGTTATTCCTATCGAGTGTCACTCCATAATAAGCTTTGTAGTATCCAATAAAATTATGTTTGGTTTGAGGATGAAAGTTTAGGAGGGAGAGTTATAGAGAGTTAAGTGAGGATCTATTTCACCATCTTTTATAATTTTTTTAACCCCCCAAATGGGAGGGTTAACGAGGGGAATTGGGGGACTTTGTTTAAAAAGTTATAAATACCTCTTATTTATTCTATAAAATATCATAATTTTTTTTCTTGTTTTCAACATGTTGTTCTGTACCTTCCTAATTTGTGAATATATTTTAACAAATTCTAATTAAAAATTTCAATTAAATTTAATTTTATGACATATGTAACAAGGTTATTTTGGTAACCATCATATTTTTATGAGAAATTTTGAGTTGTACCTCACTGGCTTTACCCAAATTTAAGGTATACCCCACACAATTTCTATAATGCAAGAAACCCCCCACTTTTGATGGTTTTCGTCCTTTGTTGACGGTCAACTCCTTTGACCCTTTTTTGGACGAAAATGCACTCTTCTTTCCCCTGACCCCCCGTTCCAAGACACATCCGCTGCGAGTATGCTCCCGTTGGCTGCCGCCGCCCCCCCTCCACCTCCCCGATGCCTGCCGCGCGCTCCCGCCGGCAACTGTCGCTGCTGCTACTGTTGTTGCTACTGCTGCCGCGCCACCCTCTCTCTCCTCCCGCACCACCCTCTCTCCCCACCCCGATGTAGTGGCGGTGGCGACCTCAGCAGTAGCGGAGAAGAAGACACGGGAGGGGGCGGAGTGGGGCGGGGGCGGGGGCGAAGCGGGAGCGGGGGAGGGGCGGGACAGGGGCACGGGGACGGAGTAGGAGCGGGACGGGGCTGGGGCATGACAGCCGAGCGGGGGCGCGGGGGCGTCGGAGCGGGGGCGGTAGAGCGGGGGCGACGGGGGAGGTGTTGGTGTTGTTGAAGGTGATGGTGGTGATGGTGAAGGTGAGGGTGGTGGTAGTGGTGGTGGTGATAGTGAAGGTGGTGGTAATGATGGTAGTGGTGGTGGCGATGGACAAGGCAGCGGTGGGAAGGGGGCGCGACAGGGCGAGAGGAGGAGAAGGGATTATGTCACGATCCGATCGCAATATACTGGGTCTATTCGGATCATGCCCAGCCTGCACCATTGTGAGACGGCGGCAGTAGGCTGTATCTAGTAGTGAACACAAGCAGACAAAACTAAAGCGGAAAGAAAAATATTTTATTAACCTGGAAACTGGTCTGAATAAAGATACAAACAAAACAAGCATTCATTTAATACATGGTCTTTATTGCAACAAAGGGAAATAACTAAATCAAAGTACAACTAAAACTCTGGGGCTCCCTGGTCGGGTTTAGCTACCTCGTCACGGTTCGGACCAGATCCGTAGAAAGAGCTAAAGGCGTGATTCTCGCCGTCGGAGTCACCTACAAATGTTGGTCTCTAGTCAGGAGGGAGCAAGAACATATTTTCACATCTAACATTCTAAAATAATAATAAATGAATTGCAAGACAGTTTAAAAGCATTATATTTTTGCTAAATAATAGTAAAAAGACAGCAGGCAATATTCTCAGGAACTACAATAATGCAATTTTACAATAGTATTTTGAGTATATAATAGAATATGTGACCGGCTGGATAAAGGCAATATGTATACTAGCATTCTGACCAAAACGATAATATACGATACGGCTCAAGCTCCTGCATGGTAGGAGATAGCGCGAGAGAGACAATCAGTAAACAATGGATTTGGTCACAGATGTTATACTACTCCTCCAATCAATTCCCGAGTCAATGAGTCAATGAGACAATGAGACAATCAGTCAATCCATCCATCGATGTGGAGTCCGAGAGGGATCCTGTAACGCCCCAGTCCCAAAATACATATAGGACCAGAATACGGCACATGGCAGCAGTACTTCACCAGTAAGCCAAATCTCATAATAAGTCCACTAGCAAAATGCTTATGCTGTAGATCATGATAACAACCCAGAAAATAGTACAAGTCGCATGTACACAGCTAATCTCATTAACACAGAAAATAAGTGTCACGACCCGCACCCACTTTTCGAAAGCGAGCTCGTGAGCAAGCCAGCTACGTATCGAGCGGACTCCAGCCCGACTCGAATACGTATAAGCTGTCAAGGTCATGGGTAAACTGTATCTCAATCCACATGAATTATATAAACAAGAATGAACAAGTATGGGTCATGGTCTACAGCCTATTAGCATATTGTTCGATTAGACTCCAAGAATGATATGAGTCTATAAATAAGCAGAGTATATCATGGTACAAAATATAAAGCACGAAAAGATAATAAAAAAATAACACAAACAAATACCTGTATCATAGATCACAATCCTCTACCATCCTGTTCTGCTAACTAACTCCAGGCAGCCGCTAAACCTGAAGAGATCATCAGGTCCTCAGAGGACTAGCAAGATACATAATATACGAGCCAACATGTAATAGTACAAAGAAGCAAGAAACAATCAAGGATATCCAACGAGACAAAATGAACCAAGACACAAGATCTAAACACGCGGATCCTAAGACACTGGCATGCCATACTAGAAATGGCTGGCTATAAACCGCAGTCAAGGCAAGTACTCACAATCTATAATGTCTCAATCGCAGTCAAGGCAAGTACTCACAACCAAGACAGTAGCCAATCCTAGTATAAAATCCTATAGACCATAGTCAAGGTAAGTACTCATAATCTATAGAATGTCAAAGTCAAGTCCCACTCAAGTCATGTCAAGTCAAGTCAAGTTATAATCAGGTTGAGGAAATCATGGTGTGGGACTAGACGACTCTATCAAGCAACACGTATGAGACTAACACAGTGTAACAGGTAAAAAAATATCATAACATAAAAGGAACAAGAAACTAGAAACATGTAAAGTAAAACCATAACAGGATGAGTGTACTAGACATAGAATCAAGCAATCACGAATGTAAGGAAAAGAACCACATCGAGATGATGAACATGCATATAAATTATACTGTACAAGTTGGCAAGGTATACTTGCCTGGTGGTAGCGCGAAGAACCAATAATGTATCGCCAATCACAAGTCAGAAAGTCCAAGTCGTCACAACTGTCTTCGAAAGCTGAAACAGACATCGCCAACATTCTCAGAATAGTCAAATTAGCTAGGATTGCCTGTCCTTAAGTCCAAATCTGGACACAGGGGCAAAATGGTAATTTTGGGTAAAAACGATTCTGCCGTTGGACCCGCTTTGTACCGAAAAGCGTGTCAGGGTCAATGGTCTCTAAAGTCATCAAACTACATGTCTACGGATCCGGTTTTCCGATACGAACCCAACCGTATATCCAAAGTTGGATTCCGGCGGGCTGTGCACAAAATCACCCGTTGAGTCGGACCGGGGGCCCGCGATACGGCAATTTTATCAACTGTCTCAGAATCGGACCAAATTTGGCATATAGGACCAGAAAAACGATACGGTCCTGTTAGCACAAGTTTTGTCTCGATCTAACGAGCATGCACAAAGTAATTGGAGAATTTACAAAGTGCACGATACGGTAAATTTTGACGGATACGCATCAAATTCGTCGCGCACACGCGACCAATTTAAATTCCGCCAAAGTCCACACGACCACGAAGCCGTTACGCAGCTTTTGATGCTTACGATTCGCGACCACGTCGCCCGAAATGGCGGGACGTACGTCGTGTGGATGAATTTCTAAGTTTTGAAAACAGATTTTTCATCATCTTTATCTTAATTTTAAACAACAATTAATCAACAAGGATTAAATCTAAAAATAGCGTTTCCATCTTGGTTAGGTTGTCTAGAAGTCTGTTCAAACGGTTTTCCAAAACTCACGATGTTCTGGTCGCAAATCGACCGCAAACCTTGGACATTGGGGCAGTTTAAATACTCAGGAAATCGAGATTTTTCTCGGTTTTGGGACTCATTTTCCGTCGCGTACAAAGCGAAATAAAATAAACTATCTGAAGGGAAAATAAGTCGGTTAGGTAGTCGACATACCGGAGAAATTTGTTCGTGAAACGAACGAACGTGGTGGGAGAACCAACGGTACGAAGTCGGGCTCCTCGCAGCACCCTGCTGCTGTCGACAGTTGGCCCATCGCGCGCGCGCGTTCCGCGGCGGCTTGGCCGGCCGTCGGTGGCCATGCGTCGTGCGTGCGCGTGTAGGCAGCGGTGGCGCGCGCCTAGACGATGGGGGACGGGGGTTGGCGGTGCGGAGATTAGGGTTCGTCGAGAGCTCCCCTGTTCGGCTCTATGCGTATACATATATATGAGACTCTGTTCTCGGGCTCGTGGGGCTTGGTTTGTCCTTGTGGAGTGATTGTTCAGCTGGGCTCAATTGCAACTGGGATGAGCTGAAAATTTGGGCCGGCTCGTGGGGCTTGGTTTGGCTTGGAATTAGCGGGCTGCTACTGCTATTCATTCTTCTTCTTTTTCCTCTTTATTAATCCTATATATATATATATATATATATATATATATATATATATATATATTTATATATATATATATATACAAATATACAATATGTATTTATAAATACACATATATACTTCGTATATAATGTATATACTATATATACATACAAATATACACGTATACACATATATATATATATATATATATATATATATATATATATATATATATATATATAAAAAAAAAATATATATATATATATATATATATATATATATATATATATATATATATATATATATATATATATATATATATATATATATATATATACATATACATTGACATATACATATACACCCGTACACGTATACATATTATATATTTAATAATACAAGCTACAAAAATATAATTTATATATATGCATATATATATATATACCACAAATACAAACATGAATAATAAATAAATAAATAAATAAATATATATATATATATATATATATATATATATATATATTTTTTTTTTTTTTTTTTCCAAATATATATATATATATATATATATATATATATATATATATATATATATATATATATATATATATATATATATATATATATATATATATTTGGAAAATAAAACCTTTATTGAATGATAGGCGCAAAATGCCGAAGCCTATACAAGTAAGCGCGTCTTGCACGAAAACCGACCCAAAAGAAAGAGTGAAACACAAGGTATTGCTCACAAACGGTACGAGAAAAACAAATTTCATGCGGCTGGAGAAAAACAAATTCCATGTGGCCTGGAAACGAAACCCATGCGGCAGCGTTTCTAAAGTAGACTTCTACGGCTCAAATACTTATGCGGCTACCTTTCTTATGCGGCTGCGAAATGCCATGCGGCCGAAACTGCCCAACGCTATACGGCTCAGGCGCTCATACGGCTGAGAATTGCACATGCGGCTGCAATGCTCATGCGGCTGCTTTGCTCATGCGGCTGGGAACTGCTCACCTTCCTTTCCAGAGCCTGCGTAGGCGAACCACGGAGAACCCAAATATTGCTTTGGCCATAACTTCCTCCAAACATGTCAAAATCTAACATTACAAAGGTCAAAACGGTGTAGAATCAAAATTCCTACAATATAGGATCATTGGTTTTCGAAAATAGCCAAGTTTGATAGATTAAAACCATAAAAAATCCATAAAACCCTAGATTTCAGGAACTTAGATCTACAAAAATCTAGCCATTAAAATCAAAGACTTCAAGAACTAAACTTATAGAGAATGAAGAGAAGAACATTATAGATAAATAATAACAAGAAAAATCAAGAATGGAAAATTTGCTAATCTCCACTTCTGAGCAAGGTGTACTTGCCTATGGAGTGGTGGTTGAGGGAAATAAATGGAGGAGTGAATGAGGAGAGAGATTGAGGAAGAGATTATAAATAGGGTTGGTTAATGGAAACCCAAATCCCTAATCTCTAATCTCTATCCATTCCACTAATGACAAGCCTAAGAGCAACATGCAACCTTTAATAAATAACATACAGAAAATACACATGCTAAATTCGGATACCGTATACGGAATCCATGAAAAATACGTATATCGGGATCGGGGAGTGACACATCCTGAAACCACAATATAAAGAAATGAATAATCAACTACATGTTCACTGATGAAAAGAAAGAAAATAATGTATCAAGTCTAAAATAAAGAGACATGTCTCAAGAGAAGTCCTCGGCCACTATCTCGTCCTCCTGCGAAGGTACGTCTCCTGTCACCACTCCAGAACCATAAACCTCCGGAAAGTCCTCCTCTCTAACTAAGTCTGGAGAGATAACCAGGTCCTCAGGGGACTAGCAAGACACATAATATATAAGCCTACTTTAACAGTTTTAACATGCAAAAAAAGGGTATGAAATTGTAGAAGAAATAAATACTGCAAAGTAGTATAAGAACTAATAAATATATAAGGAAGTGGCATGTCGTCGAGAATCGTGATGATAAACATAAATACGAGTAAATCGGAGTAAACCGCAGCTCAGTGGGGACTCACGGCCCTATCAGTGGGGGCTCACAACCTATAATAAGTCTCTATCGCAGCTCAGTAGGGGATCACAACAGAGAGTGATCAAGTATAGTCATTTTCTATCACAAGGTCCTCGCCTAGAACTATGAGTCAAGTCAAGGTAAGTCAAGTCAATAAGTCAACAAGTCAAGTCTAGCTCAATCATGTCAAAGGGACACGATAGAGGCTAAACAATACTATCACTAGACATGAACACGCAGTACTAAAATTTGTCAAATTAGCGACGCCTCAGGACGTCGCTAAATAGGGAAAATACGTCACTAATTTCAATTAGCGACGTATTTAGCAACGTTTGCACGTAGTCGCGATTAACCTAGTCGCTAAACAATACGACGTCGCAATACGATGCTATTGCGACGACACTTAGCGACACGTACACGTCGCTAATTCAGCGACTATCTGCGACGTAAAACGTCAGCAATTACCGACCTAACCTAGTGACATTGAGCGACTTGACATGTATCGATGTTGACCTGGCTTAAGAGCCAAATGGCGACGTTCTGCGACTTTGTTACGTCGCTATAGTACCGACATATAGCGACGTTTAGTGACGTCATACGTAGCAACGTTTAGTGACGATCAGCGACGGTATTCATTACATTTAGCGACGTTTTGATACTTACTTAGCGACGTTAACTTTCGTCGCTGGACGTCGCTGAGCGTCGCTGAACGTCGCTAATTTTGGAAAAAAAATACAGCATTTGCAGCATCACCTGCAGCATTTGCAGCATCCCCTACACCATTTGTTACAACAACGACGGTGTGTATCACGAACACAGTATCAAACAACACAGATACACACAATCATGAACACGTTTGAAACACAATCTCATCAATCAACACAAATATATGAAAATTTGTAACAACAATGTCAAACATAATGGTCCACATAAGAATAATGTATGTATAACAACATAAAAGACCCAACAATGGGCCATCACACAATAATATATATATATATATATATATATATATATATATATATATATATATATATATATATATATATATATATATATGTCGACTACGGCTGATCAGGAGGAGCATCATCTCTCCTGGAAAGAATGTAGGCATACTGCTCCGATGTAAGAACCACAAACGACGATGAAGGAGGAGGCAATGCAGCCGCTGGATAAGGAGGCAGTGTAACCGCTGGAGAATGAGGCAGTGTAACCGCTGGAGATGGGTGCATCCGCGTCTCCTCTAGGGCTAGCAATCTGGCGTTGCATTGCTCCATGCAAGCCGCTATCCTAGTAACGGTGTCGTGAATGGACTCTTGCGTCCCCTGTACGTGCCGCACGGTGCGCTCGAGCTCGTCAAAGCGTGCAGTGACCGACACAGCGTCCCCTTGCGCCTGAGACCCTGTCTGCTCAAAAATCTACCTCAGCATATCGTCGTGTAGCTCAGCAATCTGGCAGGCAATGGTACCCTCGACTCGGGACGACTCGGTCTGTGACGGCTGTGAATGCGCACTGGCAGAGGGAGCCCTGGATGCCTGCGTCGCAACAAATGCGCCGTAGGACCCCGTACCGTAGTACGTACCCCTCTGAAGACCACCAACAGCGGTCTTCCAGAGCTCGTCCTCCGACTGAGGCGGAGAGGGCTGCTATGTACCAACCCCTCCCTCTGTCGGTGCACTAACACTCGCACGCTCATCACGTAGCCTAACAAACTCGTCCTAGAAATTATTGTGCATCTCTATACATCAGTACTTACCTAAATTAGCCTAATTTAGGTAAAATATACGAGTTGAGCTTGACTTGCTAGGATAAATGGTTCGTATCCTTGGTATCGACGACGGTAGTTAATATCCACAAGACCATGCTTGTCAATTTTTCATCCTTGATCTTGTATGGGATCGAACTAATCAACTTTGAACAACACGATCTTGGCAGGCTCTATGCCATAGTTGTACGTCAATTCTACGATCTTCCGTAAGACGCCATAGAAATCATTGCCTGGAGTGATATATTTATATTTTGTAGATTTGATACACAGGCAACTGTTTTTTGTGGAATCAAGATCCAGGAAGCTATCTCTGATGAGAGCATTTGTTGACTTGAACTTAAACCCATTCACGCAATAACTTGGCCATATTTTGATGGCATAAATTGGTACCTTGGCAAGAGTTCTAATAGATTCATTCTCAAGGATGACGTCAGGACGATCGACCTAAACACGAGAAGATACAAAATTAAGTTTAATGTTAAGTTATTTCTTGTGCAGTTGTGAATGGAGGAAGATTCTAACTAGCTTCTTACGTACATATGCAGTCAACCAAGACGAGAAATGAAGTCTCATTTCTTCTTCTACTTCTTCATCTGCAATGCATGGTCTACTTGACCTCACCTCATCATTAAATTTATAGAAAACCAATAAATATCGAGATATACTCGTTAAATTATAATAACATAATCAACAAATAGATGACTTGAACGTTGAAGATTTTCACTTACCACTCTAGCTTTTCCACTTCATCCTCCTCGCAGTTGAGTAATATATATAACTGGGCCGCCTTTAGTTCCTCATCATTCAAATATCTCTTTTTCAGTTTTTCAGAAGGCTTTCCAAGAGCATTGAAGACTTTCAATAATGCATCATTATATTCTATATCTCCATCGTCGTTCCTCGGATCTCTTGTTCTATTTGTAGCAATATGAGGCTTGAAATATATTGAACAAAAGTTTGTAATCTCCTTAAGGACATAGGCTTCACAAATAGAACCCTCGACCCGTGCCTTATTTTTTACCTTCCTCTTCAGGTAGTTTAGACGGTGCTCGAACGGGTACATCCACCGATAACCGATGGGCCCACCAACACGTGCCTCATATGAAAGATGAATTGGCAAATGCTCCATAGAGTCGAAGAATACAGGAGGGAACACCCTCTCAAGCTTACACAATGTTACTATAATATCCTTCTCCTGCTTTTCAAGCCGATCGACGAGCAACTTTGTATAACAAAGATCTCTGAAGAATATTCTAAGCTCTGCCAGTGGATCCCAAACGACCTGAGGTAAGAATTCCCGAAATGCAATCAGGATTAACCTCTCCATAAAAACGTGACAGTCGTGGCTCTTCATACCCTGTAGTTTGTTCTCCTTCGGGTCAACACATCTTCTCAAATTCGATACGTACCCGTCTGGAAATTTTAGGCCCTGGATCCACCTACAAAGTTTACCTTTGTCCTCCTTGTCCAGTGAGAAAATGGCCCTAGGCTGCTTATACTTCCCACTGTCTTCCTTTATCAAATGCAACTCTGGACGTCTGCATATTTTTTTAAGTCCAACCTGGCCTTGGGATTGTCTTTCGTCTTCCCCTTTACGTCCATTACAGTATTTATTATATTGTCAAATACATTCTTCTCGATATGCATGACATCCAGGTTATGTCTGAGCATATGGTCACTCCAATATGGTAGGTCCTAGAATATACTCCTCTTCGTCCAGTTGTGAGCGCGGCCAAATCTATCACACTTGTACCCCGCTGTAGGCTCTTCAATAGCACGTAACA
The DNA here is from genome assembly GCA_029216955.1 of Iris pallida. NCBI lineage: Eukaryota > Viridiplantae > Streptophyta > Magnoliopsida > Asparagales > Iridaceae > Iris > Iris pallida. The sequence continues at coordinate 25,748,796 of JANAVB010042020.1, read as the reverse complement.
ATTCTTTAACTTCTTTTCATATCGTGTTTCCGGACCACCGTGGCGGTGGACTGGACTTATCTACCACGCTAGCACGACAAGCATTCCTGTTCCTCCGGTACGGATGATCCTTTGGCAGGAACTGTCAATGACAATCAAAGAAGTACGGTTTTCCTCTGTGTTTCAAACGGAAAGCCTTAGTGCGATCCATACAATACGGACATGCGAGACGACCATGGGTGCTCCAACCCGATAACATTCCATAGGGCGGGAAATTATTGATGGTCCACATTAGTGCGACCCTCATCTGAAAGTTCTGCTTTATGGAAATATCATATGTGGTTGCACCTACTTCCCACAACTGATTCAGCTCATCTACCAAGGGCTGTAAGTACACATCGATGTTCCTCTTCGGGTTCTTCGGACCTGGAATAATAACAGTTAGAAACATGTAAGGAGTCTGCATACACATCCAAGGCGGCAAGTTGTACGGAGTAACAATCACAGGCCAACAAGAATATTGTGAGCCCGAAAGTCCAAATGGGGTAAAACCATCGGAGGAAAGCCCCAATTTGACATTACGCGGCTCCGAAGCAAAATCGAGATACACTCGATCAAAGTGCTTCCATACTTCCCCGTCGGATGGATGATCTAGTACTCCATCTATTTGTTTCCGCTTGTGCCAACTCATATTATCAGCTGTCTCCTTTGCCATAAACAACCTCTGCAACCGCGACGTCAAAGGCAAATAGTGCATCGAATCTGTTGGCTTGCGTGCACCAGAAGTCTTTGTTGTACTAGTTGCCTTGAAGCGATCAGCTCCACAAAATCTGCAGGCGTCTTCATCCTTGTCGTCCTTATAGTACAACATGCATCCGTTGTGACATGCATCAATTTTTTATACCCCATCCAGAGCGATCTCACCATTCTCTTGGATCGGTAGAAGTCTTTAGGTAACTTGCCACCCTCCGGCAATATATCTTTAATTAACTCCAAGATTCGGTTGTAGCATTCTTGAGACATATTAAAATCTGATTTTATGCTCAACAATCTTGTAATCACCTCAACGGTAAATGGTCATTACAACCAGGATATAAAGGAGTCCTTGTATTCTTCAGCAACTCCATAAACTTTGCAGCATCGGCATTCGGTGCCTCCTCAGCTGCATATTGATTGTTTGGATCGAAACTAGGCCCCGCAGCATCAAAAACCTTGTTCGTCCACCCTTGGTCGTAATCAGCATGCTCGTGAACGTCTACATAAGGCTCCAGATAAGGCTCCGGCTCGGAGGCTAAAGGCACAAGTTCTTCGTGTGCGGTCCACTGATAATAATTTGGCATAAAATCCCTCGAATACAAATGATATGTCACATCCACTTCCGAATGATATTTCAAATTGCGACATCTCACACATGGACACTTAATTCTTGTACGGTCCATGTACTGAGGGAACGCCTTGGCAAACTGCAGGAACTGTTGCACACCCTGTATAAATTTATCCCGCACACCGTACATGTCATCAGGATGACGATTGTACATCCACAAACGGTTTCTCAGATAGTAATTTATATCCATTTTAAGATAATTCTGCAAAGATTGACACAGATAATAATTCATCAGGATGACAATTGTACATCCACAAATCCGCAGATAGTAATTCATATCCGTTTTAAGATAATTACTGCAGAAAGTGAAGACCGATATGAACTGACGCACGAAAGTGACGATTGTATGACCACAAGTTTTATGTTCTTCAACGATATATTTCACATGCTTAATCGCCAAGTGTAGGGACGAATGGCTCAGAACACAACCCAAAATTCATTCTAGCATACATTAGTGTGAATCATCTATGTTCTGTACATATGGTGTAGTATATGTTCTTATCGAATATAGTATCCGAAGGATGTAACAGAATCAATAAGATGAACGCATAAAATGTAATACTAAGACATTATCTACTACTAAAAGATGTAGTGATAGGTTGTTGTATCATCATTGCCGAGGGATGGGGGTCGAAGGACAATCAACTTTATCTACGGCTACATAGTTTCTGCCTCGCCAGTCAAATGGCTGCAGGAACTATGTTTTGATCACGATGTCGTACCATAAATTAATGCAAATTACTTATAGCAAATGTCGTACATAGATTTCTGCCTCACCAGTCGAATGGCAGATAAAAAGGTTATATTCGATTTTTTGACAAGTGTGAGAACGGATGGCTCAGAACACAACCCAAAATTTATTCTAGCATACATTAGTGTGAATCATCTATGTTCTGTACATATAGTGTAGTATATGTTCTTATCGAATCTAGTATCTGAAGGATGTAACAGAATCAGTAAGATGAACCCACAAAATGTAATACTTAGACATTATCTACTACTAAAAGATGTAGTGATAGGTTGTCGTATCATCATTGCCGAGAGATGGGGGTCGGAGGACAGTCAACTTTATCTGAAAGTTCAGTTTCACTAACAGACTGACTTCAATTCAGTTAACATGACATCCTAAACACTGTTAGTCCATACCAGTTCTAACTGAGCTCAATAAACTATCAATATGAATTTCTAGCTAAACCGAACTTACATAAGTCTTAGTTTACTTGGTACTATCCTATACTATATGAGTTCTCAGGTTCATACACTAAATCAACCCCCTGTTACCAGAGTCAGTCACATCCTTAGGATAGATATCAACAGTCCAATATTAGGACAGCCACTAATCAGTCTAATTGATTTCAATCTTAAAATGATTTCAGTCTTAAAATGAATCCAATTGATTTCAGCCATTCATTAGTAACTCCAATTGATCTCAGTCTTAAAATGAGTTCACTTATCAGTCTAATGTAAACCTAATTATCAGTTCACTATGTAGCTGTACATCAGTCCTTTATGAATCCATATACCAGCCATACAATCAGCTACTGTCAATAACCACAAAATTCTTAGGTTTCATAAGACTGTCTCGAATTGAGACAAGTTCAAAACAGCACTCATATAACCCTGCAATCAAGTTACATTTAAGAAAAATATTGATTGTTGCAACACCACAGGTCTGGTGTCAGTCACCCCATAGTAAGAGGTCCACCCTGTCTCACTTGTTTGGTGTGCAGGACAACATCATTTGCTGATACATCCCAGTAACCATACTACACATTTATAACCCACCATAACCCAATAAAATATGATATGAAAGAGAACACTTAAATGGATTCAGACATCTAAACACAATGGCTGTGAGCCTCCTAATAGCCCTATAGCCCAATACAATCTCTTTGTTCCCAAATCGAACCATTAATTCAATTCCAAAGATTTTAAACCCGACACATTCAATGGACTGAACAAATAGTGCAACTAAGGACTGAACATGTGCCCTTCTGAAATATAATATACAAATGGATATCCCTCAACATGAGCAAGCAAGAACTGTGGGCACATAAGTCAGATATTAGGTGGCCAGACTAGCCAATAACAGAATTGAAGCAGTGTATATTAGTTATTACATCTATCATCAGAGAATGAAGCTTCGCAATTAGGAGTATCAAGAAGAAATAGTGTAGGCCTAGACAGATGAACATGGTGAAAGAAACACCTATCATTTCTTCATAAGCTTGTAGGAAGTGTAGGTAATATCAAACATTCAGTTACTCCATTGGCCAGTTAACTCTTCCTAAAAGATGAACATGGCTATATCAAAAGATGTCACACTAGTTAGCCAGTTAACTCTTACCACATTATGTCAAAACATATATAGAACCTTCCCTGACCAGCAAACCGCAATAGGTAGCCCCTCCCTGGCATTGGCTTCGACAAACACTCTAAAGCAGTGCCCTATAGAGAGAGAGAGAGGTCGAAAGAGAGGGTGGGGGCTACCTGAGGAGAAGGCCGGAGGAGGGTGCGAGGAGGAGGAGAGCGCTGAATTTTTTTTGGAGGGGGGGGGGAATTTTGGCCGCGAATAGAAAAGAAACCCTCGTGTCCATGTCCTATATGGAACATTTAGCGACGTCCGCATGGGATGTCACTGACTATTAATATAATACGACGTAATATAACAGTCGTCGCAACACGTCGCTATATTAAAATAATTAGTGACGTGTAGCGACGAAATTACGACGCAGGTTCCTATTTAATATACTAATATCGCTATTCGTCGCTAGTAGTCGCCACCAGCGACGAACAGCGACGTCACATTTACACGTCGCTAACTCTCCAAAAAATAGCGACGTTCACTCATGGAGTCGCTAAATTCGTCGCAATTTTGCCATATTTTGGTAGTGATGAAAGAATAATATGGCGAGTAACATGAGAAAAGAAAGAGCAACCATGTACGTGCACGTAGAACTAAAAAATAACCATAATATAAAGCGGGAGAGAAATATGTACCAAGTGAGACATAAAAGATTAGCAGTATAGAAAAGCATGTAAGTACTGTAAAGTTTGGCAAGGTGTACTTGTCTGGTTCTGTGATGTGAGGATGAAGTTTCGCTCCCGTGTCCACGCCTCCGGAATCCAATGCTCCTAAATAATTTATTTAACTACTTATGAAACTTATAACAAAACTTAATTAACTAAATTAGTGTTTTAAAATACTTTACTATATTCAAATATCACGTAGGACTACTTAAATTATATAACATACATACGTGTCCAACGAGACCTCGGAACACAGTTTTAGGGTTTTCGACCTTCCAGTTAATCGGTTATGACCCCACGTCAATAACACACTTAAAAATTATAGAAAATTCCTAAAAATAATATTTAAAACTATTTTCTTCAGTATTAACTCTGAAATTCTATAATTACGATTTATAAAGAATTATGTGATTAGTTGACTACTACATCAGCTAGTCTATCCGAAACTCATCCTGAACGTGGTCAATTACTTAAAATAGCTAAACTATCCAAAAATATTTTTTATACAGAAATTAAAGTAAATTATATCTCAGAATTAAGACATGAATACAAGAGTTAAGTTATGCTACTAATTTGGAATATTCTAAGTAGGCAGATTACCCGAAAAAGCTAGTTTTGACCTATAATTTTTTCGACCAGATTTGAGTTGCTAAATTCGTGAAAAAATACTTAAAAATCCTAATTTCTATATATAAACACAAATAAAATTCAGTTATGAAAATAATCACCAATAACTTATAGTTCCTTCACAACGGGGTTAAATTTGATCCTACCGAAGCATGAATATTACGACTATAAATCATGAAACTTTTATTAGTGAAAATACATAACAAAAGGTACCAAAATACTATTTTACAGATTTATTAATAGAATTTCTACAAAATTGTAGCACATGTTTGAGATGAAAAAAATTAGGATTTCTTACCAAAAGTCCTTGCTAGTTGGGTTGTGGAGGCTTCTCCTTGCCAATGCTCCCACCTTTATTACTATTCTTGCTTGCTAATACTCTCTTAATGAGTTTGGAGGAGTTGGCAATGGCTCTAGATAGTTGGATGAAGAAGATAGAATTTTTAGGGTTTTTTTGGTAAAGTTTGGATGGAAGAAAGATGAAAGAAGAAGTTTTTATGGAGGAGAAAGAATTGTATGATGGAGGGGATGAAGATGATGGATTTGGATGGAGGAGGTGCTGTCGAAATTTAGAGAGGGAGAGGGGGTTGGTCTGCTATGGAGAGGAAAAGGAAGAGAGAATTAAGTTAGGGTTAGGGTTTGGGTTTGGCTAAAAGTAGGTATATACGGGCTTTTTGGATTGCATGCATGTAGTATAATAGGAAATATATTCCTAATGGGATGTTGGCTGAATATACATAGGGGAGGACTATTTTCGTCAGCCAAGAGTGGCCCCCTCTGATTTTTTTGGGTTGTTGGTGAGTTGGCTAATTGATTTGATTGAAGAATAAAAAGGTCTTTCCTAATATAGACTAATTAAATCTATCTTATATAAATACAATCAAATCTGAATTTAATATAAAAATATATTTATTAATATATGCCCAACATGCCTACATAGGTTTGGATTTTGGTTTGGAAGAGGTTTGGGAAGGTTTGGTGCGACCGGGTCTCCTAAAAAGTCATAAAGACTTTATTAACTAATTAATTAAATAAAAGTATTATTTGTGCCATAATTTGAATTGTTAACATGCAAAAGACTACAATATGACCATGACATTCCTAAAAAGTCTAGGATATAAGTTAAAGCACACAAGTACACTATCCGTGTCATAATTCTTAGTCGTCTTGTACTCCAAATCTTAACCATGGCTAAGGTCATCTATAATAATAACAATTTAATTCAAATCTTAGAAAATTCCAACAATACCTATTTAAGTCAAAATAAATAATAATAAAAATATTCAAAAAAATTAGGGGTGTTACAGATCCACTGTGAATCAGTGTCACTACAATACATGCACTACAAAAAAACAAGCTTTTAGCGACGACGGGATCCGTCGCTAAAAGTCGTTTTTCCATCGCTAAAGCCAAATAGCGACATATCAGCGACAGAAATGGTTTGTCAGAAAATCACGTGTCGCTAATTTAAATCAGTCGCTAGTTTGTCGAAAATAGCGACTGATTAGTGACGCATTTAGCGACACACTATTTATTGGAAAATGCGACGTAATAGCGACGGAAACTCTGTCGCTATAGTTACCGACGAACTACCGACGTCGCAGCGGCGTAATTCAGCATGGGAGTAGCGACGGGCTAGCGACGTAAAATTACGTCGCTAAGATATTTTCGATATGCTTTTGGCATCGGACAGGAACATAGCGACGAAATAGTAAGTAACATTTACGTCGTTATTCAGTCGCTATACTGGAATATAATATTTTCTAGAACCTTAGCGACGGAAACTACAGTCGCTATTCCGTCGGTAGCCTGCAAAGTAAATTTTCCAAGCATGTAGCGATGAAAAATTGTCGTTGTTCCGTCGCTAGCCTGTAATGTTCCAGGTTTTCTGTCGCTGTCCCGTCGCCATTCCGTCGCTAAATATAATATTGTATGTCAGCATTTGTGTTTCTTGCACTCCATATCCATGTCGACAGTTACACACACAATATACAGTCATATAAATAGTTTCCAAATACAATATCAGTATTCGTGTTTCCAGCAGTCCTTATCCCTGTCGACACGTGCTTCGTATGCAAGATGAATCGGCAAATGTTCCATACTATCAAAGAAGCCGGGAGGGAACACCGTTTCTAACTTGCACAACGTCACTACAACTTTCTCCTCAAGTTCTAGAATATGTTGCACCGTCAACTTACTTGAACACAAATCTCTAAAGAAGATAGATAACTCGGCCAGCGGAGTCCACACATGAGAAGGTAGCATCTTTCTGCATCTCTCTAAAATTGATAGGAAGTAATTGCTCCATAAAAACGTGACGATCATGACTCTTCATCCCTATCAACCTACGTTCGTTGAGATCGACACATCTCACTAGATTTGATACGTAACCGTCAGAAAATCTTTGAAATCCATTTACATATTATCAGTTTATCATCTCTACTCAATGTAAATGGTGCTGGAGGCTTCACCCAGTTACCATTGGACCTTTGCGACAGATGCAACTCTGGACGCTGGTAAATAATTTCTAAGTCCTTCCTTGCTTTAATATTGTCTTTCGTTTTTCTCTTAATATCCATCACAGTATTAAATATGTTGTCAAATATTTTTTTCAATATGCATGACATCAAGATTGTTTCTTATGAGATTGTCCGACCAATAAGGCAAATCCTAAAAGATACTCCGTTTCGTCCAATTGTGATGTTGTTCGAAGCCTTCAATGTGATGGCCCGATCCCAGATTTTTTATGACAGTCGGTAAATCTCGAACCTCTTCCCAAACTACATCTCCCGTTAATCTCAACGGGGGAAGAGATACTTCCCGTTCACCAGCCCTGAAGTCATCTCTGTTCCTTCTCCACGAATGTGACGAAGGAAGAAACTGGCGCATGCGTGAACATATCGTAGAAATCCTTTGCATCAGGATTCGGATTTAAGGTTCAATAGCCGCATGCTTGAACATATCTCAGATTTAAGGTTCAACAGTCACATCACCACCGACAATACCGAATGAGAATCACAATCCGAATATAACGGAGTATCAGCATGCTTGAACATATTGTAGAACTCTCTTTGCATCAGGATTCGGATCCTTACGTGCCACATCAAAATCTAATACCATCTCACGTGCCAAGTTTGTTGGTTGCCGATATTCAAAATGATCTCCGAGAGTAGAATCTCTCACCTCGGTATTGAAGAAGGACTGAGATTGCGAAGCCGGATATTCTCCTTGATCAATCCACACGTTGTAGTTCGGCATAAAATCCTTCTTGTAAAGGTGCTCTCTCACGAGTGACACCTCTCTAAATGGTATATTCTTACATTTGACACAAGGGCACTTTATGCGCCTTCCGTCCATGAAATCGGCATGGCTACTTGCATATATGAGAAATTGCTCGATGCCCGCCTTGAAATTGTCCGTCAAGCCAATCATACTCTCATGTTGCCGATTGTACATCCACGAACGGTCAAGTAAGTATTGAATCATTGTTCTAATTCACGTGAATGATTCTGCACCAAGAATTAAGATACTATATATCACTTGGTATCATAAAACAAACCTAGTATAACTTGGTATGACGTACATTCACTCATAAAACAAACCTAGTATAATTAGGCATCACGTTGATACTCAAGTATATATCGCATTGTTCAATCAATTACCTTAGTAATCTAAAACTACTACACCTATTTATTTCGTGTCCATGTCCCAACAAATTTCTAAAACTATTATACTGATAAATTTCTATTTGTCTACTATACCCACTACTTTACCGGTAAATTTCAAACACGAAATTGAAATTGAAACCCTAGAACATGTTGAGAAAACACAAACAAAGCATAAATGAAAATAAAATGCAAATTAGAGTTTAGGATTTCGGACCTTGAAGAGGTTGGTCACGGAGAGGATCTCGGAGAAGGGGGGACGACGGAGGGGGGCGCCGGAGGGGGGGTCGCCGGAGGAGGGCACGATGGAGGAGGAGAAGAGGGAGGGCGTACGGGGTTTCGAAGAAGGAGAAGAGGAGGGACGGAGTGGGGGAGCATGCCGGAGGGAGGTGGTCGCCGGAGGTGGGGGCTCGACGGAGGAGGAGAAGAAGGGGTGGTTAGGAGTTCGATCGGAGGAGGAGGAGAGGGAGGGGACCGCCTGATGGGGGTCGCCGGAGGGGGCCGCAGTCGGAGGGGGGGCGATCGCCGGTCGGGAGGGAGAGAGGGGAGAAGAGAGAAGGATTTTGAGAGTGAGAGAGAGATTGGGAAATTTTCAAAATTTAAGTAACTTTTGAATTTTTACAGCAAATTAGCGACAGAAATTTTTCGTCGCTACGTCGTCGCTACATGGAAATGTCACTAAGTCGTCGCTTGTTAGTCGCTACCTTTATGAAAAAAATTTAGAATAAAAATTAATCCTTCCGTTTCGACATTTAAAGCAGCTTGGCGACGTATATATCTGTCGCTAATCAGTCGGTTGACATATTCCGTCGCTAAATGGTCGTTGATCCGTCGCTAAACTTATAAAAAATTTAAGTAAAAAAATTTGTCGTCCGTAAGTCGCTTGTCGGTCACTAATTGGCGACTGATTATGCCATCGCTAATTTTCAGTCGCTATTTGCCGGTATTTTGGTAGTGATGATTCTACTTATGCAGTATATTTAATTATTAAATAAAATACAGACATGAAAGATATGAAACTTGCCTTGGATGTTCCTCGGTGTGGAAGGCAACAGCTAGAAGGGTAACGGCTAGGGTTCAAGGATCTGAACCTACATTAACAATAATTTGTCCTTAGAACTTAAACAAAGTTGGCTAAAAAATCACTAACGTAAAACTACGCTAAGTATAGACATTTGTCGTTCTTATTAGAGAAACTAATAATTTAAATATGTAATATTTGGTAAAAACTATTTTATTAGTATTTTGTAAATAGGGCGGAAAAATAATATATTTTGGAATATTATCACTGTCACGACCCGAACGCACTTTTTCGGACGCGAGCTCGAGAGCAAGCCAGGGGCAAAACGGTAATTTCGGACCAAAACGGTGTCCGTCGTTGGATCCGCTTTGTACCGAAAAATGTGCCAAAGTCAATGGTCTCTAAAGTCCTCAAACTATATGTCTACAAATTCGTTTTGATGATACAAACCCAATGGTATGTCCAGTTTTGGATTCTGGTGGGCCGTGCACAAAATCGCTCGTTGAATCGGACCGTAGGGCCCGCAAACCGGCGATCCGATCAACTATCTCAGAATCTGACCAAACTTGCAGTACAGGACCAGAAAAATGATACGGTCCTGTTGGCGCAAGTTTTGTCTCGATCTGACGAGCGTGCACGAAGTAATTGGAAAATTTGCACAGAGGCCGATATGGTGAATTTTGACGGATACGCATCAAATTCGTCGCGCACACGCGACCAATTTGAATTTCGTCAAAGGCCACACGACCATGAAGCCGTTACGCACCTTTCAATGCTTTCGGTTTGCAACCACGTCACCCAGATTGGCGGAACGCACGTCGTATCGAAGATTTTTCATAAATTTTAATATTTTGAAAACAGGTTTTTGCCAATATTTGGAATCCGATTTCTCGACATACAGTCGACAAAATCAAACTCCGTAAGTTGGGTTGCAGATACCTATAGGTTGTCTAGGACTGCCTTTAAATAGTTTTCGAAATCCCCTAATGTTTAGTTCAGAAAATGCATGTCAAGTTGGATGTTTGATTGATTCCCTACTGTTTGGAAACAATATTTTTGGTCAAAATCGTCTCGATTTTTCGAGAGATTCACTATCCATCTATAAATTCTAATTGTTAGGACTCTGAGTGGGTTATATAGGCTATCTATACGATTTTACAAAATCAAAAATCGTCGATTATACGCGAAGAAATAGAACAATGAAATCGGTACCTTGATAATGTGCTGCTGTCGCTGCTATGTTTCCCTTGCGCGCGGCCGGCCGACTCCAGCGATGCCTGGCCGTGCCTGGCCGCCTGTGTACGTGCGTGGGGAGGGGGTTGCCTGGGTCGGCGCTGGTAAAGTCGATGATTTAGGGTTCAGGTGTTTCTCTCTCGATATATTTATATGCAGTATCGGCAGAACAGGGGAGTTAAAGCTCGGGTCTGCTAGCTCGGGTGTGGTGTTGCTTGGTTGGGCTGGACCCGGCTGTTGTGGGTTAGGCCAAGCCAGGCTGGGCCTGGGCTGCTACTCCATAGAGTTAATTATATATATAGCTAAAATATTTATGTCTATATATCTATATACTTATAAATCTATATATATCTATACATATATACGAATATTCCTATATATGCATAAATACGTATATCCACACACACACACACACACACATATATATATATATATATATATATATATATATGTATATATATATATATATATATATATATATATATATATATATATATATATGTATATATAAATACCTATATATGTATACATGTGCGTAGATACCTATATATATATATTCACACACATATTCCTATATATTATACATACACACATATATAATATATTTATATACACATACAAATACACACATATATAATATATATTTATATATACATACACACATTTAATATACATCCATATACATATATACCTCATATATTTATATATCAATAAATACTCAATTAACAAATAGTAATATCTAATAGCAATAATATATTTATTTAATCACCACAGAATAATAAAATAATACTTAACTGGTGGTTTGGTGAATCCATACTACTTACCCTTATCTGGGTCAAAAAAATTGTACAATTATGGTAAAATAATTTAATAATAAAAATATCAATTTTTGTACAAATATTCAAATAACTAAAAATGTATATCAATATCCAAAATAATTTAGGAACTATTTGTACACACATAAAATATGCCTATATGGTCGTCTTTGGTCTCACTACAAGATTACATGGGCTCGATTTCGATTCGGGTCTAGTCCAAGCTAAATCGACACAAACCGGGTCTCTTACAAGTCAATAATATAATTAATAAATAAATAATCTTCGGTAAGGGTTAAGTCGCATCTTGGTCTGGTTTTCCTAGTTAGGGCATCACTATGGCTGGATCTTCCTTGGCATGGCTAATACACTAGTGCAGGCACGCCATTTCACTATCAGTGCCATGATTCCTAGTCGTCTGGTACTTCAAAACTCGACCATGGCTAAGATCATCTACCGTAAAAACTAACTAAATAATTATTTATAAAAATTCTAAAATCACTATATAAATCAAATAAATAAATAAATAATTTTAAAATTTTCGGAAAGGGAGGCTACAAATCTACCCACCTTAAAAATAATTTTGTCCTCGAAATTCTAATTCATAACTATTTCTTAAAATTTTAAAGTCCACTATTTCCTTAATCTCCTCAATTTAATTCCTCAAAAATATTTTATAACCTTCTCTAGTCATTTCGTAACTACGAAACTTCGAGGACTTCAACCCACCTTTGGTCACACTACTCCTCAAAATACGGTCACTAAAATCTTATAATCTTCTAACTAGTGGCTAATAGTTCTACCAAAATACCAAGGACATATGGTATCTTAAATCCCTCATATCTATAAACCACCAAAGAATTCAATAATCAGACAATATTATACTATAACTTAAGAACTTCTAATAAATCCTAGACAACACGATCGTTCGTCACTTCGAAATAAAAGGGGCGAGAATTCAATGATACGAAAAGCAAGGAAGTATAATTGAGAGCAAATATGGAGTTTTCAAGGACGTAGAGAATTTCTAGGAGAATTTTTAAGGCAGTGTGAATTAAGATTTCTAAGGTTTAGTCATAGTCGCAGGCTCGTACCGGCATAGTAACGTAACCGATACGATATGCTCGGACCTGCATGGGCCACCAAAAAATTTGTCACGACCTGCACCCACTTTTTTGGACGCGAGCTCGAGAGCAAGCCAGCTACGCATCAAGCGGACTCTGGCCCGACTCGAATACGTAAACGCTGTCATGACTATGACAATGGGCGTAATCAAGGCAAGGCAAAACTATATCTCAATCTACAATAAAAATAATAAACAAGAATAAACAAGTATGGGTCATGGTCTGCAGCCCACTAGCATGCATGTCCGATTAGACTCTAAGAAATAACATGAGTCTATAAGCTGAATCAATAAATATGATATATCATGATGATAAAAGGAAAACACGAGCTGGATGAACTGGATAATAAACATGGTATCGATAACTAAATCCTGCAAGCAATATCATCACATCCGGACCCCATAAGTGTCATAATCATCCGCCATCCAGAGCTGCTAACTAACTCCACGCAATAACTAACCTGAAGAGATCATCAGGTCCTCAGGGGACATAGTAAGATACATAAAAATATGCCTATCTAGCAGTTTCATGCAATAAAGAAAATAAAGGAAATAAACGGAAAAAGACCAATCAGCAGGAAAATACGAGTATACACGACTGGAAGAACCACTATGCATAAACGAACTGCTGGAGGATAAGAAGAGAACACGATGTCAACGGATAACCAATCGAATACTCAAACCCTCGCCCCTAGTGTGGACTCGCAGGCTAGCATCACCCTCTTCCCTAGTGTGGACTCGCAGGTGTGAAACATATACTACTAACCCTCATCCCTGGTGTGGACTCGCAGGCTAGCATCACCCTCGCCCCTAATGTGGACTCGCATGTGTGGACAGATAACTACTAACCCTTGTCCCTAATATGGACTCGCAGGTTTCCTTAACTACTAACCCTCGCCTCTGGTGTGGACTCGCAGGTTAGCTTAACTACTAACCCTCGCTCCTGGTGTGGACTCGCAGGTTAGCTTCAAGAATTTAAGGAACAGCAGTTCCGTTATGACTTATTCATCCTATGACATGATGCAATTCAGTCCAAGTACAAGTGATGACACGACACGACCCCATCACAATACACGTGAAAACCAATCCAATATGAACTACAAAGTTAGCTATGAACAAGAACTATATATACGTATATCCAATATGAACTACAAAGCTAATTATAAACAAGGCTATATATACTAGCAGGCATGATATACAAATCACATATAAATAATCAACTAGTAAAACTATATAATAATATAAATATGTATGTAAATAAACTGTAGAGGGTGGCAATGTATCATGCCTGGAGGTTGCACTCAGATCCAACAAAAATACAATCAACTGTCAAGCCATGAAGTCCAAGTCCTCACAACTGTCTCTGAAAACTGAAACAGACATTGCTAACATTCTCAGAATAGTCAAATTATCTGGAATTGCCTGTCCTTAAGTCCAATTCTGGACACAGGGGAAAAACGATAATTTCGGGCCAAAACGGTGTCCGCCGTTGGATCCGCTTTGCACCAAAAAATGTGCCAGAGTCAATGGTCTCTAAAGTCGTCAAACTACATGTTTATGAATTCGTTTTGATGATACGAACCCAATGGTATGTCCAGTTTTGGATTCCGGTGGGCGGTGCACAAAATCGTCCGTTGAATCGGACCGTGGGACCTGCAAAACGGCGATCCGATCAACTGGCTCAGAATTTGACCAAACTTGTCATACAGGACCAAAAAAATGATACGGTCCTGTTGGCACATGTTTCGTCTCGATCTGACGAGCGTGCACGAAGTAATTGGGAAATTTACACAGAGGCCGATACGGTGAATTTCGACGGATACGCATCAAATTTTTCCCGCACACACGACCAATTTGAATTTCGTCAAAGCCCACACGACCACGAAGCCGTTACGCACCTTTTGGTACTTTCGGTTCGCGACCACGTCGCCCGGATTGGCGAAACGCACGTCGTATCGAAGATTTTTTCGTAAATTTTAATATTTTGAAAACAGGTTTTCGCCAATCTTTGGAATTCGATTTCTCAACGTACAGTCGACGATATCAAACTCCGTAAGTTGGGTTGCAGAGACCTATAGGTTGTCTAGGACTGCCTTTAAATAGTTTTCAAAATCCCCTAATGTTTAGTTCAGAAAATGCTTGTCAAGTTGGATGTTTGATTGATTCCCTACTGTTTGGAAACAATAATTTTTGGCCGAAATCGTCTCGATTTTTCGAGAGATTCACTATCCATCTATAAATTCTAATTGTTATGACTCTGAGTGGGTTATATAGGTTGTCTATACAATTTTACGAAATCAAAAATCGTCGATTATACGCGAAGAAATAGAACAATGAAATCGGTACCTTGACAATGTGTTGTTGTCGCTGCTATGTTTCCCTTGCGCGCGGCCGGCCGACTCCGGCAATGCCTAGCCGCTCCCGGCCGCCTGTGTATGCGTGTGGGGAGGGGGTTGCCTGGGTCGGTGCTGGTGAGGTCGAGGATTTAGCGTTTAGGTGTTTCTCTCTCGATATATTTATATGTAGTATCGGCAGAACAGGGGAGTTAAAGCTCGGGTCTGCTAGCTCAGGTATGGTATTGCTTGGTTGGGATGGACCTGGCTGTTGTGGGTTAGGCCAAGCCAGGCTGGACCTGGGCTGCTACTCCATAGAGTTAATTTTATATATATAGCTAAAATATTTATATCTATATATCTATATACTTATAAGTATATATATCTTTACATATATACGTATATTCCTATATATGCATAAATACATATATCCACACACATATATATATATATATATATATATATATATATATATATATATATATATATATATATATATATATATATATATATATATATGTGTCTGTGTGTGTGTGTGTGTGTGTGTGTGTGTGTGTGTGTGTGTGTGTGTGTGTACATGTGCGTATATACCGATATATATATTTATATTCACACACATATTCCTATATATTATACATACACACATATATATAATATATTTATATACACATACAAATACACACATATATAATATACATTTATATATACATACACACATTTAATATATATCTATATTTATACACACACACACACACACACACACACACACACACACACACACACACATATATATATATATATATATATATATATATATATATATATATATATATGTATATATATATATATATATATATATATATATATATATATATATATATATATATATATATACACACATCCATATACATATATACCTCATATATTTATATATCAATAAATACTCAATTAACAAATAATAATATCTAATAGCAATAATATATTTATATAATCACCACAGAATAATAAAATAATACTTAACTGGTGGTTTGGTGAATCCATACTACTCACCCTTATCCGGGTCCAGAAAATTATACAATTATGGTAAAATAATATTTAATAATAAAAATACCAATTTTTGTACAAATATTCAAATAATTAAAAATGTACATCAATACCCAAAATAATTTAGGAACTATTTGTACACACGTAAAATATGCCTACATGGTCGTCTTTGGTCTCACTATAAGATTACATGGGCTCGATTTCGGTTCGGATCTAGTCCAAGCTAAATCGACACAAACCGGATCTCTTACAAGTCAATAATATAATTAATAAATAAATAATCTTCGGTAAGGGTTAAGTTGCATCTTGGTCTGATTTTCCTAGTTAGGGCATCACTATGGCTGGATCTTCCTTGCATAGCTAATACACTAGTCAAGGCACGCTATTTCACTATCCGTGCCATGATTCCTAGTCGTCTGATACTTCAAAACTCGACCATGGCTAAGATCATCTACCGTAAAAACTAACTAAATAATTATTTATAAAAATTCTAAAATCACTATTTAAATCAAATAAATCAAAAAATATTTTAAAAATTTCGAAAAGGGAGGCTACAATCACAAATAATAGCAGTTTTTATCGAACATTATTTTAATAGAAAAATATCGCATAAACCCGGAATTATTTGAAATCTAGTTTAATATTTTTTCTAAATAAATATTTACAAAATATTTTACTAATACTATTTATTTAGTAAAGAAAAATCATTTTTAATAATAAATATACGTAAAACCTTGTTTTAGTAAAATTATGATTTTATTAGAAAATACGTTATCATTTCTAGTTTTTATTCCCATAAACTTTATTAGCAGAAAATAGCTAAATTACGAAAATAATTATTTTTTTTACCTAAAAACATGAATATACGCTTTTTGGCCTATAAATATCATTTTCTATATTAAAATATACTTTTGCTATATAATTAATTATTTTGATACTAATTTATCATTTTATAATAATAAAATTATGGCAAAAAAATACTATAATTGTTGAAATTAACGTTAATACGACATTATTCATAAAATAACGGTTAATAATACTAAAATACGCATTTTTACTTAAAACAAAATTATATAAGATTTTTTCCTATAATATAAAAATACGTTTTTGCTAAATAATTACTATTTTGCAGCTAAATTATAAACTAATGAATAATAATGAAACTTTGGTTAAAGTAATCCAACTACGGCATAATCATAATTTTACATAGTCGAAAACTAAACATTAATCTATCCATTAATGCTAACACCTAACTAATACTAACAATTATTATCGAACTAATTAGGAAATTAATTTAAACTAAGTAAACTAGTTATTCCAGGAACAGAAAGGGTTCTGTGAAACCAATAGAGGGTTGTGGGGTTTACCGAAGGATGTGACGGAGCACCGAGCGGATGCCTCGGACTCGGAACGCATGCAGGCACGGCACGGACACAAGCACGTGGACGACACGGAGCGGGTCGGCGCACGTACGTGGAAACATGACGGAAATGTGTACGAGGGCCGGGGAGGGGGCCGACGGGGCTGGCGGCGCTGGGAACAGCTGTCGGGTCGCTGTCAATGCAGGACAGCACTGCTGGGGGCCTCGCGGGTGCTGCAGTGGGACAGCAGCGGCCCGGGGGCCGTACAGGTACTGCGGAAAGCAGTGGCAGTCGGGGGCAGGTGTTGTGTCGTCGGTAGGGGGATCGACGCAGAAAGGGACTGAGTGCGGTGTCGATGCGACCGGGGCGTCGCGGGGAGTGTGGGGATGGCTTCGGTTTCAGGAACGGAGGAGCGGGGAAGGAGTTAAGGGAAGTTTCGGAAGGTGGAGGAGTTTGGATGATTCTGTGAAGAAATGGGTTTCTGAATGTTAAACTCCACGAGAGTTTTCAGATCCGGTTGGGGGGTGTTCACGTGCGGGACCAGGGAAGAGAGGGGAACGTGGGTTAAATGGGTTTGGGTATGGGCTTAAGTTATCTAAAAAACAATGGGCTCAAAAATACTATTAATAACATGAATAATAATAATACAAAAATCACGGTCTTCACAATCTTTCCTTATTAGAAATTTTGTCCTCGAAATTTTAAGGATAAGGGCCGGGGTACAATCATGCCTCAAACCAATCAGGGTATTCTTCCTCAACAGCCTTATGCCTAACTAGGTAACTGGTCCCATAGCAAATCTATGTAGTATAATATTTTCATCAATCTTATCCACTATTCTCAAATAACACTCTTCCCTCCTTAGAAACACAGTCACTATCCCCAATTATGGATTTCTACTATCATCCATGAATTGTCAATCGCCGTCATAATCTTGTAAAATTTATTTTCCCACATTTTTTTACTAAACACATATAATATATCCTGCAATGTATTTTGTACTTCCTTCAACTTGCTAATCAACTAGATATATGTCCAAAATTAACTAAATCCAATTTCCGTCAAGCCATCGCATGCTCTTCATATGCCAATGTCACTTTATTTATAGTTTCAAGTATTTTCCTCGAATCAGACTATTTTCTAAGACATAAAGTTCAATTCTGTCACGACCCGCACCCGGATATACGAGTACGAATACATGGGCCACGCTCAGCCTACGCCGCAGTATCGGCGGTAGAGCGCTGTCAAGAACCCGATACTAATTACAACATCTAAAGATCCATAACTAGAAATATACTCATGTCACATCACGAAAACTAAGGAAAATAAGACACGAAATAATAACAATATCACTAGAACAACTAGAATCTACAAGGATCATATGAGACAAGAATAAAACAGAGGGAAACAATAACAAAACTAAATAATTACCAGACCTAGAACTCCTGGAAGACACTCACGGTAAAGAATACCGAGAACCACCCCAGCTAGCAACATGCTGCAGTCCAAAACTGAGGGCACACCTACTCCTAAAATATTTTTAACATATCCAGTCAGGATGGAACGAGCACAAATCTCAAATAACAGTTCTAATTAGACGATATTGGAAATATAGCAATAAATAGAGAGAATATACAAGAAATCACAAAATGTACATGTAAGTATCATGACAAGGTAAGCTGCAAATTAGAGCTAGAACAAGGCAAGTAAACTGATCATGGCATGTACAAGAATCAAGAATCATCTATCTAAGTGTGTAAGTACTAGCTACAACATGTGACCGGCTTGGGTCTGCACAAGGTCATGAGCTAGCCAATCATACGTGTGGTGTAGGATTGGCATTCACAAGGTTCACAAGATATACAAGACGGGTATTGACCATACATCTACACTAATACTCTCCGTCCCCGACTAGTATAGTGGATCCAACCATGACACATCATGACACGCAATTCTCTGAGAGGGTAGCTAGCCTTCGCAGGAATCGTGTCTATACAATGCACAAGGAACAAGAAAGACTTGCACAAGATATACCAAGAAAAGCGAGGAATAATATCTCATGACAGGATCCAGAGAAATACCAATCTGTGTGAACAATGTGTCAAGAGAACAAGGATATCTACACTAAATACAAGAAACATAGACTATATCATAAAACAGAAATATTATCAGAGATGTACTCGCCTGCGATCTGGTACAATATGTCAACTGAGTCCTAGAACAGTGCCTCGAGGACCTATAGGTGGAATACTATATCAATATAAGGGTTTGGAAGTAATATCAAGTCATACTAAGTCAAACTAGGTCAAGACAAGCCAAGGGTTAATTTACAGTTGACTTTTGGTGAACTGGTCAACTCTGGTCAACCCTAGGTCAACTCTGGGTCAAACTTGACTAATGTTGACTAGCAGTTGACTTTGGGTCAACTGGTCAACTTCGGTCCAGTTCTAGTCAATTTTAGGCTACGGTTGACTTTCGATTGACTTTTGGTCAGAATAGTCAACTGTGGTCAACCAAGATCAAAACTAGTCTAACCTAGGTCAATGTTGACTCTACTTCGACGTTCAATCAAAGCAGTCAACCATGGTCAAATGAGGTCAAAGCTAGTCTCTATAAACATCAACAGGGTCAACATATCAATTTCAGTGATGGTAAAATCACTAGAATCGACGGATCTCAAAATACAAAAAAATATTATAATAATAGGATAAAAACCTACAGATATTTTCGGATAGTGAAACAACCAGCACCAACGTGTCCAGAATGGTCAAATTAGTTAGGATAGCCAGCCCATAAGTCCAATTTGGACACAGGGGCAAAAAGGTAATTTCGAGTCAAAACGGTGTCCGTGTCGGACCCGCTTTGCACCAAAAAACGTGTCAAAATAAAAGTGTAGTAAACCTAATAAATTATGTCCACGAATCCAGAATGACGATACGAACCCAACGGTATATCCAGAATTGGATTCCGTTGACCCGAACTCAAACTGGTTCGTTGACCAGGACATTAAAATTTCGATTTACACGGAAAAGCATGACGGAGCCAATATCCTCAAAAATCAGCAAATTATATGTCAACGAGTCCAGAATGATGATACGAACTCAAAAGTATGTCCAGAATTGGATTCCGATGAGCCGATCTTAAAATGATCTTTTGACCCGGATATTGGTATCCGATTTGCACCGAAATGTGTGTCAGAACCAATGTCCACTAAAATCTAGCAAATTATATGTCAACGAGTCCATAATGATGATACGAACTCAACGGTATATCCGAAATTAAATTTCGATGAGCCGGCGTCAAAAAGTCATGTTGATCCGGACTGTGGGGCCCGCTTTGTACCGAAATGCGTACCAGGGCCCACGTCCTCCAAACTAAGCAAACTTTTTATGAAAACATGCCAGAACGAACTACTGGTGGTGTCAGAAATTGAATCCGGAGTCCCGAGTTCAAAAATAGAATTTTACAAGTACAAAATTAAGAATTCGGACGGCCAACTTTGGCGTCGAATTCGACCAACCAAACGTGCTCACAATGAAACAAACTTTAAGGGGCAGGAAGAGGGTTATACCAGCTACGTATAGGAACCAGTGGCATGCCAGACGAAGCCTCGATGGAGGAGATACGAACCGACGAAGTTGGCTCCGTAAAACTGCCCAAAAATAACACAATTTAAACGGTCAACTTTATGTCCAGTTTGATATATCAAACGATAAAACTAATGGACAAAAATTGAGGGAAGTGAAGAGCTATATACCGAGATTGTGACGGAGCAAAGAAATTGCCGATCCAACGGTCGGATTTCTCGACAAACGTGTACGAAGTTACTGGTTCGAGATGCGATTTCTGGATCTATTCTAAGCTCGCGCCAACGGGAACCCGTGTCAAATGCATGAATCGAACATTTCTCGCGTCGGGGATGCGAGGACTCACCATGGGGGCCTGTCCGGAGGTTCGTCGGAGGTGGTGCGGCCTGCTACGTGGCGCACGGCGGCCCGTGCCCGCGCGCGACTGCCGTTGCTGTACTGCTGTTGTTTGTTGCTGTTGTAGCTGCGTGCTGGCGCATGCACGCGCAGCAGCGGCGGTCGCCGACGGTAGACGAAGGCTGCGATGGAGGTGGCGGTGGCCAGGGGCATGGCGAGGGTGGTTGATGGTGGTGGAGCTTGGTGGTGGTAATGGGTAATGAAGAGGATGGTAGTAATGTTGTGATGATATTGAAGAAGATGGTGATGAAGAGTGGAGGAGGAGAAGATGGTGGCTGTTTCGGCCAGGAAGGAGGAGGAGGAGGTGGAGTCGGGGAGGAGCTCAGCCATGGGTCGACCAAGCATGGGCTGTCGGCATGGAAGATGTGCTGCTAGTTTAATGAGAGTTGGAGAGAGAGAGAGAGAGAGAGAGAATTTTATGTGTGTGTGTTAAAATAAGAGGGAGAGAGAAAAGTAATGGGAAAAAGAGAACGAGGGAAAAAGTGATTCCCCTCATCAAAGTTAGGGCCGGCTAATGAGTTGGAGGAAAGCGTGTGAGATTTGCTTTGGATGGGTGGTTGGGATTGTTGGAGACAAGATCAAAGGCTAGTATTAAATAGGGTTAAATTAATAACTTAATGAATTAAATTAAGGAAGTTCTCCCTTAATTATTTGGAGTAGGAACACTAGGTGTTTAATATTTAATAGGAAAAATTAGTGTCTGGATATTAATGAAGGGGTAACATGGAGCTTGGACTGGGTTTGGTTGAGCCGGGTCGGGTCAAAATCGGACATGGTACACTAATTGAATTAATATCGGTATTTTTTATCATGGGTAAATAAGTAGTATGTAGGGGCTCAAATAAATGGGACAGAAGTGTCATACGGGTAGTAGGCTTTGTGTGGGCCATGTCCATATTTTGGATCGACTAGGTTGGATCGATGTCGGGTCCCGAAATTAAATTGGAAGTCAGGTCACAAATTACGGTAGATAATTAATTGGCCTAAATTGACCCAAAAATTGTGCGAAGCAAATGAAGCACAAGATGGTGTGTCTGAGTGGGACACAAAGGTCATGGGTGTAGGCGTCTCAAGTAGATCAGGCATGACAAGTTGGTTTCGAGAGAATGACTAGCTTTGTGCTCCTAAATTAAAAGTCATGGCAGCGTGCATATAATGATCAAGAAAAAGAGTGGGAAATCAATTAATAATTATTTAATGATCAATGGTCTAAATTGACCCGAAGTTGTATGAAACAAAAAGTGTACAAGGGAACAAGTTTGGATGGGATATGATATATCAACATGAAGGTAGTCTTGTCTACTACACACTGATAAAAAGAGTTTCCAGAGATTGGCATACCTGACGCTCCAGAAGTCAAAGTCACGGTAAAGAGCATTTAATCAAATAATAATATCTATTGCAAATAATTGATTTATAAAATTCAAAAATAACCCTAAATTCAGGGGGTTTACAAATTCTCAACCAACATCCAAACTTGATAAACTTGACTACATCAATGTCATCATCACCTCTGTAATCGACATCCAATTTAGTACCCTCAAAATTTTATATCAAGTCGATCCATGATCGATATTTCGAGAATTTCTCAATCCCAGGAATTAACCAATCAAGTTTGAATCACTTAATCCAACTTGACTCTCTCAATATGTACCTATCAATATCATTAAAATCTTATTTTGGTATAAAATCATTCTCATCAACATGAAGCTATTTCACTGATAAAAATTTGAACTCCCAACGTTTGATAATATTTCAACAAAATTTCAACCCAACTGCTCTTCTACCTTAACCATTATCGAGCTAGCTTGCTTTCGCATTCTAACAGTTGCATGCTAATGCTCTTGTCTTAGCTCCTCACTACTAATTCTATACAACCATCCCTTTTTGCTCATGTAATAATTCTTCTATGGGTTATTTCGTCCTTTCTGTATATCATAATCATCTATCTCAAAAATATGAATCCCTTGAGTGTTTCTTAACTTGATACTCATATTCTCATGTTTATAGTTCCAAATCTGCCTCACTTGTGGAAGAACCTATCAAATCCTAGACGTCCCTTACTGATGGTTTCCTCCATCTTTCCATATAAATTTTGTCCTTGCTTTTAAACAAAGAAATTCAAAATTGTCATGTTCTTTTATCTGTTCGAATCTGATACCTAGCACTAGTAAGTACCACTAAGGGTTATATCATCTTTCTTCTGAAAAAGTCACAAGTGTAACTCCACTTCCCGGTTTTTTAAAAAAAATTTGATTTCTAAGAGTTATAATTGTTAATATTAGTTTTAAATAATAATTTTTATGATTTATTTTGGAGGGAATTAAATAGAATTTTTCAAATTTAAAAGTTTGTTGTAACAAACTTAGTGGTCCCCACTAAGTTTCATTTCTCTAACTGATTTTCTACTTAAATTCTAATTAGTGAAAAAGGGAAGGGGGAAATTATAAATTTTAAATTAGTGGAGGGGTCGACTTATAATTAGTGAAAAGGGGGAGTACCTTTTTGCATAATTGCCATTTGGTGGAGGGGGTTATCTGTTAATTTGCCGCGGTTATTTTAGCCATTCTGGAGAGAGAGAGTGAGTGCACTCCTCTCATTCTGTATTTTTTTCCAATTCTTCTTCCGAAGCTCTGTTCCCATTTCCCTGAACCCAAACCCTATTCTCCGACGCCAGCGGAAGGTCAATGACCGAGCCATCTTTGGCTCATCCAGCGGCCGAGATCTCGACAACGACGGCAAGGACGAACGGCGAGCATACAATGGTGACCGAGCCATCTTCGACTAAGACCGAGCGGCACAACCGATTTTCTACAGCAGCACCTCGTCTTCCAGTTCCCAGCGACGACTGCGGCGATTTCCTCCGGCGCTTAGGCTCTCCGACCAGATCTCGGCGAGAGCGTCTAGCGTCGGCACCCATTGTTGGTGGCAACTTGCTCTTCTCGGACGATCTCTCAAATCGTCACGTGTCCGTGTCCTCTCCGATCGAGGAGCCTATTCTCGGTAAGTCGATCTACGTTCTCGTATGGAATGATCGTGTGGATTGTTCACTCTATTGATTCTTCAAATTTCCCTTGTGTTGAATTCCTCAGTAGGAATCTCACCAAGTTGAAGCGATCGATCAGATCTCACTGTTCGACATTGATCGATTGGGCTGATTCTCTCCTTGAAGACCCGGCTACGCTCAGTTACTGCCGAGGATCAACCACGGCAGGTAATTCCTTCATCTTCTGATCCAAATTTCTTGTACATGCATGTCTAGCCGTTTGATTCTTAATTCCAATTGTGTTCACTTATTTCATGTGTCGGGTTCGTGTAGGATGAACGTTGTGTCTGCACCAATTGAGGTCGGGATGCAGGATACGTTTGATTATGTCCGGCTTTCCGTTGTGTCCAAGATTGGTGTTCGTGTCCAGATTTGACTGTGTCTAACTCTGTTTGTACCAGCGTGGGTGCGTCTAGACGTAGGTATGTGTCTGGATGGGAATCGACAGGGCTTGTTTATTAAGCTGTTAATTGTTGTAATTCTTATTGAATAAATTATTATTTTGGTTGAATTAGATTAATAGTAACTTATTGTTGATATGGTGGATGCATATTAGTTCTCGTTTAAATCTTATTGTAAATATTTTTGTAATAAAGTCTGTGTCACGCCCCAGTACCGAAATACGGAGACGGACTAGGCCAGCTACTCCATATGAGGTACTTAACGTCATACGGCGATCGTGGCTGTCGAGAGACTAGGGGGTACATGCTAAAATCAAGTCTCCTATGGTCCCACAGAGTTTTATGTCTCAATTAATCAAGTCACATCAGCAATGAAATGAACATTAAAGATAAAGCAGTAAGGCGTCCCTGACGCTTCATCAAAATGATCATGAGAGACTAGCTTTATAATTTAGCTATCTCAGAGAGTCAGGAGTACAAAATTATACACAGCTACAGTCTGTTTAATTACAATGATGTACTGACACAAAATAGCAAGTAATCCGCAAAAGTATAAGCAGGAGTGGTGGAGAAGAAACCCACTCGAGTTCCCGAACCGCCATGCTCCTAGTATGTACCATGGATGTCAGGAAGGAAGATCGTGTCCTCCGGCTCTGCTACGAGATCTGGCCAAACAAAACCAGCGGGGTCAGTCCCGAATAGCAAGTACCGCCAAAGGGGCACAAGAGTTAAGATTAAAAACCCAGAAAATAGAATGATTGATAATTGTAATACTTATGCTATTATTATAGGGTAGCGCAACATCCTCGAACCCATATGGCACCCTTACAACCAAACAAGGACAAAAGGTGCCGCATGGAGTCGGGACGTGTCGTACTCTATAACTTTCACATAAGTCAAAAGGTATAAACATTAAAATCTCCTGATCGTGACTTCGGTCGATAGCCTATCGCAGCACAATAACCAACCCAACAATCAAACAAGAACATGGGTTGGATCATGTACCATGATAGACCATGTTCCTTAGTCATTCACAGAAGTAGCACTTCACAAACAGAATAAGTCTTCCGTTTATAACTTCAGTCCATAGCCTATCATAGTACGATAACCAACCCAACAATCAAACAAGAACATGGGTTGGATCACGTACCATGACAGTCCGCTTCCCTCAGTTATTCGCAGAAGGTAATAGGATACAAGCAAGTCGTTTTCACGGCCAATCAAGTCTACGTGTTTCTAGTGGGACGAGGTTATCCTCGCGTCATATTATTAGAAAATCCTCAGATCGTATCTTTCCAGCAAGGCTAGCCAACCCAGTGGTTCGCGTAGACAGGTATGATTGAGCACAGGTCCCTCGCAAGGCCACCTTGCCAAAACATATAATATATAGCAGGAATTAATCGGATACAGTCATCCACTCGTTGCAGATGACACAGTATCCGTGGAGACCAGCCGGCGCGTCAAGACAATATCTCAAGGCGGCTGGTGTAACACGATCTCGGGATTCTGCCCTCCCTATGCATCTAGTATATTTAGTTGCCTAGTTTAACCCTAGGTGAAATCTTGGACTCATGTTGTGGCCTGCATGATTATCCTCCTAAAGTCGTACTTTAGTACGAGTACCCCAAAGAGGATCTATGTCAATCAGTATGTCAACATGTGCTACCCTCCTTAGTGTAATGCATCATTACAAATACGCCACGTGGAGTTACGAGTCATTTGTCGAGCATGAACAAGAACTGGGACATTCAGGTACATGTATCGGGTAGGAACACTTTGTTCTCCGGGGTCACATTAGTGCTCATATCATGCTCGGGACAAAAGGCGTAAGGATATAAAATGGGCATATAATATCTAATAAAATATCAAAAGCGTACGCACAAAAACACGCACGCTCAAGGGGTAAAAAGTCACGCAGGCTCACTCAAGGCAGCGTGCGTGAAAAGTCACGCAGGCTTACTCAAGGCAGCGTGCATGAAAAGTCACGCAGGCTCAAGGGGAGAGCTGCGTAAAAAGTCACGCAGGCTCGCTCAAGGCAGCGTACGTGAAAAGTCACGCAGGCTTACTCAAGGCAGCGTACATGAAAAGTCACGCAGGCTCAAGGGGAGAGCTGCGTGAAAAGTCACGCAGACTCGAGGAGAGAGCTGCGTGAAAAGTCACGCAAGCTCAAGGAGAGAGCTGCGTGAAAAGTCACGCAAGCTCAAGGAGAGAGCTGCGTGAAAAGTCACGCAAGCTCAAGGAGAGAGCCGCGTGAAAAGTCACGCAGACTCAAGGAGAGAGACACGCTTCCAACAGGAAGCGTGCTCAAACAGAGGCACACTGCTCACTGTCTTCTCCAAACAGCAAGAACACCATGGATGAACCCAAAGCTTCAAAACATCATAACTTGGTCATCCGAACTCCAAATCCAGATTTCCAAAGTTCCAACTTGGGTAAAACTGAATGCTCTTTCACATGGAAGCATCAAAAACCCATAAAATCCAACTAAAGTAGATCAAACCATGCAAAATCCGAAAATGATTAAAACTTAGATCTACAAAAATCAAAGCTTCAAACTAGAAATTTCCAAGTTCTAAACTAGTATAGATTGAGGAGAAGAACATGTTTTGGCAAATAGTTTTGTAAGAAAATCATTGACAAAATTATGGATCCATCTCTTGAGTAAATTGGTACTTGCCTTGGTTGGTGGAGGAAATAAATGAGAGGAAGTAAATGAGAGGAGAGAGAATGAGATGAGTTATATATATAAAGATCTTGGACCCATGGGTTCATGATGAACCAAAGGGTTCATGATGAACCATTGGTGAACCAAGAATAGGTTACCCAAATGAGCCAAAACTGTAGGCCCAAATGCAGAAAATAAATTAGGAGATAATATTTGTCGAATATTTTTAGGAAATGCATGAAGAAATACTGCATAATAAATATAGTATAAATATGAGGTAAATACAAATTATCGGTTTACGTATTAAAATACGTATTCCAGGATTTGGGAGTGACAGTCTGGAAGGTTCTCTTTTCTCTTTAAACTAGATAGAAGGATTAACAGTGAGTTGCATATGGGTTTTGTTTGGAAATTCCTATGGTATGGGTGTGTTGTTGATATTATATGCACAGTACCTGCTGGGTTGGGAAGTGTTGCTTGTAAATTTCCATTTGGATTGTACAATATTGAATATAGGACCTGCCATCCTTGAGTGGGTTTGGAAGTATAGTTGGTTGATGGAATATTTTGAGCTCTAATCATTTGCTTCAATCTTCTATGATCCAATTTTATTTTTAAAAATGCCCCTGGTTGACTGATAGTTCATTTTCTGTTAATTTGGGGGAATTAATGGCTCTGTTAAATGGTTCTTTCCTGAATAGCACATATCTGCCATTTTTATGAACTATGTGTGTTCATAGAACTTCTGAGTGTGTGTTTGAGTAACTTTGGTATAGGTTCTGCCAGCTCAAGACTTTTTCTGTGAAATCCGAATTTAAGTTATATTACATATTACTATGGATTAGTAGGCTGGGTTACATGTTGTGATGAATTCTTCTTCTTACACCAGAGCATACTTCTGTGTGTTTTGATTACAACTTGATCGTTGAAGAACAATATAGCTAGAGAGTGACTTCGTAAGTTGGGTTCACTAGTTGAGAATCTTTTGTGTGTGGTGCTGGTTCTTGACTTGTGTGCAGACAGTTACTACCAGAAAAGAAATGATGAGTATTGGACTGTGCAAGTTTGTAAATTAGTATTTTTCTTATTATCCTTGCCTACAGTTTTGATTTAATAATCTTGAGACTAATGTGTTTCCTCATAGACTGTTTGGTTCTCAAGATTACTTAAATCTGAACTTTAAAAGGGTTGTGATTCCTGACTTCCTACACTAAATATTCTAGTGTATATCATGTTATAAATATAGTTTATAACAACCTATAGGACAGTCATGGTTAGGGAGTATTTAGTAGTTTGAGTTTTAGACTTTAATTTAAGTACAATAGTTAATGAGTTCAGTTTTAGTCTATTGATAGTTAGTTAGCTAAAATCTTTTAGACAATAACCAACTTGTATACGTTATTAAATTCAGGTGGACATAGAGACTACTATCTCCCTATTCCCGATCTTTTCGGAGCAAAGGCAAGTACATTCTATGGTATTGTGCATTTCATTATATCCTGTGCTTTCTTGATTGACACACTGCAACACGATATGTATTTTCTAGTGCTCATGTTCCTTATTCTTATTACTTGTACCTGGGGGTGGGGAAATATACTATTTATGTGACCAAATCCAAGAAACAACTCAGGTGTGGTTAGCTTAGACCCCGTATCGTGCACGCGGGTCCTAAGCCGTGCCATTCATGTACTTTCATGTGCTTACCCCTAGCCGGTCACATACTTAGTTATATTTCAAATATAGTACACACATGCAGGAGATATACCTTGTACTTATTTCATGTGATTCCATGATACCATGTTCTTTCATGTGCTTACATATCATGTACTTTCATGTTCTTACATACCATATTCTTTCATGTACTTTACACACCATGTTCTTTCATGTACTTATTCACCATGTTCTTTCCTGTACTTTTCATGTTTCCTTGTACTTTCATATTATGATGTCTTTTTCATTACCTAGAACTGTACTTTGCTCCGCTCCTGACTGGATAAGTTGCCGGTATACTTGCAGGACATCATTCTATCTTATGGACCAGAGCCCGGGATCTTAGCTGAGCAGGATGGTCATGATTTAGCTTGAGGTTTCAGGTTTAGACTGTTAGCCTTACTTCTAGATATTGTCTTTAGAATTCATAGTACATTTCATTCTTGATGACTCGTATATTTACATACATAGAATTGTGGATTATGGTGATCATTCTGGGATACGTTCTTAGATGCTGTGATTATATATTTTTATGTTTATCTGGTAGATTTCCCTAGTTTGGTACAGCTTACTTTGTTGTGTCTAACGACAAAGGCTGGGCGTGTCCGACTCGTGTCCGATTATTCGGGAGCGGGTCATGACATGTTTTTAGTGGTGGCCCATGCAGGTCAATCCTAATGGTACCTAGGTCTTAGTGTACTATTGGGGGACTTGATTACACTAGGGAAACTTGATCATAGCATAGAAAAATCGAAAAATAAGGGTATATCAGGTATATCAGGTGTATCAGGTATTTTAATATTCTATAAATACTTGTTATATGTAGGTCTAGGTTATTTTAACAGTTTTTTGTTTTGCATATAGTTCAAAAGCATGCGACACCAGAACTGTCAATTCACCTGCACTTGACGTTTCTAAGCTTCCACTACCTTCTATCACTCTACTATCCCCATGGGTAGTACGTATTTGACGGAGACGTTTGAAGAGTCCCTTGACAACCAGAGGGAGCAGGCCATCCTTTCCAAGTCAGACTTGTAACACCCAGTTTTCCAAATGAGGGTAATTTCGAAATTTTTGTATTTAATTGAATTAATAAATATTATTTGGATTTTTATTGTATTATTAAGAATGGTGTAATTAAAATATTATTTAATTGATTGTCATGTATTGTGATTAGCCTAACTTGGTTTGGACCCAACCTAGATTAGTCATAGATAGTCCCAGCTAGCCATTTTAGTGATTATTAGTATTAATTATATTTATTATAATTAATATGATTTTTAGTGATTTTTGGTGATTTTTAGTAGAATTGATTTTGACCCTATAGAGACTGACTTAAGTCGACCTTGTAGACTAACCTAGTGGCTAACCTAGGTCTTGACTTTGTGATTAGGATTTGAAAACCTAGGATGACTTAAGTTCATAAGGATGAACCCATTGGGATTAATTTGGTGAAATTAGGAGTTAGTTTCATATAGAAATATGGCTTGTGAAGTCACAAGTCATTTTATGACTAATAGGCTTAATGGCCCATAGCCCACACCATTGAACCAAGCCCTAAACCTAGAAATTCTGATTAGCCTCTATGGTCAGCCCTTCCCTATTTATATGCTCTTAAAACTAGGGTTGCCTCTTTAGGAAACTTGTCATTTGGAAGAGGTGAGTCCCCAACTTGGTAAATCCTTAGAAAACCCATTTCTTCTCCAAATTCCTTCAAATAAATTCCAATAGGCTCTAAATATTGTGTTCTTGCTGTTGGAAATAAGTTTTGACAGGGAGCAAACAATTTGGAGAGCTTTGGTGGGTTGAAGGATTCTTCTCTTTGGAGCTTTTTGGTAGATTGAACACCTATAGGTAAAATCCTATCCATAGCTCCTAAAATCTGGTAAAAATCATTTCTAGGTTGCCCTAACCCTAGCCTAACTGTAGGAATAGGGTTTCCCAAATTTTCGTGTCGATTCGTGTCCATTCTGGACACGTATCAATGGTTACTGCTAAGTGTTTGATGAAATGCCCCAATGGGCATTTCGTGTGGTTTTTGGTGTTTTGTTTGAATAGGAATTTATGTTTGGGTCTCGCTTACACATTTATGTAGTTGGTGTGGTGTCTTAGTGTCGTGTCTAGGCTGCACGGACACGTGTACACTCGGTCGTGCACACGCGCGCGCGGGGACTATGCGTGCCCTGCTGTGCGGGGCCATTTCCGACACGGACACGCGTCCCCGACGCGTGAAACTTGACACACATCATGGGGCAACATCTGCCACCCCATGTGTCAAGTTGCACAGGCCCACGTGGCGTGTCGGACACACACGAGCACGTGCACGTGTTTTGCACTGTGCAGTTTTCTATTGAAAACATGCACTGACACGCGTGTCTCGTGTCGTGTACACACGACTTGGACACGTTTCAGGCTGTCCTATCACTAGCCCTAGTCTAGGTGAACATGTGGACCAATTCTCGTGGGTCGTGTCGCTGTGTGTCGTGCACACGATCGACACGAACACGTGCACGACGCTTGGCTGTCACTGTGCCTGTGTTTTACTGATTTTGGGTTTTTGTTGAATGGACACGTTTGTGTCCACTTTTGTGGACACAAACAAATTACAGAGCATGTGTACATTATGTTTATATATTACCAACCTTAAAAATTGTATTTTAATTAAAATTTTATTGTTATTTTCTCATTTCCCTTTTATTTCTGAAGTTGTGTATCAGTCCAATGTACATCATGTTCCCAGATTTTGAAATGGAGTTTGGCTTTGATTTTAACCTATTTAAACACTGTTAATTACATGTTGTTAAGTCCCTAACATGTTCATCTATGTATTACCTAGTTGTATGTTGAGATTGGTTTGAATTGGATGTGGTTTGGATACTCAAATTCTGAGAATTTCAATTAGGCCAAGTTAAGGACTGTTACTTGATTTGTATGTGTTGTGTAGATGTTATTTGAACTGTTAAATCTGAAATTATGGGAAGGCAAAATCTGAGTTTAAATTTGGGTTTGTTTTACTGAGACTAGTATCTCTGTTAACTGATTTAGAGGGAAAATTTCCTATGTATGATCTGGACTGATTGGAAGGGGAGTATGATTCTGTACACTGTTAACTGAGATGAGGGGGGGGGCTGTTTTGAACTGTCTTAAAACTGAGAATAGGTTTCAGTGGATGTCTCATTGCTTGTTAAATGCTACTCCTTGTATTTTGGGTTCACTGTCTTTTTAAACCCTCACACAAAGGTATTTACACTCCTTAAATTCCTGAATTCCCATTGTCAGATTTTAACTCAAGTTCATTCATTCACTCACTCACTTCCTAGGTAACATTCACACACACACACAAACTTATTCCTATCACTAACACCCTGTTTGATTCTGTACACTGTTTAAACACTGGTTTCCTGAGAACCATTATTGCACACACACTCATAGCCTTCATACTCTCACACACAAGTGTATGTCTTTGTCACTCACACCCTCACTCCCTAACACAGCCACACATGTGTCTCCCTCTCCCACACCCAGCAGCACACACACACTTGACACACATACACAAATTCACA
The DNA here is from genome assembly GCA_029216955.1 of Iris pallida. Taxonomy (NCBI): domain Eukaryota; kingdom Viridiplantae; phylum Streptophyta; class Magnoliopsida; order Asparagales; family Iridaceae; genus Iris; species Iris pallida. The sequence goes on along the minus strand of JANAVB010042020.1, from coordinate 25,715,813 downwards.
TATTTTCCATTACACACATACACTAGCACTGTTTTTCCAGGGTTTCAGTTTCTCTTAACTATCACATAGTTTTCCCTACTTGTCTTTCCATACTCACATAACACACACACATTTACACACTCTCTCTCTATATTCCTATTATTCTAATTTGTAGGTTGAGGTATAGGTTGTATGTAATATATATAACATATATGTATATATGTTTAAGCCTATATCTACCAACTTACACATGCCACAATTGTAACACACTCATGACACACACTAACCACATAGCCCTTTTCATATTGATAGCTTTTTCCCTCTCTAAATATATATAATGTTGTGTAAATATATGTAATCCTATATATATACATAATATGAAATTCATGATTATTGCTAGATGTGAATGTGCCTATGATGTGTGGTTTGTGTTTGGCTTGTATAGCCTTGGGATTGATGTAGAGTGCTAGCCTAGGCTTGGTTAGACCTAGAATGTCTTGTTAGACTAGTGTAGACTTGATTAGACTAGTTAGACTTGTTGACTTAGGTTTGACTTCTAGGGTTGACCAAGTTGACCAAGAGTTGACTTTGGCCTAGATTGACCTAGAATCATATAGAATGCATAGTAGGACTTCATTATATCATTTTAGACTTGTTGTGACTTGTGCTGTTCTGATTAGGAGCCAGACACCTCTCCTCGGACAGTACATTTGCTTCAGACATTCAGATACGAGGCGAGTACATTCTCTGATCATTTCATATACTGCTTAGAATTATTTTCCTGCTTTAAATTACTTTACTTGATACTGTCACGTTGGTCACACGGATTGGTACTATATGGATCTTTTCATGAGATGTTATCCCCCTCGGGAGCATCGGATACAGTATGTTTTGTGTGTTTCACGAACCATCACATATCTCTATGCTTCCTCTGATTCACGAACCGCCTGTGACACATGTACTCTCATGTTCACAGAGCCCCCATGAATCACCTTCACGTATCACTCATTTTATGAGCCATGTGAAGTTTCACGAATCTTAACATAACTTGAACATATCTTTGTGTATCGATTGGGGATGGGGGAGTGGAAATAGACATGTGAATATTATCCCAGTAGCTGTAGTCATGAATCACTCTCTTAGCTGTAGTCATGAATCTCCTATGCCATTCACATGTTTATACTTTACTCTGACTCACTAGTCACTATTAGCTCTTTACTTATAGTAGATATTTCCATTACAGTTTCTCTCTCTGTTTACATACTGCATTTCTTCAGTATCTATATCTTACTTTACTGCATGATTATATTTTCTAACCTGCTATGAACTGTTGAGATGTACTGTACTCGCTCCTGTCCTGACTGGACCTGTTAAAAATATTACAGAGGTCGAGGAGGAGGCCTGGGAGGATACCTTCTTCGGATAGCTCTAGCTGAGGACTTCACCCCACTGCCTAGACTAGTTTAGTTAGGCCTTATCTTATTTTCATGTTGTCTTGAGTCTGTTTAGTTAGTCTTTACTTCTGTTCAGAGATGTTGAGTTGTATATTTTCTTTCCTTCTGTAAGCTGAGATATGTACTCTGGATATTTGCTGGGATATTATCTTAGACTTTTCCATCTTTAGTTTTTTCTTGAGTTCTATATCATATTGTGTTCTCTTCCTCCTTAGTTGTGATTGAGTTCATTTACTGCTTATTATTATATTGGTAGATGTATGTTGACCTAGGACAGCGTTCTACCGCCGACACTGCGGCGTAGGCTGGGCGTTGTTACGTTCTCGTACCCTCACAGTGGGTGCGGGTCGTGACAAGACTTGTGGATGCACTCTTCGAGCCAGAAAGGACTTCTGATTTCCAGACTCTCAGACTTTTGGACTTCTCTGACGCCAAGCGCATATCTTGCACCGAATAGCAGATCGAGAACCTGGAGTAGCCACTGAAAATCATCCTAGTCCCTGAGGACCCGACTTCTCCGGAGATTGGTGCCACCAGCCAGAAGATCCAGAATATAGCACTGACAATAGAATGAGACCTGAAGCTGAAGTTTATGAAAGACATGAAGACTTATGACGGAGATAGCAGCTACTATGGATCCATAAAGCATCGCAACACTCAGCCGACTTTTCTTCGGTCACACTACCAGTCGCATCATCGGGAGCAGATCTCAACAGCCAGCACGCCAGAAGACGTATATTCCTATCAAAGGCTCCGCGCTTCAGCCCCAGCGAGAGATCCAGATGACGACCACTTACAATTTCTGCCGTCGCCCAGGACATCACCACAAAGAGTGCCACAAGAGACGAAGGCTATGCCTACATTGCGGATCGCCTGCCCACCAAGTCTAGGACTGTCCGGAGGCCACTGATCACACTGCCCCAAGGACGAGCACGAGGAGCATCAGGACTACAGCAAGTGGACCCACCTCTCCAAGATTCAGTAATCACATGGAGCACTACCGCAAGGACCAGCCTACGATAGGACAGTTGAAGAAATTGAAGTTATTCCAGTTCCGGAGGAATATTGAAGACAGACTGAAGACAGAAGATTTCTTTTGCATGGTTGGAAAATCATGTATCTTGATTCGCAATCCATCCAGCCTTCCCTTAAAATTCCTTAAAGCACCTAGATCAATTCTTGAAACTTCTTGTTTGAAACACTTGTTGATGTCGAAACTTACTTCGAGATATCGTTTCCTATTTCGATAAACTTGTTTCAGATCCCCAAATCGATAATTGTTTGAAATTCATTATTCGATACCGTTATTCATCATTCCTGACCTTGTTTCCTAGTGATGGCTCCTATTTGCAAATTTTGTTCATTTATCAAACTTTGTGTTATTGATATTTAATCGTTTCTCGAGATTTTATTTCGAAATCCTGTTCCTCATTCGAAACTTGTTTAAAGCTTCGTCCTATGCAGACATTGTTGCAAATACCTTTGAGGGCTTGAAGATTTCGTTTCCTATTCTAAACCTTGTTTCCTCATCAAGATTTTCTAGTCGAGATTTTATTTCCTAATCACGACCTTGTTGATATTGGTTTCCTAATTGAGACCTTGTATCCTATGGGATGTTGTTTTCCCTTCGAAACTTTGTCTGAGGTTTCGTTGTTAATTGAGATGTTGTTTCCAGTACGGAATTTTATTTCTTATTTTAAAACTTGTCTCTTCAGTTCATCCTTCGAGACTCTGTTATCCTTTCGAGATAATGTCCCATATATGGAATCTTGTTACCATTCCAGATATCAGTTGATATTCCGTCATAATTTAAAACTTCGTCCTGTCTGAAATTTTAAATCTCCCTGGCTGCCCTTTTGTACTCACTGATTGGATCCCTTGTCATTTTTAGTACCTAATAAATCCTTGTATTCTAACAGTCAGGTAACTTTACCATTCCCGTGACTTGGACTATTGAAACTCATTTTGAATTCCTTGAAACTCTTTTTGAAATCCCTAGGGATAAAGTCGAGAGGCTATTCGATGATCTACTATGGCATGACAGTTGCATGCTGCAGCCATTAGCTGGATTATGGAGACTGAGGGCTCACTGCAGCCAGTAGCGCACTGGCGAGGCAGGAACTCTAAGTTGAAGTGATTTCAGACAATCATAGGTTTTTGAGTACTGTCGAGACTTGTCATATTCTTCATACCTTGATCTCTTGGGTTGCTTCGTCAATGATTGTTGGAAAATGGATAAGGTTGACAGATTATTCGGTGACATATTATTATTTGAGTCACGGAGCCAAAAGTCCACTGCAGTCAGATATATACTGGCGAGGTAGGAATTCTAGGCAAAGTGATTTTAAATAGTTATATGTTCCCGAACACCATGGAAACTATATCCCATTTTATATGATTACTGGTTTTCGAGAATCACAAATCCTTGCATGTTCACCCTGATTTGATACTGTATCTCCTGAGTATTTTGTACGTTCCTCAAATCAACCCTTGCTAAATTTTCCTTCTGGCACTTTATCGTTAGATCATTGAAATTCCTCAAAATTGTATATTATCAGATGGTGATTCCGTACTTCGTTGTGTCTTGTCTAAACTTCAATCTTAAATCATGTCTATTTGACCATGTTTTTCCTATCTTGTCCTGGTCCACTTGTGTTAACTATCAATTCTGATCGTACTTAATAGTTTGTGTCTTCATGATTTTGCTCCTCTAAGTTGTAATCAAAACTTCATTCCATTCGTGCCTATTTAATTCTTGATCATTGTTAGATCGTAATATTTCAATTTCTTGTGTGTAATTATCGTACATGGTCTCAAGGCTCAGAGAGCGTCTCAGAGTTGCACAGGATCGGCAGAAGCACTGGACGGACAGCAGCAGACGGCCACGGGAGTTCGCGGTTGGAGATAGAGTGTTCCTGAAGATCTCGCCGACTAGGGGCGTCATTCACTTTAGCAGAGGCGGGAAGCTCAGACCGAGATTTATTAGGCCTTCGACGTGACAAGCACAGATTGGTGAGGTAGCTTATTGACTAGCACTTCCAGCTAGCTTGAAGGGAGTGCACGACGTCTTCCACGTATCTCAGTTTCGATGCTACATTCCAAACCCGAGCCATGTGGTAGACTATTCTGAGCTAGAGGTGGGCCCGAGATTGACCTACAAGGAGCATCCAGTGGAGATCCTCGATCGGAGGGAGAAGCGCTTGCGGAACCAGGCTATTTCTCTCGTCCGCGTCATGTGGAGACACCACTCTCCGGGAGAGTCCACATGGGAGTGCGAGGATAAGATGCAGAAGCGCTATCCCACTCTGTTTGATTGATTTGATTGTACTCTATTTTTTTATGGAATTATATTTTCAATAAATGACTGGTGTTTGGACCTTTGTGATTTGCTGAGATTTATTTTTGGTCCTTTGAATTTCGAGGACGAAATTTTTTTAATGGAGGAAGATTTGTAACTCCACTTCCCGGTTTAAAAAAAATAATAAATAAATAAATAATTTGATTTCTAAGAGTTATAATTGTTACTATTAGTTTTAAATAATAATTTTTATGATTTGTTTTGGCTGGAATTAAATAGAATTTTTTAAATTTAAAAGTTTGTTGTAACAAACTTAGTGGTCCCCACCAAGTTTCATTTCTCTAACTAATTTTCTACTTAAATTCTAATTAGTGAAAAGGGGAAGGGGAAATTGTAAATTTTAAATTAGTGGAGGGGTCGACTTATAATTAGTGAAAAGGGGGAGTACCTTTTTGCATAATTGCCATTTGGTGGAGGGGGTTATTTGTTAATTTGTCGCGATTATTTTAGCCATTCTGGAGAGAGAGAGAGAGAGAGAGTGAGTGCACTCCTCTCATTCTCTATTTTTTTCCAATTCTTCTTCCGAAGCTCTGTTCCCATTTTCCTGAGCCCTAACCCTATTCTCCGACACCGACGGAAGGTCAGCGACCGAGCCATCTTCGGCTCATCCAGCGGCCGAGATCTCGACAACGACGGCAAGGACGAACGACGAGCATACAACGGCGACCGAGCCATCTCCGACCAAGACCGAGCGGCGCAACCAATTTTCTACAGCAGCACCTCGTCTTCCAGTTCCCAGCGACGACTACGGCGATTTCCTCCGACGCTTAGGCTCTCCGACCAGATCTCGACGAGAGCGTCCAGCGTCGGCACCCATTGTTGGTGGAAACTTGCTCTTCTCGGACGATCTCTCAAATTGTCTCGTGTCCGTGTCCTCTCCGATCGAGGAGCCTATTCTCGGTAAGTCGATCTACGTTCTCGTATGGAATGATCGTGTGGATTGTTCACTCTATTGATTCTTCCAATTTTCCTTGTGTTGAATTCCTCAGTAGGAATCTCGCCAAGTTGGAGCGATCGATCAGATCTCACTGTTCGACATTGATCGATTGGGCTGATTCTCTCCTTGAAGACCCAGCTACGCTCAGTCACTGTCGAGGATCAACCACGGCAGGTAATTCCTTCATCTTCTGATCCAAATTTCTTGTACAGGCATGTCTAGCCGTTTGATTCTTAATTCCAATTGTGTTCACTTATTTCATGTGTCGGGTTCGTGTTGGAAGAACGTTGTGTCTGTACCAATTGAGGTCGGGATGCAGGGTACGTTTGATTGTGCTCGACTTTCCGTTGTGTCCAAGATTGGTGTTCATGTCCAGATTTGACTGTGTCCAACTCTGTTTGTACCAGCGTGGGTGCGTCTAGACGTGGGTGTGTGTCTGGATGGGAATCGACAGGGCTTGTTTATTAAGCTGTTAATTGTTGTAATTCTTGTTGAATAAATTATTATTTTGGTTGAATTAGATTAATAGTAACTTATTGTTGATATGGTGGATGCATATTAGTTCTCGTTTAACTCTTATTGTAAATATTTTTGTAATAAAGTCTGGATGGTTCTCTTTTCTCTTTAAACTAAATGGAAGGATTAACAGTGAGTTGTATATGGGTTTTGTTTGGAAACTCCTATGGTATGGGTGTGTTGTTGATACTATATGCACAGTACCTGCTGGGTTGGGAAGTGTTGCTTGTACATTTCCATTTGGATTGTACAATATTGAATACAGGACCTGCCATCCTTGAGTGGGTTTGGAAGTATAGTTGGTTGATAGAATATTTTTGAGCTCTAATCATTTGCTTCAATCTTCTATGATCCAATTTTATTTTTAAAGAATGCCCCTGGTTGACTGATAGTTCATTTTCTGTTAATTTGGGGGAATGAATGGCTCTGTTAAATGGTTCTTTCCTGAACAGCACATATCTGCCATTTTTATGAACTATGTGTGTTCTATAGAACTTCTGAGTGTGTGTTTGAGTAACTTTGGTAAAGGTTCTGCCAGCTCAAGACTTTTTTCTGTGAAATCCGAATTTAAGTTATATTACATATTACTATGGATTAGTAGGCTGGGTTACATGTTGTGATGAATTCTTCTTCTTACACCAGAGCATACTTCTGTGTGTTTTGATTACAACTTGATCGTTGAAGAACAATATAGCTAGAGAGTGACTTCGTAAGTTGGGTTCACTAGTTGAGAATCTTTTGTGTGTGGTCTGGTTCTTGACTTGTGTGCAGACAGTTACTACCAGAAAAGAAATGATGAGTATTGGACTGTGCAAGTTTGTAAATTAGTATTTTTCTTATTATCCTTGCCTACAGTTTTGATTCAATAATCTTGAGACTAATGTGTTTCCTCATAGACTGTTTGGTTCTCAAGATTACTTAAATCTGAACTTTAAAAGGGTTGTGATTCCTGACTTCCTACACTAAATATTCTAGTGTATGTCATGTTATAAATATAGTTTATAACAACCTATAGGACAGTCATGGTTAGGGAGTATTGAGTAGTTTGAGTTTTGGACTTTAATTTAAGTGTAATAGTTAATGAGTTCAGTTTTAGTCTATTGATAGTTAGTTAGCTAAAATCTTTTAGACAATAACCAACTTGTATACGTTATTAAATTCAGGTGGACATAGAGACTACTATCTCCATATTTCCGATCTTCCCGGAGCATAGGCAAGTACATTCTATGGTCTTATGTATTTCATTATATACTGTGCTTTCTTGATTGACACACTACAACACGACATGTATTTTATGGTGCTCATGTTCCTTGTTCTTATTACTTGTACCTGGGGGTGGAGAAATATACTATTTATGTGACCAAACCCAAGAAACAACTCAGGTGTGTTTAGCTTAGACCCCGTATCGTGCACGCGGGTCCTAAGCCGTACCATTCATGTGCTTTCATGTGCTTACCCCTAGCCGGTCACATACTTAGTTATATTTCAAATATAGTACACACATGCAGGAGATATACCTTGTACTTATTTCCTGTGATTCCATGATACCATGTTCTTTCATGTACTTACATATTATGTACTTTCATGTTCTTACATACCATGTTCTTTTATGTACTTTACACACCATATTCTTTCATGTACTTATTCACCATGTTCTTTCCTGTACTTTTCATGTTCCCTTGTACTTTCATATCATGATGTCTTGTTCATTACCTAGAACTGTACTTTGCTCCGCTCCTGACTGGATAAGTTACAGGTATACTTGCAGGACATCATTCTATCTTATGGGCCAGAGTCCGGGATCTTAGCTGAGCAGGATGGTCATGATTTAGTTTGAGGTTTCAGGTTTAGACTGTTAGCCTTACTTCTAGATATTGTCTTTAGAATTCATAGTACATTTCATTCTTGATGACTCGTATATTTACATACATAGAATTGTGGATTATGGTAATCATTCTGGGATACGTTCTTAGATGCTGTGATGATATATTTTCATATTTATCTGGTAGATTTCCCTAGTTTGGTACAGCTTACTCTGTTGTGTCTAACGACAAAGGCTGGGCGTGTCCGACTCGTGTCCGATTATTCGAGAGCGGGTCGTGACAACAAGCTTCAAAGTCTATAACTCTTGAAACTTATTACCAAAACCTGCATACCCGTGGTCTTATTCTACTATCTTTCTATCTTTAGCTATCTAACATTATTGAAAATATTGATCCCAATGTCCTTACTATAAATAAGATAGGTAACAATCTCTGCTTCCCCCGGATATAGCCATCAACTACATATTTATATATAGTCATCCACAAGATGTATATCAACTATTTAATATATAACACTATCCATAAATATTTATAGCTTCCAAGATATGTAACTATCAAAAGTTGAACTAGGAAAGAGATTGGTCCTAATAAGTTCTAAGAAAATCAAGTAGAATTTTATAGGAAATCTATTCTTTCTGGCTGTGATAAGAGATTTCTAAAAATGAAAACAACCGCTAGAATTACAAATCCTCTAATCGGACAAAAGTCAGAATAATTTAATGGTGCTAAAAAGACAACCATGGTATGGATATAGTCTTAATAATATTCGAAAATCAAATATATCCGAAGTCACTTTACCTCAAATTCATGCCGAGCCAGAGTGCACCTGACTGTAGTAAATTTTTGGCTCCATAACTTGACTAATGATAGGTTACCGAGTAGTCTATCAACTTTATCCACTTTCTGGTTGAACAACATAGGAGACAAACATAATGCATTTAGGACATAGTCTCAATAATATTCGAAAATCTTTGAACACCTGAAATCACTTCAACTTAAAGTCGATGTCTCGCAAGTGCGCAACGTGGCTGCAGTAAACTCGCAGTTTCTATAATTCAAATAAATGGCTGCAACGCATATGTGCGAAGCCATATTAGGTCACTGAATATTTTTTTAACTTTGTCCATAAGAATTTCAAAGGGATTGCTCAACAATTCAAAAGTTTTCCAATGACCAAAGAAAATTCAATAATATAAGGGAATCAATTCTCTGACCGTTCCTGCTTCATGATTCTCAAGCATTGAGTTTAGAAACTTTCTAGGCCTTGAATTGATCAAGAAGTTGCATAGAGAGAGTAAGGTTTCAAGTTGAATGGAGGAAATCAACAAATGAAAATATTCTCGGTCCTCGGAATAACTTAGAAAATATCAATCAATATTGGAATTATGTTTGGAAAATAATTCCTTTGGAAGATTCGTGAGCAAGCTAAGTTAAACAAGTTCTTTTGGTAACAATTAACCTTACGGCTTTATGTTTCCAAAGAATTTGGTTTAGAATTGGTCCCAAGAAAGTCAATTAGAAATAAGGTCAAGTCAAATGGTTGGATACACTAGTCGTAGAAATATTTTGGGTAGATAAGAGTTTATTAGGTTTGCTAAAGAAAAATATGAAACTCCAAATAGTGAAGGGATCCAGATTCTAATTAAAAATAGAGAAGCAAGATTTAGAGAGATTGGAAATAGTCGCCAAAGAAGGAGACTGAAAAAAATCTAAATTAAACCAAAGATAGAGAAAGAGTATAGATCCTAATGGATGCTAGAACACTGCTAGAATGAGTCATATTAGCGACGTCCAAAAATGTCGCTAATAAGTAAAAAATATGTCGCTAAATTAATTTAGCGACGTAATTAGCGACGGAATAAGCAGGTCGCCAAAAAGCTAGTCGCAGATCTAAAGTTCGTCGCCAATCGTCGTTGTTGCGACGAATAGTCTACGACGCTAAAACGTCGCAAACTTAGCGACGTTCGGTGACATTTATAGTACGTCGCCAATTTAGCGACGTCTATTCGTCGCATGTTGTGACATGGCAAGGTTTGCCATGTCAGCATGCTGAGCAACGTTTAGCGATGGCCCGTCGCAGTTAGCGATGTTCAGATACATATTTGCGACGTACTTCCGCGTCGCAAATCCGTCGTAATCCGTCGCTAACATGCTAAAAAAATTAAAAAAATAAAATACAGTTTTCAAATCCTGCACACTACACTTTATATACAGTTTAAACACAAATCCTGCACTTTATATACTGTTTAAACACTAATCCTGTACACTACACTTTATATTCAAATCCTGCACACTGCACACTACATTTTATATTCAAATCCTGCACACTGCACTTTACACTTTACACTGCACTTTATATCATCACAAACATCATCAGAGACACACATCATAGGGCCAATACATACAACTCATAACAAACATCATCACAGACACACATCCCGCGTCACAAACATAAATATATTTAAATCCTGCATACTGCACTTTACAGACACACATCATCACAAACATCCAATATAGTCAAATAAAAATGGAAGATGATAAAAAGTCTCCCACCAAGTGTATAAACAAAAGTGTACCAATAAACAATTTGCCCATAGGGCCAATACATACAACTCATAAAAAAAATCAATGAAATCACTGAGGACACCTGCTGCGCATCTGAGAGTCGAACGTCGCTATTAATAATATGTCATGTTCTTTTATCTGTTCAGCGATATTTAATAATATGTCGCTGAACGTCGCTATTCAGCGACATAATTTATCTCATGTCGCTGAACGTCGTTATTCAGCGACGTTTTGCGATGTCTATAGAAAGGAGTCGCTATATTCGATATTTAGCGACATTATTTTATTCCGTCGCTAAATTACGTCGCTAATAGTGCATATTTTAGTAGTGGAATCTGATAAGGATATGGTGGAAACCCCCGAAAGCCATGAGACGCTAAAAGATACACAAAATCTAGAAAATAATGTAGGCAATAAAATATACATCATACAATCGGCCTAATCTAGATAGGGCTTAGGTACAAACATAAACAAGGTAACCTACGAAAGTATAAGCAAGCAAAAATAGATATTATAAATAGATAAAATTCGGTCCTATGTTGTGGAAATAATCTAAATGTTCTAATTGTTTCTAGAGTCTGTTTTCCTAAAGTCAATTCTAGACCTAGGTCAGATCGCAGGACTACATGTTGGTCTAGACTAAGTTGACTAGACCAATTTACAGAACTAGACCTGCATGGGCCACCACTAAAAACATGTCACAACCCGATCGTAATATACTGGGTCCAGTCGGATCATGTCCAGCCTGCACCATTGTGAGACAGCGGTAGTAAGCTATATCTAGCAGTAAACACAAACAGACAAAACTAAAGCGAAAAAAAAATATTTTATTAACCTAGAAACTGGTCTGAATGAAGATACAAACAAAATAAGCATTCATTTTATACATGGTCTTTATTACAACAAAGGGAAATAACTAAATCAAGGTACAACTAAAACTCTGGGCTCCCTAGTCGGGTTCAGCTACCTCGTCAGGGTTCAGACCAGATCCGTAGAAAGAGATAAAGGTGTGATCCTCGTCGTCGCAGTCACCTAAAAATGTTGGTCTCCAGTCAGGAGGGAGCAAGAACATATTTCCACATCTAACATTCTAAAATAATAATAAATGAATTGCAAGACAGTTTAAAAGCATTATATATTTTGCTAAATAATAGTAAAAATACAGCAGACAATATCCTCAGGAACTACAATGATGCAATTCTACAATAGTGTTCTGAGTATATAACAGAATCTGTGACCGGCTGGATAGAGACAATATGTATACTAGCATTCTGGCCAAAACGATAGTATACGGTACGGCTCAACCCCATATGCGGTAGGGGTTAGTGCGAGAGAGGCAATCAGTAAACAATGACTTTGGTCACAGATGTTATACTACTCCCACAATCAATCCCCAAGTCAATGAGTCAATGAGACAATAAGACAGTGAGACAATCAATCAATCCATCCATCGATGTGGAGTCTGAGAGGGATCCACTGTGAATCAGTATCACTACAATACATAATTCTACTGATGCAGTATATTTAATTATTAAATAAAATACAGTCATGAAAGATATGAAATTTGTCTTGGATGTTCCTCGGTGTGGAAGGCAACAACTAGAAGGGTAACGACTAGGGTTCAGGAATCCGAACATACATTAACAATAATTTGTCCTTAGAACTTAAACCAAGATTGGCTAACAAACCACTAACGTAAAACTACGCTAATTATAGACATTTGTCGTTCTTATTAGATAAACTAATAATTTAAATATGTAATATTTGGTAAAAAAAATATTTTATTAGTATTTTGTAAATAGGACGGGAAAATAATATATTTTGGAATATTATCACAAATAATAACGATTTTTATCGAACATTATTTTAATAGAAAAATATCGCGTAAACTCGGAATTATTTGAAATCTAGTTTAATATTTTTCTAAATAAACACTTACGAAATATTTTACTAATACTATTTATTTAGTAAAGAAAAATTATTCTTAATAATAAATATACGTAAAACCTTATTTTAGTAAAATTATGATTTTATTAGAAAATACGTTATCATTTCTAGTTTTTATTCCCATAAACTTTATTAGCAGAAAAATAGCTAAATTACGAAAATAAATATTTCTTTTACCTAAAAACATGAATATACGGTTTTTGGCCTATAAATATCATTTCCTATATTAAAATATACTTTTGCTATATAATTAATTATTTGATACTAATTTATCATTTTATAGTAATAATAAAATTATGGCAAAAATACTATAATTGTTGAAATTAACGTTAATACGACATTATTCATAAAATAACGGTTAATAATACTAAAATACGCATTTTTACTTAAAACGAAATTATATAAGATTTTTGCCTATAATATAAAAATACATTTTTGCTAAATAATTACTATTTTGCAGCTAAATTATAAATTAATGAATAATAATGAAACTTTGGTTAAAGTAATCATAATACGGCATAATTATAATTTTACGTAGTCGAAAACTAACCATTAATCTATCCACTAATGCTAACACCTAACTAATACTAACAATTATTACCGAACTAATTAGAAAATTAATTTAAACTAATTAAACTAGCTATTCCAGGAACAGAAATGATTATGTGAAACCAATAGAGGGTTGCGGGATTTACCGAAGGCTGTGACGGAGCACCGAAGGAATGCCTCGGACTCGGAACGCACGCGGGCACGACACGGACACAAGCACGTGGACGGCACGGAGCGGGTCGGCGCACGTACGAGGAAACATGCTGAACACGCGTGCGAGGGCCGGGGAGGTGGCCGGCGGGGCTGGCGGCGCCGGGAACGGCTGTCGGGTCGCTGTCAACGTGGGGACAGCACTGCTGGGGGCCGCGCGGGTGCTGAGGTGGGGCAGCAGTGGCCGGGGGGGGGGGGGCGCGGGTGCTGCGGGAAGCAGCGGCTGCTGGGTCGTCGGTCTGCGGTAGGGGATCGACATGGAAAGGGGGCGAGTGCGGTGTCAATGCGACCGGGGCGTCGCGAGGAGTGTAGGGATGGCTTCGGTTTCGGGAACGGAGGAGGGGGAAGGAGTTAAGGGAAGTTTGGGAAGGTGGAGGAGTTTGGATGGTTCTATGAAGAAGGAGGGTTTCTGAATGTTAAACTCCACGAGAGTTTTCAGATCTGGTTGGGGGGGGTTCACGCGCGGGACCGGGGGGAGAGGGGAACGTGGGTTGAATGTGTTTGGGTATGGGCTTAAGTTATCTACAAAACAATGGGCTCACAAATACTACTAATAACATGAATAATAATAATATAAAAATCATGGACTTCACAGATTAGGATTTGGGTTTGGGTTTGTGAGTGAGAATACGAGGGTATTTTTGTCAAAAATTATCGGTCAAAGGGTTTGACCATCAGTTATGGACGGTTTTCGTCAAAAGTGGAAAGATTCGTACATTATGGTAAAGCAGTGGGGTGCACTTTGAATATGGGTAAAAAAAAAGTGGGGTGCGACTCAAAATTTCTCTATTTTTATTAATCTTCTTCTCACTCAAAACCTCCTATTCAAGCAAGAGTTATTAAACACTCCTCACTTAACTCTCCCTCCAATCCAAATAAGATTCTATGTATTGACTCCACTCCCCTCACTTAACTCCCCCTCATTAACCCCACTTAACTTTACTTTTTTTTCCCTCAATCCAAGCATACCCTAAGTGACCTGTAATTTTTGCTACAAACTTTTTTTGTTTAGTAGAAAAATATTGGGCAAGTTCATCTCTAGGATGCGGTTTGTAATTAGACTGACAATGTAGGTGAGGTGTGTATCTCTTCTTAAAAGTGAATATGCCATGGCCGTTGTGAAGACAATTCCAACCCCATGGCTTACATAGCAGAGTAATGTCTCGAATCAAAACTTCTACAAGCAGCTCACTTCTAAAATCTGCGACACATTAGCGACGTACAAAGTCCCGCTGAGTAAGAACTCTCACATAAGTGACAGATTAGCGACGATGATCAGCAACAGTTATATTACTGAGCAGCGACATCATATCAAGCGACTAAGTCGTCGCTAATAAAGTATCAGATGTTAGTTCAGTATCGGAAAGTTAACTATTGTCATTCTTACGTCGCTGAGTAGACACAGAATGTGACGCAAATCCATCATTGATACTTTCCAATTGGAATGACATTCGCTCATCTGTCGATGATACGTCAACATTGTTGTTCGTCGCTAAGGTGTCAAATAGGAACTTCGTCATATCGTCAGCAAGCCGTCGAATGCTCGACTGATCGACGACAAAAAATACTAGCGACGAGATGTTTACCAACGACCTAAATCAGCCCTGTATCCGTCACCCTCCTTCACTGTTCTATATTAGCGACATTTCGACGACGGATATAGCGGTCGCTAAATGTCTATATTTTTGTAGTGTTATACTAGTTAATAATAAGGGTTAAGGCCCCTTACAACATTCACATTTTTTGCCAAAAAAAAAAAATTATAGTTTAAAATTTTATTCTAATTTTTATTTTGGTACAGTTTGTATCCAAATTGAATGACGGCATTAACGGACTGCCAATTTACCACCAACAAGACTTATTTTAATTATTTACGCATGAAAAAAAAAATAATATACAAATGTAGAGCAGAATGGGAACATAGTGAAACATGTAAGAGAAAATTTAAAGAATGGTAAAATAGGAAATGCTTTGAACATATATATATATATTTTTGGAAACAGGTAAATTTTTTCTGGAATCGCTCCCACTGGGATTCGAACTCCTGACCACTCGGACCGCATGCATCTCTCTTAACCACTAGGCTAGAGGTCATTTGCATATATATATATATATATATATATATATATATATATATATATATATATATATATATATATATATATATGTTCAAAGCATATATATATATATATATATATATATATATATATATATATATATATATATATATATATGTTCAAAGCATTTCCTATTTTACCATTCTTTATATTTTTCTTACATGTTTCACTATGTTCCCATTCTGCTCTACATTTGTATATTGTTTTTTTTCATACGCGCGTGTGTGTGTCTATATATATATATATATATATATATATATATATATATATATACTAAGATGGTAAGACCGTTGCAACCTTTAATAGTCATATGCGAGAGTATTTTAGATATTTCAAGTTTTTTTTTTTTCACTCAAAATTTGATTCTAACGTTCAAATTGAAATTGCAAAGATTATTGGACGGAGGGAATAATTTGATCAAAGTACCAAAATACAAGGGTTTAATCGATCAAAAAATTTGTTGATTATTTTTTAACAAAAGGTGTAAATCTTGAGAAAAGAAATTGCAGTTTACCCTTATAATAAAAAAAAACAGACGACGCTACCTTACGGAAGGAAGCCATTAAGGGCTAATATTGATAATAATTAATAAGTGTTGCTCATTTTTTGAGTTCATATCTTGATAATTGGAAATGGAATGTTGTGGTATTTAACATCTACTCGAGAAGATGCCAGAAAATACCCCAAGAATATTGGGTTCAGTAACATGAAGCATAACCACTGGAACCTTGCGTGTAGATCTGACTTGGTAGCACAATAGCATAACCATGTTCCTCTCGAGGCAATTTTGAAAGAAATACAAGCAGGCTCCCGGACTTTTACTCGAGAATCTCCACCAGCCAAAGCATTCATCTACTATAAATCACATATATCAATTCTAAGCATTTGCAGATGAAGAGAATTCAGAAATATTGCCCCCTAACTGCAGTAACTGGCACCAGGATTGATTTACTCAAACATATAGAACGAAGTTGTTATTACACAACACGATGGCG
This sequence comes from Iris pallida, assembly GCA_029216955.1. NCBI lineage: Eukaryota > Viridiplantae > Streptophyta > Magnoliopsida > Asparagales > Iridaceae > Iris > Iris pallida. The sequence goes on along the minus strand of JANAVB010042020.1, from coordinate 25,699,363 downwards.
GCTTACAATATCGTACATTTGGTTCGACAGACCTTACAAAATCTTGATAACCTCGTGAGACTTGACCTACATCACTCTCCCATCCCCATCACTCCTGTGAAAAACCCAAAACAACTGCAAGTTTCTAAAAGAAATAGATGCAACAACTTCTATTAGAAGTATTTCTATTGCACCTAGAAGAGGCTCCTATGCTCAACAAAGTCTTGGCGTCCTGTGTGCTTCTGCATCTAAGACTGCTTCTCGGGGTTTTCTGGGTCTTCCTTGTCAGGATCCTCCTCCTCTTCTTCCTCTTTTTTCTCTTCCTCCTCTTCCTCATCTTCTTCAGGAGGGTCTGCTGGCAATGGAGGGGGCAACGGCGTTTTCATTGGGCTGAACTGTGGGAAGATGTCAGGTCTCCGTCCAGGCTTAGGTCTGTCCCACTCCTGCAATAGATAAAAGAGCAATTATTTGTCAGAACTGTACTGCAAACAGAGTAGAAGCCAGGAAAGTGATAAAGACATCAGTAGGCAAGGAAAGCTCACATTGTTACATCATTATGGAACCATCCACTTTATATAAACTAACAAGAAGCAACTAGAGAATTCACGAAGCAATTGTCTCTCAAATCTATCCATCAGTCCCAAGAGAGCCTTAGTCAATCCAATATAAAACGAGTCCAAAACATGAACCAGGTAATACATGGCCTCGCCTTTCTTTTAGTTTTATGATGCTTGGCGTCAGTGTTTGGACACTGATACTGTGAGTTGTAGCCAATGTTACACAACTACGGACACGGATACGGATAAGGGTAAGATACGGGCATTTTCAAATATATACAATGTAATCACCTATGTTGCACGAATACGGGCATGAATACGGACACGATACCAGCACCATTTTCCCATGTCCGTGCAACATAGGTTGTAGGATTCTCTCTACCAAAGTAAAGGTCTCTACTACGTGACTCCAGATACAGTTTCCATATTTCATACACGAGTACAATCAGGAAAGTATAGCTAACAAATGAAGAACCCTCTTGTGAAAAGTCTTAGCACAACAAATTCGCATGACTCTAGTTATAGTAGGATTATCTCTAATTGCCATACAAATTTGAAATATCTGTTAGTCCGTCACCTTTTTCTCCCTTTAGTTTCACAACAGAATATTACAAACTTTAAGTTGGTGAAGGAATGACAAATCATTACAAGAACAGATTCTTCATGATTTGAGTTTACGTTTCAATGACTTGGTAATTCTTCTCTAAAATATCTGGATTCTTCACAGAGACGAATGGAGAAGAAGCTTAGGATGGTACTAGTATTAATGTACAATTTTGTAAGTTGTGTCTTTGGCTTTCGCAAGTGATAAGAGTATATTATGAATCTTAAATTGGTGAATAAGATATATTTAGTAAGGAATTACTTAAAACATTGGAACTATAATCATATTCTTTCAAAAATTTTGTTTATTATTTGAAGATTCATCAAAGAGAGAGATACCAGAAAAACCCCCCTAGTCCCAACATTGGAAAATGAATATCTATGGTGCACTAATCATTACATATGAGCCATAATTTCCCAGTTCCCCTATAAGCCCTCTTTGTTCAGATAATTATATTAGACTACAAGTTATTTACGATAATTAACTATTAGATGTTATAAAAACAAAAGACCAATGTTATATCACAGCTAAGTGACGAAAGCACAATAATATAACTATAAGGGAGTCAGAGGTTTCTTGGAACTAATTACCTAAAAACAACTTAAGAAGTATATGTCCCTGACGCCCCAAATTCAGTGAGTAGTTGTAATAATCATGTTAACTGCAATTGGAGATGTGAAGGAGCCGAGCTTTGGCAGAGCATCCCATGCTTGGGTCATGTTCCTCAAGGCAATGGTTGGGCTCTGGCTCGTGCTCAAGCTTGGACAAGCCTAAGATTTAAACTCAAGCTTGGCTTGCAGTAATATTACGAGCTTCAGCTTTGCTCACAAGACACTTGTTTAAACTAGAGAGCAGGACAAGCTTGAATTTGAGCACATGCTGGAACCCAAATTAAGCTTGTTTTATGAGCTCATGAGGTTCATTCAGGACAAGCTTGTTTTATGAGCGCAGGAGGTCACATTCCAAGTCTATAAATATTCAAAAAGAGTAAAGCAAATCCAATATAACAATATCCTCGCGAGCATAAAAATCAAATGCTCCTAAGGTCAGGCTTAGGATCATTTACTGGACGAGCAATTCTTAGGTTCAATCTCGAGGTTCGTGAGCTTCTCAGTGAACCGAGTCTGAGACAGCTTGGGAATAGCTTAGCTGCTTTAGCTCATTACAACCTTTGCTGCAGTGGCACCATGATAAAGTAACTTATTCAGCTAGGTCAAGTTAACCCAAATACAACTTATTGCATTATGGAAATGATAACGCTATAGAAACTCAATAAATTCTCTTCTTCATGTATGTATAATGATCTTAAAACAAATTACAAACTTAAATCCTACAATAGATAGAACTAGTGAGACGAATATGGGAAACATATCAACTTGATGAACACACGAATTAGCAACAGCTGTAGAAGTACTAATCTGAAAGCCAACAGTTGAACTTGACAATATAGTCATTAACAACTGGATGAAAAAATTGGTAGACAATTAGGGCAAGCAATTAACTCTTTTCAGTAAGTACTTAATTTTCTTCCTATTTCTCGACAAGTGATGGGCAATGCTAAACAATACCAAAGTTGTGGACAAAGATTCTCATCCGGTTCTTGGTTCTAGATTCTACAATGAAGCAACCCCAAGCATGAAAACTTTGCGTCTTTTTACTGTCAAAAAGTTTCATTTTATTTACAAACTTAGTAAAAATATGTTCTTTATCCTTTTTCATTATGCTTAAAATTGGGAAAGCAAGTAAAACTTCCAAGGTAGTCAAAGGAGCAAGACGCACTCGAGACACAAAGGGTTCATACAGCTCGAGCCATAAGGCGTACTTAAGCACACGCTCGAGCGAAGCAAGATGCAAAAATAAAAAATAATAATATACATAAGTAAATAAATAAATTAGTAATGTAAGAAATAAACCAAATAACATACTAAAACCAATAAAAACATGTTAAAACATAACCAAGTGAACTAGGAGAGTAGCAATAGCAGTCAACAGAACTAACAAGAATGTGTTCTCTAACAAGAAGTAACAAAATGAATGGAACAAAAATTGTAATAAAAATAGAACCAATAGAACAATCATTCATCTTCATTAAACTCCATCAAATCATCATCACTATTATCACCACCAATACTCTCATTAATATCATTTTCAGCTAAGTAAGGCCATAGAGCCAAAATAATGAGCAAATGCACAAGGCGCACATTTAGGGTCCGTTTGGATAGACTTTCTGAAATTTTATTCTGAAAACAGTTTTTAGAGAAAATGTTATAAAGTTGTTTTCTGAATATACATTTTTTTAGTTTGCGTTTGGTTACATTTCATCTGAAAAATGGTTTTCATAAACAAAAGTTAAAAATTCTCTTTGGTAAAAAAAATTCTGAAATTTTTTTTGTAATAAATTTTATAAGATAATTTTGAATGTTATGTCCATAAGTTTCGTGTCCAAACTCGGAAACCTGCATTTCGAGAGTTGTCGATGGAATCGTTGACGTCCAGATCTGGTGTCGGAACGACAGAAGTCGAGGTGGTGGTCACCAAAGTAAGAGATCAAGGACCGACCGGAGAAGCAGGAGACCAATGACCGGCTCATGGAGAAGAAGATGGAGTAGATGGAAAAAAGCAAAAGTGGGAAAAAGAAGCATAATAAGATGGAGAAGAAGCAGCACAAGTGGTTTTCTTCCTCTTAGAAAAGTGTAAGCTATGCAGTTAAAAACGGTTTTGTCATGATATCGGTCCAGTAGAGTTATTGATATATCACTGGTATATTGAATTTATAACGATAAATATCGGTTTGTATTTTTAACACAATTTTTATATATGAACAACATACTTAATAGTTATCTATTATAAAATATGCAAGAAGAGTTTCTTAAAGCATTAAAACTAAAAGGTCCATACCCAAACCAACATTACAATATAAAAAGTATCACTTCAAAACGGTTCAACTAATATGAAAATAAAAAAGATTCAAATTCAACTTTCAAGTTTCAACATCTAATAATCTTCATTAGCCTCAACTTCAACTTCATTTTCTTCGTTTTCACTATCACCATCTTCTCCACCTTCTTCCCTAGTTTGTTCATCTTCATCTTCTTCATTCTCCATATATTCATCGTCGTGAACAAGTGAGGAGAGTGAATCTATAACACCTCGTGACCTTGTACTTCTCTCTCTCCGACTTTTGGTTTTAACAAAACCTAACCGTTATATATCATTTTTTTTCAAACCGATATATACTGATATATCGGTCATATCGGCCGATAATAGCAGTACCGATATTTTACCCCTTTTTTCCCAAAAAAATGGGTGCCGGACCGATACCGTTATATATCGGTTATATAACCGATATATAACGGTTTTTAACTGCTTAGAATGTAAGTGTGCATGGAGAGAGAGGAGAAACGAGTGAAAAAAATTCACTCAGAAAAGTGGTTTGGCTCCACTCGGAAACCTGCGTTTAAAGGCATGGTTTGTAAAAAAAAAAAATTATGAAAGCAGTTTGAGAGTAGGGGCTGCCAGGCACATTTTTTTGTGTGACTTGACGTTTAAACTCAAAAAGCTTCTTTCAAAAATGTAACCAAAGCCTTGAGAAAGACGCCTCATCTTTTGAGGTGCGAGGCGCAGCTGGCACGCCTTGTTGCAAGGTGTACCTTGTGCACACCTTTGACTACTATGGAAACTTCCAAGCTTGCACCTTACAAAATCCACTAAACATCAACTCTACTTGATAACATGAGAACCATCTTCTGTTAAAATTCTGGCTCAAACAGATCTATAACATACTTAAACTACACACCAATGTGAAAAGGAAATTATCATGACTTACACTCATGACAGCGTGGAAGACAGAAAAGAAAACAGTAGTTCATCTTTGGAAGAAGGTCCAAAATTTGGAGGCTGCTGAATAAGCTTACTTCTTTGATGAGGCAAGCATATCGTAGATGCATGAAACATATGCATCAAGCTCCCAAGACATACCAAAATTGCCCGCATGCCAAAGTAAAACCAGGTTTGTCAAAAAGTACAACATCAAGTCGAAGTAAATTAATCTTAGGTCCGTAACTGCCTACAACTGCGAAGTTGTTTCCTGACAAAACAAACTATGTGCCGAGTATTCCTGCCTCCTGGAGCTACTTCACGAGATATGTTCCTTTACATGCACCTGGGACACATATCAAAGTTTTCTAGAGGTACATTCAAAGAACTAAAGAGTAGATGGCAGGCAGCATGCATACAAGAGCAATGGGAAAATTTTGAATTGTAATAGTACATGGGTTTCCATGTGTACTTAGACACTGGACGGAAGAAATTGATTGTGTTGGGTTGAAGGTAAAAATTAGTAGGCTTTTTCCAAAGTCTACAACCTCCTTCAAATCACAATTCACAAGGTCCGACCTGAGATCATCATCATCAAATTATTTTCCCATGAGAATGGATTGGCTGTGGGTCAAGTTCCACCAACGAATTGGCCAAATTTTTACCACAGCCGTTAAAAAGAGGACATTAGATGACTGTGAGTTGGTCCCGAGTCTCTAACACGAGTAGCTATAACAAAGTGCTAGCCTTGCCACAAACCTCAAAGACGTATATGAAGACCTAAGTTTTTTTAGTCATGTGGTTTGTTAGCAGAGAGAGCATTGTACAACTGTCCAGAACCAAGCAATTAGTCCAACAAGATAGGAGTTTTGGTACTAACTTGGGCTGTTAAGAATCCCAGGAACCGGGCTTCCAGTTCACTCAAACCAGAGCCTTCGGTTTATGAGTGACTGGAACTGCTGGTTTATCACGGAAAGATCAGACCCTCCAATTCAATCAGATTAACCTTCAGGCTGTGTCATGGTAACTAGTTCAGGACTTCTCATTTTATTAGATTTTTCAGTGTTCGAGATATCGGATATCATTTTCATATCGGTTTGGGTTTGAGACATTGGATATCGGAGATATATCAGGCAATATATTGAAATATTGGTACCAATAAATATATTGAAATATCCTAGTCACATTAATCCTTCACTTGAATTCAGGAACTTAATTTTACACCTGTTGTTCAGTATTGGTGTTTACAGTGTTTATAGTGGTCATTTCCTCTCTAATATACTTACACTATTTTTCTGATTTGGCAGTGGTAGATTGGCAAACCATAGAGAGTATCAAAGTTTTGTGAATTCAAAATCAGTTGCTGATTCACAATCAAAGAAATAAAAACCAATTAAAATCGGCAGTCGGACAACAAACTCAGCAGAAAAAAATACAGCAGCAAAGAAAAAGCAGCAACAATTCTTCTTCCTTTAACCTCTGTCAAACTCCAAATCAAACAAGGAAAAAAAATCAAACAGAGAGAGAGAGAGAGACGGAGTTTTGAGATCGAGCCCTAACCTAATCCTTCTTCTTCTTCTGTGCACGCACGAGAGAGAGAGAGAGAGGGGTTTTTCTTTATTGGATTTTTAGTTAAATGGGTTCGGGTAAATTAATTGAATTCAACCTGACCCTACCCGCTGAAACCCTTTAAACTGATATAATGAATATCGCCGTATCGGCCAATATATCGGTCCGATATTTGCCAAAACTACATGTGGCCGATATATGTCATTTTGGCTTCAAAATGATATATCGGCCGATTTATCCAATTTCTCAAACACTGATTTGTCATTACTTTCCTTGTTATGGTTAGAATCTCTGGACTCCTATACAAGTAGTCTAATAAGAGAATATTACGGAAATGTGTTATTTTCAGATATTGCTATGCTTTCAATAGCTAGGGTTATGGTATTGGAGGAAGGCGACTGGAAACCACTATTTAGTTACTATATTAATGGGCTCTGTGAATTTGCCATCGGTTTTGTTTATTATTTTATTTACCAAGTAGGTGCTAAAGATCAAAACGGTTCCACAACCTACTTCAAGTTCATAGAACCAAGGAGCAACCATCCAAGTTTGCCTCATCTAGAAAAGAGTGGCGACAATGAGGTAAAAAGTATGGGAAATTGCATTAATCTTTATGGTACAATAAGACAAACAAATATCCAAGAAGTTTTCCAGAAGAAGCAACATGAAGATGCATCAAGTACGAACATCAGTAGGTAATATTAGATAGGTTTCTGCAGAAATCAAGAAGATATGAACCAAGAAAACGTAACAGAATTAACATTGAATGTTTAATTATAATACCAAGAAAACAAATATCCTAGAAGTTTTCCAGAAGAAGCAACATGAAGATGCATCAAGTACGAACATCAGTAGGTAATATTAGATAGGTTTCTGCAGAAATCAAGAAGATATGAACCAAGAAAACATAACAGAATTTACATTGAATGTTTAATTATAATACTATTGGTAAATCAAGTGAAAGTGTAGGCAATATACTTCAAAGAGAGTTGTTTTACAAACTTGTACTTTACTTTCCTCGGAATAAATTAGTTCCATACTAATAATGAAATTCAAGAACCTCTCTAAATACCCTAAAAAATGCATTGACATATAAATCTGTTCCTTTGTCAAATTTCATATGACAATTTCTATCTCGGAAGATTTTTTCCATGGAGTCAAAGTTAGGATATATGGAGAGAAGTCCATATGCTTCCCCAAAACAAAACATATCGTATCTACAAGTCCCACCTCTTGTGGTTCGAAGATCAAATGAAGTTCCTCAGAAACTAGTAGTAAAGCTAAGAGTCTTCTCTCTCATGGCATGCTGCAGCAAATCAACTTCCTAAGGAACTAGTAAACACCAAGGTACACAGATTAAATTATCCCAATATTATGCGACTCATACATTCAAAACTGTCATTTTGAATCACATATTTCTAGCAAGAAATAAAAGATGACCCTCTTGGCTTCACTCAAAGTCTTAACTGTAGAATACAATAGACTCAACATATGTTCAAATCTACCCAATCTCAGATCCGGAGATTCTATCATGTTTTACTTGATTTCTCAATGTCTTCACCGACTATAGTATTCTAGGAACAACAAACATTCCAAATCCTTTGTTGTGTACATACGATCTTCCCGTCAGACACAACAAGGATACTCCAAAGAGTCCAAACTACACATCGCACGCAAAAGTGAATTATATTGGTTCATAAACTACAATATATAGAGTGGAATGATGAGTCCCCAGAAAGTTGTACCCAGGTGCGTAAAAGCACACTTGTCAAAACCGCATTTTGCTTATAGTTTCTTTGAAGCATCACACAGAGAATATTGTTTTGTGGTGGCAGAGAACCCGTAATCAAGTATATCAGCACAGATTCAAAATGAACATTCATAACCTATGTCATCATGTCTATGTGTAACATAAGCAAAGAGAAACCACTATTTGCCCATAAATTCTTTATCTTAAAGATTGGCACTATAATTGCCAACTAAATGGCTTAGTTTGTATCTAGTAATGATACTTTTTAAGAACAATCCGTATGAAATAAAGATTCATCATACGTAACACATCATACATTCTGCTAATCGATTAATAGCTAATTCCAAATATACTACTTGGTACACTCATATCAACTCTATCCTCCCGAAGGCCAGATACAAACTGCTTACTGGACTTTTTTTTTCCTTGTTGCATATCTTGGCCATAGTTTGTAGTATTGGAAACAGACCCTTCTTAATTGGAAGTTTCATAGTGTAATGTCCCACTCGCAGCAATGGTATTTGTAGAACCGTTGAGCACCTCTAAATGGGGGTTGTCACGACCCAATCCCAATATCCTGGGTCCAGTTGGATCATGCCCAGCCTGTACCGTTGTGAGACGGCGACAGTAAGCTGTATCAATCAGTGGTAACTCAAGCACAACATTCTAAAATACGAAAATTAAAAAACTTTTATTCAATAATTCAAACACAATGTCGGAACAAACTTAAGTTGTACTAAAAATTTACAGCTTTAAACACAATGTTGACTAGGCTACTAGTATTCGGCTCAGGTGTCTCCTGCTTGGGTTCAGCTACCTCCTCAGAATTCAGTTCAGGTCTGTAGTAGGTACTAAAAATGAGCTCCTCATCATTGTAATCACCTAAAAATGTTGGTCTTCAGTCAGGAGGGGAGCAAGAACATATATCCACATCCAGTATTCTAAATAATAATAAATGATGCAAAAGGCAATTTAAAAGCATTATATATTTTTCTAGATAATAATAAAGAAGACGGCAGACATGAAATCTCAGTGCTACAATGATGCAATCTACAATGAGTCAATAGTGATTTTGAGCATATAGCAGATCTGTGACCGGCTGGTAGATTCAATGTGTATACTAACATTTTGGCCAAATGATAGTATACGGTACGACTCAACCCCCTGTGCAATAGAGGTTAGCGCGAGAGAGACAATATCAGTAACAACGGCTTTGGTCACAGATGCTATACTACTCCCCCAATTTTCGAGTCAATGAGTCAATCAAGCAATCAATCTAGGGTCCGAGAGGGATCCCCTGTGAATCAGTGTCGATACAATATACATAGTCCTACTGATGCAGTACATTTAATTATTAAATAAAACACAAACATGATTAGTATGAAACTTGTCTTGGGTTTTTCCGGTGCTGAGGTGAAGACGGGAAATATTCAAGCTAAGTTCCGGAACTGAACCCTACATTAGTGAAACATGTCTTAGTTCCAATACAACCATTTCTACGGTGTTCTAGTTGCAATCTCTAATACTGGTCCTAGTCAATTTTACTGTTTAACGTATTAGTCTAACGATCAATCAACTCTAACGCTATGTTATACTTTTTTTGTAAATTAGTATAAAATAAGTCCAATTGTATTTATTTTTTTGGAAGGAGTAGACATCTCGATTTATTCGAAAATCTTCGTGTTTTATACTATATATATATATATATATATATATATATATATATATATATATATATATATATATATAACTCTATTTTTTTTCCATTTAATGATAAAACGTGAGATTGTTAATATAAAAATAAAACTTGTATTTTTAATGCGTTCTAATTTATGCGAGAAAACCTTTATTTTTGTTTTTAGAAAATATTCAAAATAACATTTCCAATTTCATTTGTAGCTAAGCTAACGTATAATATTATCAACATAAAATACAGAAAGGGCTACGTTACTCCTAAGCTACGCAATACAGGACTCAGAGAAACAAAGAAAAAATTGGGCTTATGCCCTTATACATATTTACATAAAAAGAGAATAAAATAAAGAAAATCCTAAACTACGCTGCGGCGATCTTCTAAGCCGGGAACAGTCCAGTCCGAAAACACGAAAACACGAAAACACGAGTGCCCTGCACCTAAAATATGGAATGCCAAGTAACAAGTTCTACAAATCTAAAGTAAACTAAAGTCGCAAGATAGGGACAACCAGAGTCTCAGACTTAGTCACGCAGTCATAGGTTGCAAATAGCTTACGCCTCAACATACGGGAATACCCAGTAGCATTTGCATTTCGCTAATGGCTCATTCGACCATTTCGATCGTCGCCAAAGTGGATATGATAAAGTCTCAAATACGCCAAAATAACTAACCAATAAAACATAAAATATGTAAAGTATATTTTTGTATGATAACCAGGTTTTTCGAGAAATAGTAATAATATATACATATATATTGTAAAATGCGTTACAATATTAAGAGCAAGGTTCACAATATCGGTATCGGAACCGGTATCGGATTATTCCTATGAGTATTGGTATCGGCGATATCGGTAGTATCGGCAGTTTCGGATCGGAGTATCGGATTTTTTGGTAACCAAAAACAAATAATTATTAATAAATTATTTACATTTAAAAACATATATTTTATACATTTAGGCATAATTTTAAGTATTTTAAGTGTTATTTCTTAGTAGTTTTGAAATTAAATGAAATAATACTCGCCCTTACCGATTGGTTTACATACAATAGATTGATTTTCTTCTTTTACATGTTTTTACAACCTTAATATGCTTTAAACCCTTGTTGATTTATCTTTTTCCTTTAGTTTTCTTTGCCGAATTGACCGGAAAAGAGACCCCCAATGTTGGTATCGGACAATATCGGGTATCGGTCGGTATCGGATCGGGACATGCCAAACGGTATCGGTATCGGCCGTATCGGATCGGTATCGGCCGATACTTTAAACCATGATTAAGAGTATAAACGTAATTCTTTCTCTTTTAAATCATATATATATATATATATATATATATATATATATATATATATATATATAAAGGAGTCACAATATCAAAAGTATAATTAAAGTATAATTTCTCTTCTAAATCATATATATACGTATACGTTATAAAAATCATACCTTTATGTTAAAACATATATACATGACAATTGCTATAAAAATATATATACAAAACTAAATAACAGACTAATTATAACATATATATATATATATATATATATATATATATAACTAAAAAAAGTGCACAATTCTCTTTTTTACAACAAGATATGTATATATACATATATATGAAAAATCACACATTTAACAGAACTAAAAACTAATTCTAACCAAAACCCAACCATCACAATTTAGCCAAAGCCTCACAGAACCAGACAACTACCGATCCATAATTCGGAGTCCGAAATCGGACTACAAACAGAACAACACAACCAATTCTGGCCAGAGCCAATCTTCACAGAACAATACCCAAGCCAAGCAATTTCACAGAATACCCAAATCCGAAATCGGACTAACGATTTCGTAAACGTTTCGAGTACAAAAACAGAACAACGATCCAAGTATCCACGTAAGCAAGGTCAAAATATACGGATCCCGTAATGGGATCGAGAGCCGTCATCACGGACTACTACGGGGAGGGACGAACTACTCTGTTAGAAATTATACCAAAAGTTGATGTCGGAATCCGAAGGGTGGCCTCGGACTCGATCGCGCCGTCATCACCGACTTGGGGAGTCTCGGAACGTGTCGGGACGGAACGACAACGGCGCAAGGGCCGTTCAGAACAGCGGCAACAGCAAGGGGCCACGGGTCGGGGGGGGCACCACAGAGACGGTCGGCCATGGGGTGGCCGCGGAACAGGGGTCGGCAGCGAGAGGTGTCGGAGTGCACGGGGAGGAGGCGCGCGGGGCTGCCGGAGGCGGCCGAAGGCGCACCAGCGACGGTCGCGGCCAGGGGCCGAAAGGGCGTGTGGAGTTCGCGCGGCGGTCGTTAGTCGGCCGCGGGGTTTTGAGTGGGAAAGAGAGATGGAAATAGAGAGAAGAGAGGGGTTTGCTCTCTGATGGTGGTGGTAGTAATACCTAGGGGGAAAGGTGTTGTGAGTGGTGGAGAGATTTGGGTAGGGGTGAGCAATTATCGGTTTTCAAACCGACCCGAACCGACCCGAAATAGCAGTTCGGGTCGGTTACGGACTAAACGGGTCGGTTTTCGGTTTCTGAAAAAGAAAACCGAATATAAACGGTTCGGATCGCGGTCTAAGTAAACGGTTTTTGAACCGACCCGACAACCGAAATACAGAATTACTTATAAACCCCCTCCAATATATATGCTTTCTAAAGACTAAACCTAAACTTTCTCTATCTTCTCATTTTATTCTGTCGTCTTTCCTTACTCTGAGCTTCTCTCCCTAATAATCTCCGGTCCATTAGTGTCTCTCTCTTGAACTTCTCTCTCGGTCCTCAACATGGCTTCCTCTCTATGAAGACTCAACATGGCTTCCTCTCTGGATCTACTCCACTAATATGAAGACTCAACATGGCTTCCTCTCTAGATCTACTCCACTAAGGATCTCCAACAGCAACAGCTAGATCGGAATCTAAGTAAGACACTACATCTTCTTTGAGTTCTCTCTTCAAAATTTTATTTTTTAGTCATATTAATATTTTTAATTTTGTAGCACAATTTTTTTATCCAAAATATTTTTTGGTGATAGATTTGGACCCCAAAATCTCAGCAGCTCATGCGCTACTCCTCCTAATCCCTCCTTGTGCAACTTTGTTATCATTTTTTAGTTTTTTTATGCATTTATTTGTACAATTTCTCTTATGCTTGTTTAAATCTTACCTTCTTGAAAGCTAACTTTGTTCAGAATTGGCCCTTAACTTTGTTCAGAGCAATTGATATTTTTTTATTAATCAATAGAACTGGTTTGTTGAAGGTCACTTTGTTACAATTTTGCTTGAAAAGCATATGAAAAAGAAAAAAATAACAAAGAAGAATTTTACAAGCAGAACCGAACAGACCTAAAAACCGAACCATTTAAATTTGGTTCGGGTTTGTTCGGTTTTGATGAAACCGGTTCGGTTTTCGGTTTTCAAAATTACGATTTTCGATTTGTTCGGTTTTCTGAAAAACGGTTCGGTTTGAGCCGAACCAAACCGATGCTCACCCCTAGATTTGGGGAGTGGGTGAGAGGAATTTGGGGGAGGAAGTACAGTTGTGGAGAGGAGTGAGAACATGGGGAGAGGGATTGGGGAGAGCTGGTTGTGTGAGAAAGAGTGAGTTTTGGGTTTGGGTTTTTTTTCCTTCCTTTTAATTAGAAATGGGTTTTACAGGGGTGAGGAGAGTGTGTGTGTGTGCAGCGGAATACAAATCACCACTTACAAAATTACATGACAGTAAACAACTAATATAAACCAGGCAGTATATAACTAAATGCGTAAAGTAAAGAGATCAAAAAAAGCAAACTCAAACACCAAGGTTTATACTGGTTTCTCTCTGAGAGGACTAGCCCAGTCTCGAGAACTCTTGCTCGAAATTAATCCACTATTGAAATAACAGTTACACCACGTGCTTTGATCCGAAGGGCACGTCGACTTCTTACACCTCTGCTTTGATCCGAAGGGCACGTCGACTTCTTACATCTCGTGCTTTGATCCGAAGAGCAAGACGACTTTACAACCACGTGCTTTAATACAAAGAACTTGTGACTTCACAACAAGTGTAAAGACTAACACTTGGAAATTCAAGGTTTACAACTCGATCAGACTTCTAATTGGAACCGCATTGGCACTAGAAAGCTGGGAATTGATCTTGAGAATGGAGAAGGTTTATAATTTAGGAATAGATAAGAAGATTGAATGTCGATTGAGTTAATAACAATGGAAAAATCAATCTCTATTTATAGGGTTAAGGGGGACCGAGTTCGGGCAGAGTTTGGTCCCTCTAACGTTCATAAATTCGAACGTTAGAACCCCGTCTTCAGGAGGGAACGGTCAAATAGCAAACTAGGTCTGAGGGACCGAGTTCGGGCAGAGTTCGGACCGAACTCGGTCCGAGTTTGGTCTGTATAGACTTTTGGGTTTTGATTAGTTTGGTTTGGTAGATTATGATATTTGTTTAGGCTTGGATTTGAGCTTCCTAGTGCCAACACGACCCAGTACACATCTTGTCCTATAAGAGAAATAAAAAATACAACCAAATGATAAAATTCAGATATCCTTGTTGTACGAGAGTAGTTGTGTTATGCAATGCTGACTTTGTGCTGATGTGCTGACTAAGTAATATCGAGTCGTATCAAGTCATGGTTCGATCAATATCAAAATCAAGTTGACCAATGACCATTTGGACGAACAATCTCTCCCTTTTTTATAATTGACAAACCATAGCCGATACGCGATATGATACGCCAATACCATGCTGGTACAATACTCTCCTGCGCTCCCACACAGTTCGTAAGCATTTGGCTTGTACGGTTCAGTACGGTTCAGTAGTTATGGCTTGTCTTGCTGTAGCTGTATCGGTTTCTCCCCCTTTGTCACTTCGTCGAAATGGATAGCTCTCCCGTAAGTGATGAAGCGGAAAACAAAACAGAGAAACAACATAGTGAAGCAAAGCATATAATGCTAACTTTAAACTTACTTCTCCCAATTTGATATGATAAAAAATAAGCTCCCCCGTAATAAGATATAAAATGAATTCAAACTTAAGTAATCAGAGTAGGAGGAAGGCATAAGTAATCATGATCAAATATTAGGGTAAAATTTGCAAAATATATATAGTATATTTAGAAATCCAAGAAGACATTCAAAACACAATATGATGAAAAATATATAACTATAGTTTTGAAACAGAACAATAAAATATTTTAATAAAAAGTAAAATCCAGACGTCCTTGTTGCACGAGAATGGTTGGACTTGGGATATGCACTGCTGACTTTGTGCTGATGTGTTGACTAAGTAATATCGAGTCATATCAAGTCATGGTTCGATCAATATCAAAATCAAGTTGACCAATGACCGTTTGGGCCAACAATATTATGCTGCTTCAGTGTTGGTTTGCTGGCTCGAATAAGAGAAAAGCTATCGGTAGAAGCTGTCGATAGGACATGAAAGCGTTTCATCTAAAGTGAGTGGCTTTGATCCTTCGTTCCTTTATTTCCACTCCTTAACAATGTTCTAAAAATCGCTAGACGGACTCGGTGCGGCGGAGGTCCGCCTAGCGCCTAGCCCGCCTAGGCGGCCGCCTAGAATTTTTCTTTTTTTTGAAATTTTTGAAAATTTGAAATTTCAATGTTCTAAAATCCAAATACTATCTTAAAACTCAAACAAATATCCAAAATACAACTAAGAATAAACAAAATCAAAAAAAAATTCAAAAAATTCGAAAAATCCGCCGCCTAGGGGCGCCTAGGGCCCACCTAGGGCCCGCCTAGGGCCGCCTAGGGCCCGCCTAGCCCACCGTCTAGGAGGTTTTCGGTGCGGTGGACGGACGCCTAGGCCGATTTTTAGAACACTGCTCCTTAACAAATGAAATCACTTCTGTTTAATTGTTCTGTCCCTTTGATACCTTAACAAAAGAGCTAAGTTAAAAGAAAATTATTGCATGTTTGAGTTATAGATTGTTGATCAAATGGAAAAAATTAATACCTACTGTTGTTCAGAAAAGAATGAAAATTATAGACTTGAAATTTATTATGTAAATAGAGATATGAATATGAAACGGTATTGTTAAATGAAAGATTGTGTTGCGATGACAGTGTGCAAAAGAAAAGGAAGAACATTGCATGGCCGTCAGAATAAAAGAAAGGAAGAACACGGCATGACCGTCATAATAATAAAAAGGGAGAACACAGCATGACCGTTAGAGTAAAGAAACAACAACAAAAATGTTGCATACCATATAGTGTTGTATCACATTATTTTATTTTGATAGAAGTTACATATCATTTATTGGTATTGAACAACTTATGCACAAGGTTTAATCTCTCGAAAGATCTTCGGGGCACCAAATTGTGTCGGCCTAGGCGAGATGGGACACTCTGAGGCTTATACGTCCTCACGATCAGGAAATATCGTGTTTATTAGATAGATTAGCATGTACGTCCCAACTTCTAATTATGGAAAATCACTCATGGAACATCATATATTTAGGTCGCATACTAATAATAATTGTCTTGCAGGCCTAATTGTTATATGCAAAGACGGACATAAAATTATAGAAACTATATATACATATTAATCTAATCCTTGTTGTTGCAAGGATGTATAGTCAGTCGTGGGTAAGAATCATTGTATAAGTGATATTTTCTACTTGTTTTATATTTCTATTATGAAATGTTACAAAGAACGTAGAACAAGTAAAAAAAAAGGCCACTTAATAATAATTGCATGCTTTCACAAGATTGTCATGTAGATTTGGGTGAGTCGAGTTAATACCGCTCACCAGTGCATTTTTCAATGTACTCATCTCCATCCTCACAGTCTGTTGGACTTTAAGAGGCAATAGAAATCTTTTCACCCTTGGAAGGTGAAGATCTAAAGGTGTGTTGTTATTTTTGTATAAAGAAAAATAATATATAGAACAAAGTTATTGTCAAGGTAGTCAAAGGCACAAGGCACATTCGAGGCACAAAGGGTCCATATCGCCCGAGACACAAGGCGCACTTAAGGCGCACGCACGAGCGAAGTGAGGCACAAAATAAATATATATATATATACATAAATAAATAAATAAATTAGAAATATAAGAAACAAAGTCAAATAACATATTACAACTAACAAAAATATGTTCAAACATAACCAAGTGAACTAGCAGAGCAGCAATAGCACTCAACAAAACTAACAAGAATTTATATTCTCCCTACTACGCTTTTAGTAAAATTTAGTTTTTCAAGTTCAACTGTAGCCAAATTTGACAACCGTGGAAATGGCTACATCTGTCTCACTTGTATGAGGTAAGGGTTATCTTTCTGCCTCAAATTTCTTTTGTAAAAAGCAATACACACATAACGCGTGCATAGGCGCACCTTTTTTTGGATGCGCCTTGCTGCTCGCACCTAAGGCGCACCTTGGGTGTGCTCGGAGAAAGACGCCTCACCTATTAAGGTGCGAGGCGCAGATGTTGCGCCTTACTGCGAGGCGTGCCCGAGGCGTACCTTTTTTACTACCATAGTTATTGTAACTCTCTTCCGGAGGGTTTCAAAAGTTGTAAGCAAAGTTGGCATGTTCAGTTGGCTATTGAAAGCCTTTGTATTCATTGCAAGTTATCAATAAAAGAATTATGTTCTTGTATCATTGTTGTTATTTCATTTTCTGCTTTAATTTTCGCTGCTTGAGTCTCAATTCAGTCTATTTTGTTCATCTGCAAGTTCATGTCTTGTACAAATGCAACTTAGACTTGTATGACATCACGTCCAGTGGCGACTTCTCGACCCTTTGGGATCGGGACGTGACATGTAGCTGTTCGGGAGGGTTTGGTAGTTGGTTTTGGCAGTTTCGGTAAGTTGATACTGAGAAGTATGATATTGACCCCCAAGCAGTTCAACAACTACTTATGGCACATTGATGCTACTAGAAACATAAAAGCAACAAATGGAAGACTTTATGCCATTTTTTTCCGGGTTCAGCTATACATGAATCCTTAGCATCTCCAATTCCTAAATCAAGCCCAATGATCCCAAAAGCTTTTTTTTAAAAAAATAATAATAAGTTATCAAGGACACTCCAAAATTGGTGTGTTGCGGATCCGGACACATACTCGACACGAAAATTGACACTCCAAATCTCACTATGAAGAAACTGGTGCCCTGCCAGATATCGCGCCATACTATCAAGAACCGGAAGCCATTTCAGCATCAAATTGACAAATAAACAAATTTCTAGTTATGGCGAAAATTACTAGTGCATTCATTCATCAATTAGGGTTCTAAGCAAGAAGAAGCGTACGATGGGGAAATCGAGAGGGGATCGGCGAGTCATCTTCTCCTCCTCCGGCGCCATTCGAACCACGTGGCTCCTCCGACGACGACGAGAGAGGAGAGCACAAGAAAGTGGAAGAAGAACAGAGGAGAGTGTAGCGGTCGTTTCGCTTCCCGTCGGTCGTTTCCGCAGCGGAGGGGCCGATATTTCCGAAACGCACCATAGCGCCGCCATTTGAGGAAGTTGAAGAGAGAGAGGAGTTTTGAGCTCACCGACTTGTTATTATTCCCAAGTGAAGATGATGGCGACCGGATATTCTTGCTGCGGGCCTCTATTTTCTTATGGGCCTTATTATTAGTAAATACCACATGGGCCACTATGGGATGCAGCGTATTGGGTCTGCTTATGCTTCAAAAAGCCGTAGCTACAGATTTTTTTTATTCTGGAAATTGCTGTGAAACCCAATTTCGGGGTTGAAATTTATGAAAAACCCACCCGCAGGGTAGATTTTATGAAATGCCCATAATTATATATTTCCACGTTAAATATTATAAGATTCCATTTAGATGCTCTATTGTCATTTGTATAGTTCCAAAAATATTCCTTCGCGCAAATTTGGTCATATATTTATGATTCTGATTTCTCAAACTCAGATTTTGATTGCGATTTTATTCTTCTTCTACTTCACGAGAGATCTGAATTCTATTGTTCTCATCTTCAGCAGAGATCGCAAATATCGTTCGTTGTTCATTGTGATTTTCTTCAGTCGAACTTCGCTCATCATCATCATCATCATCATCTTCTTCTTCTTCTTCTTCGTGGAGTGATTTGAAGTTTTTCGGCGATTAGGTCAATTGTGGAGAGAAGACCATCTTTTTTTCTTTTTATAGATCTTAAAACAAGGTGAGAGTTTAGATATGTAGAAATTCATACGTCATCTTCGTCCAGTCGCAAATTTTTTGCTGAATTTGAATTTGTTATGAAGATTATTAACTGAGCAACGATTATAGAGAATGGCCATTATTCGTTAGAATTGGCCGGAGAATGACCATTTTTCATTCAGAATGATCATTCTCCGTCAGTTTTAGACGGAGAATGATCATTCTCCGTCTGTTTTAGACGGAGAATGTCAGAAATATGTGTTGTCTTATTTTGTGATCTCTTCTGTTTTTATGTTATCAGGGGGGAATGGATTCAAGCTGTTTAGTTAATCTTTGTTTCAAGAGAGACATAGTTTCCTGCCGTGTCATACATGAAAGTACCGTAGAATTTTTAAAGCATCAAGTGTGTGATCGATGGACTTCTTTGGATCCACTTTCTTTTCGTTTCAAGTTTTTGCATTCTGATGGGACTGAACTGTATGTTGACAGTGATTTTTGGCTTCGGTCCTTGGTTGGGGGTTTCAAAGGTACCCATGACGTGAGCTTTGATCTATTTGTGGAGCAAGTATACCCTCCATGTTCTTCATCGACATTTTTTCCTTGTCAAAGCATTCCTATGGAACCTTCGTCTTCCTCTTCTAGTTCCTTGAGTAGTAGATGTTCTCCTACTGTAAAGGATAAACGAGTAGTAGAATTTTATGAGGGCTCAATTGAGACAGTAAAGAAGAGGAAATCGGATATGTGGCCAGGATTAATTACAGGCGTTGGTCAGATTTTCCTAAATGGTGTTGAAGAAGTTAGGCATGCTGTTAGGAAGGTATATTTTGAATCTCGTCATCCATTCCATATTCTAAAATCTGAGCTAGAAAGGTACACTGTTTGCTGCAAGAATTACAAGACCCATGCTTGTTTGTGGAGCTTCCATGCTATATCCATTTCGAAAGATAATCAAATTTTGAGGTGAAGAGGTATGTGGAAGAACACAATTGTGGAGCTGACTATATGGATAAAGGTAATATAGTTGTTCCAGCAAAGTTTATGAAAAGTTTGGTTAGTGACATTGTTCGGATGGATCCTAAAAAGTCGACAAAATCAGTTGTTGATGAATTCAAGGTTGACTACGGTTTATCTCTTACCTACGGGCAGGCATACCATGGCATTAGGTTGGTGCACCAAGAAATGTATGTAGATGATATTAGAGCTTACAGCGACTTGTGTTGGTATGTCAAAAAGGTAAAGGAAACCAATATTGGTTCCGTTATCGACTTTCAGAAAGATGATACGTCAATGAGGTTTCAGCGGCTTTTTCTTTCATATGGGACTTGTGTCGAAGGCTTTCAATATTGTCGTCGGATGCTATATTTGGATGTGACTTTTCTTACAGGGAGATTTAGAGGGTGTTTGATGTCTGCTACAGCGAAGAATGGTAACCAACAGTTCTACCCTATTGCCTACGGTATAGTGTCGGGAGAAGATGGTGACAATTGGGAATGGTTCCTTAAAAATCTCAAGAATGTTGTTGGATGTAGTAGGCGTATCGTTTTTCTTTCAGATCAAGGCACCGGTTTAGTTTCTGAAGTTCCCAAAGTGTTCCCTACTGCTTACCATAGCTAATGCTATTATCACATGAAGAATAATATACCACTGAAGAAGAAAGGAAATGAAAGAGTGTATCCGCATGTACTTGAAGCTTGGAGGCAAGCAGTATATGCTCTAACTCCAGGTGTGTAAATGAGACAGATATATGCAGCTTTTCTGTGCATTTTCCTTTATTTTAACAAGTAGAATGAACATTCTCCGTGTAAATAACACGGAGAATGTTATTCTCCGTATTAATTCACACGGAGAATGGCATTATCTGTTTTAAATTATACACAGAATGTCATTCTTCGTGTCATTTAGAACGGAGAATGTCATTCTCCGTTAGTTTAGAAGGGAGAATACAATCCTCATGCGTTCTAACAATGGAAATGACTATTCTTCGTGCTATTCTCCGTGTTATTCTCTGTTTAAAAATACACGGAGAATGACATTCTCTGTGTTAAATTAAACAGAGAATGGTCCTTGTTTTTATGTGCTTGTTCCTTGATTTCTATATTTATTAATTAGTCTTTTTTCCCTGTATAAAGATGGGTATAAACAAGCAATTAAGAAGATTTATGATCTGAATTATGGACATATTGTGAAATGGATGGATAAACAAAAGCCTGAAAATTGGTCAAATGCATTCTTTCCGGGATGTAGATACGACGAGGTTGCTTCTAGTTATGCAGAGTCATTCAATTCATGGATAAAGGCTGAGAAGAAAATGCCTATTTCAGCACTTGTAAATGTCATCCGAGTGAAGATGATGAAGATGATCTCAGATCGCCACAAGGATGCAAGTGATTTCAATAACATATTGACTCCATACGCCGAGAATATGCTGAAGCAGCTTACAGATGATGGCATGTCTTATAAGGTATATCGGTCTGGTGATTTCGAGTTTGAGGTGATGGCAGATACTTCCTCCCACTTGGTGAATCTTCTTGATTGGCATTGTAGTTGTCGTAGATGGAAGGTATATGGATTTCCATGTAGCCATGCAATCCAATGCATCAGATTTGGTTTAGGAAAATCCGTCTACGATTTTGTGGAGCACTATTGGACATCAGATTTCTACCAGAAGCTATATTTATGTGCTATTCGTCCAGTTCCAGATTCTGGAAAACAGTTTGAAAATAATTCAACTGATTTGGTCCTACCTCCTGTTCCGAAATGGGTCTCGGCCGACCAAAGGTGGACCGTTATAAGAGCAATTATGAAAACAAGAGAAAAGAGAAGAGGAAGGTTAGGTTCCATAATTGTCTAGAATTAGGTAATCACAATTGCAGCACTTGCCCTCTCCCCCCACGTGCTTCTACGGTGGTCGAGGAGGCAGTGCCCCTTGTTAATACATATACATATATTCTTCCTTTTATATAACTATTTTTTTCATACATTTCTTACAATTTTGATATCAATGGTGCTATTTTGAAGTCTGTTATATCTAATGTTTCACAGTTTTTGAATGCATAATGACCATTCTCCGTCATTCTTAGACGGAGAATGCCATTCTCCGTCATTCTTAGACGGAGAATGCCATTCTCCGTTTCAAATTACACAGAGAATAACATTCTCATTTGTTCTAACAATGAGAATATCATTCGCCGTGTAATTTCCATTCGTTTTAACACTTAGAATGACATTCTCCGTGTTAGGTGACACGGAGAATGATATTCTTTGTGTCACCTAACACGGAGAATGTCACGCCCCGATCCCGCAGAGTCCTTTCGTCCTCGCTTCGGCTCTTTGGGATCGTTCGTCCTCGCTAAGGCGTGATGCCGTACAAGCCTAAGTTGCGCTTGCACAAGACCAAGACCTGGAACAAGACAAGATAGACAAGGTTGACAATACGCAGCAGAACGTATCGCAGATAATTGAAACAGCAGCGGACATATTTCAGAATACATGCATTAAACACAATGGTAACAAGGAACAATTATCTTTATTGATTTCATTTGAACAGATTACAAGCTCTCATTTTTCTCTGATACAATGTTACATTCTCTCATAACTTTACAGATTACAATGATCCCGTTCCGATACATTACATCCCTTTATATACAAAACCAACTCTTACAACAGATGTCATTCTCTTGGCATCTCTTCTGATTTCTGGCTCCTGAGAATGATGCACAGGCTATCGCTTCGGACTATCCTTCTCGATGCATAGTACACCTGCATGCAGACTGATGATGGATCACTATATCAGCATACTGGTGAATTGTGAACAAAGGGGCTACATTCTTCTGAAACGATCACTGTTCATTTAGTGAGAAAACATTTCTTGTGATGTGATCGTGCTACTTTTTACCTATGTTCATTTCATGTATATTGAGTCAGTTTACATCTCTTTTGAAAACATCTTTGAAAAGCCAACATTTCAATTCCATCTTAGCCGCTGTGCCTCCACGGGTTCAGCTCGTCGCCAACCGCTGTGACTCGCATGGGTTCAGTTTGTCGCTAGCCGCTGTGACTCTTGGGTTCAGCTCGTCGCTAACCGCTGTGACTCGCATGGGTTCAGCTCGTCGCTAGCCGCTGTGACTCTCTAGGGTTCAGCTCGTCACTAAGTGGATACCCCAATGCACATGCAATATCAAATGAAACCATCATGCATCAATCGAGCAAGTCATAAATAATTCCATCTTCTTTTCAAGCAGGAAATATTTCTCTTTCTTAGCAGACAGTGTGCGAATTCTCTTATAAGCATACTCAAAGTCTAGCATCTTGTTATTAGCAACAACATTCATTCAAAAGCTCAGATTCTTATTAGGCGCAAGCGAATCATAAAATGACTCTTTGTCTACTCACCCAGATTAATCGTCTGCTGTTGTAGAGTCAGCAATCCGATCTTTCTGTCTATCTAGTGCCTTCGCAGAACGGGCCACTACATAATTACCCACCGAAAAGAAGTTTCGTCCTCAAAACTTAAGGAGAAACTTACGATATCCTTAGCAGCGATAGTCCTCATCCTTTGCCATCATCAATCCATGAAATCATAATTCAGATCATAGCAAAACTCTTGTTCAATCAAGCATTTCAATCTCAATCAATCAAATCGATAAAACATATGCCGGCATCATAAAAATATTTACGGACTTATTGTATGGAACGTTCATCTCATTATTGATATCGAGTAGGCAAAGGAATTTCGATCAGAAGACATGTACAAATTCAATTGAATCAAAATTGGCCAGAGGATCGTGTTGCTCTGATACCATTCTGTCACGCCCCGATCCCGCAGAGTCCTTTCGTCCTCGCTTCGGCTCTTTGGGATCGTTCGTCCTCGCTAAGGCGTGATGCCGTGCAAGCCTAAGTTGCGCTTGCACAAGGCCAAGACCTGGAACAAGACAAGATAGACAAGGTTGACAATACACAGCGGAACGTATCGCAGATAATTGAAGCAGCAGCGGACATATTTCAGAATACATGCATTGAACACAATAGTAACAAGGAACAATTCTTTTTATTGATTTTATTTGAACAGATTACAAGCTCTCATTTCTCTCTGATACAATGTTACATTCTCTCAGAACTTTACAGATTACAATGATCCCGTTCCCATACATTACATCCCTTTATATATAAAACCAACTCTTGCAACAGATGTCATTCTCTTGGCACTCTTCTAATTTCTGGCTCATGAGGATAAGCACAGGTTATCGTTTCGGACTATCCTTCTCGATGCATAGTACACCTGCATGCAGACTGATGGTGGATCAGTATATCAGCATACTAGTGAATTGTGAACAAAGGGGCTACATTCTTCTGAAACGATCACTGTTCATTTAGTGAGAAAACATTTCTTGTGATGTGATCTTGCTACTTTTTGCCTATGTTCATTTCATGTATATTGAGTCAGTTTACATCTCTTTTGAAAACATCTTTGAAAAGCCAACATTTCAATTCCATCTTAGCCGTTGTGCCTCCCACGGGTTCAGCTCGTCGCTAACCGCTGTGACTCGCATGGGTTATGTAATGTCCCGCTCCGCACGGCGCATTACGCTGAAGCGTTGACTCAATGAGTCGCGTGGACCGAATAAAATGTATCGATGCAAATCGATAAGCGAGTTACGTTGTCCCGAGCAACGCATCAACTTTGTCGATGCGAAGAGTTGCCTTGCCCCGAAAGAATGCATCGAGTTGAATCGATGCGAAGTGCCGCATTGCCCACAAAGGATGAGCGCGTTGAATCGGCTCGAAGATTCTAAGAAATCGAATCGACCAAGGCGCAATTCCGAATCGTTGCAAGTATTGATTTTAGTTGGTTTCGTGTGCAGGTTATACTTTGACGGTAAAATATTAGAGGTCGATCTTTTGACATATTTAGTAAGGGGTCCGCGAAATCAAATCGTCGCCTTACGACGGGACGAGACTTGGGCACGCTAAGGCAAATCAGACGTATAACTCAATGAAGCAGGAAGTGCTCGAACGGCTAAGTCAGGAGATTGGCCGTGCAAACAAGTTATGAAATCGAGCCGCATCGGCTCGGCGAAATGACGAAGGCGTATCGACTCAAGGTGGAAGGATTGACTTCTTTTTACTCTTTCACTCGATAAGTCAAATATATCATTGTATGCTAAGTTAACCTATCGACGCCACGGGCGTGGCCGATCGAAGATAAAATCGTAGTGTGAGACGAACACTAAGTTAGAACAATTGAAATGAAATGTGCATCAATATGCACGAGTCGCTATGGGACATTGGATATCGCTAAGGCGAGCGTCTCGGTGCGCAACCCGTAAGAACATGGGATAACTGAAATCGGCGAGTGCCTTAGTGCACGAACCATACCGTGCCTTTGCTGCACGAGTTAGACGGTTAGAATATTGAAAGATAATAGGCGAGCGCCCTAGCGCGCAAGCCCCGAACATTGAATGCTAAGTTATAGAACATGGGGATACGGTCGAAACGTGCCTACGTGCACGGGATAAAAAAGATGGCTTCATTGCGAGAGAATACAGTTGTAGCATGAATGTGGCAGAACTGTCGGATATGACATGGTGCCTTGAAAGGTGTTCAAGACCTTCGGGTCGTTCGGTTGACGAGCATTAAGTTGAGGCACGATGCCACTGAATCATTGAAACGAAGTATGAAATGTAAGAACATAGAACGCTAACGAAAGAGATGCGAGATGATAAGTCCGAGTCTCAGATTCAAGACTATGTTTGGTTGTTTGAAGTTAATTGCTTGAATGATAAGGGCGTTGCATGGTCGATTAGAATGGGCTCGAGATTAATGTGATATCGCCCATGCACGGGTGTTTCCCCCAAACGGTTAAATGCCGGAGCGCCCCGGAACCGCTTTGGCCTAGGAGTGAATCGAATAATCGTTGTAGGCACACATCCTTAAATAAGATGGGAAAAGCCGCAAATGATGGTATGCAGCGGGAACGTTTCGGTTGTTGGGATGTGACCCAACCCATGAAACGCCGGGCAGCCCGACCAAATAGAGAGAAAAGAAAGGAACTCCTTTAGTCCATTCCGGCGCGGATACGCCAACGGCCCTCATATAGTTAAGGAACGGTGGGTTGAAAGTGTAGGCGCATATGCGTCCCGCATAGAGATCCTGCTTAGAGATGCACATATAACATGACAGGAAAAGATTACGGCGTATTCACCTTGCGTCGGTGCAAGGGCGAGTGCGTCGACTTGGTAAGTCACGCCACGAATCAAACACGAGATTGCTTGCTTGCTTGTACATTCAATTCGATAACATGATGCTATGATAACATGCTTTACGCTTTCGAAGATGCCATAAAATTGACCCTAAGGAGAACATAGCAAGATCATAAGCTAAGTTGCATGATTCAACATAAATATTAAAATATCGGTTTGAAAAGATGATCTTTGCTTCAGTACATGCGAGGACGAACGTACTGATCCCCCACCAGCTTCATGCAGGGTGCAGGGAATGGATTGCTCGCGGTGAAACGTTGCTTGAACGTGTTGAGGCTTGGAATGTCGAAGCGCATTGAAGCGTGCTATCGCATTGACGCTCGGACTACGCAGCTGGATTGATGCGGCCGAGATATAGAAGGCATGATGTATGGAATGGTGAAATCCTTTGTGGGCAAGAGAGAACCTAAGTGTTGTAGCCAATCTGGCATCTATGGTTAGGCTATCGAAAGCCATTGTAATCTCAGTTTCGAATATCAATAAAGAGAATTGTTTCGTATACTCTGTTTTCCTTTCGTTGTTAATATCGAATCAAAAGATAACCATTTGAGAACTTGTCATCTTGCCTTGCACGAGCGCAACTCCAGGCTCGTGTGGCATGATGCCCCCTGCGAGGACAATGATTCGGGTGATTCCGAGTCAGGGCATGACAAATTAGTATCAGAGCTCTAGGCTCAATTTCCTCTGGACGCTCGCTTCATTACAATTCAAAAAGTTGCCCACCACCACTTGATATCACTCTTGACTCTACTCGATGCCGCACTGGATGTTCCATACAATAAGTCTAATACAATCGTGAAATTTTGCCGCATGTGTTTTGGAAATTTTATGATGTTTGCTAAGAAAGTCGCGGAGGGTATATTGCATTGAATGCAACGAGCCGTAAAAATGTTAGTTGCTGCAAGCACAACAAATTGTAAAATACGATTTAAGATGTTATCGCAATGTAACATGTTGAATGAAAAATAAAATGATGCACAAAGTGCAACGAGTAATGGTGAATATGCGTTAAAATAAAAGTGAGAAGTGATAAGCCAATACCGAATGTGTTAAACGGATTGTGCATTGACTTGGAAAGTCGAGAGTAATTCGTTGCACGAGGTGCGGTAAATATTGGAAATGATTGTTGCACGATGTGCAACGCATATTAAAAGTAAAAATCATTGCACGTGGTACAACGCATATCAAATTAATCGTTGCACGAAGTGCAAAGGAAATTGGAATTGAATCGTTGTACAAAGTGGAATAAAAGTGTCGGAAATAAATCGTAGCACAATGTGCAACGCGCATCGAAAGTAAAATTTATTGCACGGGGTGCAACGCATATCAAATAAATTGTTGCACGAGATGCAACGTAAGGAAAGAATTGAAATCGTAAATCGATAGAACGAGTCGTTCGGTTGCACACCAAATTTATGTTGGCAAGCGAGAACATTGACCGAATCGTGTCGAATTTTGATAGAATCAAAGTTACGGTTGTGATCAAGCACGATCACTGCGAAAATCGTGAGTCGGAAGAGAATGTTGGCCTATACTAAGTATAATGCGAGGGAAACGACTTGAGTTCCGAGTGGTATATGCCATACCACGTAGGCGATAAATGACTCGATTTCGAGTGGTATATGGTATATCCTTGTGCGATGAATTGCATCGACGCGTTGTGAGAATTGTGGAAGAATTGTTCGCAACGGACGGGAGAGTACCGAGACTTGAATGAAAATTTGTATAACGGTATGTTGATGCAAGTGTTCTTCGAAAATCGGTTGGGATGATAAGGCGAGACTCATATCAATGAGCGATACGTCGGACGAAAGTTATAAGTTGGTCGGACGACCGAGACTAGCGAAACGATTATGCCTTGACGCAATAATCGGATCGACGGGAAAGAAAAACTCGAGTTTACAAATCGAATCGTACGACTTGCGATCTCGGTAGAAATATTGGACGAGGCGAATCGAATCGCACGACTTGCGATTTCAATATAAATATTGGGCGATGTGAATTGTAATCGAATCGTACGATGTACGACTTCGATGAAGAGTTGGTTGACGTGAGTAATCGTGCCTAAGAAATAGTTGGTTACGTTACGGCGACACTCATTTGAGTACGACTGAAAAACACGTGAAACTTAGAGGGCGTGATCGTATAACTCGAGGGTTCGATGTTGGATAATCGGTAACTCAGTTACGCGATCAAAGTATAGCGGGATGCGGTGAATCGGAGAACGAGTGGATGCATATGGAAAAGTTTGTTGCGAACTTGGATGTATGCGATGCGAGTTAAGTTGACGTTGAAACGGAGTCGAAGTCGACCCTCTTGCTGTCGAAATTGATATGAACTATCAAGATCGATACGCAAGAAAACGTAGGCAGATGTGAGAATACAAAATGGAGTGCGCCTTGCGCTATCAAAATTTTGTAAGTAACGATACGAGAATGAATGAACTTGGTTGATCGTAAATTTTGTGATTAATAAAGACGAGACTATAAGTTATCGACGATTGTTCGATGCGTATAGTATTTCGTGTGTCGACCCGTGAATAAGGTAGACTCGAACATGGTGTGAGTAAATGTTTCGTAAATTGCGAAATCATCAATGGCAGTGTATGACTTAACTCGGAGGATAGTTGTGCATCAGTTGTGCAGATAGAAATGGTTTTGTCCGAAATTGGATAGTCGCATAGAATCGTCGGAACGTTATTTGGCTTCGAAATAAGATATAGCATGGTTCGTAGTAAACTGTCCTTCGGTGATGATCCACAGTTATCGAGCGTAGCTTCGGGGCAGTTGACCCTAGAAGACTTGACCGCCAAATCTAATTGAATGCTGCAGACCGTAAGATAACCCATGCGATATCGCATATGAGATTGCACCGATAACAAATATAACACGGTACATATTGACGATAAGTCTAGGCGATCGAGAATTGTTGGAACAGCTTTCGATTGAGAATGATATAGTTAGATTTCGAGTATTCGTCGGATGAATACTTGAATGGTTATGTTGGTCGACGGTCGAACTAGAATTCACCAACGAACTTGGTGATTCTGATAGGCGATTGCGAGAAACGTGCTATGCACGAGAGAGAATGATAAGGAAATGACTTACGAGTCATGTCGTTAGATTCGGATTCACCTTGCAATTGAGCTTGCATGAATCGAACTTATATTCGATGTTGCGAGATGGATAAGTTGGAAATTTGGCTAGTAAATTCCTACTCGTTAGAAAATCGGATGTAAGATGCATCGTAGAGACTTCGTGTCAAGGCGATCGTTGCCTTGAGCACCGTCGCCTTGATGTAAACTTTCGTGTCGGATAGATTATGGCCTTTGTGCAATATCAATTTAAAGTTGCATCGGGAGAAGTTAAGCACGGGGACTACGTAAGTAACCTAACGGGCATAGTCCTGAATATTGATAAAGAAATCGTATCGAGATAAGTTGCATAAGCAAGACTTCGAAAATAGTTGGGTAGCGACTTCGAACGCAAGGCGTTATGGAGACTCGTTGTGATTGGATGCGCGACGGCTTGACGCAATACGTAGAATTGATAGTCCCGATGAAACATACGAAACGAGAAACACGATTATGAATCGCATCGCGTGCAGTAACTTTATTGAATGAATCACGTATGTATCGAATATACATATGCGATGAAATTTCAAAAACGGTTGCTAAGGATAAGTCTGATCGAGAGTACGAGATGGCAAGCATAGGATTGAAATTTACCTGTCAGCTTTGTTCCAATTTGCTACCACTGGAATTGGTCAAAATACATATATCTTCGAGACGCCTTGAATATAGGTATGGATCCAAATCGAGTTGTATACAAAATTCAAATCGGGCTGCAGGGATGACATTGAAATATTAATGAAAGGCTTGCGAGATAGTGTCAAACTGAACAATATTAGTGGGACGAGATCATGAAACGATCTGTAAAACACTTAGTCGGAGTGTTGGTTTTGGTTCGAGGACGAACCTTGTTTTGAGTGATATATTCTGTAATGCTCCGCTCCGCATGGCGCATTACGCTGAAGCGCTGACTCAACGAGTCGCGTGGACCGAATAAAATGTATCGATGCAAATCGATAAGCGAGTTATGTTGTCCCGAGCAACGTATCAACTTTGTCGATGCGAAGAGTTGCCTTGCCCCGAAAGAATGCATCGAGTTGAATCGATGCGAAGTGCCGCATTGCCCACAAAGGATGAGCGCGTTGAATCGGCTCGAAGATTCTAAGAAATCGAATCGACCAAGGCGCAAGTCTGAATCGTTGCAAGTATTAATTTTAGTTGGTTTCGTGTGTAGGTTATACTTTGACAGAAAAATATTAGAGGTCGATCTTTTGACATATTTAGTAAGGGGTCCGCGAAATCAAATCGTCGCCTTGCGAGGGCCGAGACTTGGGCACGCTAAGGCAAATCAGACGTATAACTCAATGAAGCACGAAGTGCTCGAATGGCTAAGTCAGGAGATTGGCCGTGCAAACAAGTTATGAAATCGAGCCGCATCGGCTCGACGAAATGACGAAGGCGTATCGACTCAAGGTAGAAGGGTTGACTTCTTTTTACTTTTTCATTCGATAAGTCAAATATATCATTGTATGCTAAGTTAACCTATCGACGCCACGGGCGTG
This sequence comes from Iris pallida, assembly GCA_029216955.1. Taxonomy (NCBI): domain Eukaryota; kingdom Viridiplantae; phylum Streptophyta; class Magnoliopsida; order Asparagales; family Iridaceae; genus Iris; species Iris pallida. Next base: position 25,668,382 of record JANAVB010042020.1, on the reverse strand, counting down.
GCCGATCGGAGATAAAATCGTAGTGTGAGACGAACACTAAGTTAGAACAATTGAAATGAAACGTGCATCAATATGCACGAGTCGCTATGGGACATTGGATATCGCTAAGGCGAGCGCCTCGGTGCGCAAGCCGTAAGAACATAGGATAACTGAAATCGGCGAGTGCCTTAGTGCACGAACCATACCGTGCCTTTGATGCACGAGTTAGACGGCTAGAACATTGAAAGACAATAGGCGAGCGCTCTAGCGCGCAAGCCCCGAACATTGAATGCTAAGTTATAGAACATGGGGATACGGTCGAAACGTGCCTACGTGCACGGGATAATAAAAGATGGCTTCGTTGCGAGAGAATACAGTTGTGGCATGAATGTGGCGGAACTGTCGGATATGACATGGTGCCTCGAAAGGTGTTCAAGACCTTCGGGTCGTTCGGTTGACGAGCATTGAGTTGAGGCACGATGCCATTGAATTATTGAAATGAAGTATGAAATGTAAGAACACAGAAAGCTAACGAAGGAGATGCGAGATGATAAGTCTGAGTCTCGGACTCAAGACTATGTTTGGTTGTTTGAAGTTAATTGCTTGAATGATAAGGGTGTTGCATGGTCGATTGGAATGGGCTCGAGATTAATGTGATATCGCCCGTGCACGGGTGTTTCCCCCAAACAGTTAAATGTCGAAGTGCCCCGGAACCGCTTTGGCCTAGGAGGGAATCGAATAATCTTTGTAGGCGTACATCCTTAAACAAGATGGGAAAAGCCGCAAATGATGGTATGCAGCGGGAACATTTCGGTTGTTGGGATGTGACCCAACCCGTGAAACGCCGGGCAGCCCGACCAAATAGAGAGAAATGAAGGAGAGAAAAGAAAGGAACTCCTTTAGTCCATTCCGGCGCGGATACGCCAACGGCCCTCATATAGTTAAGGAACGATGGATTGAAAGTGTAGGCGCGTATGCGTCCCGCATAGAGATCCTGCTTAGAGATGCACATATAACATGACAGGGAAGGATTACGGCATATTCACCTTGCGTCGGTACAAGGGCGAGTGCGTCGACTTGGTAAGCCGTGCCACGAATCAAACACGAGATTGCTTGCTTGCTTGTACATTCAATTCGATAACATGATGCTATGATAACATGCTTTACGCTTTCGAAGATGCCATAAAATTGACCCTAAGGAGAACATAGCAAGATCATAAGCTAAGTTGCATGATTCAACATAAATATTAAAATGTCGGTTTGGAAAGATGATCTTTGCTTCAGTACATGCGAGGACGAACGTACTGATCCCCCACCAGCTTCATGCAGGGTGCAGGAAATGGATTGCTCGCGGTGAAGCGTTGCTTGAACGTGTTGAGGCTTGGAATATCGAAGTGCATTGAAGCGTGCTATTGCATTGACGCTCGGACTACGCAGCTAGATTGATGCGGCCGATATATAGAAGGCATGATGTATGGAACGGTAAAATCCTTTGTGGGCAAGAGAGAACCTGAGTGTTGTAGCCAATCTGGAATCTATTGTTAGGCTATCGAAAGCTATTGTAATCTCAGTTTCGAATATCAATAAAGAGAATTGTTTCGTATACTCTGTTTTTCTTTCGTTGTTAATATCGAATCAAAAGATAACCATTTGAGAACTTGTCATCTTGCCTTGCACGAGCGTAACTCCAGGCTCGTGCGGCATCATGCCCCCTGCGAGGACGATGATTCGGGTGATTACGGGTCAGGGCGTGACAGGTTCAGCTCGTCGCTAGCCGCTGTGACTCTTGGGTTCAGCTCGTCGCTAACCGCTGTGACTTGCATGGGTTCAGCTCGTCGCTAGCCGCTGTGACTCTCTAGGGTTCAGCTCGTCACTAAGTGGATACCCCAATGCACGTGCAATATCAAATAAAACCATCATGCATCAATCGAGCAAGTCATAAATAATTCCATCTTCTTTTCAAGCAGGAAATATTTCTCTTTCTTAGAAGACAGTATGCGGATTCTCTTATAAGCATACTCAAAGTCTAGCATCTTGTTATTAGCAACAACATTCATTCAAAAGCTCAGATTCTTATTAGGCGCAAGCGAATCATAAAATGAGTCTTTGTCCACTCACCCAGATTAATCGTCTTCTGTTGTAGAGTCAGCAATCCGATCTTTCTGTCTATTGATTGCCATCGCAGAGCGGGTCACTACAGAGAATGTCATTCTCCGTGTTATGTGACACGGAGAATGACATTCTCCGTTTCAATTTAACACGAAAAATGACATTTTGTGTGTTAGGTGACACAGATAATGCCATTCTCCGTGTCGATTTAAAACGAAGAATGATATTGAAAACAAATAATAACATTCTCCGTGTGGATTTAAAAGAAGAATGACATTCTATGTGTTAGGTGACACACAGAATGTCATTCTCCGGTTAAATCTCATTCTACGTATTAATCTAGGACGGAGAATGGCATTTTAAGTATTAAAACGAATGGAAATGTTCATTCTCCGTGCCATTCTCCTTGTAATTCAGGACGAAGAATGATATTCTCCGTTTCGGGTAACACGAAGAATAGAATTCTCATTCGTTTCAATACTGGGAAATCCATTCTCCGTTTTAACTTATATGGAGAATGAACATTCTCATGCGCTATAAGACTATAAATGCCATTCTCCGTTTAATTCAACACGGAGAATGACATTCTCCGTGTTGAATTAAACGGAGAATGGCATTATCATTTTAATTAAAACAGAAAATGTCATATTCTAATGTGTACTTTAATTTAACACGAAGAATGAACATTCTCATTTGTACTTTGAATGTCATATTATCCATGATTTTATTATAGAATGCACCGTAGATGTTACAACGTATACAGACAGAGAAAAATGAAATTGAAACAGAAATTATAGAAATAAGTTCTTTTATTAATATGTGTTCAAAGGATCTATTACAGATTAAGAAAGACTTTAATATGTGTTCAAAAGCTCTATTACAGATTCAGAAAGACTCATACTGTTCTTCTATAAAGGATCTAGTACAAAGACTCATACTGTTCTTAAAGAAAGCATCTATTACAAATTCAGAAAGGCCTAAAGAAGCATAAAAGCGGGTTTATCTTCACAGAAGTGCAACCCTTATTCATTTTGGTGCACATACGAGAGAGTTTATCTTCACAGAAGATAGCATCAAAGTGTATTCCTCCTTTCATGTACCCGTAACCCCGAATGCCAGAATGAGCAGGACAAAACACAACTTGTGGCTCTTCCGGAATAACGGGGTGGCTCTGTCAAGGGAATGCTAGACCGTTTCTGAGAACGGCATAGCATGACACCCCAACTTTTTGACAAAGCACGAGGACTGCCAAGATGTTGTTCAGGTTCGAACAAGGTCTTCCAATGCATCTCGAGATTCACTAATACGTGTTCTTCTACAAGGACATAACTACTTTGAACGAAGAGATCCACAGCCAACAGCAAACTGATGCCAGGCCATTCTTCTCTCAAAACTAAGTCAGGATCGTGCATAATGGAAATGCTATAAAGATGATGGAGTTTGCTCCTCAAGAAAGCCCTTTATATAGGACATATTGTCCAATAAATGCAGATGAACCTAATAGTCAGCATAATGAATCTCATTTAATAGGTTCATTCCGCAAACTACTCAACTGTCCACCCCCCAATAAAGAAGGTGGCATTTAATAGTTGTTACAAGTGTAATTTAAAACGGACAATGGTCTATCATGCATGGAATGACCATTCTCCGTTTTAAATGATACGGAGAATGACCTTCTCCGTGCTAAATAACACGGAATGACATTATATATGCAATTTAAAACTAAAATGACCATTCTCCATTTAAAAACACGGAGAATGGCATTCTCCGTCTTGCTTAACACGGAGAATGACCATCGTCAGTGTTGAAAACTAAAAAGACTATTCTCCGTTTTAAAACACGGAGAATAGCATTCTCCGTCTTACTTAACACGGAGAATACATTCTCCGTGTTAAGTAAGACGGAGAATGATATTCTCCGTGTTATTTAACACGGACAATGTCCATCCTTATGCATTTTAACATGGAGAATGACCAATCTTCGTGTTATTTAACACGGAGATTGATATTCTCCGTTTTATTTAACACGGAGAATGGTTATCCTCATGCGTTTAAAAACTGGAATGACCATTCTCCGTGTTATTTAGCACGGAGAATATTCATTCTCCTATAAGTACAACAGAGATAGAACATTCTCCGTGTTCATTAAAACGGAGAATGCCATTCTCCGTTTTAAATTACACGAAGAATGACACAAAATGGCATTCCTCATTGTGAACTTGACACAGAATGGTCATTCAAAAATGATATATATATATATATATATATATATATATATATATATATATATATATATATATATATATATATATATATAACAATGTAAAAATATATATATATATATATATATATATAACAATGTAATACAAGACAGCAGATGTAACCAAAAGACGCAGACACAGAAGAATATAACTGCATTTTCATATATACAGAACAATGTAATATAATACAGAGCAGATGTAACAAAACTACACAGACACAGACACAGAAGAATATAACTGCATTTTCATTTTCATATATACAAAACAATGTAATATACAATTCTTTCTTAGTACATTGTCATTTTCATAATGTGTTCACCATTTGTATTTGGACTTTTAAGCAACCTCTTAAGCCATTGCGACCTAACTTTTGTAATCCTATTGTGAATTTTGTCATCGTCATTTCCTTTTGCTGGTATTGTGAACGGATGAATCATCAAGCACCTCATAAAATATGCTGTGTACAAGAGGCAGTTGGGTGCTTTTTGTTGTGGACAATTTGAACGAAAGTTCATATTTGTGCTTTCATACTCTATCGTCGCCTTGCATTTTTGCCTCATCATGTCAATTTTTCTCCTTATAATAGGCTCTAAGACCTCCCTCATATATTCTGCATCTGCCTTGCTCGATTCGTATGTGTTTTGCACCAAGGAGTTGTAGTGTGCCCATTCGTACGAGCTGAAGTTGAATGTCAGGAGTGTATAGTATTTTATACCATCATTAAAGACAGGAATGAATAGCCATTCTATGTCGTCCTGTAAACCCATGATTAGGTCATCGACATCTGTTTTGAAAGTTTCAATGGCACCGGCTTTTGCATCTTCAACACGAGCATTGCGAACGATGGACTATTTTCCAAAAAACAAAGACATAATAACATTAGTTAGTTTCATCAGTGTACACATGAATAGGAGAGATGTTTCAGTTTTGATTCTTACCAATGTGTGGGGCAACATAAATGCAGACCACTTATGTTGCACCTCTTGTGAACTTGATTGTGGTTCACTTCTTGATTTTTCTTGTTCTTCTTTCATCTTCATTATTATTATGTTTAGTATAGCAGCCTCCATGTCTTGAGAGTTGAATATGTCTTGCATGTCTGTTGCTGTCAGAATAATTTCAACTTTATTTTGACTTGCAGGAGAACAATATACAAGATTACTGTACATAAATTTAGTTCAGTTAGATTAAATCAATAGAAATGGACAAAAATAATTATGAAAAAGACGAAAGAAATATAGAAGAATACATACAATGGAGCCATCTTGTTTTTGAATATGAGGTCCTTGTAAAGCTGTTGCAGCTCTTCATCTGCCTCATTCCAAAGTATGAGGTTCTCGCATTCCCTGAGTATGTCATTATTTTTTACCAGTTCTGCAATTCTGGCTTCTTCTTTGGATGCTGAATCATCCTTCTTATTGTTTTTTTTGCTCTGGGTTTGGGTTGAGGTTTTGACTTCGGATCATCCTTAAGCTTCTGCCTTTTTGTTGTATTCTTTCCTTGGGGAGTAAAATCATCATTAGTCATTACATCTGATGGTTTTGGCTTCCTCTTTTCCCCCTTCATAATACGGTTTTGCATACTTCTGGTTCGACAGGTTTGTCAGGTTGTTTTTTTTTTGAATTTGTTGAGGCTCTGTGTAATGCCCCGCTCCGTACGAGGCATTTGGTTGGCTTATTGGATGGGATCAGAATGTTGGAACGTGACTTATGTTGGAGATCAGGAGAATTGAGACTGATGCAGTCTTTCTTAGCTGGCTAGACGGAATGGGTATTGGAACGTGGCTCGGTGGTGGAGCTACGCTTGGTGGAATTGGAGCAGGAAGATCGTTATATAAGGCAAGTGGAACTGTCATCCTTCCTCCTTATTCCTACATGCTTAATAAATGGAATAATGTGATGCTGTGAATTGTCCCTAAATATTTCATGTCTTAGTTGCTGAATAATAGAGATGCCTATGTTGTGAATTATTAAAATGAAAAAGACATGAATATTGAACTGCTGATTGAATCACACTCGAACTGCTAATGTAACTTGATGCCTGAGAATAAATCGATAATGTCCCTTATGCTTAATCTTGATGAAATGAATGAATCACTTGAGTAATGAGATGCTAAGAGAATGATACATGAGTAATGAACTGGCTATGCTATTAACACAAAGAATTGAATGAAACACTAGAATCATGTATATTCTGTATAACTGTTGTTGTTGCTTGCTTCCTTATAAGAAATGAAAGAAATAATACTGTCGCTATGATATGAATGAAATGATGCAGGTCCTATCGATATGAATGAAATATTATTTGTTCCTCTTAGAAAGGAATGATATGAGAAATGTTGCAATGATTGATGCAATGAGAAATGATGAGGCTTGGGATCATTGAGATCACCAAGTGAACATGTGGAAATATTGGAAAGATGAGATGATGAACTGTTGCCTTTTCTTATCTTATTATTGTATCATGCGACTTCGAACACGATCGGGTCGGACACGCATTCGCATGACCATAGATGTACTTGTATACAAGGATTTCCTCGAACGGTACCCGCGGCAGTGGGATCGAGTCGGCCTAGGAGGAATTGGTGCTTTGGTAGCACGGTATTGGGATCCTCATTCGGGCTCGTAACCTGGTGAAGGGCACATCCCATACCCTATGAAGTCCTATATGGCACGTCGACATGGTGCACAACTACCAGTGGTCATGTAGTCAGGATGCATGCTAATGAATGTTTTATGCAGACAGAGTAAGAATATCATATTATCCTGTATTTTGTGCAGGTACGAGGGAGTCGACTGTCGGTAAGAAATCACTTAAATGTGATAATTCAATATATGTGTTGGTTTAACTTGCGTGCTTACATTCCAAATAAATAAATGATGCTGTATGTAGCCTTTCAGTATGAGATCCTGCTTAACATGTTAAGTTCAGTATGCTAAGAAAGATGCCTTGCTATGAAATATTGCTCAACCATAACATACATGCTAAGTAATGCTTAAAGTGAGAACTGTTATAACATGTTTAAGATGTTAACGTTAACGATGCCTCAATGATGCCTTTTCATGATAACACCTAGTATGCCTCAATGATGCCTTTGCATGATAACACCAAGAATGCTAAAATGATATGTCCACATGAATGCTACTAAGAATATGTTTACATGCTTCACTCTGATTATTGCCCATGAACTGTAAACTGATGCTAGGCCCCAAGTAGAAAGACCATTCTAATAAATGCTTGCTTAAATGATCACTTTAATGTTGGTTTATGCGAGTGGGTTGGATTCTACTCGCCAGTGCATAGATGATGTGCTGACCCACGTTTTGTGGGCAGGTACTCGTGCTTGGAATGTTCTACACACGAAGATTGGCTGGATTGGTCCCGCGGCATCGAAGATTTGTTGGGCATACAGAAGCTCTCCTTGTACAAGATGATGTCTTCTGTTTATAAAGGGCATAATGTATGGAACATTGTAATCAGTTGTATCAGTGAGAATGTAAGCCAAGTCAGCATATCGAGTTGTAATCCAATGTATCCAAATATCAAATATAGACTTTGTAGCATTGCTCAGTTGGCTTTCAATGTAAAGTGAGATGTGTTGTAAGCATTGTACTTCAATACAAGTCTTGTACTCTTCTTCAATTATCAATAAAGAGAATAAGTTCTATATATCTTTGTGTGACTTCAAATTATCCTTTTATCTCCGCTGCTATAAAGAACTGGTATATTTCTACTCGATAAGAATGATTGTCCTCACCAAATTCAATTTGTCTGCTTCTGCCGCTGCGATATATTTCTATTTGAAGATAATCGATTATGTACCATCTTTGCCTTGTACAAGTGCAATACCAGACTTGTACGGCATCACGCCCAAGCGAGGACGATCGATTCCAAGAGATAAAATATGTGAAGAAATGACTCTATGAATCGGGGCATGACAAATTGGTATCAGAGCACGGCTTTACGTCCTTGGTCTCTTCTTTGATTCATTTCAAATCAAAGTTGCATCGATGATTAACCAAAGTTGCTTCCGTGATCACTCAACGTTGCTTCTGAGATTAAATCAAAGATTGCTTCTGCGATTATGCTGTCGTCGTTCTACAATCATCCTATGTTGCTTGTGTCTAAAAATTCGTTGACCCTCTTGGCTGCTCACTGGATGTTCCATACAATAAGTCTATATGCATTGTGATGCCCCTGAGTGAATGATTTTTGTTGGTTTGGACACAAATAACCCAACAATGACTCGATGCCATAGTATGCTATAGTGTGAATGATGTTTGGAATTGTGGGAGTAAAGAAAGGTGGCTATGTATGCTGTGACAAGTTGAGAATTGCATGTGATGTGGAGAAAGAATTGGGAATGAAATAATTGATGGATGAGTTCGACATAACTAGTGAGTCGACTCAGGGGTGATGGCTAGTGTTTTTGAGACCCTAAGAATGTTAGCTTGTGATATTGTGACCCCGAGATATTGGTTAAGTATTATGATCATTGTGGATCATGAATGTCCGGAATAGAATTGGGTTGGTATTGTTTAAGGGTGGCTTTGTTTCTGAGTGGTATATTGCCTCTACCACCTCAGAACGAGATGTATGTTGACCCTTTCCATAGAATAGCAATGAGATTATCTGTGGGTACTGGGTAGTACCGAGACTTAGTTGGGAGTCATGTATTGTTGCTGGATGACTCGAGTGTCCCTTGACGGTAATGTTATGTTGGGTAGCAAGATTTTCAAAAATTGTAACGGGTGGCTTGGTGAGAAATTGTTTAGTCGAGTGATGACTCAGACAAGTAAGACCGTTAGTATGCTATGGGTAAATGGATTTGGCTAGAGAATGTTGTGGCTTAGAATATCTGAATGTTGATTTCGATTGGTTGGATGCAAATTATATGTGGTGAATACAATGTTGATTGCTAAGCTGAAAGTTTTAGAAATATTGTCGGAGAATCAAAGGAATATTAGAAATCTGTGCCTTGACCCTAAGGTGTAATAGATGTTAACCCATCTTGATCACCAAAGGATAGTCGTTGCACCTGTACATGAATACTGAAGAAGTGAATTGTACTAGAGAAGTAACAAGTAGCAATCCTGAATATTTGTGTTGCATAGAGGATGGTTAATTGATACATAAATTGTCGGATTGAATGGCATGAACTACTCGACCCTTGAGGTAGAGAATTTTAAGAATGTTCGTATGAGATTTTGACGGCTGGAAAAAAAAGGAACGAGATTTAAGAATGCCATAAGATAGTTTGATGATTGGGAAATGAAAGATAGTTTGATGATTGGGAAATGAATAGGAACGAGAAGTTACAAATGTGTTAGATAATGTCGGTATATGTGACTGTTGGAATGGGATATAGATTATTGGCTTATGACTTGGTGGTATGACTCTGTCATACGGATCGAATAGTATGATTCCGTAGTTATGTTAAGAATATCGGAATCGATGACCCTTGAATAGTTAACCTTGGTTTATGGGTTCGTGTGAGTACAAAGGAATTGAAATAGAAATTGAATCATAGGAAATTTACTTGATGGATTATTAGAACGATGAGAATCATATGTCGGGTTGGGAATTGATCGTAATGTTGATAGATTGATCTTAGTCGATCGTTGGGTAAGTCTAGAATGAGCCTCTGTGGAAATTATTTCCTTGAGGAAGACCCTGGATAGATAGACTTGACCATAGCGACCAGTTGATGAATTACCAATTGCTGGCTTAGCCAAATTGGCAATTCATTATTCTGACTGAATTGATACCCATAGGTTTGGGTAGAGTTCCTTAGAACTGCCGGTTGCTTGTTGGCCCTAAGAAAACAGAAACTAGTATAACCCTAGTAGCCGTCCACTCTAGGGGAGTCACCTGAATGATTAGGTATAGCTGTCGGTATAGCTAACCATTGAGACTGGACCGAATAATAGATGGCCGTTGGCGACCCATAGAATGACCTTGTGGCATTGAACGAGAGATGGTGATGAGTACGACCTAAGAGTGAAATGTTATATGTATGCTTCAATATGAACCTTAGAGATGTTTGACCCTTGAGGATTATGTGTCGGCCTATAGCGGGACTAGAATCGTGGGATGAGACTTGAGTTGTATGTATCGAATGGTGAATTATTATATGAAATGGAATTGACTGCACATGACGGAAATGTTGGATCGGTATCGATAGTTGGTTGATGTCGGATTGTAACTTTTAGAAAAGTTGAATTGCCTCGATGAGAAATATTGTTGAATTTGGAAAGGAATATGATTGCATGTTGTGGACTCTTGATATGATTGGATATAAGATTAGACCCTTGATCGAATGCTAGAAGTATTATGCCCGGATAGGGAGCTTAACCAAGTTGTTCCTGATGTAAAGTGTTGTGGACTGGAAGATAGTGATTGTGACATGTGAATAAAGTTATAAGTCAATTGAAAGGATGCTAAGTCTGATTTGGGAAAGAGAGTTATATCGTGGCTGATTGAATTATACTATTATGGAAGTTGGTTGAAGTACATATATTTTAGGGACGCCTAAAATATGTGTACAGATCCAGCCGAAGTGATAGGTTAGGACTGAGATAACATTATGGGAAGAATCTATTGCACTAGCACGGACTTTGGCTGAAATGCATATGTTTTGGGGACGCCTGAAATATGTGTATGGATCCAAACGAAGTGATGCGTTGCAACCAAGATAGAATGCAAGGAAAACATTGGTGAATCAATGAGAAGTGGCAAGTATTTGGAAAAGAGAAAGATGGAATGAATCGTTGATGGATTAAAATGATACAGTTGGATAACTATTTTGAAATGATCAAGTGGGCTAAAATGAATATTGAATTGAAGATGAATGAGTAACTTATTGTGATTAAGTGAATCTAGTAGATGAGTTGTTTTCTTAAGTTTCGAGGACGAAACTTTTTCTGAGTGGTATATTATGTAATGCCCCGCTCCGCACGAGGCATTTGGTTGGCTTAGTGGATGGGATCAGAATGTTGGACCGTGACTTATGTTGGAGATCAGGAGAATTGAGACTGATGCAGTCTTTCTTAGCTGGCTAGACGGAATGGGTATTGGAACGTGGCTCGCTGGTGGAGCTACGCTTGGTGGAATTGGAGCAGGAAGATCGTTATATAAGGCAAGTGGAACTGTCCTCCTTCCTCCTTATTCCTACATGCTTAATAAATGGAATAATATGATGCTGTAAATTATCCCTAAATGTTCCATGTCTTAGTTGTTGAATAATAGAGATGCCTATGTTGTGAATTATTGAAATGAAAAAGACATGAATATTGAACTGCTGATTGAATCACACTCGAACTGCTAATGTAACTTGATGCCTGAGAATAAATCGATAATGTCCCTTATGCTTAATCTTGATGAAATAAATGAATCACTTGAGTAATGAGATGCTAAGAGAATGATACATGAGTAATGAACTGGCTATGCTATTAACACAAAGAATTGAATGAAACACTAGAATCATGTATATTCTGCATAACTGTTGTTGTTGCTTGCTTCCTTATAAGAAATAAAAGAAATAATATTGTCCCTATGATATGAATAAAATGATACAGGTCCTATCGATATGAATAAAATGTTATTTGTTCCTCTTAGAAAGGAATGATATGAGAAATGTTGCAATGATTGATGCAATGAGAAATGATGAGGCTTGGGATCATTGAGATCACCAAGTGAACATATGGAAATATTAGAAAGATGAGATGATGAACTGTTGCCTTTTCTTATCTTATTATTGTATCATGCGACTTCGAACACGATCGGGTCGGACACGCATTCGCATGACCATAGATGTACTTGTATACAAGGATTTCCTCGAACGGTACCCGCGGCGGTGGGATCGAGTCGGCCTAGGAGAAATTGGTGCTTTGGTAGCACGGTATTGGGATCCTCATTCGGGCTCGCAACCTGGTGAAGGGCACATCCCATACCCTATGAAGTCCTATATGGCACGTCGACATGGTGCACAACCACCAGTGGTCATGTAGTCAGGATGCATGCTAATGAATGTTTTATGCAGACAGAGTAAGAATATCATATTATCCTGTATTTTGTGCAGGTACGAGAGAGTCGGCTGTCGGTAAGAAATCACTTAAATGTGATAATTCAATATATGTGTTGGTTTAACTTGCGTGCTTACATTCCAAATAAATAAATGATGCTGTATGTAGCCTTTCAGTATGAGATCCTGCTTAACATGTTAAGTTCAGTATGCTAAGAAAGATGGCTTGCTATGAAATATTGCTCAACCATAACATACATGCTAAGTAATGCTTAAAGTGAGAACTGTTATAACATGTTTAAGATGTTAACGTTAACGATGCCTCAATGATGCCTTTTCATGATAACACCTAGTATGCCTCAATGATGCCTTTGCATGATAACACCAAGAATGCTAAAATGATATGTCCACATGAATGCTACTAAGAATATGTTTACATGCTTCACTCTGATTATTGCCCATGAACTGTAAACTGATGCTAGGCCCCAAGTAGAAAGACCATTCTAATAAATGCTTGCTTAAATGATCACTTTAATATTGGTTTATGCGAGTGGGTTGGATTCTACTCGCCAGTGCATAGATGATGTGCTGACCCACATTTTGTGGGCAGGTACTCGTGCTTGGAATGTTCTACACACGAAGATTGGCTGGATTGGTCCCGCGGCATCGAAGATTTATTGGGCATACAGAAGCTCTCCTTGTATAAGATGATGTCTTCTGTTTATAAAGGGCATAATGTATGGAACATTGTAATCAGTTGTATCAGTGAGAATGTAAGCCAAGTCAGCATATCGAGTTGCAATCCAATGTATCCAAATATCAAATGTAGACTTTGTAGCATTGCTCAGTTGGCTTTCAATGTAAAGTGAGATGTGTTGTAAGCATTGTACTTCAATACAAGTCTTGTACTCTTCTTCAATTATCAATAAAGAGAATAAGTTCTATATATCTTTGTGTGACTTCAAATTATCCTTTTATCTCTGCTGCTATAAAGAACTGGTATATTTCTACTCGATAAGAATGATTGTCCTCACCAAATTCAATTTGTCTGCTTCTACCGCTGCGATGTATTTCTATTTGAAGATAATCGATTATGTACCATCTTTGCCTTGTACAAGTGCAATACCAGACTTGTACGGCATCACGCCCAAGCGAGGACGATCGATTCCAAGAGATAAAATATGTGAAGAAATGACTCTACGAATCGGGGCGTGACACTCTATAAGCTGTAATGCTTCAATTATGGCTTTTTGATTATTGATTTCAGCATCCTTTTCAATGGCTTTTTTACTCAACAATTCAACTTCCCCTTGAAGTTTGTTTTTCTCATCAGCGAGCCTTTTATTTGCTCGTCTTAGCTGCTCTGTTATTTGCACAGATATAAAACAAACATCAATGAAAGGTACGATGTCAATGAAAAAAAGGTAAAGAACATTCTCAGTTTTAACAATAAAAAAGACATTCTTCGTGTCATTAGTACACGGAGAATGACATTCTCCGTTTTAATTTAAACGGAGAATATCATTCTCCGTTTAAATTAAAACGGAGAATGTCATTCTCCCTGTACTAATGACACGGAGAATGTCATTCTCATGTGTAATTTAAACGGAGAATGTCATTCTCCGTGTGACAATAGGATTTAACATAATTCTCCGTTTAATATAAAACGGAGAATGTCATTCTCTGTGTAATTATACACGGAGAATTGTTCATTCTAATACATGTAACAAGGAGAATGTCATTCTCCGTGTTACTTAAAACGGAGAATGTCATTCTCCGTGTCATTTAAAATGGAGAATGATATTCTCCGCGTTAAATTAACACGGAGAATGAATAATCTCCTGCAACATAAAACGGAGAATGGCCATTTAACTGCAATAAAACATGGAGAATGACAAACCATAAATATACAAAAGAGCAAATTTTACCTTGTGCCGCATCCTTTTCAATCGCTGCTTTATTAAACAATTCAACCTTCTTTTGAAGCTCTTTTTTCTCCTGAACAAGCCTGTTATTTGCTTTTCTAAGGTGCTCTGTTATTTGCACTGTTATAAAACAAACAAGAATGAAATGTATGATGTGAATTAAAAAAAGGTAAAGACTTCTCAATTTAACAATGAAAAAGACCATTCTCTGTGTTAATTTAACACGGAGAATATCATTCTCCGTATTAAATGGCACGGAGAATGACATTCTCTGTGTTAAATTGAACGGAGAATGACATTTTATTGTAATAAAACTTGTAGAATTATAAATCACAAATTTAAAAAAGAGAAGATTTTACCTTGTGCTTCTAGCTCTTTAACTCTGTCATTGAGCATTACATTAGCATCAAAAAGTTCAAGGTTCTGTGATCTCAAATCCTCCAATTGCTTCACTGAACCCTCCATTGTGCTTCTGATTGCACATTGATGGGCTTCTTGTACAAGCAGATCAGAATTCTGTCTTTTGATTTTCTCTAGTTCATGTGCCGACTTCTCCATATCAGCTTTGACTATACGGAGTTGTGCCTCTAGCTCTTTAATCTTTTCGAGGAGCTTCTCGTTTTGCGCTAGAAGATCAGAATTCTGTCTTCTTAATTCCTCCAATTCCAGTGCCAAGCCACCAATTGTGTCCCTGATTTCGACTTGTTCGGCAGCAACCTCAGTACCAGGTATCCCTTCTTCCCCTGTCTTTCCCCTTCCCTCTTGTAGAATTTCTTCTTCTAGAGGTTGCTCACCTTCCAGGTGTCCTCCTTCTTGCCCAACAGATATGACCAAGTTTTTAAATATGTACGAAGAATCCATTTCCTGGGGGTATTCGGTCCTGAGGAAGGTTGAGATTCTGTACCCATCCCATGTGAAAAATCTTGGGTAATTTGGAATTGGTTCAAACTTTCCTTCCATAAGGGTAGTATGTTCTGCTAACCAATATAGGAAGTATATTGTACAACCTTCCATTTTGGAGTAAACATCAGAGTAATCCCCTCCCACACATTTACTTGTACTCCTCTTTATGCTATCCATGACATATTCTAATATTAACCTTGGCCAGCATATACTGTTGATAACTTCTATGCTGTCCACCAAGGTGAAGAATTTGTACGGCAAACTTGAACCGCCAATTTTAGTGAAGAATACAGTTTGGCACAAGTGGAAGATCAACAACTTGACCAACTCATCTGGATTAGCAGTCTTATCTCCACTACGAAGCTGTTGTAATACTTGGAAGAACTTATTTTTCACTTCCTGGTTACTAACTTTTGCTTATGTGCCCTTGGAATTAGTCAGCAACCTTGTAAAATATGTTGTACACAGGTTAAAAGAATCTGGTGCTGGTGGCTGTTTCTGTGTCTCTATTACTAATTTTCTGCAGTTAAAATCAGTCTCGCTTTCTTCCCTAAGCGGTAGACCGAAGATGGTTGCCACATCATCGACTCTTGGCACTATTTGGACAGTGTTGCACAACTGAAAGTAACCAACACCTTTCTTGTCTTCCCTGTAGGTTCCTATCAAGTTCTCAAGGCCTTCTGTTGCCTTCGCTAATTCTTTTATCTCAACTCTGCTTTTGTAGAATACCTCAATTAAGTTCCAGAAACCGGTATTCTTTAAAGATTCAATCACTGGCACGGGTAAACAGCCGCCATTTACAGTGACAACCTCCATAAGTCCTAGAGTTATTTCATGAAAGTAGTACGAAAAACTCTAGAATCCTTATTCCTAATAGTGATTTTTTTTCTACAAAACAAGAAAAAAACAAAAACAAAACATAAACAATAAATTCGGTTTATGATAACTGTTATCCATTGATATAAGAAGAAAATTGTCATTCTACGTTTACATTTAAACGGAGAATGACATTTTTCGTGTAATTTAACACGGAGAATTTTATTCTCCCTGTAAATTTACAAGGAGAATGTCATTCTCCGTGTCGATTTAACACGGAGAATGACATTCTTCGTGTAATTTAACACGGAAAATGTCATTCTCCTTATAAATTTAACATGGAGAATGACATTCTCCTTGTCAATGTACATTGAGAATGATATTCTCCCTGTAAATTACAAGGAGAATGTCATTCTTCGTAAAATTTAATACGGAGAATGTCATTCTCCCTGTAATTTAAAACGGAGAATGATATTCTCCGTTTAAACCAACACGGAGAATGTCATTCTCTTTGTAAATTGACAAGGAGAATGTCATTCTACCTGTAAATTAACACGGAGAATGACATTCTCTATATAATTTAGCATGGAGAATTTCATTCTCCGTTTTAAATTACACAGAGAATGTCGTTCTCCGTGTTAATTTACAGGGAGAATGACATGTGTTGGTTTTAAACGGAGAATGTCATTCTCTTTGTAAATATACAAGGTGAATGTCATTCTCCGTGTTACATTTAAACGGAGAATGACATTCTCCGTATAATTTAGCACGGAGAAAGTTATTCTCCTTATAAATTTACAAGGAGAATGACATTCTCCGTGCTAAATTATACGGAGAATGTCATTCTCCGTTTAAATGTAACACGGAGAATGACATTCACCTTGTATATTTACAAAGAGAATGACATTCTCCCTGTATTTTAACACAGAGAATGTCATTCTCCTTGTAAATTTACAGGAAGAATATCATTCTCCTTGTAAATTTACAAGGAGAATGACATTCTCCGTGTCGATTTAAACAGAGAATGTCATTCTCCCTGTAAATATACAAGGTGAATGTCATTCTCCGTGTTAAATTTATAAGGAGAATGACATTCTGCGTATAATTTAGCACGGAGAATGTCATTCTCCGTGTAATTTGACACGAAGAATGACATTCTCCCTGTAAATATACAAGGAGAATGTCATTCTCCGTGTTAAATTACACGGAGAATGTCATTCTCCTTGTCAAATTACAAGGAGAATGACATGCTCCGTGTCGATTTAAACGGAGAATGATATTCTTCTTGTAAATTGACAAGGAGAATGACATTCTCCGTGTTAAATTTATAAGGAGAATGACATTCTCCGTATAATTTAGCACGAAGAATGACATTCTCCGTATAATTTAGCACGGAGAATGACATTCTCCTTGTAAATTTACAGGGAGAATGTCATTCTCCATGCTAAATTACACGGAGAATGACATTCTCCGTGCTAAATTATACGGAGAATGTCATTCTCCCTGTAATTTAACACGGAGAATGACATTCACCTTGTATATTTACAGGGAGAAAATGTCATTCTCCGTGCTAAATTACACGGAGAATGGTCAAGACCATTCTTAGTGACATTTAACACGGAGAATGATCAACGAATCATGAAAATAAATTAAAGTTATACCTTCTTTTTGGATAGCAGGCTTTTTCTCCTTATATGCAACTTTTTTAGTTATCCGTTTCTTTGATCCTCCGTCATTCCCTTTTGGATTTGATGATGATGATTCTCCGTCACTCCCTTTTTGATAATCTGCTTCTTGATTTGGTAATGTCTTCGATTGTGACGACATTGTGCGAATGTCTCGAATGAGAGGAACGTTTGAAATTTTTTGGAGGAGAAGATTTTAGAGGAACGTTTGAAGATTTTTGGAGAAATCCTACATTTTGGAGGAGAAACTGATCGTCTTATCGAAGAAGAGAGAGAGTACAAAACGTTTTTTTGCTTTTGTTTTTGAATAGCAGGGTTCGGGTTTGTTTGGAAAAAAATTATAAGGAAGGGCAAAAAGTTCGTTCGAACCCGATTTTATATATTAATAGATAATTCTGGACACACGATGAAATGTTATTTTGCTGTGGGTTTTACATAAAACTTTTGCAATTTTTGGGCATTTCATAAATTTCCCCTTTTTTATTTTTATTAGCTACAGATTTTTTCATTTTTTTTATTTTTTTGGAATCTCACGCGCACAAACACAATTGGGAGACTCGAACCTTGTCAGTCCTCCGGGTGCCCGCTCTAATACCACTAGGTTAGAGAGCTCGGACCAGTATCTACATATTTGGTTTCCGTTTATTTTCTATATAGTTCGTTTATATAAAAAAAAATCTACAAAGCAACATTAAAACAAAACCCTAGTTTTATGTGTTATGGATTCTCGTCTGTTTATGGACAACTATATGCTATGTGCATGTGGCAGCTGAAAGTTACCCTGGAAATTTATTCATGTGAAAATGAGTTATACTTCAATAAATTTGGGCTTGTGACGATCTAAATCGGGTCCTTGAGAATAGTCCATGAACATTTGACGAAAGGCTGATTGTTATGCGACGATGAGACCCTTCGTCCCACTTTGTTTGAGTTCATCTCTCTGCGGTCCCGATTTAGATTCGACTCCTTTGGGTTCCTCCGCAACTCTGGAGTACTCTGACCATCATGAAGATGGCTAGTGGAATTGGTAAGCCTCTCTGAACTGACATCCTTACCGCACGGTAGGAAAGGCTCTCCTATGCGAGAATATTCATGAAAATCAATGCCACTGGCGCTCTAGTAGAGAAGCTTGAAATAGAATTTCATAATGGAAAAAGCATTATTCCATAAAGTGGAGTATGAGTGGGTACCATCAAGATGCACTAGCTATAAAAGTTTTGGGGCCACACTCGAAGTCACTGCTCAGAAGATCAATTGAAAGGGGGCCAATCGCAGGAGGAAACCAATCTTGCTGTATGGCTAGCTTAGTACTAGCTCACTACTAGCAAATGTTGATGTGGCGGAGAGAGATAAACGAGTTTACAGGTTTAGCTGGTCAACAACTTTTGAAAAATATTCTTTAAATATTTCTCTTAGTTAATTGGCTCCCAAAAATTTTGGGTGATGACATCTCCCATTATGTGGCATCTGACATAGAAAATGACATGACAGCTGACATGTTATATTTTGACCCAAAAAATTAATTACCCAAAAAATGAATTGTTAATGTTAATGCTAATTTTAATTTAATGTTAATATCAATTTTAATATTAATATTAAAATTAATATTAATGCTAATTATTGTTAATATTAATATTCATGTTAATTTGAAGCTAATATTAATTTTAGTATTAATTTTAATGTTAATGTTATTGCTAATTTTAATTTAATGTTAATATTAATTTTAATGTTAATGTTAAAGTTGTAGGACCGTTAAGCACCTCTAGAGGGGGGGTAAATAGAGTGCGTGTGTGCAGCAGAATATAATCACCAATTAAAAATTTAAACTATGGCAGATATATATGAGACAGTAAATAGAGATAGAGAATTCAAACTCAGTGACACGGCGATATATACTGGTATCCCTCTGAGAGGACTAATCCAGTCTCGAGTACTCTTGCTCGATGTTAATCCACTATGGCACAAGCTTTAACTGAGAGCTTGCAGTCTCTTACAATCTCCTCCATTTTGATAATTGACAAACTTGAGTCTATACCAAAATATATTTATATCAAATAAAACAAAATACAAAGTACCTGAAACAAAATTGAGAGTTTGGATTGGATTTTGGATTGTATGCGCTTTGGTATACTCTTTTTCTTCCCCTTTGTCAAGTAGTAAAATGAATAGGCTCCCCCGTAAATCGTGAAGCCAACAATTGACAAACACAAGACAAAGTGAAGCAGAAAGAAATAATTCCAGCATAGACATATATGGAAACAAATGATATAGAATGAACCAGCTCATAATAAACTGAAATAACATAGAAGTTTCCACTAGAAATCCAAAAGTACAACTGATAATGTCTAACTAATCAGTTTAGACATGAAAAATAAAAAAAACTGCTACATCAACTGCATCAACTAATCAAATCAATATCCACTAGCCCATAGCTGAATCCATGTCACATCGGGGGGTCATCCGCACCGGGAGGATCATGAGGGAAGTAGGCTGTAGTCGGGTCGAAATACTGAAAGGTAACCTCATCAGTAAATCGAGGACCCGGAAAAGCAGGGTGAGGTAAGATGGTGACCGGATGAACTGAATCCTGAGCCAGGCTATAGTGGAGGTCAGCAATATTATTTCTCAGCACCTGGGCCTGAGAAATGTGCCGGAACTCTGAGTCCTGATGACGTTGCGTAGAGACAGCAACAAAGTCATCGAAGCGCTGGTAGAAAGTCTGATCGAATCCTGGGACAGGGGCCGGAGCAGGAGGAACATCAGCCGGAGGGACCTCAGCATCAGCAGCTGGAGCAGGATCAGCTCTAGGAGGCAGAGGTGGTGCAGGAAATCGACGAGATCGAGTCAGCTCAACAGGAGGAGAGGAGATAGCACACGTCTCAAGATCAATCTCGAAACGTCGAAAGATAGAAGCAAGGTGCATAGGATATACTAGATTTCTGCCTGCATTTTTACAGTTAAGCATCCAGGACATCATAGTTTTGGGAACGGAGAATGGGATGCCAAAGTGGATATGATATAGAGCAGATAGTTCCAAAAAGGTAACTTCATCAGTAGAGCCTTTCTTCGGAAGAAGAACAAAAAATATCATACGATGAAGCTCATAGAATGTTTGGTTCAGATGTTTGGCAAAAATTCTCCGGGAAAGAGGGTTAGGTTGACAGATTAATTCCCTAAAGGAAGCAAGAGTGACCTCAGCAGGGAACTGAATGTGGTAGATGTCAACTAATGCATCACCAAGATCAGAAATATGAAAGAATTTGCTGATGTCGGTGGCGCTAAATTCCAATTCTTGCCCAGCAATGCAAGAATAGAAATTGCCGTTTGGTTTTACCTGCAGATTGCAGTAAAACATACGAACGACGTTGTCATAAATGCTCTCTTGGACCTCGAAGAAATCGCGGTATCCAAGTTGGTCAAAAATTGGAGCAAATTCAAAGAAAGTAGTAAAATTAACGAAAGCTCCAGAGCAAATACGACGACCAGAGAAAGAGTCGAACCAGAGATCCGAAAAGTCTTTGTCGAGAAACAAAGTAGAATCATACTCATCGGGATCTCTAGGTCGTGCTCGACTGAATAGACTAGCAGGGGTGTATTCAGAGGAAGAGGAGGCACCTTGGGAAGTGTTTCCTCTTTGACGCTTGGGCGCCATGAGAAAATGGAGAGAAAATACCTTTGAAGAAAAAGGAAGGAGAAGGAAGGTGACCGCCCACTGGAACTCGTCAAACCCTTGCTAAGATGGAGGAGGAGAGACTTCTAGGAGGAGAGGAAGGCTTTCCACGTTTTGTTGTGAAGAAAAAGTGGAAGGAAAGTTGGATTTTATAGGCACTAGGGCCGGCTGTTCGGTTCTGGAAGTTACCACAGCGCCGACCGAACTCGGTCCGAATTCGGTCCGAACTCGGTCAGAGTTCGGGCCGAGTTCGGCCACTTGCATTCCCGAGATAAACAGTGCAGTCTGTTAAGTTTAAAAATAAAATTTAATAACTTTGACTGTTTTATTAAATAACGATTGTTATTTCTGGGTTAACTGTAGGGGTTGTCCCAGCTAACGGAGGTTCACTGGGGAACTCTTAAATACCGCTTCGCTTCGACCGTAGCCGTGGTGACAGACATACCCTTTTTAAGTTTGTACCCAAAAATAATTTTCGTTAAATAAAATATCAAGTCATAAATTCAATTTTAATTACCATATGCACTATGAGTCCGCGAATTCAAGAATGCCGAGCTCACGCCTCAAAATGTTAAAACGGTCTTCAGCCAATGGTTTAGTGAATATATCTGCTAGTTGATGATCAGTGTCAATAAATTCTAGGCAAATATCTCCGTGTTGTTGATGATCACGAAAAAAATGATGTCTAATTTCTATGTGTTTTATGCGTGAATGACAAACAGGATTCTTAGTCAGATTTATTGCACTAGTGTTGTCACAATAAATAGGAACATTTGTGTAGTGCAGATTGTAGTCCTCTAAGGTTTGCTTCATCCACAAAATCTAAGCACAACAACGTCCTGCGACGATATACTCAGCCTCAGTTGTTGATAATGCTACTGAATTTTGTTTCTTGCTAAACCAAGAGACTAAGGCTTTTCCTAAGAAATGACATGTGCCACTGGTACTTTTACGATCCACTTTGCATCCAGCAAAATCCGCATCCGAGTAACCTATAAGGTCAAAGGATTTGGTTTTGGGATACCATAAGCCAACTGTAGAAGTTCCTTTAAGGTATCGAAAGATACGCTTAACGGCACTAAGATGTAATTTCTTAGGGTTTGCCTGATAACGTGCACATATGCAAACGCTAAACATAATATCAGGGCGACTAGCAGTTAAATATAATAAACTACCAATCATACCTCGATACTTACGCTGATCGACAGGTTTGCCACTTTCATCAGCATCAAGCTTTGTAGATGTAGCCATAGGCGTCCCGATTGGCTTTACATTCTCGAAGTCGTACTTTTTCAGTATGTCCTTCGTGTACTTAGCTTGGTTGATGAATGTTCCGATCGAGTGTTGTTTGATTTGTAGTCCTAGGAAGAAGTTCAGCTCTCCCATCATACTCATCTCAAATTCACTCTGCATACACTTGGCAAAATCTTGACAGAGTTTTTCATTAGTAGAACCAAATATAATGTCATCTACATAGATTTGCACTAGAAGTATATCATCATTCATGGATTTTATAAATAAAGTAGTATCAATCTTTCTTTCGAAAATCTATTATCAAGTAAGAAGGCACTTAGGCGTTCATACCAAGCACGAGGTGCTTGTTTGAGTCCATAAAGTGCTTTCTTAAGCTTGAAGACGTGATCAGGTTTTTGAAAATCTTCAAAATCAGGGGGTTGTTTCACAAAAACCTCTTCTTTCAAAAATCCATTTAAAAATGCGCTTTTCACGTCCATTTGAAAAAGTTTAAAATCATTAAAACATGTAAATGCGCAAAATATACGGATGGCTTCTAGTCTAGCAACAGGAGCATAGGACTCATCATAATCAATTCCATCTTCTTGATTATAAACTTGTGCAACTAGACGTGCTTTGTTGCGTAGAACTTGTCCATCTTCACTGAGTTTATTTCGGAACACCCATTTGGTACCAATTATCGATTGACCAATTGGTTTAGGAACAAGTTTCCAAACTTGGTTTCTCTCAAATTGATTAAGTTCCTCTTGCATGGCAGAAATCCAAAACTCATCAGAAAAAGCCTTTTCTACGTTCTTAGGTTCTATTTGTGAAATAAATGCTACATTTGCTGCTAATTCAGAATCTTTAAGGGATGAACGTGTACTCACACCTTTAGATACATCACCTATAATGAGAGTTTCTGGATGATCTGGCTTGAATCTCAATGATTCAAATCTTTGGGCCATATCCTTCACAAGGCTTTTCTCAGTTCCTGCATCTTCGAAACTTTTATCAGTCCTTGTCTCTTGGGTCAGATCTTTCTCAGAACTCTTCTTAGTCT
Organism: Iris pallida; assembly: GCA_029216955.1. Classification (NCBI taxonomy): domain Eukaryota; kingdom Viridiplantae; phylum Streptophyta; class Magnoliopsida; order Asparagales; family Iridaceae; genus Iris; species Iris pallida. Next base: position 25,644,716 of record JANAVB010042020.1, on the reverse strand, counting down.
TTTTAGGTGCATCTTCATCATCACTGTTGCTAGATCTGTGACTATTCAACTCATCAAAAGTAACATTAATACTTTCTTCAACAATCATAGATCTTTTATTAAAAATTCTATATCCCTTACTCTTAGCAGCATATCCGAGAAATATCCCGTCATCTGCTTTGGAGTCGAACTTTCCCAAGTTATCCTTGGTGTTCAGGATAAAACAACGACAACCAAAAACTTTAAAATAAGAAATGTTTGGAATTCTTCCAAACCAAAGCTCATATGGTGTTTTCTTCGAGATTGGTCGAATTAACACCCTGTTTAAAACATGACAGGCTGTACTAACAGCTTCTGCCCAAAAGTATTTAGGAAGATTATACTGATTCAGCGTGACTCTAGCCATTTCGCTTAGAGTACGGTTCTTCCGCTCCACAACACCATTCTGTTGGAGAGTTCTAGGACAAAAAAATTCGTGGTAATATCCACTATCATCACAAAACTTTTTGAAGTCAGAATTTTTGAATTCGCCACCATGATCACTTCGGATACAAGTAATCATGAAGCCTTTTTCGTTTTGTATCTTTTTACAAAATATCTGAAATTCAAAAATAGCATCACTTTTGTTTGATAAAAAGTAAACTCAAGTAAATCGAGAGAAATCATCAACAATAACAAAAGCATAGAGCTTACCGCCAAGACTAGCGACTCTACTAGGACCAAATAAATCTATATGAATCAACTGCAAAGGTCTCGAAGTACTTACAGCGTTGATGGATTTAAAAGTAGACCTATGTGCTTTGTTCTTTTCACAGTCTGCACATACCATATCTCTCTTGAATGGAATTTCAGGGAGTCCTTTTACCAACTTCTTTGTATTCAGACGTGAGATAGTATCCATGTTTGCATGTCCTAGTCTCATGTGTCATAGCTAGCTTTCATCTTGATTGGCTACTAGGCATCTTCCTGCATTATTAGTATTCTCCAAAAAGAAAAAATAAATGTTGTCTTCTCTAATCCCTTTATATACGGGATCACCAGATGACATATCATATATGGTACATTTATCTTTCATAAAATTGATACCATAACCATTATCTGCCAAATGACTTATGCTCAATAGGTTATGTTTCAATTCAGTTACTAGACAAACATCCTTTATTATTGGATAAGGAGAAATACCTACAGTACCATTACCTATTATATCACCTCTCAAGTTTTTTCCAAAGGAGATGTATCCTTCTTTCTTCATCGATAGCGTAGCAAATAAGGATGCATCACCAGTCATGTGTCGCGAACATCCGCTATCGAGAATCCATTTGCTTTTAGCATGAGAGGGTTGAGGGTCCACCTACAAGACAAGTAGATGAATCCTTTGGTACCCATTTTCTGAAGGGTCCACACAGATTAGCTTTAGGTCTCCAGACTAAAGTATGGTTGTCAACAAGCTTTCTTGCAAGACATTATTGTGATATGTGTCCGTGCGTACCACAATATGTGCAAGTCAGTTTAGTGATAGAAACTGTATTTGCAAGCTTGTTTTGTTTGGAGAACCTGTAAGTGAAAGCATGATGGTGTTCGTGTTTCTTCTGTGCTTTCTTGTGTTTAGTCCTTCTATGTGTATGCTTCACATTAGGACTAATCTTAGGCTGTGTCACAGGTATTGCTTGTTTGCCTAACTTAATTTCTAACTTTTTAGAAATCGCAATAGACTCTTCGTATCTAGCAGTCATATCAAGGAGTCTTTGTTCAGTTACTAGGTGCATCTTCTTCTCTATGTCATAAAGCTTTTGTACTTTGACATAGTCCATTTCTTTCTTTTTAATATTGAGGATAGCCTCATGATAGTCTGCCTTAAGTTTGGCTATCTCTTCCGTGTTACCGGTAGTAGATGTCTCTTTAATATCTTCAATTAGATTAGACAGTCTAGCTATCTCGGTTGTGTGTGCCTTAATCTCTTTTCGAGATTGCATATACTTGTCGAGCACAGTTTTGTGATCTTCAAGTAGTTCGCTAAAGGCGTTCTCTAGTTCATCGAAAGTAAAATCATCAAACAAAGGGTTAGATGATACCTTTTCAAATGCCATGAGACAAACATTTGCATTACTGCAGGGTCTGTCTTCTTCTTCTGAGTTACTGGCATCGCTTTCGTGCCAGATGCTTGTGTTCGCATACTTTCGACCAGATGTAGCTTTTCTGCTTGATCTTGATCTATCGTATGGACTGCTTTTCTTGGTGGTTGGACAGTCCTTCTTCATATGCCCTGATTTCTTGCATCCAAAGCATATAGTTTCATCTTTGTTGCTTTCTTGGATGTCTTTCTTCTTTCTGCTTGTGAACTTTAGATATTTTTTGAAGTTCTTCACAAGTAGGGCTCGTTCATCACCACTTGACGATTCTTCATCGGAATCGTTGTATGTTAATTTTCTTGCTTGAGCTTTGAAGGCAATAGTTTTCTCCTTTGGTGTTGCTTCTTCAAATTCTTGCAAGTCGAGTTCATGGGTCATGAGTTTGCCCATCAGTGTTTCCAGAGTCATAGTGGTGAGATCGTTTCCTTCAATAATTGCTGTGGCTTTTGGATTCCAGTTTTTTGTTAGAGCCCGCAGTACTTTTCTGATCTTCTCGTGATTACTGTAATCCTTACCAAGAGATTGTAGAGGATTAGTTATATCAAGGAAACGAGTAAATATCTGTGTAATTGACTCACCAGGTTTCATCTTAAAAGATTCATACTCCTGTGTCAGTCTACTAATTTTGGATTCCTTTACTTGGGAAGTCCCTTCATGGGTTACCTCAAGGAGTTTCCAAATTTCGTGAGACGTCTTATAGGTTGAAACTCTGTTGAACTCGGTTTTGTCAATTGCACAGAATAGTGCATTGATGGCACGAGCATCAAGGCTAGCTTTAGCCTTTTCAGCTTCAGTGTACTTATCATGAGTCTTTTCAACCAGCTGGCCTTCAACCACTGTTGGGGCTGGTTTCTTATAACCATCAATGACTATTGACCATAGATCAAAGTCGAGAGACTTTAGAAAGAAAGTTATCCATGTTTTCTAGTATGTGTAATTTGTTCCATCAAATAGGGGAGGTCTATTTGTGGATTGCCCTTCACCGTTGAATATAGATTTCACGGCTGCCATATATACTCTCTAAGGTATGTTATATAAGAATATAACCCGCTCTGATACCAATTGTAGGACCGTTGAGCACCTCTAGAGGGGGGTGAACAGAGTGCGTGTGTGCAGCGGAATATAATCACCAATTAAAAATTTAAACTATGGCAGATATATATGAGACAGTAAATAGAGATAGAGAATTCAAACTCAGTGACACGGCGATATATACTGGTATCCCTCTGAGAGGACTAATCCAGTCTCGAGTACTCTTGCTCGATGTTAATACACTATGGCACAAGCTTTAACTGAGAGCCTGCAGTCTCTTACAACACCGTGCTTGGTGACGAGCGCACGACCAGCTCCACAACAGGAAAAGTTATTGAAACTTGGAACGACCTCTTTACAACTCTTGAGTAACCAAAAGACTCTAAATCAACTCTGATAGTACTGGCTTTTGGCTAAGAGATGTATAGGTGAGATTTGAAAATCTTAGATCGTTTGAAAACACTTGAGTAGTAGAGAAGAGAGAATGAAGAATGAATTGATGATTTGAAATGAAAAGTTCTTCTCTATTTATAGGTGTTTTCTCCAACCGAACTCGGGCAGAACTCGGACAGAGTTCGGATGCAAATATCTCGCAAAGAGACGTTGCTCGCTGATTTGGAGGCAACAGAAGTTTGAATAACTTTTGACCGAACTCGGTCAGAGTTCGGACCGAACTCGGGCCGAACTCGGTTACGAGTTCTGTCAGGAGATATTTGAAAATCATTTGCAAAAACAGTTTTCAAAATTATTTTTGGTTATTTGTAAAATCATTTTGAAAGACTATTTTCGAAATATGTTTTTGAAATATTTGTAAACGAAAATACGAATAGTAAATAGGTAGGCTTTTGGAATGTGGACAGTTTTAACCCTAAGCCAGTATTACCACAATTGATTTTACAGAATAAATCCTAGACTCAATAAAATATAAAATACAGAATAAAATGAGAAATGAGTCTTCTGAAGATTTGATGATATTGACGCTTTGATTGATGCGGTACATCGTCCGTTGAATATGATTTCATGAATCCTAAAATGATTAGCAGCATTTTCTATAGTTTGTGTATTGACTAAAGTGTATGTTGATTATCGAAATCGGGTGTGACCATGGAATGGGCCAACAAAAGTTAATATTAATGTTAATTCTAATATTAATATTAATTTTAATTTTAATATTAATGTTAATGTTAACCAACTAAACCTGTAAACTTGGTTAGCTCTCTCCGCTACATCAGTATTTGCTAGTAGTGAGCTAGTACTAAGCTAGCTATAGAGCAATTTTGCATGGATATAGAGGGAGGTAGCAAGGAAGGCGGGCCTAGCAAGGAGGGAGGCGACGCTTCGGGTGTAGGGTTTGTTCTAGGGAAGAGGTCGAACCTGAACCTAGCTAAAGGCTACCAGGCCGCTGATGATAGACTAGGACGGGGGACGTGATCTCTAATGAGGCTCAACAAGCTCTGATGGTGATCAAGTCAGATAGACTCAATCTGTTAATCTGGAGGAATCTGTCTTGATTATTTTCTCAGCTCAACCTGATGCTACTAAGTAAGGGAAGCGCATGAAGTCCCGCAGAAAGACGAGTGGAGTCATCCCCGAGGATGCCCCATTATTAGATATCTCTAACAATGGCAAGAGGCCTTTAAAGTAAGAGAAGCTTGTGTAGAAAGTATGCAAAGTAATTCTAGAGGGGCATGCTTGAACCAAGAGGGACTCTCGATGCCCATTCGAGAGAGTACTCGTGTGAACAAGGAGGTAAATCATAGGTTGCTACAATGATTTCCAGGATAGTTTGAGTTGTTCTGTTGTTTTGCTAGTTCCTTTGTGTATATTGCCTAAGGGTTATATATAGGGAGCGGATCAAAAGCCCCTCTTAGAAAACCTTCTAAAAATTCTCCTCACTCTAATTCGTAATATT
>JANAVB010042020.1:25634664-25637164 GCA_029216955.1 Iris pallida | reverse complement strand
AATTCTCCAAATTTAACCCCACTTAACTCTACCTTTTTTTTCCCCTCAATCTAAGCAGACCCTTAAGTATATTAGCCCGCCAATTCCAATTAATGGCTATTTTATCTTTTTGGTTGGGGCTTATATCGTGTTTGGTTCTATACGTTCACGGATGAGAAAACAAAAAGATCAACTAAATTATGTCCTTCCATTCACAAAATTCCGTCCTCCTTTTTTCCATTATTCCAATATTTTCTTCTTTGAGCAAAGCTATATATATATATATATATATATATATATATATATATATATATATATATATATATATATATATATATACTGTTAACAGGATATACAGTTAACAGGAAATGAAATCATTTTCTAACAATTTTGGCCTCAAGAGTCACGATGAACTACATGTTAGCTGCTGCTCATATGTTTGAGCAAAAGCTCAAGTTTTTTTTTTGATTAGTCCCACATCGGCCAGTGGGATTTTCTCCACTGTGTATATATTAACTATTTTCCGTTTGCTTCATTAAAAGTTGTGTGCGGGAGCTCCATGGGCCACGTCCGCGCCGCCGTTGCCGTCCGGTTCGGTTCGACGCATAACGGGTGCGGGTACATATCTGCGGGCGCCGAATTTCGATTCGATTTCCACTTGGAGTTCGGACTGAGATCCTAAAGAACTCTTTAAATCTGCCATCATTCCCCTCCTCGGAATGACCTATATATATCTTGTCCCACGCAGCCGTTGTTCCTTATTGTGCTCTAGGCGGATCGGGGTAATTCTCTCCACGTCGTGTGCGGCAACGAGATTCCGGTGGAGCGGAGATTTTACCATTAAGGGCGTTCGGATTCAGTCTGCACAACTAACTCTTAGGACAGTGCTACGTGCACGACTTCCCCGAAGGCATATAACAATTTTTTGTTTTTATTGTAGATTTAAATCGAAGAATTAATGAAGAGTTTCCAACACTACAACATATGGACAACACAGTTCGTCCTGATGCAATTTGCACCTGTCAGATAACGTAAAAGAGCTACGAAAATGACAATCTCACAAAAAAAATGTGAAACATGAAAAAACATCGAGCCTCGACGAGTTCAATCAGCCAACAGCATATCCCTTGGGGACCTGTTTCTTTCCTGCCAAGCGAGAACCCGATACGGATATAGACCTCTTCTCCATACCGTATCGGAGACTGGCCACCCTGTTCGCATTTGCGCCGGAGGATGAACGTGGAGGCAAGTTGTTGATGTTCTTGGTGGCTGTCGAAGGATGTCCCTACCGTCGTAATTTGATCGCGGCTGTGTCTGTTGAGAGATCTTACCGGCGATGGAGCCGTAGGCGGGCTCACCGTGTACCTGTTGTTGGTTTCCTCATCAGAGGAAGTACTCCCGGTGGTGGTGATATCCAGTTCGTGTCTGTGTCTTGCTTGCGGTCCGGACTGCTCAAGAAGTGGGGAGCTAACTGGTGACAGGGATGGGGGAACTTAATTGTTGGTGTTTTTGCCTTTGGACTAGAAAAGATAGTTCCACATCGGCTACACCAAATGGTGAGTATCTCAATATAATGCATTGCTTGTGTTGAGGTGTGCACATGAGGTGTAGTGGGGCACAAGTTTGTGCCATGTGGAAGTATTTTCCTAGAAGGAAAAAGGATTAAATCCAACAAGGATGCAAGTTAATTTTTGTTGTGCGGACTCGGACTCGGACACGGACTCCAGGATGTCTCGTGCATGCACGGGAGTGTTCGGGGGGTAGGCGTGGACTGGCACACTTCTATGCTGATTGTGGGATGATCTAAAATATCAAACTCTATTTTTGAGTATTGGTATTTTAGTCCCACATCGGATAGGAAAAGAGGTGAAGTCTCAACTCCACTCTATAAATAGAGCCCCTTGGCCTCCTTTGAAAGATGCACCAAGAAGAGAGTTGAGGGAGTCTGTTAAGTCCAGGAAGCCCGTTCAAGTCTCAAATATTGACTTACGAGCGTTCCAGAAGTTCTTCGTGAACTTGCTGGTTCCTGGAAGTGTTCGTGCTTGTGTGGGCGAATAAAGCTTTGAGCAACGGGGTTCATTCACCCCAGCATATATTCTCGCCTGTCATCGCTGCTGTGACTTTTACAGTAACTTCTTTTAGAAGCTCTTACTGCCGATAGTTGCTTACACCAAGTCTTTTTAGATTTTTTGTGTATTACGTAGAATCTTTTTAGATCCTCGTAATTCAGGATCCTCAGGATCTCTGTTGCACATCTCTTTAAGGTGCTGCATTTGAAACGTTGTGTGTACAATTGTTTCAGTTTCATAATTTCTATCGAAAATTGTGCCTCAGCACTAACAATCTCAAAGCTTTATTGAGAAGATGGATAATTCTCGTGCTTCGCTCATCGATACCGACTTTAAAGTTGGAGAAATTCGATGGCGAACACTTTCAAATATGGAGACGAAAGGTCACTTAAAATCTTCAACTCGTGAATGTTGATCACGTGCTGTCAGAAGAAAGAACCGATCGTTCCAAC
>JANAVB010042020.1:25252992-25630492 GCA_029216955.1 Iris pallida | reverse complement strand
TAGGACAGTGCTACGTGCACGACTTCCCCGAAGGCATATAACAATTTTTTGTTTTTATTGTAGATTTAAATCGAAGAATTAATGAAGAGTTTCCAACACTACAACATATGGACAACACAGTTCGTCCTGATGCAATTTGCACCTGTCAGATAACGTAAAAGAGCTACGAAAATGACAATCTCACAAAAAAAATGTGAAACATGAAAAAACATCGAGCCTCGACGAGTTCAATCAGCCAACAGCATATCCCTTGGGGACCTGTTTCTTTCCTGCCAAGCGAGAACCCGATACGGATATAGACCTCTTCTCCATACCGTATCGGAGACTGGCCACCCTGTTCGCATTTGCGCCGGAGGATGAACGTGGAGGCAAGTTGTTGATGTTCTTGGTGGCTGTCGAAGGATGTCCTACCGTCGTAATTTGATCGCGGCTGTGTCTGTTGAGAGATCTTACCGGCGATGGAGCCGTAGGCGGGCTCACCGTGTACCTGTTGTTGGTTTCCTCATCAGAGGAAGTACTCCCGGTGGTGGTGATATCCAGTTCGTGTCTGTGTCTTGCTTGCGGTCCGGACTGCTCAAGAAGTGGGGAGCTAACTGGTGACAGGGATGGGGGAACTTAATTGTTGGTGTTTTTGCCTTTGGACTAGAAAAGATAGTTCCACATCGGCTACACCAAATGGTGAGTATCTCAATATAATGCATTGCTTGTGTTGAGGTGTGCACATGAGGTGTAGTGGGGCACAAGTTTGTGCCATGTGGAAGTATTTTCCTAGAAGGAAAAAGGATTAAATCCAACAAGGATGCAAGTTAATTTTTGTTGTGCGGACTCGGACTCGGACACGGACTCCAGGATGTCTCGTGCATGCACGGGAGTGTTCGGGGGGTAGGCGTGGACTGGCACACTTCTATGCTGATTGTGGGATGATCTAAAATATCAAACTCTATTTTTGAGTATTGGTATTTTAGTCCCACATCGGATAGGAAAAGAGGTGAAGTCTCAACTCCACTCTATAAATAGAGCCCCTTGGCCTCCTTTGAAAGATGCACCAAGAAGAGAGTTGAGGGAGTCTGTTAAGTCCAGGAAGCCCGTTCAAGTCTCAAATATTGACTTACGAGCGTTCCAGAAGTTCTTCGTGAACTTGCTGGTTCCTGGAAGCTGTTCGTGCTTGTGTGGGGCGAATAAAGCTTTGAGCAACGGTGGTTCATTCACCCCAGCATCTTATTCTCGCCTGTCATCGCTGCTGTTGACTTTTACAGTAACTTCTTTTTAGAAGCTCTACTGCCGATAGTTGCTTACACAAAGTCTTTTTAGATTTTTTGTGTATTACGTAGAATCTTTTTAGATCCTCGTAATTCAGGATCCTCCAGGATCTCTGTTGCACATCTTCTTTAAGGTGCTGCATTTGAAACGTTGTGTGTACAATTGTTTCAGTTTCATAATTTTCTATCGAAAATTGTGCCTCAGCACTAACAATCTCAAAGCTTTATTGAGAAGATGGATAATTCTCGTGCTTCGCTCATCGATACCGACTTTAACAAGTTGGAGAAATTCGATGGCGAACACTTTCAAATATGGAGACGAAAGGTCACTTAAAATCTTCAACTCGTGAATGTTGATCACGTGCTGTCAGAAGAAGAACCGATCGTTCCAACCACTGGATCTGCTGCGGCTGTGGCCGCTGCTACGACCAAGCAAGCGAAGTGGAAGAGAGAAAACAGTATATGCAAACTACTGATACTCAATTCCATGGAAGACTCTCTGGCAGAGTCCTACTCCAAGAAGACATCTGCCAAAGAGATATGGGACTCCTTGGGAAAGCTCTATGAAGATGACGAGAACCGGTCCAAGATCTTCATGGTAGAAAAATACCACAAGTGGACCTTCGAAGACGAGAAGGCGATGCTGCCCCAAGTGAAGGAGTTTCTGAAGTTGCGTCAGAAACTAGAAGACGAGAACATGCCCCTCGTCGACAAGTTTGTCGTTGGAGGGATCGTCGTGAAACTTCCTACAGAATGGAGCAACTTCTATGCAAGGATGCATCGAAAAAAGATAGAAATTAGCTTGGAAGATTTCTTGCAAGAGATCCATGTTGAGGACGAGATGCGCTCTCAACAGAAGATGGATACTCTGTCCAAACAACTGGCGAAGGCAAATCTGGTCCAAACCAGAGAGTACCAGGGGAAGCAGGCTGCTTCTCATCGCAAAAAGAAGGACTTTACGAATCTGAAAGTGAAGGGTCCTGCTTTCAAGCAGCAGAAGTCCAAGTCCCATGTGACTTGCTTCAATTATGGCAAGAAGGGCCACTACAAATCCGAATGCAAGTCCAAGCCCAAAGAATAAGGTGAGCCTAGTAAGGTTTCTATGATTACTAATCTAGTTGCCATGATAGCACAGGCTGCAACTGTGGGGGCTGACTTGGACTGGTGGATAGACACTGGTGCGACCTGCCATGTCTGTTCAGACAAAGACTGGTTCGTCTCTTATGAGCCAACTTCAGAGAAGGTCATAATGGCAAACCAGGCACAAGTTGAAGTACTGGGGATCGGAACGGTGGAGCTGAAACTCACATTGGGGAACACTCTGACGCTTCAAGGTGTAAAGCATGTTCCAGTAATTGCTAAGAACGTGATCTCTGGAAGTCTGCTCTGCAACGCAGGCTTGAGGATGGACATCAATGCTGGCCAGTTGGTGATGTCCAAGAAGGGTACATTATTCGGGAAAGCTTTCCAAACTGAAGGAATGTACAAGATTCAGCTTGTTGTAACCCAGCATGATAATATAAATGCAATCACTTTTTCTGATTATTCTCTTGAGTTGTGGCATAATAGGCTAGGACATGTTCATTGTAAAAGGATTAACAGAATGTCTAGTCTAGGACTTATCTCCAAGTGTGGGGATAAGGTAGAGAAATGCGAAGTATGTGCTCAGACGAAGATCACAAGGAAACCCTTTCACAGGGTCCATCGAAGCACAGATCTTCTGAATTTGGTTCACTCAGATATCTGTGACTTCAAACAATTCTCTACAAAGGCCGGGATAAAGTATTTTATTACTTTCATCGATGACTTCTCAAAGTATGCTTTCGTCTACTTGCTCAAGTCTAAAGACAAAGCATTCGAGAAGTTCAAGGAGTTCAGGGCCGAGGCTGAGCGGCAAACTGGACAACAACTCAAGAGGTTAAGGAGTGATCGAGGCAGGGAGTATCGGTCTCATGAATTATTATCATTCTGCAAAGAACATGGAATCATCAATGAGACAACGGCTCCGTACTCTCCTCAATCCAACGAAGTAGCAGAAAGGAAGAACAGAACGTTGACAGAGATGATGAACTCCATGCTGTTGACTGCGGGTCTTCCAAAGTGTTACTGGGGAGAAGCTGCACTAACAGCAACATTCATTCTGAACAGAATGCCATATGCAACTTCTGACATAACTCCTCATGAACTCTGGTTCAAAGTCAGACCTAACTTGAATGTCATTCGAGTGTGGGGGTGTCTGGCTTATGTGAAGCTCCCGGATCTGAAGATTCAGAAGCTGGGGACAAGGACTACGAAGACGATCTTCTTGGGGTATGCCGAGAAGAGTGATGCTCAGAGATTCCTTGATATCGAATCAAACCATATCATCGAATCTCGCGATGCTGAATACTTTGAAGACAAGTTTGCAAAACACAAGAATATTGTTCTCGCGGACCTTCCGAAAAATGGTACGGGTACAAAGAAGATATAAGTCTTTAATGAACCAGTAGTCCAAGATGAAGCTGTCGTCAAGGAGATACCAGCTGAACCAGAACTCGTTGAGCCGTCAACTAAGCGAACGAGGAGGCCGAAAGACTTCGAAGATGACTTCGTCACCTATCATGTGGAAGCAGATCCGCTTAACTATGATGAGGCGATGAAGACCAGAGATGCTGTATTCTGGAAGGAGGCGATAGATAACGAGATTGACTCAATCACCTCCAACAACACATGGGTATTGGTTGACCTGCCAGAAGGAGCAAGACCCATCGGATGCAAAAGGATCTTCAAGAAAAAGATAAAGCAGATGGAACCATTGACAAGTTCAAGGCCAGGCTAGTGGCCAAGGGGTTTGCTCAGAAGCAGGGGATCGACTACTTTGACACTTATGCTCCAGTAGCTCGGATGACAACCATCAGATTGTTAATTGCTCTAGCAGCAATACACAAGCTGGTGATACATCAGATAGATGTGAAAACGACATTCCTTAATGGTGAGCTGACCGAAGAGATCTATATACAACAACCAGAAGGTTTTGTCGTCAGAGGTCTGGAAGACAAAGTCTGCAAGTTGATGAAGTCTCTGTATGGTTTGAAACAAGCTCCCAAAATATGGCATGAGAAGTTTGACAAGGTGATAAGGTCAAATGGCTACAGGGTCAGTGAAACAGACAAGTGTGTCTATACGAAGTTTGCTGACGAAAGAGGAGTAATCGTATCTCTTTACGTGGACGACATGCTAATCCTAGGTACGGATTTAAGCTGCGTCACAGAGACAAAGAAATTCCTCTCGACCAAGTTCAGTATGAAGGACTTGGGGGATGCCGACGTAATCTTGGGGCTCAAGATCATCCGGACAGGCACTGAAATAGTGCTGTCACAATCTCATTATATTGAGAAGATGCTCACTCGCTACGGGTATCAAGATCTTCCTTTTATTGATACACCGTACCGGAGTGATCAGAAGCTAGAGCCAAATTCGAGGAAAAGCACCAGGCATTTGGAGTACGCTAGCGTCATCGGAAGCTTGATGTACGCTACTACTGCCACAAGGCCTGACATAGCTTTTGCAGTGGAAATGCTGAGTCGGTTCACTAGCAATCCAGGCGTTGAGCACTGGAAAGCTGTGAAGCGTGTTATGAGATATCTCAAGAAAACTCAGACATATGCACTTTTCTACAGCGGATATCCGTCAGTAGTGAAGGCTTCAGTGATGCCATGGGCGGAGCTGCTATATCGTGGAAGTCGAAGAAGCAGACTATGTTATCTCGTTCCTCCATGGAATCTGAATTCTTTGCATTGGATGCTGCTGCAGATGAAGCAGAGTGGCTTCGGGAGCTCATGTATGATCTTCCGGTGGTTAGGGCTCAGATACCGGCAATACCGATATACTGTGACAACCAGGCGGCAGCAGCGGTAGCATCAAATGACATCTTCAACGGAAAGAAGAGGACTGTGCGGTTGAAGCATAAGGCAGTACACGATCTTATCAAAAGAGGTGTAATTGCAGTGATTGATGTTCGAAGTCAGGAGAACCTGGCAGATCCGTTCACGAAAGGCCTCAAGCGCCAGTTGGTCGATGACACAGCTTGTAAAATGGGCTTGAAGACATTCTGATAGTGTGTCTTTGTAATCCTACCATAAAGTTTTATGTTATTAGTTCAAAGAGAAATCTACTAGGCATCTAACTTTTGGTTCAAAGGAGGATCACTGACTGGAAAACTATCAGGTAGTAGTGGGTACTTGTTCTCTGGAACATGGAAGGGATACGGACCCATAACCACTGTTGTCTACTATGTATTTTTTGTGTGGAAAAAACTGATCCTATGGAAGGTTGGCTTAAACGCCTTAATGAGTTCTCAGGCAGAGTGAATGCCTGGTGTGCTTTACAGGAAGCACGGTAGAGCAGCACTACAAGGAGTGAAACTCTATGCTACAGTGGGGTGACTCTACCATGAGGTTCCCAGGTAGGGATAATGCCTCGGCTTTGCAAGCCAAGTCACAGCGGCGTAGCACCGCAAATAGGCAGGTAGCCTAATACTGTATGACGTAATTAAAGAGTTGTAGACAGTACTACAAAGGAGAGGATGGCCCCATGTTATAGTGGCACGACACCACGATGAGGTACCCAGGTAGGGGTAAAGCCTCGACATTGCAAGCCATGTCGTTGTGGCGTAACACCGCAAGGAAGCCTTAGGCTTCATGCTGGATAGTTTGGAACTACAAAGAGGCTTGTGACCTCATGCTACAGTAGTATGACACTACGATGAGGTTCCCAGGTAGGGGTAATGCCTCGGCTTCAGGCCATGTCATAGCGGCGTAGCACCGCAAGGAAGCGCAAGGCTTCATGCCATATCTCTTTAATAAAGAACTCACCTATAGTGTATGGAAAGAGATATCAGGCCGTCTCTTGAGGGTAAACTTGTAGACGCCTAAAATTATACACTGAAACCAGGCTGGCACAGGGCCTTCAATGTGCAGCCAAAAGTACAGTTGATGTCATTATGTGAGTAGGAAGAATTGCAGTTATGGTGCAGAATTCAAGGCTTAGTCCATTCTTGTATTATGCTGTTATTTAACCTATGCAGGAAGATTCAAGTCGCAGCGACATCTCTCCTAATGCATGATGGGCAGTCACTGTAGGGAATGCTCAACCCATATATTGAGATATGTGGGGGATTGTTGGTGTTTTTGCCTTTGGACTAGAAAAGATAGTCCCACATCGGCTACACCAAATGGTGAGTATCTCAATATAATGCATTGCTTGTGTTGAGGTGTGCACATGAGGTGTAGTGGGGCACAAGTTTGTGCCATGTGGAAGTATTTTCCTAGAAGGAAAAAAGGATTAAATCCAACAAGGATGCAAGTTAATTTTTGTTGTGCGGACACGGACTCCAGGATGTCTCGTGCATGCATGGGAGTGTTCGGAGGGTAGGCGTGGACTGGCACACTTCTATGCTGATTGTGGGATGATCTAAAATATCAAACTCTATTTTTGAGTATTGGTATTTTAGTCCCACATCGGATAGGAGAAGAGGTGAAGTCTCAACTCCACTCTATAAATAGAGCCCCTTGGCCTCCTTTGAAAGATGCACCAAGAAGAGAGTTGAGGGAGTCTGTTAAGTCCAGGAAGCCCGTTCAAGTCTCAAATATTGACTTACGAGCGTTCCAAAAGTTCTTCGTGAACTTGCTGGTTCCTGGAAGCTGTTCGTGCTCGTGTGGGGCGAATAAAGCTTTGAGCAACGGTGGTTCATTTACCCTAGCATCTCATTCTCGCCTGTCATCGCTGCTGTTGCCTTTTACAGTAACTTCTTTTTAGAAGCTCTACTGCCGATAGTTGCTTACACAAAGTCTCTTTAGATTTTTTGTGTATTACGTAGAATCTTTTTAGATCCTCGTAATTCAGGATCCTCCAAGATCTCCGTTGCACATTTTCTTTAAGGTGCTGCATTTGAAACGTTGTGTGTATAATTGTTTCAGTTTCAGAATTTTCTATCGAAAATTGTGCCTCAGCACTAACATTACATAGTAACGACAGGCTGGTACAGCAGAGCCATTCTTAGTACCGATGCCCAACTCATGACTATGCTTTGCCCGCTGTCCAGCACCCTCACGGAGAAGGTTAACCTGTGACGGGGACGATGGCGACTTTACGTAGTAGCTATTTGGTGGTGCACCGGAGGAGGTACTCCCGGCAGTTCTGCTGCCTGGTTCACGACCGTAATACTTGTTGGGTGGTGAACGGGAATAAGTACTCCCGATAGTGCTGCTCCCCCAGTTCATGGCTCCCGATAGTGGGTCTTATTTTCTCAGCTATAAGAGTCTTTGAAGTTTACATATCTGGAAATTGCTGAAAAATTCAATTTCGAGATTGCTTATTATGAAAAACCTACCCGCAGGATGGGTTTTATGAAATGTCTAGAATTATATATTTCCACGTTAACTATTCCAAGATTCCCTTTAGATGTTCTGTATTTACAAAATTAATACAATAACTACACCTCCGCACAAACTCAGATTTGGATTGCGATTCTCATCATCTTCTTCTTCTTCTTCTTCTTCACGAGAGATCTGAATTCCATTGCTCTCATCTTCAGCAGAGATCGTAAAGATTGTTCATAGTTCATTGTGCTTTTCTTCCAGTCGAACTCCGATCATCGCTCATCTTCCTCTTCTTCTTCTTCTTCTTCTTCTTTTTCGACAATTAGGTCAATTATGGAGTGAAGATCTTCTTCTTCTTTTCCGTAAGAGTTAGCATCTTTTTAAAAGAAGATCACGAAAACTCTTGAATCTTTATTCATGTCAAATTTTTTTCCACAAAAAAATAGATTTCTGTCAACTATTCTCTGTCGATATAACACGAAGAATAGTTATTCTCCTGCATTTTAACAAGAAGAATGTCATTCTTCGTGTAAATTAATACGAAAAATGCCATTCTCCGTGTTACTAACACGGAGAATAGCATTCTTCGTATTTCAAAGACGGAGAACGACATTCTCCTGTGTTTTAACATTTGAATGATCATTCTCCGTGTCATTTAACCCGGAGAATGGCCATTCTCTGTGTAATTTAGCATGGAGAACGGTCATTCTCCGTGTAATTTAGCAGGAAGAATGGTCATTCTCCTACGTTTTAACACTGGGAATGGCCATTCTCCATGTAAATTAACACGGAGAATGGCCATTCTCCTGCGTTTTAACACTGGAATGACCATTCTCCGTCTTAAATTACACGGAGAATGGACATTCTCCGTGTAAATTGTCACGACCCGCACTCATTTTTTTTAAAACGGATGCGAGCGCGTGTCCAAGACAGCCTACGCCGTAGTATCGACGATAGAACGATGTATAGCCACAATGCTCAATATCGCATATAAGAAATACTTTACTTGCTCATTCACAAACTAAATTAATTACAATATTCATACGTTTACATTGAATATAAGGCACAATGTCTCACAAAATTAAGAAAAGACAACTACATGAATACTAAACTATTTAACTAGCCTCTAGGTTTGGCCTCCGCATATGCTCATGTCTCCCGAATCCGATGCTAAAGGCAGCCGCGACTAATCTGTAAAATTTTTGGTTTCCAGTCAAGAATGGAACGAGTAAAATTAACTGAATGCAGTTCCAATATGTGAAAATGACTATAATACAAAGGTTAGACATCAATTATATGTTTTGAAAAATAAACAGCAAAAAGACGTGAGAAAAGACAGAAAATCAATAGCAAGTAAATAAAATAAAATACATTCTCAACTGTTAGAAGTACCTTTGATATGTGATCAGTCTGGGACACTACACCGTGAGGTCTACGAGGTCTATTTGCATAAAAAGTAAACAATGTCTACGAGGTCTACTTGCAAAAAATAAACAATATCTACGAGGTCTACTTGCAAAAATTAAACAATGTCTACGAGGTCTACTTGCAGAAATTAAACAATGTCTACGAGGACTACTTGCATGAAAATAAACAATGTCTATGGTCGCATCACACATCCTTGGTACTTATTATATCCTGACTCAACAATTTATAATAGAAATATAACCAATGACCAATCAATGAAATATAGTGAAATTCAATATTGAAAACAGACAATAAATTGTACTCGCCTGAGATCATGTGCTAGTGAAACTGATAATCTCATCGGGTCCAGATTAGTCCGATTAGCCTAAGTTGATATAAGGAAGTCAAGATTTGCAAGAATTTGGGGTGCATGATTAACCATGATTTTAATATTTATCTAATCTAATATAGAATTTGAAAAGGAAGTTATTAATAGATTTATATAGTAATAATATTTCAGAAATACTCGTTATATAAAACATTCTGAAAATATTCCAACCATAAGGTAATTATTTACTAATTTATAGGATTAATATAAAATACAGTAAACCATCTATTTTACGCAAGGACCCAAAATATACACTTCAAAGTATTTATATATATCAGAATACTATATTTCCTAAACCATGAATATATATACAAGTCCAATATATATATATATATATATATATATATATATATATATATATATATATATATATATATATATATATATACTAGTGTCATGGCACACGCATGCGTGTGCTACGCGTTTTACAATTGTTTATACCGTTTTATGTAGCAAAGATAACATAAAACCCATCTTATTTTAAAAAATTAATTTTTTCCCGATTGTATATATTTTTATGTTATTAATATTGATTTCGTCTTATTAAACCCAAAAAAAAACATAACAAAAGGTAATGAACAGAATATCCACTTTAACTGTTGGAGATCACTCACTCAACAAAAATACTATAATGCTAAATGCTATAACAAATAGGTAATATACAGGCCAGGACACACGCCATTGCGTGTGCAACATCGAGTTCCTTAGCACACCTATGAAAATCAACCAATAACAATGATCACATTCACCAAACAAACACATCTAATCCAATATGATACCTGCTGATTAGTTGGAGCGCCTCCATAAGCAAAAACCATCCTGACACCAGTCTGGTATTCAAACTTCCTTGCCTCCTCATCTATCTAACACCATAAATACACATGTGTCAATAACCCATCCCAAACATTGATTAGGAAAAAGAATTGTTTGTCACTATTAGAGTTATGATCATTCAGAATCTAGTGCATGCAATGACTAAAGCATTATATGAAGTAACCAACTCTTTGTCAACTTGGATATGAAAATTGACAAAGAAAAATTCTAAAAGAGGGCAAGGCAAAATAATACATTATTAGTGTATGTTGGAACTCCAAATAAAACACAGGACAATTTGTGACTTTTTTTTCAGAAACAAACTTTTTTGTTGTTAATTAAAAGCTAAAGCTAGTGGTAGCCGATCAAGAAATTGGAAAGGAAAAGAAATGTTCAATTCATATATGTGTAAAATCTCACTGACATTGAAGAATGAATCATAGTCCAAGGGGATAGGGATCCAGCACCCGTCCCTTGTCTCAGTCTGAAATTTGGAACTGCTGTCGTTGTTCGGCCTCATATGGAGTTTCTATCTACCACCACGTCCGTGGGTGAGTTGGCCGCAGTCGCGCACGGGACCACCGTTGCTGCCCTGGCGGGAGCCTCTTGGCTTGGCTTGGCTTGGCGGGACGGAACGGGGCGGAAGAAGGAGGGGCATCAGCGGAACGGTTGCAAGGTTTTTTCCTCGAGAAAATTAGACTACAATTTGAGAATAATTAGGAGGAAAGAGGGGGAGAGAGAGAGAGAGTAAAACCGAACCCTTTAAGTTGTTCCTTTTTTCAATTCCTTCAGGATTATAATAATGGGCCTATGAAATGACGTTGTTATCCTTAAATCAATGTAATTTAACTATGTAACTATCTAATAGTTTATATAATCCAATACCCCTGGTATTTGGATTATATAATAGTATATATATATATATATATATATATATATATATATATATATATATATATATATATATATATATATATATATATATATATATATATATATATATATAATTAAAACCTTTGATTAACTTAAGGCCCAATATAACAAGTAAAATGTGACCCACAATTTATAAACAAAGTGGAGAAGACCCCTCCTTTGTCCAATGGGCTTAAAGCCCAACACTTGGACTTAATCAATTGAGTCATCAAAACCACACCCACTAATTAGCAACTTTGTTTTTTCCTTTTTTTTCATGTGAAGAGAGTGAGAGAAGACAAGGAAAAGGGAAAAAATGAAGGGAGACTTATCGAAATCGAGATGAAGAGCTTAGCGGCGGTCGGAATTTTGGAAGCCGGCACAGCCGTGGCGAGGCCGGACTGGCTCGGTCGCCTAGCTGGCGGCGGAGGAAGGTCGCACTTGGTGGCATCGTAGTCTGGTAGAGGGTCAACCAGAGTCGGCTGGAAGGAACGGGCTTGGCCGCTCCCGAGGGCGGCGGCTGGTGCTTCAAGGCGGCGAGGGCGGTTTGGTGTGGAAGGCGGCGGGAGGAACGGTGCGTGATCACCACTCTTAGCCTGGCGGCAGAGCGAAACCAAGGGCGTTGCGCGGCTGCGCCGGTGGGGTTCCTGTCGGCAGACAACACCATGGCGGTCGGCCACAGTGGCTCGACGGACGTCGGTGGAGCACGTTCATCGGCGCGGAGGCGTGGGTCTGAGGCTTGGTTCGGATGTGGGGCGACGACCAAGAGTTCGAGGTCGATGGCGGTTGTGGGCACCGGTGATGGTCGGCAAGAGCGCGGCGTGCGGGGTTCTGGTAAAATTGGGGTGGGTTTTCTTTCTGATGTAATATTGTGTTTTAGGTTTCAGATGTTGTACGTGTCCATGTCAGACACAGGGAATAGGGACTTGCAGTATTGGTGATCGTATCCGAGAGTTGGACACGAAAATATGTATTGCAGTGTAATGAATTGGACACAAAGATGAAAATGATGGATGTGGACAAGGACACGAGGTCGGACCCGACTGACATGGTGGACACGGGCACAGATTTTGGGTGTGGACACAAACTGTGTTTGTTGGACACAATTTTTGTGGGCGATGGCTGTTGACAGCATGGGCGGTGGTGGATATTGGCGTGACAAGGGTGGTCGATGTGTACTTGGCCGTATATGGCGAGATGGCCCGTTATTGATGAAGGCTGGTATGCACGATTGGCACTATTGCCAGAGATGTCGTCCACGGTGAGCTCGATGGCTCCCTGCGGGCTAGGGGACGAACGTCTCACGTCATGGCCTTTATGTTGAGGAGAGTTGCTTGCTAAAGGATGGAAGGGTTTATATATATAAGAGAATTAGGGACGAGGAGAGATCGATGGTTTCTAGAGAAAATATTTTGATAACCTATATAATCTAACCGCAATCAAGTAAATACTTATCTTAATACTTTTTTTACAATATATATTTGCTATTATCCAACCATTCAAAATCGCATACATTGAAATTTAAATCAAGTATTTAATGATACCAATAATTTAAATCATAATCAAATAATTTGAATATTACGAATTTAAATCCGATAAATGTTTTAAATCAAATCTAATTTTATCCCTAGGTTTGAAATCTAATAAGTATTTAAACTAGTTTAAAATGATACATAATCTTGAATCAAATACCATTTAGCATTTTGTCCTCTAATCTATTTATAAATCAAAACAATATTATTTATCACGGTAATGTATATAATATCCGATGTCATCAAATAATTTGAAACATATTCCTAAATTCTATAAATATTAACAAAACATTTCTTTTTGAAATTACTATTTAATAAAATTCAAGGTAGTAATAAAATACCTTTCTTAATTCTAACTATTAAAATTTAACAAGATAACACTCTCAAGTATTTTAATTTATAACTAATAAATGATAAAATTATTCGCAAAGTCTCGACGAAAACTATCATCAAGCACAATAGAAAAATAAATAAATAAAATTTATTAGGTAAATTCGGGAAGAGGAGTTACAAATCTACCCACCTTAGAAATAAACTCGTCCTCGAATTTAAGGACTACGATGAGCAATTCTTTCTAAGATTAAATAAATATTGAATCAAAATCGGTCCATGATGAAAAAAATTCCAGATTTTATGAACAATATTAAAAAAATACATTTGACTAAATCTATAATACAATAATAATTAAATGAGTAATAAGTTTGTCAAATGACTTGTAAAACATGTGTATATAATATCGAACCAATACCTTTATTTATCAGTCCTAGATTATATCAACCTAAATATAACAAAATAAATTTAATTAAAATACTTTAAACAATACTTTAAAAATAAA
Source organism: Iris pallida (assembly GCA_029216955.1). NCBI lineage: Eukaryota > Viridiplantae > Streptophyta > Magnoliopsida > Asparagales > Iridaceae > Iris > Iris pallida. The sequence continues at coordinate 25,616,987 of JANAVB010042020.1, read as the reverse complement.
TTTAATAGTTTGGCAAAAAATTCCGTTGTCATCAAAATATCTTCTATAGAGGAAAAAAATATTTAAAAAAAATCAAAAAAATAAAATGAAATAAATAAATAAATAAATAAAATCTACTTTCTAACAATCAATTATTTAAATAAAAATAAAATTTCCAAAATTTGGGAAGTGGGCTTACCAATCTACACACCTTAGAATTTCGTCTTCAAAATTTCATAGGTTAGTGTTAGGCACTACTAAAAACATAATCAAGAAAAGTGATACGAATGAAATTTAGATGAGCGTACTCGCGGATAATAAAAGAAGATGTAATTTGGCACGATCAATTATACTCAAAGTGATCTAGTCATGACTACAATTCCTTGAGGATGTTCAAAACTTAGACGAAGTCTAAATCAAAATTAAAAATTTTGGCACGAGTAATAGTCATGATCACAGGTGAATAAATCCAACATTAGAATTAGAGTTGAAATATGGGCACGATTAAGAATATAATCAAGAAATGATACGATCAATGACCAAACGAGTTTGGTCGTGAATAGGGTCGAACTTTGAGAAAAGATGTCATGTGGTACGATTAAAGTATAGTCAAAAGGGTTTTGTCACCATGGTCAAGAATGTAGTTGAAATAGGATTGCCAAACAAGAAAAAAAATTCATCAGGCAGGATTAATTACTATTGAAATTATTTAGGCATGGTTAGCGATCAAATTTAGACGTAGTCTAAGCATGGTCAACGTCACTTAGATATAACTAAGATGCGGTTACTATCAAGATTAATCATGCAAGTCATCCAAGCATGATCAAAATTAGAAATTTGACACGAGTATGAATGTGATCAAAATAGTCATGATCAAAGTTGGAATAACTATTAGCAAGAATAAAGTTTGAAATATAGGAACGGCTATGACTATAATGAAAATGGTTTAATCACGATCAAAGTCGTTTAGTCACGATCAAAAATCGAACTCGTTTTAGCACGATCAATTATATAGGCATGATCATCGGATCATAATCTTGGTGCGATTAGGAATTTAGTCAAAATTATATTAAAAGATGACAATCTGAGAAATAGTAGGATAAGAAGGAGGGGAGAATTTCTGGTTTATTGAGAAGGTTGTGACTAGGAATAAGCACAAATCAATTTAAAACTTAATAGTTATATGCCAATAAGACGTAGTCTCGGTGGTATTCGAAACTCGTAAACATAATCAAAGTCATTTTATCGAGAATTTATGCCTCGCCAGTGTACAGCTAGCTGCATTAAATCCTTGGTTCCACAACTCAAGCTATGTTGTGGTAACGAATACCCTATCAACTCTATCTAATACTGACATAACAACTCAAGGATGAAATAAGACAACTAAGACATAGTTTTAATAATGTTCGATCACCCACGCTTAACTTAGGGGTCATGCCATGCCAGTGCGCTGCTGGCTGCAGTGAACTCGCATTCTCGATAATTCAAATAAGTGACGACAGTGCACTGTTGTCTTTCCATCGCAAGTCATCAAAATTATTCCAACTATATCGCCAAGAATATCAAGGAAGTTTAAAATATCATACAAGTTGATAAAGATAGGAAAAGTGTAAGTATCTGTTCTTCAAGTATAAAGTCAGCTTCTTGAAAAAGGAAAATAATTGATTAGGAAGGATAATGATCGAAGTCAAAATAAGTAAAAATCTTATAATCCTTATTTCATAGATATTCAATACTCAACGATTGAGAGGAAACTTTGAATCCAAAAACTTAACTCGAGATTAATAGATAATTGAGTGAGAAGTAAAAAAAAAATTTCTTAGGTCCAAGGAAAAGAATATAAGTGATACAAACTTATGATATGGCGATGTTTAGAGAAGACATAAGATAAAGTTGTATAAATGATCATGATTAGGAAGGAAATGACCGAAGGCAAAAAGAAATATAAACTTAAATTTATATGTCTCTAATAATCAATATCGAGGGAAACTATGTATAAAGCACCATGTTTAGCTATTATGAATATATTTATACACAAATATTTATGTATAGCCTAAGTAAATCCCAAAAATCCTAAAATATCATTCCAAGAGAAAGTTAACCTATTTCCAAGTAAATATAAATTTAAATACATATATTATATTCAATATATAATTTATAAAAATTATTCACAATACTAGAAATAGACTACCAATATATGTACACACCTATATATCTACATGGACGACGTTGGTCACACTACATGACCACCGGGACTTTGGTTGGTTTCGAGCTAGTTTGGAACAACCAGATCTTCTAAAAGCCAATAATCTTAATAACAAGTAATTAAATTATTCCTAGGGTTATGTCGCAATTTGGCATAGTTTTCCTAGTTAGTATACACCTACAACTCGGCATTCTCTACTATGGCTAGACATTAGTACTCAAAGCACGTTATTGCACTATTCGTGCCATCACTTCTAGTCATTTGGTACTCCAAAATTTAACCATGACTAAGGCATCCTTAAATATTCATAAAATTCCAAAAATCATATTTTAATTCAAATAAATGAAGAGAATATTTTCAAAATTTTGGAAAGAGGATTAGGGAGAAAACAAAGGGAAGCCTCCCCTATATATAGGAGATGGGAAGCCCTGGATAGGAAGGATCAAATCTATGAAACAAATCCTTCCATGAATTTAAATTGGGTTTGATCCAACCTTATTCCAAATCAATCACAAAATATTATCCTATATTATTAACTAATCTTTAAAATAGATTCAATTATCAAAATAATAACAGAGTAATATAAATATTTATAGATGTACATTTATCATAATGCAATATCTTCTAACATAATATAGCCATAATTTAAATCTAAACATAACACTTGATAATAATCAATTAATCCTAGAAAAAATTCTCTTCTAAAATTTGGCAATCTCCTTTCTTCCAAAATACTTAAAATAGAAATAGAAATGGAAGTTATTCTCTGACTAGAAAATACTTAAAACTAAAATAAAATAAGTAGAAAATTTTCAAAAGTCGAAAAATTAGACTTACAAATCTATCTGCCTTAGGATATACCTTCATATCATATTACAATAGTACCTCCTTGTATGAAAGTCATCTAATAGAGTTTTAGAAATTCAACGAGACCTATGAAACAACCTTAACTACCGAATCGGTCACATTAAAATAGGGACTCCTAGTCCTGACCATTCTTCTAAATTTGACTTACTCCTAGTTGTGAATGAGCATTTCCTAGTCGCAGGCTTGCAGCAGTACGAATAATATGGTAATACCACGAGTTCGCACAATTTGCAAAGACTGGCCTGCATGGGCCACCAAAAAAACTTGTCACGATCCGCACCCATTTTTTTCTTAAAAAGGATGCGAGCGCGTGCCCAAGCCAGCCTACACCGCAGTATCGGTGGTAGAACGCTGTCTAGCCACAATGCTCAATATCGCATATAAGAAATACTTTACTTGCTCATTCACAAACTAAATTAATTACAATATTCACAAGTTTACATTGAATACAAGGTACAATGTCTCACAAAATTATGAAAAGACAACTACATGAATACTAAACTATTTAACTAGCCTCTAGGTTTGGCCACCGCATATGCCCATATCTCCCGAATCCGATGCTAAAGGCAGCCGCGACTAATTTGTAAAATTTTGATTTTCAGTCAGGAACGGAACGAGTACAATTCACTGAATGCAGTTTCAATATGTAAAAATGACTATAAAACAAAGTTTAGACATCAATTATATGTTTTGAAAAATAAACAACAAAAAGACGTGAGAAAAGACGAAAAATCAATAGCAAGTAAATAAACTAAAATACATTCCCAACTGTTAGATGTACCTTTGATTTGTGATCAGTCTGGGACACTACACCGCGAGGTCTAGGTCTACTTGCATGAAAAGTAAACAATGTCTACGAGGTCTCCTTGCAGAAAATAAATAATGTCTACGAGGTCTACTTGCAGAAATTAAACAATGTCTACGAGGTCTACTTGCAGAAATTAAACAATGTCTACGAGGTCTACTTGCAGAAATTAAATAATATCTATGAGGTCTACTTGCATGAAAATAAACAATGTCTATGGTCGGATCACACATCCTTGGTACTTCTTATATTCTGACTCAACAATTTATAATAGAAATAAAATCACATAACCAATGACCAATCAATGAAATATAGTAAAATTCAATATTGAAAACAGACAATAAACTGTACTCGCCTGAGGTTCTGTGCTGGTGAAACTGAAAATCTCATCGGTTCCAGATTAGTCCGATTAGCCTAAGTTGATATGAGAAAGTCAGGATTTGTAAGAATTTGGGGTGCATGATTAACCATAAATTTAATATTTATCTAATCTAATATAGAATTTGAAAAGGAAATTATTAGTAGATTTATATAGTAATAATATTTCAGAAATACTCGTTATATAAAACTTTTTGAAAATATTCCAACCATAAGGTCATTATTTACTAATTTATAGGATTAATATAAAATACAGTAAACCATCTATTTTACGCAAGGACCCAAAATATACACTTCAAAGTATTTATATATATCAGAATACTATATTTCCTAAACAATGAATATATATACAAGTCCAATTAATATATTATATATATATATATATATATATATATATATATATATATATATATATATATATATATATATGTCAATCTAATTAAAACCTTTGGTTGACTTAAGGCCTAATATAACAAGTAAAATATGACCCACAATTTATAAACAAAGTGGAGAAGACCCCTCCTTTGTCCACTGGGCTTAAAGCCCAACACTTGGACTTAATCAATTGAGTCCTCAAAACTACACCCACTAATTAGCAACTCTGTTGTTTCCTTTTTTTTCATGTGAAGAGAGAAAGAAGACAAGGGAAAGAGGAAAAATGAAGGGAGACTTACCGAAATCGAAGTGGAGAGCTCGACGGCGGTCGGGATTTGGGAAGCTGGCACAGCCTCGACGAGGCCAGACTGGCTCGGTCGCCCTGCTGGCGGCGGAGGAAGGTCGCACTTGGTGGCATCGTGGTCTGGTAGAGGGTCAGCCAGAGTCGGCTGGAAGGAACGGGTTTGGCCGCTCCCGAGGACGGCGGCTGGTGCTTCACGGCGGCGAGGGCGGTTTGGTGTGGAAGGAGGCGGAAGGAACGGTGCGTGCTCACTACTCTTAGCCAGGCGGCGGAGCGAAACCAAGGGCACTGCACAGCTGCGCAGGTGGGGTTCCTGTCGGCGGACAACACAATGGCGGTCGGCCACAGTGGCTCTGCGGATGTCGGTGGAGCGCGTTCGTTGGCACGGAAGCGTGGCTCTGATGCTTGGTTCGGATGTGGGGTAGCGACCAAGAGTTCGAGGTCGATGGCAGTTGTGGGCACCGGTGATGGTCGGCAAGGGCGCGGCGTGCCGGGTTGTCACGACCCGCACCCTGTATAGGGGCACGAGAAGTGGTTACGTCCAGCCTACGCCGCAGTGTCGGCGGTAGTAAGCTGTTCTAGGTTGCTAACTAATCTCATACAGTGAATATAAAAAGTACTTGTCCAGATATCAGCTCCGAATGGAGGGCAAGTAAAGGGTATGATCTACTCAAACACAGTCTAAGCACGAAAAGATAACACAGAAGTTATACCTAAGGAATTAAAGACAACAACAACTAACTGCTAAAATAATACACCAATATCTCAAACCAACTTAATACAACAAGCCAAAATATGAAAGCTAAAGTGGTCTACTAGCTAATCTCCTGAATCACTCCTGAGAGTCAGAACCAAAGGTAGCTAATCCATCGCCAGGTCCATGGTAAGCAGGGCATGTGTCCTCAGGAATATCATCTGTAATATTTTCAACAGGTCCAATCAGGACGGGAACGAGTACAACTCATCAAGAAAAACCCAAGTAAATGACAAAGAACTATAAAGCAGTTATAGACAGTTTTATTGATGAGCATGGCAGTTCTATGCAGGTAATGATGGCACAGAGACACAGTAAGATACAAGAAAAGAAAGGTAACTAAAACAAGAGAAGAATCATGGCAATGAAGACTGTAATAAAAGCTAACTGAACTAGAATATCATGTGTGAGTCCAGACAGTACGATATAAGTCTAATATAATCCCAGTGTGAGTCCAGTCCATATAATCTGATACCAGATAATTTCCAGTACAAGATGAGTCCAACAGTGATCAATGAAACCAGGGTGAGTCCAACTATGATCTAACAGTATGTTTTAAAATATCGAGGTCGACATGCAAACGGCTGTAGGTATCAGGCACATCTCTCACTGATCGGGCAAGAGATGGCTATGCTTCCGGTAGATTCCAGTAGGAGATTCCGGATTTGGGGTATGTCTACATGTCTTACTCAATATTTCCCCGCCCAGCAAGTGAATCCAGTACAAGACACAAAAATCGAGATGAGTCCGGCCAATACATGATGATTCCAGAAATGATTCCGGAATGATTCCAGTAATTCCAGTAATAGAGGCCAACAAGTAAGGTATGTGTCGATACATGAATCCAGAAATATCCATACGTGTTGATACAGAGAATCACATAGAACTAACTAGAACTGAAATACAGTAATCGACAAATAAATGAGAGAATTATCAGAGAATGTACTCGCCTGACACTCTGGAAAGAGTAGTGTAATATCAGATGTCTGTACCAGGGTCACAATGTCCTAAAATAGAGCAATACAGTTATAACATGTCTAAAATGAAGGTAAATGAAATCTACAATACAATCTATATGAATTCTAAGCCAATCTAGGTCAAAGTCAAACTTGGTCAACTCTACAGTCAATCTAAGTCAAATCAAATCATATTAGGTCACATAGAATCAAACTAAGTCATACAAGGTCAAACAAGGTCAACAAGTCAAGATTAGTCAAATCTAGGTTAAAGTCAAACTTGGTCAACACTCTAATCAAACTAGTCAAATACTAGTCAACATGATCAATCTGGGTCAAGTCTAGGTCAAACTTAGACCAACTAAGGTATTGGTCAAACAAAGACTAGTCAGTCAGGTAATTAAGCCAGGGGTCAACTATTTAAGTCAAACTCTATAAGGTTACTTAACTAACCATAGGCTAACCTGTCTTAGGATACCTAAGATACCATTCTACAAAGCTAAGGTATAACCAACTCCCTATACAAGTACATCACATATAAATATATATAGTACAACACCAAACTTAATCTTATAATCAAGCTAAACCATAGTCTAACTCAATCAAGACTCAACTCTAAGTATCCTACTTAACCCCATACATATCTTCACTCTACATAGGGCTATCTATATAACCAAGTCATAAATAATACCCTTATATAGGTCAAAGTCTAAACCAACTAGTCAATAGTCTAGGGTTTAGTCAAACTTAGGTCACCAAGTCATTTAGAGTCCATCCAAACTATTTCTAGGTCAATTTGGTTAAGGTTTGACCTATAGTTGACTTTGGTCAACCATGGTCAAACTTGTAGTCAAACTAGGCCCAATAGGCCTAAGGTCAAGTCTAGACTCATGGGTCATGGGCCATAGGCTAACTCTATAGCCCATAGGCTAGTAACCTAGGTCAATGGTCATAGGGTTCATAGGTTTATACCTACAATAGAATCTATACAAATATATATATAACCTATATATAAAGGGTCACTATGTAATATACCCATAACCCCACATATATATATAAACATATATATACACTAATATATATCTATAACATATATATATACATACAAAATGTATATGTATATTGCCTAATACATATATACAATATATATATAGATATAGAGAGAGGGAAAGAGAGTGTAGAGAGAGGGAATCTTAGAGAGATAGAGGAAAAACTGGTCTGGGGGGGTCCCTTTTCAGTCACTTAACAGTGACTGAACACTCCCAAGAAACACACACACACACACAGGAACACACACACACAAATAACACTAAACAGCCCCCCTCCTCTACACATGTGTAAAAACACATGAAAACTAACCCAATCAAGCCCAAAATTGACCCACACATACACTAACACATACTCAACATGTTAACCTAATAATAACATAGCATTATATGAAAAAAAATCATAAATTAAAAACATTCAAAATTCGATTTTAAAGAATTGGGAAATAACAGGAGACTGGGTTTAGGACTGTAAACCCTGATCTTAGGTTAAACCAAACTCCAACTAAACCGAGCTAAGACAACCTAATCTTGGTTGGTAATTGAAGCCCCTAGGTTAGTCTAGGATCCTAATGGCCTGACACGGTGTCACGACACGACACGGCGTGTCCACGAGGGTCTAAAGTCACTCGGGTAAACTGGAAATACACTGATACAGTGCGTATCACACACGATTTCAAATCGTTCTAGAACACGACACAAAGCGACACAGGCCTCGTGCTCGTGCCCGAAGGTGCGCCTAGGGTTGGGCTTCGTGTCCATGGCCCTGATACGCATCCACATGTCGTGTAGAGTAGACACGACACGCGTATCAGAAGCCCTAAAATACGTGTTTTAGACCGCGTGTCAGTGATTTTGCGTGTCTCGTATTCGCGACACGGGACACGTGACACCACGTGGTTGTGTCCAATGTGTTCGCCTATGGATAGGCTTCGTGTCCATGATACTACGAAGCATCCACGTGTCGTGTAGAGGGGACACGACACGCTCAAAGTCGAGTGTCTGTGTGTGCGTGCACTGTCAGTGCACGACCAGTGAACGTGTCCGTGCTCTCTCGACACGACACCAACGTGTCTCAAACTCGAGGGGGGGTATGACAGAGGTTGCCCCCTCCTCTGTGTCAAATTTCTCGTGTCCTCGTGTCCTACAGTGTCCGTGCTAAGTGTCGAGTAGCAGGGGAGGCTGCACAGCCTCGTGCACGCGTGTCGAGGGGTCGTGTGCTCCACACGTGGCACGTAGGGCCTCGTGCTCGTGTCAGTGGGTAGCCTAGGTCTAGGACTAGGGATTAGGCATGACACTTTGTGTCCACGACATGTGTGGTCATGACACGAAGTGTCGAACAGTGGGGTTTAATCAGTGTGCAGTGCAGTGCTTAACAGTGTGTTCGTGTCCAATTTGGACACGGACACGACACGATAACGTGCTCAGTCCTAGGGTTTCGTGTCCTACATGTCTAGGGCTACCCAAAAATATAATTTGTTTCACAAAAACACAAGGTTTAGTCCTAAGTGGCATTTACACAAACACTGAAATTAAGACAGACACGTGTCCGATACGGACACCAAAACACATCAAAATCCCACCAAACTTTACCCACAGTATTGTTATCCCTATATGAATGCACTTATGAAAGAAAAACAGGAATTTGACTAGGTTTGTGAGAAAATACCTATTGAGTGAAAACTCAAGAAAACAACTTCTTGGGGGGGGGGGGTTGTTCACTGTCCTTGGGGGTGCCCACAGCTAGGGTATCCTTGCTAGCTAGCCTTCCTTGGTATCCTCACTAGTAGGGGGTTCCAACGCAAGAAACGGGGCTCAATTTGGTGGAGAAATGGTCAAGTTATGGAGGTGTGAAGTTGAGGGAAACCCTAAACTCCAATGTATTGAAAATGAAGCCTTTCTTGTGAAGGGTGTACACATATGGAGGGGGGGTGTTCTTGGCTGCCATGGGGGGGGTAGGGGTAGGCTATAGGGTCCCCTTCCACCTTGCAAGACTTAGTCTCTAAGGCTTTGACTAGGGGTTAGATATTCTAGGTTTCTAAAATATCCTAGAAAGTTAAATATCTAGATATTTATCAACCTACATATTTACACATAAAGTAAATATCTACACTTAGTCTTCTAGGTTAGTGACTAACCCCTAGATTAGGGTAAACTAGCTTAGGGACTAACATAACAATAATCAATAATTAAATAATAATAAAAACACATAAATTCAAATAATTCCAAATAAATCCTAGAAAATTACCAAAATACCCTTTTGACTAAAAAGTCCTAATTTGATATTCTAAACCTATGGTTAGGCTCACATGATCATGGTTAGTCTCTAGGTTATAAAATCTCTAGGGTTTACACTAAGGTTACACTAGTAAAACCACAAAGTCATAAGCCATGACTTAGAAAATAATTTTAATCTAACTAAAAATCACCAAAATTCATAACATGACTAAATCACCATTAATAAATAATAAAAATAATAAATTTTCAAAAAATCCCAATTTCAGAAAACTGGGTCTTACAAGTCTACCCTCCTTAGAAAAATTTCGTCCTCGAAATTAAGATAGTCGTACTCCTCCTAGGTCAAACCCCCAGTCAATCAGAGTCAAAAGATAACATGCAATCATAGCCCTACTGGTCGTGATTTCACAGTCTTGAACAGGGTAACTACACTATCTAGTATATCACAAGCATATCCTGACAGGTACTAATGGAATCATACAACAAGATGGGAATGGATTTGAAAGAACAGAACCTGCAAGTGGCTCCATCCATGTAGAATAATATATGAAAGCGAACCAAAGTGCAATAGGTTGATCAGACCATCATGCACCGGCCCTGATTAGATAATATGTTAGTGGGTACTAGCCCCCAATAAAATATGTCGTGATCAAGCTCGATAAAATATAAGCTTGCAAAACTAATGCTAAATTAGCAGTAAAGAAGGTCAAAATATAAGGGAGGTAATGATGAATAAGGTTAAATAGTCCAAGATCCCTTAAACATCAAGGAGTGAGGGTGAATTAAAACAAGAGGAAAAGGGTTTTCAATCTCGAAGTTCAAAATAAGATTCTCAAGGGTCGTCCCGGAATCTCTCATGAAATCCTAACAGTGATTGGGTATACTCTCATCCTAATACCTTAATTCCTATATTCTATCGCAGGCTCGTAGCAGTACAACTAAGTCGTCGTGCTACTACGAAATCGCACAAATGCGACTCTCGACTAAAACCTATTCCTTAATTCCTATCGCAGGCATGCTTGGTACAATAACGTAACCAAACAATTTAGTCGACAGACCTGCATGGGCCACCACTAAAAACGTGTCACGACCCGCACCCTGTATAGGGGCACGAGAAGTGGTTACGTCCAGCCTACGCCGCAGTGTCGGCGGTAGTAAGCTGTTCTAGGTTGCTAACTAATCTCATGCAGTGAATATAAAAAGTACTTGTCCAGATATCAGCTCCGAATGGAGGGCAAGTAAAGGGTATGATCTACTCAAACACAGTCTAAGCACGAAAAGATAACACAGAAGTTATACCTAAGGAATTAAAGACAACAACAACTAACTGCTAAAATAATACACCAATATCTCAAACCAACTTAATACAACAAGCCAAAATATGAAAGCTAAAGTGGTCTACTAGCTAATCTCCTGAATCACTCCTGAGAGTCAGAACCAAAGGTAGCTAATCCATCGCCAGGTCCATGGTAAGCAGGGCATGTGTCCTCAGGAATATCATCTGTAATATTTTCAACAGGTCCAATCAGGACGGGAACGAGTACAACTCATCAAGAAAAACCCAAGTAAATGACAAAGAACTATAAAGCAGTTATAGACAGTTTTATTGATGAGCATGGCAGTTCTATGCAGGTAATGATGGCACAGAGACACAGTAAGATACAAGAAAAGAAAGGTAACTAAAACAAGAGAAGAATCATGGCAATGAAGACTGTAATAAAAGCTAACTGAACTAGAATATCATGTGTGAGTCCAGACAGTACGATATAAGTCTAATATAATCCCAGTGTGAGTCCAGTCCATATAATCTGATACCAGATAATTTCCAGTACAAGATGAGTCCAACGGTGATCAATGAAACCAGGGTGAGTCCAACTATGATCTAACAGTGTATTTTAAAATATCGAGATCGACATGCAAACGGCTGTAGGTATCAGGCACATCTCTCACTGATCGGGCAAGAGATGGCTATGCTTCCGGTAGATTCCAGTAGAAGATTCCGGATTTGGGATATGTCTACATGTCTTACTCAATATTTCCCCGCCCAGCAAGTGAATCCTGTACAAGACACAAAAATCGAGATGAGTTCAGACAATACATGATGATTCCAGAAATGATTCCGGAATGATTCCAGTGATTCCAGTAATAGAGGCCAGCAAGTAAGGTATGTGTCGATACATGAATCCAGAAATATCCATACGTGTTGATACAGAGAATCACATAGAACTAACTAGAACTGAAATACAGTAATCGACAAATAAATGAGAGAATTATCAGAGAATGTACTCGCCTGACACTCTGGAAAGAGTAGTATAATATCAGATGTCTGTACTAGGGTCACAATGTCCTAAAATAGAGCAATACAGTTATGACATGTCCAAAATGAAGGTAAATGAAATCTATAATGCAATCTATATGAATTCTAAGCCAATCTAGGTCAAAGTCAAACTTGGTCAACTCTACAGTCAATCTAAGTCAAATCAAATCATATTAGGTCACATAGAATCAAACTAAGTCATACAAGGTCAAACAAGATCAACAAGTCAAGATTAGTCAAATCTAGGTTAAAGTCAAACTTGGTCAACACTCTAATAAAACTAGTCAAATACTAGTCAACATGATCAATCTGGGTCAAGTCTAGGTCAAACTTAGACCAACTAAGGTATTGGTCAAACAAAGACTAGTCAGTCAGGTAATTAAGCCAGGGGTCAACTATTTAAGTCAAACTCTATAAGGTTACTTAACTAACCATAGGCTAACCTGTCTTAGGATACCTAAGATACCATTCTACAAAGCTAAGGTATAACCAACTCCCTATACAAGTACATCACATATAAATATATATAGTACAACACCAAACTTAATCTTATAATCAAGCTAAACCATAGTCTAACTCAATCAAGACTCAACTCTAAGTATCCTACTTAACCCCATACATATCTTCACTCTACATAGGGCTATCTATATAACCAAGTCATAAATAATACCCTTATATAGGTCAAAGTCTAAACCAACTAGTCAATAGTCTAGGGTTTAGTCAAACTTAGGTCACCAAGTCATTTAGAGTCCATCCAAACTATTTCTAGGTCAATTTGGTTAAGGTTTGACCTATAGTTGACTTTGGTCAACCATGGTCAAACTTGTAGTCAAACTAGGCCCAATAGGCCTAAGGTCAAGTCTAGACTCATGGGTCATGGGCCATAGGCTAACTCTATAGCCCATAGGCTAGTAACCTAGGTCAATGGTCATAGGGTTCATAGGTTTATACCTACAATAGAATCTATACAAATATATATATAACCTATATATAAAGGGTCACTATGTAATATACCCATAACCCCACATATATATATAAACATATATATACACTAATATATATCTATAACATATATATATACATACAAAATGTATATGTATATTGCCTAATACATATATACAATATATATATAGATATAGAGAGAGGAAAAGAGAGTGTAGAGAGAGGGAATCTTAGAGAGAGAGAGGGAAAACTGGTCTGGGGGGGTCCCTGTTCAGTCACTTAACAGTGACTGAACACTCCCAAGAAACACACACACACACACAGGAACACACACACACAAATAACACTAAACAGCCCCCCTCCTCTACACATGTGTAAAAACACATGAAAACTAACCCAATCAAGCCCAAAATTGACCCACACATACACTAACACATACTCAACATGTTAACCTAATAATAACATAGCATTATATGAAAAAAAATCATAAATTAAAAACATTCAAAATTCGATTTTAAAGAATTGGGAAATAACAGGAGACTGGGTTTAGGACTGTAAACCCTGATCTTAGGTTAAACCAAACTCCAACTAAACCGAGCTAAGACAACCTATTCTTGGTTGGTAATTGAAGCCCCTATGTTAGTCTAGGATCCTAATGGCCTGACACGGTGTCACGACACGACACGGCGTGTCCACGAGGGTCTAAAGTCACTCGGGTAAACTGGAAATACACTGATACAGTGCGTATCACACACGATTTCAAATCGTTCTAGGACACGACACAAAGCGACACAGGCCTCGTGCTCGTGCCCGAAGGTGCGCCTAGGGTTGGGCTTCGTGTCCATGGCCCTGATACGTGTCCACGTGTCGTGTAGAGTGGACACGACACGCGTATCAGAAGCCCTAAAATACGTGTTTTAGACCGTGTGTCAGTGATTTCGCGTGTCTCGTATTCGCGACACGGGACACGTGACACCACGTGGTTGTGTCCAATGTGTTCGCCTATGGATAGGCTTCGTGTCCATGACACTACGAAGCGTCCACGTGTCGTGTAGAGGGGACACGACACGCTCAAAGTCGAGTGTCTGTGTGTGCGTGCACTGTCAGTGCACGACCAGTGCACGTGTCCGTGCTCTCTCAATACGACACCAATGTGTCTCAAACTCGAGGGGGGGCATGACAGAGGTTGCCCCCTCCTCTATGTCAAATTTCCCGTATCCTCGTGTCCTACAGTGTCCGTGCTAAGTATCGAGTAGCAGGGGAGGCTGCACAGCCTCGTGCACGCGTGTCGAAGGGTCGTGTGCTCCACACGTGGCACGTAGGGCCTCGTGCTCGTGTCAGTGGGTAGCCTAGGTCTAGGACTAGGGATTAGGCATGAAACTTTGTGTCCACGACACGTGTGGTCATGACACGAAGTGTCGAACAGTGGGGTTTAATCAGTGTGCAGTGCAGTGCTTAACAGTGTGTTCGTGTCCAATTTGGACACGGACACGATACGATAACGTGCTCAGTCCTAGGGTTTCGTGTCCTACATGTCTAGGGCTACCCAAAAATATAATTTTTTTCACAAAAACACAAGGTTTAGTCCTAAGTGGCATTTACACAAACACTGAAATTAAGACACAGACACGTGTCCGATACGGACACCAAAACACATCAAAATCCCACCAAACTTTACCCACAGTATTGTTATCCCTATATGAATGCACTTATGAAAGAAAAACAGGAATTTGACTTGGTTTGTGAGAAAATACCTATTGAGTGAAAACTCAAGAAAATAACTTCTTGGGGGGGGGGGGGGGTTGTTCACTGTCCTTGGGGGTACCCACAGCTAGGGTATCCTTGCTAGCTAGCCTTCCTTGGTATCCTCACTAGTAGGGGGTTCCAATGCAAGAAACGGGGCTCAATTTGGTGGAGAAATGGTCAAGTTATGGAGGTGTGAAGTTGAGGGAAAACCTAAACTCCAATGTATTGAAAATGAAGCCTTTCTTGTGAAGGGTGTACACATATGGAGGGGGGGGTGTTCTTGGCTGCCATGGGGGGGGGTAGGGGTAGGCTATAGGGTCCCCTTCCACCTTGCAAGACTTAGTCTCTAAGGCTTTGACTAGGGGTTAGATATTCTAGGTTTCTAAAATATCCTAGAAAGTTAAATATCTAGATATTTATCAACCTAGATATTTACACATAAAGTAAATATCTACACTTAGTCTTCTAGGTTAGTGACTAACCCCTAGATTAGGGTAAACTAGCTTAGGGACTAACATAACAATAATCAATAATTAAATAATAATAAAAACACATAAATTCAAATAATTCCAAATAAATCTTAGAAAATTACCAAAATATCCTTTTGACTAAAAAGTCCTAATTTGATATTCTAAACCTATGGTTAGGCTCACATGATCATGGTTAGTCTCTAGGTTATAAAATCTCTCGGGTTTACACTAGGGTTACACTAGTAAAACCACAAAGTCATAAGCCATGACTTAGAAAATAATTTTAATCTAACTAAAAATCACCAAAATTCATAACATGACTAAATCACCATTAATAAATAATAAAAATAATAAATTTTCAAAAAATCCCAATTTCAGAAAACTGGGTCTTACACGGGTTCTGATGAAATTGGGATAGGTTTTCTTTTTGATGTAATATTGTGTTTTGGGTTTCGGATGTTGTACGTGTCCATGTCAGACACAAGGAATGGGGTCTTGCAGTATTGGTGATCATGTCCGAGAGTTGGACACGAAAATATGTATTACGGTGTAATGAATTGGACACAAAGATGAAAATGATGGATGTGGACACGGACACGGGGTCGGACCCGACTGACATGGTGGACACTGGGCACAAACTATGTTTTTTGGACACGATTTTTGTGGGCGATGGCTGTTGACAGCATGGACGGTGGTGGATATTGGCGTGACAAGGGTGGTCGATGTGTACTTGGCCGTATATGGCGAGATGGCCCGTGATTGATGAAGGCTGGTATGCACGGTTGGCACTATTGCCCGAGAGGTCGTCCACGACGAGCTCGATGGCTCACTGCGGGCTAGGGGACGAACGTCTCACGCCATGGCCTTTATGTTGAGGAGATTTGCTTGCTAAAGGATGGAAGGGTTTATATATATAAGAGAGTTAGAACGAGGAGAGATCGATGGTTTCTAGAGAAAATATTTTGATAACCTATATAATCTAATCGCAATCAAGTAAATACTTATCTTAATACTTTTTTTACAACATAATTGCTATTATCCAACCATTCAAAATCACATACATTGAAATTTAAATCAAGTATTTAATGATACCAATAATTTAAATCATAATCAAATAATTTGAATAGTACGAATTTAAATCCGAAAAATATTTTAAATCAAATCTAATTTTATCCCTAGGTTTGAAATCTAATAAGTATTTAAACTAGTTTAAAATGATACATAATCTTGAATCAAATACCATTTAACATTTTGTCCTCTATCTATTTATAAATCAAAATAATATTATTTATCACAGTAATGTATATAATATCCGATGTCATCAAATAATTTGAAACATATTCCTAAATTCTATAAATATTAACAAAACATTTATTTTTTTGAAATTACTATTTAATAAAATTCAAGGTAGTAATAAAATATCTTTCATAATTCTAACTATTAAAATTTAACAAGATAGCACTCTCAAGTATTTTAATTTATAACTAATAAATGATAAAATTATTCGTAAAGTTTCGACGAAAACTATCATCAAGCACAATAGAAAAATAAATAAATAAATAAATAAAATTTATTAGGTAAATTCGGGAAGAGGAGTTACATAAATTAACACGGAGAATGCCATTCGCCATGTTAAATGGCATTCTCCGTGTTTCTAACACGGAGAATGGCCATTCTCCTACGTTTTAACACTGGAATGACCATTCTTCGTCTTAAATTACACGAAAAATGACCATTCTCCGTGTAAATTAAGACGGAGAATGGCCATTCTCCGTGTTAATTAAGACGGAGAATACCATTTTCCGTGTTACTAACACGGAGAATGTCCACCCTCAAGCGAAATTAACATTCTTTGTGTTCTAACACGGAGAATGGCCATTCTCCTTAATTTTATGGTCAGTTGAAACTTTGGAGGGCCATAACTTTTGACTGGGAGGTCGAAACGGGGTCCGGTTTGTCGCAAAATGAGCGTATCTTCGAGGAGCCTGAGACTAACTGCTTCTCTGTTAGTCGGCCTTTCAAAATTTTAGAATCGTAAAATAATGATTTTTGGACCTCCGTTTTAGCACTTTTGCCGTTTGTCTCGATCTTTCCTAAATTTTTCGACGAGTTTTTGAAGACTTTTGAGGAGGACCTAGATTCGAAAGTGAGCAGCGTATGGAAGAAGATGAAGTATCGAAACATTTTTTAAGCGTAGTTTCGTGGGTGTTTTCAATAAATTAGAAGGAAGGACAAAAAGGTTATTCGGAACCCTCTTTATATATTTTTTGCTAATTCTGGAGACGCGATGAAATGTTATTGCGCGGTGGGTTTTTCATAAAACTTTTTCATTTTTTGGGCATTTCACAAATTTTCCCTTTACATATTAGCTTAGTGTTGAATATGATGGTATTAAAAAGTTCAGAACAAATTGAACAGTGTTGAATTTTGATAACAAACTACTTTTTTCTTCAATGAAACACAGCCAGTAAAAGAACTCCTAAATAGGTGGAACTTTTATGCGAGAAACGGATTTCATGCCATGTACAACAGAGTATAATATTTTTGTCACATTTTTTTTCAGTTTGCATATCCATATGTGTTGAGAACCAATAAGGGACTTTAGTCCCACGTTGGAATATGTAGTATGAAGAGGAGTTGGAACCTCTATAAGTACCAAGTAGTAGCCCGTCAATAAAATTATCTCATTATTCATTTCTACTTGGTATCAGAGCCATAACTCATCTACCCCTCTCTCTCCATATACAAAAAAATCCTCCCGACCACCCTTCCGGCTCCAGGACCCCCCTTCCTCGCTATCGACCCCCCCTTCCCCGCTGCTGTCGACCCCCCCTTCCCCGCTGCTCCAGGACCCCCTACCCCCTCCCTCCCGCCTTCTTGTTTTTACTTGGTATGCCGGATCCCCCCTTTCCTTCCTTCCCGCCTCCTTGATTTTACTTGGTGTGCCGGATCTTCCCCACCGCTTCCTTATTTTTACTTGGAGTGTCGGTTCCCCTTCCCTCCTTATTTATACTTGGAGTGCTGGAACAATAGATCATGCAAGGTGTAAACGACACACGTCATTCCCCTTGTTCGATGTAATGTTTTTCTAGTTGCTCGTATACCTGAGGAATATCTGTGATGCGGCTCCTTGTTGTCCCCCCTGTTGGAGTGGGTGGGGTTCCCAACCTATATGGAGAATACCCCGGAGAGCGACGAGCGCCACCCGTGTGTCGGAGAAGCTCGGGGGGGTTCATGGATCCTATTTTGGAACATATATGGTAAGAAAATATATGATTGGATTTTCATATTTACTTTGATTATATATTTATGATTTGACCCTTCATATAGTAGCTTTTCATATAATTGGGCTTTCAATTATGGCAATCCAATTATGATTGGATTTCCATTAAATATATGATTAATGCATATTGGAAGTTTCCATATATATTAGCCTTCCATGTATGGATTACCAAGGGCTTATTAAAGGATGATGCATGCTAGTTGTAAACTCATCTCAAAACAAGAGTGCTTTACAATCTTTGAGAGAGAGAGAGAGGATTATGGACTATTGTGAAGGTGAGATTGCTTTGAATAATTTTTCGGCATCACTTGTTCTTCGGAGTCCGCAATTAAAGAATTTCTTCTTTCAAGTGAGTTGTGGTGATCCGTGTTGGATCGGAAGGAGCTTGTAGAGGGTGTATTCTCTTTATTCCATTAGTGGAGGTTCTTCAAGGTTGGATTCCGATCGTCCCGTAGTTTTTTCCGCAAGGGTTTTCCACATCAAAATTTTTTTTGTCGACGATTGTGTTTGGCATTTTTTGGTTTGTGTACTTTTGCTCGGTTCTCTCGCAGGACTTTCTGGTTTGGGAGAACGGTTTCCGCGCTTCGTTCCCAACAGAGTGGTATTAGAGCTTTGGGTTCAAAGAAGTGTCAGGAGTTGACAGTCAAACCAAGAAGCAGAGATGGACGCGAAGCCGGTGCGCATGGTGAACCTGAACGGTACCAACTATCATTATTGGCAGAGCAAGATGAAGGATTTGTTGTTCGTCAAGAAGCTGTATCTTCCAGTATTTGCATCCGAGAAGTCCAGTGACAAATTTGATAAGGACTGAAACTTTGAGCATGTACAGGTGTGTGGGTACATGCGACAGTTCGTTGACGAGCACGTGTACAACCATGTTGCCAATATTGAGCATACGAAGACGTTGTGGGAGAAGCTGGAATCTTTGTACGCAAAAAAGACCGGGGTAAACAAACTGTTCCTGATCCAGATGATGATGGGCCTGCGGTACAAAGATGGTGCATCCATTACGGATCACTTGAGTGAGTTCCAGGGCGTGGTAGACCAGCTATCCTCGATGGAAGTCAAGTTCGACGACGAGGTTCAAGGACTTTGGTTGCTATGTACATTGCCAGACTCGTGGGAGACCGTACGAGTATCTATGATCGCTTCTGCTCCAGAAGGAGTGGTCAGTCTGGAGTTTGCCAAGAGCGGGGTGCTGAATGAAGAAATACGAAGACGTTCTTAGGGCACTTCATCCACATTCCACCACTCAGAGACGTTGGTTTCAGAGAACCGTAAAAGGGGCAAAAGCAGGGGTCCAGGTGGTGGCAGAGACAAGAGATGGGGGAAGTCCAAGGGTCGGTACGAGGACTCAAAGTGTTACCACTGTGGCAAGAAGGGCAACATCAAGCAGAACTATTTCACTTGGAAGAGAGAGAAGAAGGGTGACAAGGGAAAGCAAGATAAGAATACTACAGCGGTGGCCTCGATACATGGAGGCGATGTGATCGTCGTAGGTGATGAGGTTATCACAAACCTCGCCTACGATGACAATTCTTGGCTAGTGGACTCAGGAGCTTCAGCGCACGTATCTCACAACAGGATACTGTTTGCCACTTACACGACAAGCGACTGTGGAGTGTTGAAGATGGGCAATAGAGATGTGTCGAAGGCGGTTGCCGTTGGAGATGTGCATTTGAGAACGAAGACGGGCGCAGTTCTTGTTCTCAAAGATGTTCGTCATGTCCCTGACATCCGTTTCAACATGTTGTCGGTTGGAAGGTTGGATGACGAGGGATTCTTCAGTCTCTTCGAGAATAGTCAGTGGAAGCTTTCTAAAGGTTCGATGGTGATTGCCAGAGGAAGCAAGAAGTCCGGTCTCTACTATATGGAGGAGAGCGCACAGGGAGCACAGGAGGTGAATGCAGCCAGTGATGCGTCTACCGTGTTGTGGCACAGGCGGCTCGGCCATATCAGCGAGAAGGGGATGAGCTACTTGGTGAACAGAAAGGTGATTCCAGGGCTCAAGTCTACAAAGTTGGAGAAGTGCGCGCACTGCTTAGCTGTGAAGCAAAATCGGGTGTCTTTCTAAAGTCACACAAGTTCAAGGAAGCTGGCGTTGCTCGAGTTGATTTATTCGGATGTCTGCGGTCCTATGAAGGTAAAATCTATTGGTGGTGCATCTTACTTTGTAACTTTTATTGATGACTGTTCCAGGAAGGTTTAGGTCTATGCCTTAAAGACCAAGGATCAGGTACTGCCTACTTTCAAAGAGTTTCAGGCCTCTGTTGAGAGAGAGATGGGCAAGAAGTTATTGTGTGTTCGATCTGACAACGACGGCGAATACATTGGTCCCTTTGATGCTTATTGCAGAGAGCAAGGGATATGACACCAGAAGACTCTGCCCAAGACATCTCAGCTCAATGGTGTAGCAGAGCGCATGAACAGGACACTGATGGAGAGGGTGCGGTATTTGCTGTCAGAAGCAAACTTGTCGGGTAGTTATTGGGGTGAGGCTCTTCTCATAGCTGCATATGTTATTAATTTATCTCCTAGTGCTCCTTTGCAGGGTGATATGCCTGAAAAAGTATGATACGACAAAGAGCCATCATACAATCACCTGCGAGTGTCTGGTTGTAATGCCTTCGTGCATGTACCGAAGGACAAGAGGTCCAAACTTGAGCCGAAGACGAGACGATGCGTCTTTGTCAGCTACGATCGGGATGAGTTTGGCTATAGACTCTACGACCCAGTGGAAATAAAGCTCTACAAAAGCCGGGACATGGTATTCGTCGGGGATCAGACCATGACCAATACTCAGGATTCCGAGACGCCTTCTGAGGCTGAGGAACTGCCTGAGTTAGAGTCATTTTGCTTCAAGCAGTTTTCAGAGGACATCGCAGAGGATCCAGTTATGGGGGAGCCATTGCATGGATTTCCTCCCAACCTTGATCATCAACCTGCTGATGGTGGTCAGGGTGTCCCTCAGGAGGATGAGCATGTCGGAGAGGCAGTTCCTGAAGGGGAGGAGGCTGTTGGTATACAACCAGCACCAGTGGCTCCATTGAGAAGAAGCGAGAGAGATCGTCGACCATCTACGAGATACTCACAGGGTGAGTATGTGCTACTGACTGACGGGGGAGAGCCTGAAAGCTTTGTAGAGGCTATGGAAGACGAACACATGTAGGAGTGGATGGAGGCTATGCAGGAGGAGATGAGTTCCTTATATGCCAATTCCACTTATGAGCTGATGCGGTTGCCAAAGGTCAAGAAGGCTTTGAAGAATCGATGGGTGTTTAGAGTGAAACAGACGGATGATGCTACTCGCCCTCGATACAAAGCGAGACTAGTAGTTAAAGGCTACGGTCAGTGGAAAGGCGTAGATTATGATGAGATCTTTTCGCCTGTCGTCAAGCATTCGTCTATTCGGATGGTGCTAGCATTGGCAGCCATTCTCGACTTGGAGGTCAAGCAGATGGACGTGAAGATGACATTCCTCCATGGTGACCTTGAGGAGGAGTTATATATGGAGCAACCAAAGGGATTCTGTGAGAAGGGCAAGTCACATTTGGTCTGCCGGTTGAGGAAGGCTTGTATGGTCTGAAGCAGGTTCCGAGGCAGTGGTACAGAAAGTTCGAGTCATTTATGGGGGAGCATGGCTATGCACGGATGACGTCGGATCACTGTGTATTTGTGAGACATTTTGCCGATGATGATTTCATTATTTTATTGCTCTATATAGATGACATGCTATTAGTGGGTCGAAATGTCACTATGATAGCAGAGTTGAAGCGCCAACTGGGCGTGGACTTCTCTATGAAGGATTTGGGTGCAGCAAAGACTATTATGGGATGGAGATCAGCCGAAAGAGAGAGTCCAAATTGCTACACTTGTCCTAAAAGAAATACCACTACTAAAATAACCCAGATTAGCGACGTCAGAAGACGTCGCTAAATACAAAAAATACGTCGCTAAAAATGATTTGTGACGTATTTAGCGACGAAAAACGTACGTCGCTTATAGAAAAGTCGCAGATGATACTTTCGTCGCCGAACGTCGCTATTTGCGACGCGGCGTCCATTGTCGCTAGACGTCGCCAAATGAGCAACAGAGAGCGACGTATCATTACGTCGCCAACATTGCGACGTAAAGCGACCACTAGCGACGCTTCAAAAGTTTATAAATGATGACGAGGCATGGCATCCACGTGGCCACGTGGGCAACTTAGCGACGTATATTAGCGACGTCGAGCGACGTAACGTCGCTAGTTAGCGACGTATAGCGACGTCTATTTGCCGTCGCAGTACGTCGCAGAACGTCGCTATACGTCGCTAATGTTAAAAAAAAAATTTAAAATATAATTGATATTTTTGTTATGCTGTGTTTCTGTGTTTACAGTGTGTGTGAAGTGCAGTGTTCGAACCATCGACAGTTTCGCTTACTGTTCTATGTTTTATCTTGGATAGAAAGAGCAACAGTTCAGGGTGCACTTCTCAGAGCTTCCTCTTTACGTCCTTCACCTTCTTGGGAACCTTTACGACGTCCGAGAAAGTGAAGGACGTGAAAATGAAGCTCTCAGAAGTGCACCCTGAACTGTTGCTATTTCTATCCAAGATAAAACATACAACAGTAATCGAAACTGTCGATGGTTCCGAACACTGCATTTCACATTCACTGTAAACACAGACACACATCATAACAAAAATACACAATATATTTTTTTAAAATTTTGGCAGCACCTCCTTTGTATATCAGATCATCGCTTATAACCCAGCGTAGGTATATTTGTCATCCCGTCGCAGATATCACAAAGTAAATATCACAATAAAAATATGAGGCAGTGCAAAGTAAATATCACAGACACACATCCTCACAAACATCCAATAGAGTCAAATAAAAATGAAAGATGATAAAAAGTCTCCCACCAAGTGTATAAACAACAGTGTATGAATAAACAATTTGCCCATAGGGCCAATACATACAAGTCATAAAAAAACCAATAAAATCACTGCGGACCCCTGCCGCGCAACTGGGATAGAATGTAGTCATACTGCTCCTGGGTGAGCTGTACCGTAGGGGCAGTAGGAGGCAGTACAATATCTGGAGTCGGCGCCGGAGGCAGTGCAGTATCTGGAGTCGGCGTCGTCGATGGACCCGGAGGACGTACCTGCTCCAGCTCTTACAGTCGCTCACCATGCGCAGCAAGGGTACTCACCACCTTCTCAGTATACTGAGCGAGTGAGGCAGATAGGCTCCTCTGCGATCCCTCCAGTTCGACCTGTCTACGCTCTGTGCGCTGCGTAGACTCGGTGAGCGTCTGCAAGTTGGCAGCTGCAGCCTGATGCAGACTCATCAGGTCCTGTATACTGTGCTCGACCGCATCAAATCGTCCGGTGACGATCGGAGGGTCGGATCGTCGATCGATCACATCAGAAATCTGCTGCTGCAACTCGCGATGCAGCTCCTCGATCTGACGACGAACATCCTCAGCTCGTGACGACGCCTGCGTAGCCGGAGACTGCGTACTGACAGTGGGGGCCCGGGATGACTCCGAAGCCAAATACGCGCCGTAGGATCCCGTACCGTAGTACGTACCCTTCTGAAGACCGCCAACGGCGGTCATCCAGAGCTCGTCCGGCGATGGCTCTGCAAGCGGCTGGGAGGAAGTACCAGCCCCTCCCTCTGCTTGCGCACTAGCAGCAGCAGCAGCATCAGCCGCCTCCTTCTGTAGCCGAACAAACTCGGCCTAAAACATGTTTGCTAACGTGTAAGTGTTTACTAAAGTCTATATTGATATCTATTTTTCTGTTTTCTAAATTATAGTCAGTTAATATAAAGAATAGAACGTACATATGCCTGCGTCGCCCTCTCGTCAATGAAGTCCCCAGCCCTCCGATGGGTGACCAGGAAGACGGTCACCATGTTCGGGTCCTCACCCTTCTTTACCTGTTAAAATATATTATCTATTATTAGTATTAAACATTATATCGAACTATATATAAATTAATGTCCATCATAGGAAACGTACCAGACGACGAAAATGCTCCGTCATCGGAATGGAGCCACCACACCACTTACCGGCGCTCGATCGTGCCACCTTGGCCTTCTAAGACCGCTCCTGGTACTTGGGCTCGCTGAATCTAGCCTTCATCGCAGTCCACTGCTCTGGCGTAATCCAACCCTGGATCGGCTGTCCGGAGCGATCACGACGCTTCTGGTCGTCGATCGCATCACGGATGAGCTTGGCTATGACGGCAGAAAATTGGCCCTCGATCCTCGTCGCCCGATGTGGTGGATAGAAATAGGTCCTCTACAAGAAGTAAAATACAAAATTTGTAAAATATACACAAATGATTATTAAAATTTAAAAATAAACAAATTTTTTACCTTGAAGTGGGCGAACCAAAAGGCCTTCCTATCTGCGGGAGCATCTGAGTAGTTGAGCCAAGGCCCACCATAGTTCTGCCTCACAAATGTCCCCAGCTGTCTCTGTACTGCAGAAGGCCGATATCTATACAATAATAATTTTTCATGAATATATATGTACATATAATCATTTGAGAAATATATAATAATTAATTAACTTACTTCATAGGCCCGTCCGTCCAAATCTCCATACACGTCTCGCCCGGGGGAGCGCATGGAGGGTCGCTCTCACCTCCTGCCTGGGCAGGATCAGTCTGATCGCCGTCCTCCATATGATCGGCGTGGGCTCCCTTCATAGAGCCGTCGACAGTAGGAATGCTGGACGGGGGATCAGGGATGCTGGACGCGGGATCAGGAAGGCTGGACGACGAGGGAGGAGTCGCCAACCTGCTAGAACTGCCCTGTCCCGGTAATGGACCGGGAACAGAATGGTACACTGGCGTACTCGGAGATGAGGATGAGGGTACGGAACTGCTGTCACGCCTCAGAACCAGAATACTGGAGAGCGGGGACAGACATAGCCAGCTACTTATAACGGAATGGGATCCACCCCGCTATACGGTCACGGCTGTCTAGATATGTGAGGGTTTTACTACAATCCATCAGTCTCTTAAGGTCGTAAAATAGCCTATTGTCTCAATCTCAGCCAACTAATAATAATCACAAGATATCAGATCTCCAAATATACAATTGTAAGGCGTCCCAAACATTACATATCCAGATGATCATGAAGCTAGTCGTTACAAAATATGAGGACTAGCAAGAGTTCAGTCATACATGATCAACCCCCGGGACTTGTCAATCATGTTACAGCCCGTAGGCAGACAGTAAGTAAGTACAATCGAGCTAACACTTGCTCGTCGGCTAAACGCCTTAAAAGAATAATTTACAATATTACAGTGGGAGAACAAAAAGAAACCCACTCGATGCCCTGGTTACGCCTGGTGACCACCATCGGGCTGGAAGGCAGGGAGATCCTTTGGTGCTGCTCCGGTATCTGGCCATACAAAACCAGCTGGGTCAGACCCCAGAAAGAGCAAGTGCCACAAAGGAGGCTTCACTTAAGAACTAAAACCAACAAATCATTAGCATTCAACATGTAAGAAAACAATAAGTAACACAGATTAAGGTTTGTACACTACCAATGCACTTGCCCCAATCAGAGAAAATAATTAAGAGAAGCATCGTTAACATAAGATAACTGGAGAATCATGCTAAATAAAATATAGCTGGGCAATATATGAAGAAAAAATAAAGGTACTATTCCGGAAGCCAGATTACAATCCTTAAACCAAACAAGGACCGAGATTGTAACCCTTCGCCTGAACAGAACTTAGTCTCTGATCATTTATTGCTAAAGCTGCCAATCATTAAGGTGAAAAGGAGAGAGTACAATGATAAAAGTGACAATGAAGAGTGCAATGTGCTGGAGTGACAATAGAGTACAATCGTTACAGTAACAATCTAGAGTGACAATCATTATAGTGACAATCTGGAGTGACAATCATTCAATCATTCTGGTACAATCTTGCAATCAATCACTTCTAGACAAAACTATACTGGACTAGACTCCATCTAAGCAATCACGGCCAATCATTGCCTACGGCTTTCTACATTAACTAACTAGGGTTATCAGAATCCTAGTTACTAGCAAGATGCAATGAGATGCTCCAAGTAGTCACAGGCCCTGCAGCTATCCAGGTTATCCAGGCGAACATTATAGTGACAATTTAGAGAGTACAATACATAAGAGTGACAATAGAGTTCAATCATTTAAGTGACAATGGCGGGTGCCCCACATAACAGTGGGCTGGAAATGTGCCCTACTCGTCGGCAGGCTACAAGTCCAAACATTTGCTGCCGGGATAACGGGATCGCCTGTAACTGGGGAACATCTCTTCATGTCTAATGAATTATACTAGTCATTAACCTTAGTCCATTTCAGTAGGTACTCCTGACCGTGGTACTCAGGAGTCCCCTCCTAGACATAATGCAAGACAGGACTGGATTATTTGTACAAGCACAATCGCCCACGGTGTCCAGGTTACTAATACAGGTCAGGTCATGTCAGGTAGCCGTCGCAACAGCTATTCGAGATAATCATGTCAGGTTATCATGTCAAGTGTACTAGTCAGGAGTGCGCCACGACGGGCCACTATCAGGTCATGTCAGGTTACTTGTCAGGAGTGCACCACTATGGGTCACTGTCGGGTCGTGCTCCATTCATGATTTTCAAGTTCAGGACAAAAGGCGCAAGGATATAAAATGGACGTAAAAATATACAATAAGGAGCTACAAAACATGGGCAATAATGATAAATAATAGTACACAGGGCTATTGGAAAGTCATACAGCTCAGGCATATGCGGCAGGAAAGGAGGGGGCACATGCGGCTCAAATAGGAGCCCATGCGGCACAGGAGAGAGGTGAGAATATGCGGCTAGGTTTAATCGGGGTCATGCGGCCCGGACTCAGAAGCCCATGCGGCCAGATCTGGGGGGGGTTCTCATGCGGCTCGAGGATCAGGGCCTATGCGGCTCGGGGATCCAGACAGTCCTGCGGCTGAGAGGACTCGAGTCCTCATGCGGCAGCAAGTGACTGGGGTCTATGCGGCTAGGAGAGCAATGCCTATGCGGCACAACTGAGTTGAGTCCCATGCGGCCAGGGTAGTAGGACTCATGCGGCTGGACGGATGGAGTCCCATGCGGCTCGCGGAACTAGCGGGCCTTATGCGGCTCGAGAGAGTTCAGAACTTATGCGGCTGGAAATTGAGCGAGTTATGCGGCTAAGTGAGTCCGACTCTCATGCGGCTCAAGAACTTCCAGTCATGCGGCTGGATAGAACACTTGCCGCATGAATATTCATGCGGTCAAGTCAAGCACTGTTTATCTTCTCCAAAATTTCAGAGAAGGAGAACACCATGAGAGCCAAGTCCTCAAGCTCCATAACTCCATCATCCGGAGCCTAAATCCGAACTTCCATAGGTCAAAATGGGGTAGAACAAAATTCTCTACAACATGGAACCATCAAAACTCGAAAATAACAAGATTAAGTAGATCAAAACCCAAGAAATTCTGAAAATAAAATAAACTTAGATCTACAAGAATCTAGCCATGGAAAGTAAAAATGCCCAGTACTAAAGTGCTTTAGAATGTAGTAAGAAAGAGAATGAAGTAATAAAATTGGAGTTCCTTCATGAAGCAAGATGCACTTGCCTAGACCTCTCTCTCCTCTCTCTGGTAGGTAAGGAAGTAAATGAGGAAGAAGAAGATGAGTAATGAAGAGAGAGAAAGAAGAAATGGCAATAAATATCAAAGGTGGTGGTAGGTAGGGGGTTCATCCATGGTTCATAATGAACCAAGCAAACTAAACCAAGTCGAACCAACCCAGGAATAAACCAAGCCCAAATAAACTAATGAACCATTAAAACCAATTAAACTATCAATGCCAATAAAACCAAATCAGTGCAAAATAAACCAAGATAACTAACCATGAATAAATAAAATATGGGTCCAAAATACGTATACGTACACTAAATAAGTATCACGAATTTGGGACATTACATCCTACCCACCTTAAAAGAATTCCGTCCTCGGAATTTAATCAAGAGGCTAGAGGAGCAATGACAAGCTACATTAATCACATGCAAGCTATAACTAGGCAGACAATCACTCATTCAAGCAAGGAATCGAAGGCATGAGGCATAAGAAGAACAATATACCTCACGAGTCAAACAAGTCAGGATATCGCGATCGGATATCATCCTCACGCTCCCACGTTGACTCCTCCAAAGAGCGATGAACTCAAGCAACACGAACTAAACTGATAGTCTTGCGCTTGAGGTCTCTCTCTTTGGGCAAATAGGGACACGGGCCTATCCTTATACGAAAAGGTTGGTACCAATAACCAGTTTCGAATGACCTAGGATATGGCTCGGGTCCGAGATGTACCGTTGTAATTAGGATACATAAAATACGTCATACACCCCGCATAATGACGATAGAAAAGCAAGATGAGAGGACACATATACCTTTCGGTCGATTCTGAACCTGAGCCTGGGCTAGGGCAAACTGCCGCGGGTTCTGTTGCTGGAAAGTCTGGGCCTGAGTCGGCAATGGTGTCACGACCCGATCCCAAGTTAATGGGTCGAACCGGACCATGCCCAGCCTGCACCGTGGTGAGACGGCGGCAGTAAACTGTTCCATTGCAGGTATTCACAACAACACAAGTACATTTGTCACAACTGTTCTATTCGGAATTTGAAACTTTGTTTAATAAATATTCAGAAATACAACTGGAAGGGAAATGCTGAAATAAAACTAAAAACTCCAAATAAAAGAAAATGCAGAAAAGAAAACTATCTAGACATCAGGTTCAGCAGTCCCAGGATCAGCGTCCTCCAGAGACGGCTCCGGTACCGTCGCAGGGTAGAGAACCGGGTCGTAGTAGCTATTATAGTATAGCTCGTCATCCTCAATGTTACCTAAAATGTTGTCTCCAGTCAGGAGGGAGCAAGAACGAAATATGCATCTCATATCTTAAATAGTAATTGGAAAGTGCAGGATAAACAGTTGAAATAATATTTTCAGCAGTTTAAAATAGTTCAGTGTGTTTTGAATATGCAAACGTCTATGACCGGCTTGGGTTAATCAGTAGTATCTTAGCGATACGATATGGCTTATCCCCGTGTGTGAGAGGGGTAAGCTAACACAGTCAGTTCAGTAGGGGCTTTGGTCATAAACGTTTACACTATTTCCCCAGTCCCAGATTCAGTAACAGTAACAGTCGGTAGAGTTCCGTGCCAGCAGTGTGATTTAACATGCATCTTAACTTTACTAAATAAAATACAGGAATACACAAATCGTAACTTGCCTTGTATTAGATTGACTGGAAAGACGAGTCGGTACCGAGGAGGAACGTCAGTTGTAACTTCGAGTTCCTATAGTTGAGAACTCGACTTAGAACCTCTAATAACCAGGCTAAGTGCTAGTTGTAATCTCTAGTAGTAAGTCCTAGTCAGGTTTTAAGTTGTATTAATCTACAGCTAACGTTTACGTCGCAACTACGTGCGTTTGATTAAGCCGGTTAATTAGATTATTTGGAAATAACACAAGAATCAATTAACTTTGGAAAACTTTGTGTTTTTGTAATATATTTATAAAAATATAGTTTTCTTTTAGTGATAAATCATGAACTAGTTATTTACTAATTTTTCATCCAATAATTAATTCTTAATTAATTAGAAAATTACGCTCTAACTACGATTATACGTCTAATCAAAACCACCCAAGATCACATCCACCCAGAAAAGAAAATAAAGATCTACGCTACATAATACAAGGGCACAGCTAAACATTCTAGAGTGGGCTTATGCCCTGTACAATTCTTTTTACATCAAATAAGAGAAAATGATTTAATTACCAAATAAAATGCAGTAAATAAATAACTATAATAAATAGCTTAAACATTACATAAAATAATTTAAAATAAAATTGGAGTCTCAGACTCGGTCCATCATCAAATCTAGCTAATACCTCAACGCCCGGTCGGACCGGTGCGTTTGCATTTCGCTAGGGCCCACAGACCGGTACGGTCGTCGCCCGAAAATCAGTTTTAAAATTCATTTTCCGAAAACCGATTTAAAATCAAAATAAATAAAGTTTTGTAAAAATTTGGGCAGCATTTCCTCTATTTCGGGACAACCCAAAACTGGGAAATGCGCCACAGAAACCTGCAATTGTTCCAACCAAATAATAATTCCAAAATCATAACCACCGAATTAACTTTCCAAACCACCAGAAATAATTTCCCAACCAACAGAACTTCCCGAAATACCCGGGAATCATGCAATCAAACCAACAACACACAAAACCCAGCAGACAAAAATCACAGAATATGCTAACGCAGCTAACCGAATTTCCCAAAGGGAAATCGGGGACCGATTCTCATCATGGACTCTACGGGAGGGACGAACTACTGTGATTAACAAGGATTTACCAAATTCCGTTGGCGGGAAGCCGCGGGAAAAACTTGGGAAAAGCCGAAACGACGTTCGGACAACGGGGTCGCGGATTCTGGACAGCGGGAAACTCCACGGAGCGTTGGACAGCGGGAGAGGGTCCGCGGGAGAGGGGGCTCGCGCGCTGGTGGCGCGGGAGAGGAGCCGCGGGCAGATCTAGCCCGCTGGAAAGCGGCGCGGGCGGCGGCAGTTCGCCAGAAGGGGCGCGGACGCGGGGATGGGCGCGGGGCCGCGCTGTTGGCCAGGGAGGTCGGTGCTGTCGCGCACCGGAGGGCGGCGCGGGGAGCCGCGCCGGCGGATCTGGCCGGAGAGGTCGGCGGGAGTAGGTCGGCCGCGTGCGGGGGGGAGACACCGCGGATCCGGCCGGAAAAGGGCGCCGGCGTTGGGGATTCGCGCGCGCGGAGAGGGTCTCGCACTGGACGGGGGAGCGCCGACGGAAAGTTCGCCGGGGGAGGTCGGGTAGAGGGTTAGGGTTTCGGGAGCTTCTCCAGGGATGGAGATGAGAGCTCAGAGAGAAGAGAGAGAGATTAAGAGAGGAAGAGAGTTTATCTCTTCTGTTCATGAGTGAGGAAGAGTAATAAGAGAGGGGAGTTAATAAAAGGAAAGGGGTGGCTGTGGTGCTCTTCCTTCTGGAGGAGTAATAGTGGTGCTTTAAATGGGGAGGAGTGGATTTATTCTCTGTAATGAGAATAAAGAGTGGGGGAAGTTGGAGTGGTGATGGTGGGATGGGAGTTATAAGGTGGAGTGAAGTTGGGGGTTTAGAATAGGAAGGGTGCTGACCAATTCGTGGGGAGTGAGGTGCTGGTCCTACGGGACCAGCCCAAAATAATAATATTTTTTTTTAGATTAACCAAGTCCAACAATTCAGAATTAAGAAACAGGAAAAGATTGGGTTAGACTCAGGCCTGGGTCTGGGCTCGGACTCGGGTCTGGGTCCGAAAATCAAAAGTCCAAGTTATTAATATTTTCGAAATCATTTTCCACTCAAAAATATTTAATAATAATAATAATAATAATAATTTTAGAAAAAATACTACTAATAATAACACCACTCTATTTAATAATTAACTACGAATTAATGGGTTTCACAATCTTTCCTCCTTAGAAAATTTCGTCCTCGAAATTTAAAGTAAGGTAGGAAAGACAAACATGTACGGGTACTGCGCCCGTAACTCAGGTCCAACCATAAGGATTTCCAAGGCAGTCATGGATGAGACGGTTTAGGGGCAAGTTTCATTTATGGTGACATCCATGCAGAAAGAATACAAAAGCGAACCAAAATACACGAGGTTGATCAGACCATCATGCACCGGTCCTGATTAGACAATATATTAGTGGGTGCACCCAATAAAATATCATCATGATCAAGCTTGATTTAAAGAGATAGCTTGCAAAACTAGGCTAACTTAGCAGCATTAGTCAAATTTAGAACGGGAAAAAGAAAAGATAAGGAATAGGAGTTTAAGTGATGGCTCAAATTCTGATCTTCTTCTTACCTCTGATTACGCTTGCAACTGGTTTCTCTGGCACTGAAAGGTTGAGTCCAATCTTCAGCTCTGAATTATCGAAAATGTGACTCGGATCCGGAATATAGTGTCTGAGCTGTGACGTAGAAGACGTTGCACACACTCAAGATTAGCTGTTAGAGCTAACTGGTACGCTACTTCCAACTCGTCTTAAACTTCAAATGGCCTGATGTATCTGGCCTCAATTTCCAGCTCCGTCAAAACTGATTATTTCTCTGGTAGGAAAAAGACTTCACCAAATGCAATTTGGTCTTTCCAAGACCTACCAAATTCCAAGACGCAAAATCTCAATACATCTTCAAGCGTCTGGATTGACCTCTCTGATTGCTCGTCCCGCGGTACTCCATGAATCCGGTAGATGTGCTTCCCGTAAAATGTTGCCCACTTCTTAATGGATAACCAACTTTGAAGGGAAATAAAGTGTGCTGACTTAGTCAGTCGGTTTACTAAAATCCAATTGGTGCCCTTCCCTCATTGGGAACAAGGCAATCCTTACTCAAAGTTCATTGTTATATGCTTCTACTTCCACTCCGAATTGTCCAGCGGCTCCAACAACTTGTTGTTCTCTTGCTAAATTCCTCATGTTGACAAATTCGCATCTAATCCCATACCTGGAATTGTCCTTCTTTATTCCATAACACCAATCAATGGAGGCATATTCAGATACGTCTTATATCTCCTGAATATATAGAATACTGCGACTGGTGCATTTCTTTCATCAACTCGTTCCTCCGTTTGTCAGCCGATACGCAAAGTCTCGCACCATTCTTCAGAGTTCCAATGCTGATTAATTTAGAAACCCTCAAGTGTTCCTGCCAACACTTGATCTCTAAGCCTACAAAGTGCCTCGTTTTGAAACTACGTTCTCTGGATTTTTATCCCTCAGCCTCGAACTTCATCAATACTGAATCAGCATCCAGCTCCGTCCTTCTATCTCCAGGTAGTGTAACCTCCAGTCCAAACTTCTCGATATCTTCTAGCAGGTGCTAGTCCTTGGTTAAGAACTTCGCCATCAGTATTGACCAAGTGCATCAGCGACCACATTAGCCTTACCTGAATAGTACTGCAGGTTGATGTCGAAATTCTTTATCTGCTTCAGCCATATTCTTAGTCTAACATTCAGTCCTTCCTGAGTGAAGATATATTTCAAACTTTGGTAGCCCGTACATATTTTCACTCCCTTTCCATAAAAATCATAGCTTCAAAGTAAAGATAATTGCAGCAATTTCAAATTAGGTGTGGGATGATTCTTCTCATGAGTCTGTAGTTGCCTACATGTGTAAGCAATTACTTTCCCATGTTGTTGAAGAACGCAACCCAGTCCTTTTCCAGAGGCATTACTGTAAATTGAGAACCCACCGGTTCCTGCGGGTAGCGCAAGGATTGGTGTAGTGGTAAGTCTCTTCTTCAGCTCCTCAATGCCGCCTGGCAAACTTTCGTTCAGATGAACTCTTCATTCTTCCAAGTGAGCTTCGTCATCGGCTCAGCAATCTTGGCGAAATCCTTCACGAACTTCTGATAGTAGCCAGCCAAGTTCAAGAAACTTCCGAATTGAACTTGGGGTATACCACTTTTCAACAGCAGCTATCTTCCATCGAAATTTCTTCTCTTGACAACATGGCCAAAGATCCACTTTGTCAAAGAAAATCCACGTTCAGATAACTTATCATAAAACTTCTTTTTCTTCAAAGTTTCCAGAACTTTTCTCAGATGTTCTTCATGCTCTTCTTTAGTCTTCGAGTATATTAGAATGCTATCTAAACTGATTCAAATACTCATGAAAAACTCTGTTCATTAGATTCATGAACACAGCAGGAGCATTTGTCAGTCCAACGTTATGACCAAAACTACCCATACTTGGTGTTTGAACACCGTCTTGGAAATATGTCCTCCTTCCTGACTTTGATTTGTTGGTAGTCAAATCTTAAGTCAAACTTCGAAACACCCTAACTCCACACAAACAGATCAAACAGATCCTCGATCCGGGCAGAGGGTACTTGCTCTTTAGTGTCTGGTAGTCGATGCACATCCGTTATTCCATCCTTCCTGGGCACAAACAAGATAGGTGTTCCCTAAGGTGAAGTTCCACCCTGAATAAATCCTAGAGCCTTCATTGATCTAGTCCTTCATCTTCTATGAACTTCGAGTCTGCATCATGCCTTTGTAGGAGGCAAGGTCTGCTAGATAGGAAGAGAGTCTCTGGGTTGTGGCCTAACAGGTGTTGCTGGGATAAGAGCTCTGGTTTGATGGAAAGATAAGGGGCAATCCTTTACCCGATGTTCAGCAGATCCACATACCAAACATTTCTCCAATCTCTTGCGACAACTAACGGCCTGATGACTAGGCCTCTTGCAATAGTTACAAGCCCATAGCTTCTTACGATAAGGCTGCCGAAAAGTAGAGTACTTGATGGGACCCAAATATCTTCTAGATTCAGGGGTATCCTTCCTAGGGCAAAAGTTCTGCTCTAACTTGGTTGGAGATAACTAAGGCTACATCATGACGTTCTTCATGTCTTCTCTCGTGATATTCATCTGTTCCTGCTGGGCTTCATCCTGAGCTTTCTGGAACTCCGAGATTACTTGAAATAGGGCAACCATTTGGGAGGTGTTTGCTGGTACTAGTGGAGCAACAGGAATGGGTACTCCACCAAGGAAATGCAAGTTTGAGAAGAGATAGGAATCGCCAGTGTAGTGAAAACTTCACTGGATGCACTATGGGGACGGTCAATCAGCTGCGAGGGAAAAGACCCTGGACTTGGTTGAGGAGATGGGGTATGATCCGGAGATAACACCTCATCGCCAGCAGGATTGGTCTTGTCAATGGTCATTCTCTGGAAGGTTTAGGATGCACACATAAGCAAGGTATCCTACCAGTCTATAGTCAAACAAAAATATTTATTTATAATATATTTTGGTCCTATGTTGTGACAAATTGATGTTCTAGTGTTCTAATTGTTTCTAAATATGTTTTCCTAAGTTGTTGTTCTGACCTGCATGGGCCACCACTAAAAACATGTCACGACCCGATCCCAAGTTAATGGGTCGAACCGGACCATGCCCAGCCTGCACCGTGGTGAGACGGCGGCAGTAAGCTGTTCCATTGCAGGTATTCACAACAACACAAGTACATTTGTCACAACTGTTCTATTCGGAATTTGAAACTTTGTTTAATAAATATTCAGAAATACAACTGTAAGGGAAATGCTGAAATAAAACTAAAAACTCCAAATAAAAGAAAATGCAGAAAAGGAAACTATCTAGACATCAGGTTCAGCAGTCCCAGGATCAGCGTCCTCCAGAGACGGCTCCGGTACCGTCGTAGGGTAGAGAACCGGGTCGTAGTAGCTATTATAGTATAGCTCGTCATCCTCAATGTTACCTAAAATGTTGTCTCCAGTCAGGAGGGAGCAAGAACGAAATATGCATCTCATATCTTAAATAGTAATTGGAAAGTGCAGGATAAACAGTTGAAATAATATTTTCAGCAGTTTAAAACAGTTCAGTGTGTTTTGAATATGCAAACGTCTATGACCGGCTTGGGTTAATCAGTAGTATCTTAGCGATACGATATGGCTTATCCCCGTGTGTGAGAGGGGTAAGCTAACACAGTCAGTTCAGTAGGGGCTTTGGTCATAAACGTTTACACTATTCCCCCAGTCCCAGATTCAGTAACAGTAACAGTCGGTAGAGTTCCGTGCCAGCAGTGTGATTTAACATGCATCTTAACTTTACTAAATAAAATACAGGAATACACAAATCGTAACTTGCCTTGTATTAGATTGACTGGAAAGACGAGTCGGTACCGAGGAGGAACGTCAGTTGTAACTTCGAGTTCCTACAGTTGAGAACTCGACTTAGAACCTCTAATAACCAGGCTAAGTGCTAGTTGCAATCTCTAGTAGTAAGTCCTAGTCAGGTTTTAAGTTGTATTAATCTACAGCTAACGTTTACGTCGCAACTACGTGCGTTTGATTAAGCCGGTTAATTGGATTATTTGGAAATAACACAAGAATCAATTAACTTTGGAAAACTTTGTGTTTTTGTAATATATTTATAAAAATATAGTTTTCTTTTAGTGATAAATCATGAACTAGTTATTTACTAATTTTTCATCCAATAATTAATTCTTAATTAATTAGAAAATTACGCTCTAACTACGATTATACGTCTAATCAAAACCACCCAAGATCACATCCACCCAGAAAAGAAAATAAAGATCTACGCTACACAATACAAGGGCACAGCTAAACATCCTAGAGTGGGCTTATGCCCTGTACAATTCTTTTTACATCAAATAAGAGGAAATGATTTAATTACCAAATAAAATACAGTAAATAAATAACTATAATAAATAGCTTAAACATTACATAAAATAATTTAAAATAAAATTGGAGTCTCAGACTCGGTCCATCATCAAATCTAGCTAATACCTCAACGCCCGGTCGGACCGGTGCGTTTGCATTTCGCTAGGGCCCACAGACCGGTACGGTCGTCGCCCGAAAATCAGTTTTAAAATTCATTTTCCGAAAACCGATTTAAAATTAAAATAAATAAAGTTTTGTAAAAATTTGGACAGCATTTTCTCTATTTCGGGACAACCCAAAACTGGGAAATGCGCCACAGAAACCTGCAATTGTTCCAACCAAATAATAATTCCAAAATCATAACCACCGAATTAACTTTCCAAACCACCAGAAATAATTTCCAACCAACAGAACTTCCCGAAATACCCGGGAATCACGCAATCAAACCAACAACACACAAAACCCAGCAGACAAAAATCATAGAATATGCTAACGCAGCTAACCGAATTTCCCAAAGGGAAATCGGGGACCGATTCTCATCATGGACTCTACGGGAGGGACGAACTACTGTGATTAACAAGGATTTACCAAATTTCGTTGGCAGGGAGCCGCGGGAAAAACTTGGGAAAAGCCGAAACGACGTTCGGACAACGGGGTCGCGGATTCTGGACAGCGGGAAACTCCACGGAGCGCTGGACAGCGGGAGAGGGTCCGCGGGAGAGGGGGCTCGCGCGCTGGTGGCGCGGGAGAGGAGCCGCGGGCAGATTTAGCCCGCTGGAAAGCGGCGCGGGCGGCGGCAGTTCGCCAGAAGGGGCGCGGACGCGGGGATGGGCGCGGGGCCGCGCTGTTGGCCGGGGAGGTCGGCGCTGTCGCGCACCAGAGGGCGGCGCGGGGAGCCGCGCCGGCGGATCTGGCCGGAGAGGTCGGCGGGAGTAGGTCGGCCGCGTGCGGGGGGGAGACGCCGCGGATCCGGCCGGAAAAGGGCGCCGGCGTTGGGGATTCGCGCGCGCGGAGAGGGTCTCGCACTGGACGGGAGAGCACCGACGGGAAGTTCGCCGGGGGAGGTCGGGTAGAGGGTTAGGGTTTCGGAAGCTTCTCCAGGGATGGAGATGAGAGCTCAGAGAGAAGAGAGAGAGATTAAGAGAGGAAGAGAGTTTATCTCTTCTGTTCATGAGTGAGGAAGAGTAATAAGAGAAGGGAGTTAATAAAAGGAAAGGGGTGGCTGTGGTGCTCTTCCTTCTGGAGGAGTAATAGTGGTGCTTTAAATGGGGAGGAGTGGATTTATTCTCTGTAATGAGAATAAAGAGTGGGGGAAGTTGGAGTGGTGATGGTGGGATGGGAGTTATAAGGTGGAGTGAAGTTGGGGGTTTAGACTAGGAAGGGTGCTAACCAATTCGTGGGGAGTGAGGTGCTGGTCCTACGGGACCAGCCCAAAATAATAATAATTTTTTTTTTTAGATTGACCAAGTCCAACAATTCAGAATTAAGAAACAGGAAAAGATTGGGTTAGACTCAGGCCTGGGTCTGGGCTCGGACTCGGGTCTGGGTCCGAAAATCAAAAGTCCAAGTTATTAATATTTTCGAAATCATTTTCCACTCAAAAATATTTAATAATAATAATATTAATTTTAGAAAAAATACTACTAATAATAACACCACTCTATTTAATAATTAACTACGAATTAATGGGTTTCACAAATGGCCTCGGGAACGGGAACTGCTGTTGCTGGTGAACTGGAGCTGGTGCTGGTGCTGGTCTCATAACCGAAGGACTAGATACTATCGATGCTGAATCAACTCTGAATGGGCAGGAACCCACCCTATGGTCCGGTGCTCCACATAATAAACACAATCCCAACGCCTTGCGACACTCCGCTACCACGTGTCCAGGCTTCCCACAATAAGAACATCCTACGACGGAAGACTGCGCTTGCTTCTGTTTCTGCTGAGAGTACATCGGGGTTGAGTGCTGAACCGACGTAATTGAAGCTGCTCGCCTCGGAGCTCCAATAGTTAAAGCCCTGGCTGCCGGGGCTGGGGCTGAAGACTGATTCATTTGACTATGGGACCGCTTTCGACCTCCGGTCATGTCCACTATTCTCTGGGAGGTATACTCGTGCCTCCTTGCTGCTCGTAACACCGCATCATAGGTCTGATGCTCGAACTGTTCCACCGCAATATAATCTCCAGGTGGAGTCCTTGCTGGAACCTCTGCGCTCTGTCAAACTCGGTTGCCACCAAGGTGGGAGCAAACCGACCGAGTCTGGAAAACTCGGCCGCATAACCGTCGACCGTCCTCCCCATCTGCTTAAGATTACTGAACCTGGTCTGCAAGTCATACCGAGCCACTGCATCATAATATTTAGTCTGGAACTTTTCGCTGAACACTGCCCAGGGGACAGGTGTTGCCAATCCCACTGCTTGTGCGGCCCACCAACTGCGGGCTAGATCCAATAACTGTAGGCGCACCACAGCCACCTTCTCTTCTTCTGGAGTCTTCGCGGCTTCGAGAATCACCTCTATATCTTGTAGCCAAGCATCGGCAAATGGCATCCTCGCTGCCATCGAAGAATGGAGGGTTCAGGCGCTTAAAACTGTTGACCGCACTGTTCCCTTGGGGACCACTTCTATTCAGAGCATCTTCCACTGCCTGGTGCAAGGCATCGCCTCTACGATCCTGGGAAGCTAACAATGATCTGATAAGACCCACCAAAGTGCCATCATTAGGATCTGCAGGCTGGACTGGCTGAACTGGCGGCTCTTCTCCAGTATGTACGACTCGGGAGGCTGCTCCTGAGTGCTGGGCCTGATCTTCTGGTTGCTGCTGGTCCACGGGAGGTGCTCCTCCTTGCTGATCGGCAGGTCCAGGTTCAATGCCGCTGAAGAAGACGACATGGAAACAATAAGGAAGGACCAGGACAAATCAACGATTACAAGCATGTGATCAGGACAAGAATTTTTAGGAATCAAGAGGATACGAGCAGAGATCAAGGGCGAGTACCGATTGAGACATCTATTCGGTAAACCCTCACACATCTTGATTTACAAGACCTGCATGGGCTACCACTTAAACCATGTTACGCCCCAGAACCAGAATACTGGAGAGCGGGGGCAGACATAGCCAGCTACGTATAACGGAATGGGATCCACCCCGCTATACGGTCACGGCTGTCTAGATATGTGAGGGTTTCACTACAATCCATCAGTCTCTTAAGGTCGTAAAATAGCCTATTGTCTCAATCTCAGCCAACTAATAATAATCATAAGATATCAGATCTCCAAATATACAATTGTAAGGCGTCCCAAACATTACATATCCAGATGATCATGAAGCTAGTCGTTACAAAATGTGAGGACTAGCAAGAGTTCAGTCATACATGATCAACCCTCGGGGCTTGTCAATCATGTTACAGCCCGTAGGCAGACAGTAAGTAAGTACAATCGAGCTAACACTTGCTCGTCGGCTAAACGCCTCAAAAGAATAATTTACAATATTACAGTGGGAGAACAAAAAGAAATCCACTCGATGCCCTGGTTACGCCTGGTGACCACCATCGGGCTGGAAGGCAGGGAGATCCTTTGGTACTGCTCCGGTATCTGGCCATACAAAACCAGCTGGGTCAGACCCCAGAAAGAGCAAGTGCCACAAAGGAGGCTTCACTTAAGAACTAAAACCAACAAATCATTAGCATTCAACATGTAAGAAAACAATAAGTAACACAGATTAAGGTTTGTACACTACCAATGCACTTGCCCCAATCAGAGAAAATAATTAAGAGAAGCATCGTTAACATAAGATAACTGGAGAATCATGCTAAATAAAATATAGCTGGGCAATATATGAAGAGAAAACAAAGGTACTATTCCGGATGCCAGGTTACAATCCTTAAACCAAACAAGGACCGAGATTGTAACCCTTCGCCTGAACAGAACTTAGTCTCTGATCATTTATTACTAAAGGTGCCAATCATTAAGGTGAAAAGGAGAGAGTACAATGATAAAAGTGACAATGAAGAGTGCAATGTGCTGGAGTGACAATAGAGTACAATCGTTATAGTAACAATCTAGAGTGACAATCATTATAGTGACAATCTGGAGTGACAATCATTCAATCATTATGGTACAATCTTGCAATCAATCACTTCTAGACAAAACTATACTGGACTAGACTCCATCTAAGCAATTACGGCCAATCATTGCCTACGGCTTTCTACATTAACTAACTAGGGTTATCACAATCCTAGTTACTAGCAAGATGCAATGAGATGCTCCAAGTAATCACAGGCCCTGCAGCTATCCAGGTTATCCAGGCGAACATTATAGTGATAATTTAGAGAGTACAATACATAAGAGTGACAATAGAGTTCAATCATTTAAGTGACAATGGCGGGTGCCCTACATAACAGTGGGCTGGAAATGTGCCCTACTCGTCGGCAGGCTACAAGTCCAAACATTTACTGCTGGGATAACGGGATCGCCTGTAACTGGGAAACATCTCTTCATGTCTAATGAATTATACTAGTCATTAACCTTAGTCCATTTCAGTAGGTACTCCTGACCGTGGTACTCAGGAGTCCCCTCCTAGACATGATGCAAGACAGGACTGGATTATTTGTACAAGCACAATCGCCCACGGTGTCCAGGTTACTTATACAGGTCAGGTCATATCAGGTAGCCGTCGCAACAGCTATTCGAGATAATCATGTCAGGTTATCATGTCAAGTGTACTAGTCAGGAGTGCGCCACGACGGGCCACTATCAGGTCATGTCAGGTTACTTGTCAGGAGTACACCACTACG
Source organism: Iris pallida (assembly GCA_029216955.1). Classification (NCBI taxonomy): domain Eukaryota; kingdom Viridiplantae; phylum Streptophyta; class Magnoliopsida; order Asparagales; family Iridaceae; genus Iris; species Iris pallida. The sequence goes on along the minus strand of JANAVB010042020.1, from coordinate 25,575,267 downwards.
GGTCACTGTCGGGTCGTGCTTCATTTATGATTTTCAAGTTCAGGACAAAAGGCGCAAGGATATAAAATGGACGTAAAAATATACAATAAGGGGTTACAAAACATGGGCAATAATGATAAATAATAGTACACAGGGCTATTGGAAAGTCATACAGCTCAGGCATATGCGGCAGGAAAGGAGGGGGCACATGCGGCTCAAATAGGAGCCCATGCGGCACAGAAGAGAGGTGAGCATATGCGGCTAGGTTTAATCGGGGTCATGCGGCCCGGACTCAGAAGCCCATGCGGCCAGATCTGGGGGGGGGTTCTCATGCGGCTCGAGGATCAGGGCCTATGCGGCTCGGGGATCCAGACAGTCCTGCGGCTGAGAGGACTCGAGTCCTCATGCGGCAGCAAGTGACTGGGGTCTATGCGGCTAGGAGAGCAATGCCTATGCGGCACAACTGAGTTGAGTCCCATGCGGCCAGGGTAGTAGGACTCATGCGGCTGGACGGATGGAGTCCCATGCGGCTCGCGGAACTAGCGGGCCTTATGCGGCTCGAGAGAGTTCAGAACTTATGCGGCTGGGAATTGAGCGAGTTATGCGGCTAAGTGAGTCCGACTCTCATGCGGCTCAAGAACTTCCAGTCATGCGGCTGGATAGAACACTTGCCGCATGAATATTCATGCGGTCAAGTCAAGCACTGTTTATCTTCTCTAAAATTTCAGAGAAGGAGAACACCATGAGAGCCAAGTCCTCAAGCTCCATAACTCCATCATCCGGAGCCTAAATCCGAACTTCCATAGGTCAAAATGGGGTAGAACGAAATTCTCTACAACATGGAACCATCAAAACTCGAAAATAACAAGATTAAGTAGATCAAAACCTAAGAAATTCCAAAAATAAAATAAACTTAGATCTACAAGAATCTAGCCATGGAAAGTAAAAATGCCCAGTACTAAAGTGCTTTAGAATGTAGTAAAGAAGAGAATGAAGTAATAAAATTGGAGTTCCTTCATGAAGTAAGATGCACTTGCCTAGACCTCTCTCTCCTCTCTCTGGTAGGTAAGGAAGTAAATGAGGAAGAAGAAGATGAGTAATGAAGAGAGAGAAAGAAGAAATGGCAATAAATATCAAAGGTGGTGGTAGGTAGGGGGTTCATCCATGGTTCATAATGAACCAAGCAAACCAAACCAAGCCGAACCAACCCAGGAGTAAACCAAGCCCAAATAAACCAATGAACCATTAAAACCAATTAAACTATCAATGCCAATAAAACCAAGTCAGTGTAAAATAAACCAAGATAACTAACCATGAATAAATAAAATATGGGTCCAAAACACGTATATGTACACTAAATACGTATCACGAATTTGGGACATTACAACCTACCCACCTTAAAAGAATTCCGTCCTCGAAATTTAATCAAGAGGCTAGAGGAGCAATGACAAGCTACATTAATCACATGCAAGCTATAACTAGGCAGACAATCACTCATTCAAGCAAGGAATCGAAGGCATGAGGCATAAGAAGAACAATATACCTCACGAGTCAAACAAGTCAGGATATTGCGATCGGATATCATCCTCACGCTCCCACTTTGACTCCCCCAAAGAGCGATGAACTCAAGCAACATGAACTAAACTGATAGTCTTGCGCTTGAGGTCTCTCTCTTTGGTCAAACAGGGACATGGGCCTATCCTTATACGAAAAGGTTGGTACCAATAACCAGTTTCGAATGACCTAGGAAATGGCTCAGGTCCAAGATGTACCGTTGTAATTAGGATACATGAAATACGTCATGCACCCCGCATAATGACGGTAGAAAAGCAAGATGAGAGGACACATAAACCTCTCGGTCGATTCTGAACCTGAGCCTGGGCTAGGACAAACTGTCGCGGGTTCTGTTGCTGGAAAGTCTGGGCCTGAGTCGGCAATGGCCTCGAGAACGGGAACTGTTGTTGCTGGTGAACTAGAGCTGGTGCTGGTGCTGGTCCCATAACCGAAGGACTAGATACTATCGATGCTGAATCAACTCTGAATGGGCAGGAACCCACCCTATGGTCCGGTGCTCCACATAATAAACACAATCCTAACACCTTGCGACACTCCGCTACCACGTGTCCAGGCTTCCTACAATAAGAACAGCCCACGACGGAAGACTGTGCTTGCTTCTGTTTCTGCTGAGAGTACGTCGGGGTTGAGTGCTGAACCGACGTAACTGAAGTTGCTCGCCTCGGAGCTCCAATAGTTAAAGCCCTGGCTGCCGGGGCTGGGGCTGAAGACTGATTCATTTGACTATGGGACCGCTTTCGACCTCTGGTCCTGTCCACTATTCTCTGGGAGGTATACTCGTGCCTCCTTGCTGCTCGTAACACCGCATCATAGGTCTGATGCTCGAACTGTTCCACCGCCAATATAATCTCCAGGTGGAGTCCTTGCTGGAACCTCTGCGCTCTGTCAAACTCGGTTGCCACCAAGGTGGGAGCAAACCGACTGAGTCTGGAAAACTCGGCCGCATAACCGTCGACCGTCCTCCCCATCTGCTTAAGATTACTGAACCTGGTCTGCAAGTCATACCGAGCCACTGCATCATAATATTTGGTCTGGAACTTTTCGCTGAACACTGCCCAGGGGACAGGTGTTGCCAATCCCACTGCTTGTGCGGCCCACCAACTGCGGGCTAGATCTAATAACTGTAGGCGCACCACAGCCACCTTCTCTTCTTCTGGAGTCTTCGCGGCTTCGAGAATCACCTCTATATCTTGTATCCAAGCATCGGCAGCAATGGCATCCTCGCTGCCATAGAAGAATGGAGGGTTCAGGCGCTTAAAACTGTTGACCGCACTGTTCCCTTGGGGACCACTTCTATTCAGAGCATCTTCCACTGCCTGGTGCAAGGCATCGCCTCTACGATCCTGGAAAGCTAACAATGATCTGATGAGACCCACCAAAGTGCCATCATCAGGATCTGCAGGCTGGACTGGCTGAACTGGCGGCTCTTCTCCAGTAGGTACGACTCGGGAGGCTGCTCCTGAGTGCTGGGCCTGATCTTCTGGTTGCTGCTGGTCCACGGGAGGTGCTCCTCCTTGCTGATCGGCAGGTCCAGGTTCAATGCCGCTGAAGAAGACGACATGGGAATAATAAGGAAGGACCAGGACAAATCAATGATTACAAGCATGTGATCAGGACAAGAATTTTTAGGAATCAAGAGGATACGAGCAGAGATCAAGGGCGAGTACCGATTGAGACATCTATTCGGTAAACCCTCACACATCTTGATTTACAAGACCTGCATGGGCCACCACTTAAACTATGTCACGCCCCAGAACCAGAATACTGGAGAGCGGGAGCAGACATAGCCAGCTACGTATAACGGAATGGGATCCACCCCGCTATACGGTCACGGCTGTCTAGATATGTGAGGGTTTCACTACAATCCATCAGTCTCTTAAGGTCGTAAAATAGCCTATTGTCTCAATCTCAGCCAACTAATAATAATCACAAGATATCAGATCTCCAAATATACAATTATAAGGCATCCCAAACATTACATATCCAGATGATCATGAAGCTAGTCGTTACAAAATGTGAGGACTAGCAAGAGTTCAGTCATACATGATCAACCCCCGGGACTTGTCAATCATGTTACAGCCCGTAGGCAGACAGTAAGTAAGTACAATCGAGCTAACACTTGCTCGTCGGCTAAACGCCTCAAAAGAATAATTTACAATATTACAGTGGAAGAACAAAAAGAAACCCACTCGATGCCCTGGTTACGCCTGGTGACCACCATCGGGCTGGAAGGCAGGGAGATCCTTTGGTGCTGCTCCGGTATCTGGCCATACAAAACCAGCTGGGTCAGACCTCAGAAAAAGCAAGTGCCACAAAGGAGGCTTCACTTAAGAACTAAAACCAACAAATCATTAGCATTCAACATGTAAGAAAACAATAAGTAACACAGATTAAGGTTTGTACACTACCAATGCACTTGCCCCAATCAGAGAAAATAATTAAGAGAAGCATAGTTAACATAAGATAACTGGAGAATCATGCTAAATAAAATATAGTTGGGCAATATATGAAGAGAAAACAAAGGTACTATTCCGGAAGCCAGGTTACAATCCTTAAACCAAACAAGGACCGAGATTGTAACCCTTCGCCTGAACAGAACTTAGTCTTTGATCATTTATTGCTAAAGGTGCCAATCATTAAGGTGAAAAGGAGAGAGTACAATGATAAAAGTGACAATAAAGAGTGCAATGTGCTGGAGTGACAATAGAGTACAACCGTTATAGTAACAATCTAGAGTGACAATCATTATAGTGACAATCTGGAGTGACAATCATTCAATCATTCTGGTACAATTTTGCAATCAATCACTTCTAGACAAAACTATACTGGACTAGACTCCATCTAAGCAATCACGGCCAATCATTGCCTACGGCTTTCTACATTAACTAACTAGGGTTATCACAATCCTAGTTACTAGCAAGATGCAATGAGATGCTCCAAGTAGTCACAGGCCCTGCAGCTATCCAGGTTATCCAGGCGAACATTATAGTGATAATTTAGAGAGTACAATACATAAGAGTGACAATAGAGTTCAATCATTTAAGTGACAATGGCGGGTGCCCCACATAACAGTGGGCTGGAAATGTGCCCTACTCGTCGGCAGGCTACAAGTCCAAACATTTGCTACCGGGATAACGGGATCGCCTGTAACTGGGGAACATCTCTTCATGTCTAATGAATTATACTAGTCATTAACCTTAGTCCATTTCAGTAGGTACTCCTGACCGTGGTACTCAGGAGTCCCCTCCTAGACATGATGCAAGACAAGACTGGATTATTTGTACAAGCACAATCGCCCACGGTGTCCAGGTTACTAATACAGGTCAGGTCATGTCAGGTAGCCGTCGCAACAGCTATTCGAGATAATCATGTCAGGTTATCATGTCAAGTGTACTAGTCAGGAGTGCGCCACGACGGGCCACTATCAGGTCATGCCAGGTTACTTGTCAGGAGTGCACCACTACGGGTCACTGTCGGGTCGTGCTCCATTCATGATTTTCAAGTTCAGGACAAAAGGCGCAAGGATATAAAATGGACATAAAAATATACAATAAGGAGTTACAAAACATGGGCAATAATGATAAATAATAGTACACAAGGCTATTGGAAAGTCATACAGCTCAGGTATATGCGGCAGGAAAGGAGAGGGCACATGCGGCTCAAATAGGAGCCCATGCGGCACAGGAGAGAGGTGAGCATATGCGGCTAGGTTTAATCGGGGTCATGCGGCCCGGACTCAGAAGCCCATGCGGCCAGATCTGGGGGGGTTCTCATGCGGCTCGAGGATCAGGGCCTATGCGGCTCGGGGATCCAGACAGTCCTGCGGCTGAGAGGACTCGAGTCCTCATGCGGCAGCAAGTGACTGGGGTCTATGCGGCTAGGAGAGCAATGCCTATGCGGCACAACTGAGTTGAGTCCCATGCGGCCAGGGTAGTAGGACTCATGCGGCTGGACGGACGGAGTCCCATGCGGCTCGCGGAACTAGCGGGCCTTATGCGGCTCGAGAGAGTTCAGAACTTATGCGGCTGGGAATTGAGCGAGTTATGCGGCTAAGTGAGTCCGACTCTCATGCGGCTCAAGAACTTCCAGTCATGCGGCTGGATAGAACACTTGCCGCATGAATATTCATGCGGTCAAGTCAAGCACTGTTTATCTTCTCCAAAATTTCAGAGAAGGAGAACACCATGAGAGCCAAGTCCTCAAGCTCCATAACTCCATCATCCGGAGCCTAAATCCGAACTTCCATAGGTCAAAATGGGGTAGAACGAAATTCTCTACAACATGGAACCATCAAAACTCGAAAATAACAAGATTAAGTAGATCAAAACCCAAGAAATTCTGAAAATAAAATAAACTTAGATCTACAAGAATCTAGCCATGGAAAGTAAAAATGCCCAGTACTAAAGTGCTTTAGAATGTAGTAAGGAAGAGAATGAAGTAATAAAATTGGAGTTCCTTCATGAAGCAAGATGCACTTGCCTAGACCTCTCTCTCCTCTCTCTGGTAGGTAAGGAAATAAATGAGGAAGAAGAAGATGAGTAATGAAGAGAGAGAAAGAAGAAATGGCAATAAATATCAAAGGTGGTGGTAGGTAGGGGGTTCATCCATGGTTCATAATGAACCAAGCAAACCAAACCAAGCCGAACCAACCTAGGAATAAACCAAGCCCAAATAAACCAATGAACCATTAAAACCAATTAAACTATCAATGCCAATAAAACCAAGTCAGTGCAAAATAAACCAAGATAACTAACCATGAATAAATAAAATATGGGTCCAAAACACGTATACGTACACTAAATACGTATCACGAATTTGGGACATTACAACTGCCCTCTCCATCCCCAGCCCGAGGCTGACGGGGCTGCCTAATATATAATCCTCCGCGTCGTCCAGATGGTCTAGTCATACCTGACAATAAACATATGACAATAAAACAAAAAAATATATTTATATAATAGACATCACAGATTTTTTGAAAAATATTATAGTCAAAAAATGTCATGAAGTGTCAATAAAAGTGTCAATAAAGTGTCACTGAAGTGTCACAGATTTATATGATAAAACAAACGTCAATAAAGTGTCACTGAAGTGTCACTGAAGTGTCACTAAAGTGTCAAATATGATGATAAAACAAACGTACAGATTTAATCCTCTTCTAAAAATTCATCTAGTTCGTTTAGCTCATCTACTTCTTCTTCTTCTTCTTCTTCTTCTTCTTCTTCCTCCTCTACATCTTCACTTTCATCTGCATCTTCCTCTTCAGATAATTCTACTTCTTCTAAACAATTAGATGTGTAATAGGGAACTTCCGTCGTGTCTACTTCTATAATATTTGTTACAAGAGGTAGTTCATCCTGTTGATAAGCTATATCGTCAACCTCAAAGGTATTTCTAGCTTTGGTCTTGCATACTGCCCACCAGTCCGACCTTGTTGTTGTTCCCCGTTTAGGATAACTTGTGAAGTACACGAGCTGAGCCTGACTTGATAGGACAAATGGTTCATAGGCTTGATATCGACGCCAATAGTTTATATCAACAAGACCGTGCTTGTCTACTTTCCAACCTTGACCTTCAATCGGATCGAACCAATCACACCTGAATAACACAATCTTAGCAGGCTCTATTCCATAACTATATGTCAGCTCCACGATCTCCCGTAACATGCCATAGAAATCGTTGCCCGTATCAACATCTTTGTAGTTCGAAGATCTGATACACAAACAGCTGTTTTTTGTGGAATCGAGATCCACAAAGTTGTCTCTGATCGGGCAAGTTGTTGACTTGAACCTAAACCCATTAACACAGTAGCTTGGCCATATTTTTGCAGCATAAATTGGTCCCTTGGCTAGCGTTCTAATAGACTCATTCTCAAGTCTTGCGTATGGACGATCGACCTAAATACCACGAAAGAAGCAATTAAGCTCATTCTCAATCAAGTGCATATACAAAAAGGTAATTACAGAGTTCTCAAGTCTTACATATGCACTCAACCATGATGGAAAATAATGCCTCATTTCTTGTTCTAGTTCTTCTTCTGTTATGTGTGACCTACCCGACCTCACATCATTATTAAATATGCTGAAAACAACATCGTTCAATTAATGTAATAGTATAATAATTAACACTATTAAAATAATATAGACGTATTAATTACTTACCCCTCCAGTTTCTCTACTTCCTCCTCATCGCAGTTGAGTAATACATATACCTGAGCAGCCCTTAGCTCATCATCGTTCAGATATCTCTTTTTTATCTTACCCGATGGCTTTCCTGGAGCATTGAATACCTTTAGTATTGTATCATTACTTTCATAATCTCCCTCGTCGTTTCTGGAAGCCCTCGTTCTATTAGTTGCAACATGAGGCTTGAAATACATCGAACAAAAGTTTGTAATCTCCTCGAGAACATAGGCTTCACAAATAGAACCCTCGACCCGTGCCTTATTTTTCATCTTTTTTAGGTGATTCAAATGTCGCTCGAACGGGTACATCCATCGATATTCGACGGGTCCACCAACACGTGCCTCATAGGATAGATGAATCGGTAAATGCTCCATAGAGTCGAAGAATCCAGGAGGAAACACCCTCTCTAGCTTGCATAGTATTACCGCAATGTCCTTCTCTTGCTTTTCTAGACGATCAATGAGCAATTTCTTAGAACAAAGATCCCTGAAGAATATGCTAAGCTCCGTCAATGGATCCCAAACTGCCTGTGGTAAGAATTCCTGAAATGCAATCAGAATTAACCTCTCCATGAATACGTGACAATCGTGGCTCTTCATACCCGTCAATTTATTTTTCTTCGGATCGACACATCTTCTCAGATTTGACACATATCCGTCTGGAAATTTTAGGCCCTAGATCCACCGACAAAGTCTCACTTTATCCTCCTTGTCCAGCGAGAAAATTGACTTCGGCAGGAACTGTTTTTCATTCTGCTGTATCAAATGCAACGCAGGACGTTTGCATATTTCTTCTAAGTCCAACCTGGGGTTGGGATTGTCTTTCGTTTTTCCCTTTACGTCCATCACAGTATTAATTATGTTATCAAACACATTCTTCTCAATATGCATGACATCAAGATTATGTCTGATCAGATTGGTACTCCAGTATGGCGGATCCCAGAATATGCTCCTCTTTGTCCAGTTATGAACTCTACCAAATCCATCGCACTTGTACCCAGTTGTAGGATCTTCTATAGCACTTGGAAAATCTTTAACCTCCTTCCATATCGTGGCTTCGCACCACCTTGGCGGTGGATCACCCTTCTCTATAACGCCGGCACGGAAAGCATTCATGTTCCTTCTGAACGGATGATCTTTTGGCAGAAATTGCCGATGACAATCAAAGAAGCACGGTTTTTCGTCGTGTTTCAAGCGGAAAGCCTTACTACGGTCCATGCAATACGGACATGAAAGACGGCCATGAGTGCTCCATCCAGATAACATTCCATAGGCCGGAAAGTCGTTGATGGTCCACATAAGGGTTGCCTTCATCTGAAAATTCTGCTTCCTGGAAACATCGTACGTGTTAGCGCCTACTTTCCATAACTGATTCAACTTATCTATCAAAGGCTGTAAGTACACGTCAATGTTCCTCTTGGGATTGTTCGGACCAGGAATTATAACGGTTAGAAACATGTACTGAGTCTTCATGCACATCCAAGGCGGTAGGTTATACGGAGTGACAATCACAGGCCAGCACGAATACTGGGATCCCGAAAGACCAAAAGGAGTAAAACCGTCAGAAGATAGTCCCAACCTGACATTTCGCGGATCTGAAGCAAAATCTGGATACACTCGATCAAAGTGCTTCCACGCTTCTCCATCGGATGGGTGATCCAACACTCCTTCAATCTGTTCTCGCATGTGCCAACTCATATTTTCGGCCGTCTCTTTCACCATAAATAATCTTTGCAACCGCGGCATTAAAGGCAAGTAGTGCATTGAATCGGTCGGTCTTCTTGCACCGGTAGACCTTCCTGTACTAGTTGTCTTATAGCGATCAGTACCACAAAATCTGTACACATCTGCGTCCTTGTCGTCTTTGTAGTACAGCATGCACCCATTGCGACAGGAATCGATTTTCTCGTATCCCATCAAGAGCGATCTCACCATCCTCTTAGACTGGTAGAAGTCTTTAGGCAACTTAGCACCCGCCGGCAAGATCTCTATAATCAACTCCAACACTCGATTGTAGCATTCTTGCGATATGTTAAAATCTGACTTAATGCTCAACAGTCTTGTAACCACCTCCAACGGTGAATGATCCTCACAACCAGGATACAATGGAGTCCTTGCATTCTCCAACAACTCCATGAACTGTGCAGCATCGGCGTTCGGTGCCTCCTCAGATGCATCATGAACGAAACTAGGCCCCGCAGCGTCGAAAACCATGTTCACGCACCCGTAGTCGTATGCATGATTATCTAAAACAAAATTAGGTCCCGCATGCATATACGGCTCAACATAAGGCTCCGGCTCTGATGCTAAAGACACAAGTTCTCCGTGTGCGGTCCACTGATAGTAATTAGGCGTGAAATCCCTCGAGTACAAATGATATGTCACTTCCACTTCTGGATAATATTTTATGTTATGATATTTTACACACGGACACTTAATTTTGGTACCGTCCATGTACTGAGGGAACGCCTTAGCAAACTGCAGGAACTGCTCTACTCCCGCTATGTATTCATCCCGCACACCACACATATCATCAAGGAGACGATTGTACATCCATGAACGATTCTGCAAGTAGTAATTCATATCCATTTGGAAATAATTCTGCAAAGATGGACACACATTATCCAACAGGCACAAATTCGTATATTATGTCTTATTATGGGACACACATTAGTAGCGGACAGTTACTAATAACAATGATATGCAATCTAGGTCAAACTAGGTTGTACTAAGTCAAACAAGGTCAAGCTAAGTCAAACAAAGTCAAACAAAGTCAAACAAGGTCAAACTAGGTCAAACTAGGTTGTACTAAGTCAAACAAGGTCAAGCTAAGTCAAACAAAGTCAAACAAGGTCAAACTAGGTCAAATAGTCAACCTTGGTCAAACAAGGTCAAGTCTAAGTCAAATATCCTATTTCTAGTCATGACCTACCAAGGTACCCTTTACCTTATCGCTATTGGTATCCCAATACTAGCTAGCACACACCATTCAAGGCTATACAAGCCTAACCTATAATTCAAGTACCAATAATGACCAGAGTCAACTCAAGCTAACTCATACACACAAGTAATATCTGGGTATCATTTGTTTAGTCTTAAAAAAACACAATCAACTAAAACTAGTACCAAGTAATGAGCAATAGTGAGTTACCAAAGCAAACTGAAACTAAAACTAGTATCTGGGTGTCATTTAAACAACTAAAACTAGTATCTGGGTGTCATTTAACAAACATGAAGACAACAAAGTCAAACAAGGTTAAGCTAAGTCAAACAAAGTCAAACAAGGTCAAACTAGGTCAAGGGTTGACCTATAGTTGACTTTGTCAACTCTTAGTCCAATCTAGGTCAGATGTTTACTCTACTTTGACTTTCAGTAAAAATAGTCAACCTTGGGGGTGACTACTATTTCATATAATTTTAAAGTATCGGCCGATACCGATCCGATACGGCCGATACCGATACGGTTTGGCATGTTCCGATCCGATACCGACCGATACCAAATATTGACCGATACCGACATTGGGGGTCTTTGTTCCGATCAATTCAAGTACCAATAATGACCAAAGTCAACTCAAGCTATCTCATACACACAAGTAATATCTATATAGATATATACATATAATATATATATATATATATATATATATATATATATATATATATATATATATATATATATATATATATATATATATATATAGGCATGTATATACTATATGCCTATATTACAAGACAAGGCAACTTTCATGCATTCATATATTTAGACACTCTAACATAGGCTATATGCCTATATCACATATGAGTTACATGATATAGTTATGTATATATGTATACAATACCATCTATCAAACATATATATATAGAGAGAGAGAAGTAGAGAGTGGGTGGTGTGTGTACATGCACATGTGAATGGGGGGTGAGTGTGTTGACTGTTACATGTGACAGTCACATATACGTGTATATGAGGGAGGCTAACATGCTTGTATTAGGCTATATGCGTGTGCGTACCTAGGCAAGAGTGAGTGAGTGAGTGAGTGAGTGATATGAACTATAGGTCAGTCCAATCTGGATAGTAAGGGGATTTACTGTGTTCAGTCAAATAGAAAAGGAAAAGAAAGGAGATCAGTTCATTTCACACAATATTACATACTCCTATAACATATTTCAGACCTATTCACCTCAAACCCAAATCGAGAACCAAAACTTTAACCAAATCACCCCAAACTTGAAACTCAGTCAGCACACATATAGATACACTACACTCGGGTTTTAAACATCTAAATTAAAGTATTAAACTAGGTTAAAATGGTTGTCAAAACTGGGTTTTCAAAATTAGAAAATACAATAAATTAACAAGGTATCAGTCAACATAGGGTATTTAGAAATTGATATATAAAAACATGTTAAAATGAAAAATAAATGGTTAGTAAAGGATCTAGGCTATGTGTACGTGTCCAACATAGTGTCTCGTGTCCACCACAACATGACACAGTGTGTCCAGTGTGTGTGTGTGTGTGTCCATCTGTGTGTGTGTCCGTGTGATCCGTGTGTGTGTGTGTGTGTGTGTGTGTCTCTGTGTGTGTGTGCGTGTGTGTCCGTGTGTGTGTGTGTGTGTCTCTGTGTGTGTGTGCGTGTGTGTCCGTGTGTGTGTGTGTGTCCGTGGGAGAGGAGGAGGAGGAGGAGGAGGAGGAGGAGTTAGGTTAGGGTTTACCTGAGCTCGAGGAGGAGGAGCTCGACAGGGGGGTACGGGTCGCCAGAGAGGGAGGGAGTCGCCGGGGGGGGAGGGAGTCGCAGGGGGGGGAAGGGGTCGCCGAAGGAATCGTCGGAGGGGGGGAAGGAGTAGTGGGAAAAATTGGAAATTTCGAGTGAGTGGGAAAAACGAAACGCTGTACCCTAAGTAAAAATATTAGCGACGTCACATGAGGACGTCGCTAAACGTCGTAAACTGGCGACATATTTTAATAATCCAGCGACGTAACGTCGCTATTCAGCGACGTAATTTTATACCTGTCGCTGAACGTCGCTATTCAGCGACGTTTTGCGATGTTTATATAAAGGAGTCGCTGAATTCCATATATAGCGACGTAATTTTACGCCGTCGCTAAATTACGTCGCTAATAGATCAGTTTTTAGTAGTGTACATTTACCGGGTACTTCAGCATTTCGGTATGGACGGGTCGAAGAAAGTGAGTTACCCCCTTGCGGCCCACTTTAAGTTCACTTAGGAGCAGTGTTCATCTACCGAGGACGAAAAAGAAGATATGGAACGGGTTCCATATACCTCAGCTGTGAAAAGTCTTATGTATGCTATGGTGTGTATGAGGCCAGACATCGCTCATGCAGTTGGCACAGTTAGCAGGTACCTTTCAAATCTTGGAAGAGTACATTTGAGTGCGATCAAGTGGATTCTACGATACCTATAGGGCACTACTGATTGGAGTCTTTCTTTTGGTGGTGACGAGCAAAAGCTGGTTGGGTATACTGATGCTGATATGGCTGGAGATGTAGACACGAGGCGATCGACTTCGGGCTATGTGATGATGTTTGCTGGAGGAGCGGTATCGTGGCAGTCGCGGTTGCATTATTGTGTTGCCTTGTCGACGATAGAGGCAGAGTACATTACGGCGACGAAGGCTTGTAAGGAGTTGTTGTGGTTGAAAAAGCAGTTGCAGGAAATGGGGCTGAAGCAAGAGCAGTATACTTTACTTTGCGATAGCCAGAGTGATATTCACCTTGCGAAGAACCAGACATTTCATAGTCGTTCCAAGCACATTGAGACTCGGTATCATTGGATACGAGATCGATGTGGTTGAGAAGAAGGACGCGATGCTTGAGAAGGTTTATACTGATGACAATGGAGCGGACATGCTCACGAAGGTTCTACCAAGTGGGAAGTTTGAGTACTGCAGGCGGATCGTCGGGATGACGAGTTCCTCCACCTAGTTGTGAAGGGGGAGATTTGTTGGAGTGGGTGGGGTTCCCAACCTATGTGGAGAATACACCGGAGAGCAACGAGCGCCATCCGTGTGTCGGAGAAGCTCGGGGGGTGCATGGATCATATTTTGGAACATATATGGTAAAGAAATATATGATTGGATTTTCATATTTACTTTGATTATATATTTATGATTGGACCCTTCATATAGTAGCTTTCCATATAATTGGGCTTCCAATTATGGCAATCCAATTATGAATGGATTTCCATTAAATATATGATTGATGCATATTGAAAGTTTTCATATATATTAGCCTTCCATGTATGGATTACCAAGGGTTTATAAAAGGGTGATGCATGCTAGTTGTAAACTCATCTCAAAACAAGAGTGTTTTACAATCTTTGAGAGAGAGAGACAGGATTAAGGACTATTGTGAATGAGAGATTGCTTCGAATAATTTTTAGGCATCTCTTGTTCTTCGGAGTCCGCAATCAAAAAAAATTTTCTTTCAAGTGAGTTGTGGTGATCCGTGTTGGATCGGGAGGAGCTTGTAGAGGGTGTATTCTCTTTATTCTATTAGTGGAGGTTCTTCAGGGTTGGACTCCGATCGTCCCCTGGTTTTTTTCGCAAGTGTTTTTCACGTCAAAAATCTTTGTGTCTGCGATTGTGTTTGGCGTTTTTTTTGGTTTGTGTACTTTTGCTCGGTTCTCTCGCAGGACTTTTTGGTTTGGGGGAACGGTTTTCGCGCTTCGTTCCCAACACCCCCCTCTCCTGATCTCACCAGTTTACTACGAAGACACAAGAGATCGGGACACAAAACAGTTAGACGACAAACGACGAAGACGACGACTTGGGAAAATATATATGGAAATAAAAAATCCTCTAAAAGTTAGAATATCGATCTGGTTTTTATCATAATAAGCTGAACACTACTGATAATTTGAGTAAAAAAAAAATGCGGTAATGAATCAAATTTCTACACTGTAATCAAAATAATGAATCTGCATACCATATTTTTATTTTTATTTATCGAACGTTGTGTAACCAGCAAAAATATGGGACTATTTTCAAAAATTCTGGAATATAGTGGACAAACCTAGTTCCATAAATTAGATTGGTTGGTCAATTTGGAGAGACCCTTTTAAATTTGAATGGGATCTTATAATTGCTGCTTCTGATAGGATATGATCGTTTTGGCGGGAAAGGATTATATACTAGAGTTGTTAATTTGAAGGTAAATTTAAAACAGTTGATACCATAATTTTTAAAATTATTATTTAGTCTTTCTCAAATATGGGCAGACACATTAATTATCCACAAAGAAGAAGGGACATGTTAAATTTCCAGCAAAGACCCATGCAGCTTCTAGCAATATATATTAATTCCTCAGGATCTAGAGTGGGAGGAAGACATGAAGCAAATTAACAAGTGACACAGAAGTAACCCTGGCAGTAAATTAAATCAGGAGGATTAGATAGAAGATGAATTGAATTTAGTTGTGAGTTAAAAAAAAATTGAAGTTGAACTATGTGTTTGTAAAGCTGCTTGAAACAGACATACGTGGGGGCCGGGCCAGCCCGGAGGGTTGGGTTGTCCCATCCAGAGCTAGTTTTAGTTACCATTTGATCCTTATTGTAGGTTGATCCTGGAGGATCACCCACAACCACAACTCCGATCTTTATTGGAATCATGTTGACCTAGGAGTTGCCTTAAACATAAGGGGTTGCCCAGACCCTAAGTCTTAAAAGGGCTGGGTATTTAGTGTGCTAAGCTAGACCAAGCCTCTATCGGATTATCTCACAACTAGACAACGTCATTGCTCGTTATAATTACGCAATCCATGGTGCTGAATTTTGTTCAAATAAAGTTTTTCTTCAGTATATGAAGGAGAAGGACTTCTTGAGGATGAAGACTAGGAGTATCTTGAACTAGGCTTCAGAGCTAGTTATTTCTTCAGTACCATTAATACGAGAAAATACCTCTCCTCATTGTAGCTCATTTTCTCACAGCATTAGAGTTATAGCTCCAACAACTCAACAGACATCCTTCGATAGGTCTTGAAGATAATTGACCTGTGAAAGTAAATGTAAGATTATCCTGCACAAGTTCTGTTTTAGTTCAACCATTTATTTCCCTCTAGCAAAACATTAATTCTTGAAAGTCCATCCTTTCCTTTTGCTTTGGAACCAAACAAGAACACAGGGATTCTGACTTGAAAATTTATTTGTTGTCCACATGTTCTTTTTTTTTTTTTTTTTTTTTTTTTTTGCGCTTGAGGACTACAGTTGGCTATTTTCCAGAACCTCAGCTTATCCCTGTAAGACCAAAACAATCCCAGACACATGGCAGACAGAGCCATGTTTCCAGAGTCTAATCCGAGTGTGATTTCTTCAGACAGGTGCGCAGGACACACAACGGGCATCCATGCAGCATTACGATGTGAGTCACATGGGACTGGCCCCAATTCAGGTGGTTCGTGATCAGCTCCACCCACAAAACACGCATGCATGAAACCTTTGTTAGCTGCTGAATCATATATATATATATATATATATATATATATATATATATATATATATATATATATATATATATATAGGGAGCGGATCGGAAGTCCCGTCCGCGGAGCCCCGCCGAAGCCCCCGCCCCCCTTAGCCGTTGGATCGCGCGGGCTCGCGCGGGCCCCGCGCGATCCGATGGTGCAGGGGGGGGGGGGGGGGGGGGGGGGGGGGGGGGGGGGGGGGGGGGGGGGCTTCGACGGGGCTCCGCGGGCGGGGCCATTGATCCGGTTCCATATATATATATATATATATATATATATACCCGCGGAGCCCCGCCGAAGCCCCGCGCGGGCTCGCGCGGGCCCCGCGCGGACCCCCGCGCGATATATATATATATATATATATATATATATATATATATATATATATATATATATATATATATATATATATATGGAACTGGATCAATGGCCCCGCCCGCGGAGCCCCGCCCCCCCCTGCACCATCGGATCGCGCGGGGCCCGCGTGGGGCCCGCGCGAGCCCGCGCGATCCAACGGCTAAGGGGAGCGGGGCTTCGGCGGGGCTCCGCGGGCGGGGCTCCCGATCCGCTCCCTATATATATATATATATATATATATATATATATATATATATATGGCGGGGCTCCCGATCCGCTCCATATATATATATATATATATATATATATATATATATATATATATATATATATATATATATATATATATATATATATATATATATATATACTCCTTAAAATATAAGTAATTAGAGGCTATTGATTAGACACGATAGTCCATTTAATTATGTCTATTTCTGTCCCATTTCTATCACATGTGGGCCACCATCTATATATTATCCATGACCCACATGTAATAGGAAGGGGAACAAAAATGGACATAATTAAATGGGACAACATATATGCTCATGTGAACTTTCTGCTGCCTACTTGAAACTGCTGCTAGGGGATGCGTTTTGGTCACTCCAGCAATGGTACACACGACATATAGTTGTGATGTCGCCTTCAGTTCACTGATCAGTTCCAAAGAAGTATTGTCAGCTCTGTTAGGGCTTGTTTGGTAACAAGGATTTGAATTTGGAGTTGAAAATCCAAAATTTAAATCCAAATTCAAATCATGAATTTTCATATTCAAATCCAACTCCAACCAAACATAGGATTTTGTAAAGTATAATTATGTTTAATTATTATGATAATAATATATTAATTAATAAAATAAATAATTATTTATTATAGTTATAATTATAGTTATGATTAATAATTAAATTATTATTATTATTATTATTATTATTATTATTATTATTATTATTATTATTATTATTATTATTATTATTATTATTATTATTATTATTATAATAGTTATGATTAATAAATTATTAATTAAGATTATCATGACGATTATAATGACGATTACTAAATTTTTAATTAAACTTTTAATAATATATTAATTATTAAATTATTAAATAATAAATTATTAATTTTGATGATAATTATGATTAATATATTATTAATTAAGATTATAATAAAATAGTAATTAATATTTATAATTAAGCTTATAATTAAGACTAACAAATCATTAATTAAGATTATAAGTAAATATTTATTTATTAATTATTAATTAAATTATACTTATGATTAATAAATTATGATAAATATGATTAATAAATATTATAACTAAATATTTAATTGATGAACCATAAAATTATTAAATAAGACTATAATAATGATTAATAAATTATTAATTAAAATTATTAAAATATATTAATTATTAAATTATTAGATTATAAATTATTTGTGATTAAAATATTATTAATTAAGAATCTAAGATTACAATAAAGTAGTGATTAACAAATTATTAATTAAGATTATAATACGACTAATAAATTATTAATTATGATTATTGGATATTAATTAATAAATTATTACTTAAGATTATAGCTATGATTAATAAATTATTAATCAAGATTATAATCATGATTAACAAAGATATAAATTATTAATTGAGATTATTATAAAATATTAAATAACAAAACTATTATTAATAAATACTAATTTAAATTATAATTACAATAACTAACTATTAGTTAATTTTTTAATAAAAATAATAACTAACTATTACTTATAAAAAATTTAATTTTTAAAATAATAATAATGACTAATTTTTATTTAACTAATATTTACTTCTTAATTAACTATAAATTAAATATTTTTAAAAATAATAATTACAAAAAATAATATATAAGAAATAACTAATTAGTTAAATAACTAATTAATTATTAATTAGTATTAACGAAATATTTAATAGAAAAATAAAATTATTAAATAAAATAACTAACTTTTTTCTTCCAAATTCAACTTTTTCTTTCTTCCAAATCCAAATTTTAAATTTGGTCATACATTTTATATCCAAATCCATCTCCAATCAAATATAGGATTACATAAATTTGACTCCAAATCCATAAAATTTTAAAATCCACCTCCAAATACGATTTACCAAACGTGCCTTTAACGAATTTTGAGTTACTCAACTCCATGGACTTCTTTTCAGAGGTAATGCAAGCAAGACTAAGACCTGGATGGATCCACTTCAAGGGAAACATGTCACTTCTAGCTCAGATCTATGTGCTTCTGTTAAGTTATTCACTTGGTGGTGAGGAACAACCCGAAGCATGACGATTGGATTGAAGAATTTGTTGGGAGAAGGCCCTTGCTTGACCAAAATGAAGTGTGTGGGGAATGGTGGTGAGGTACCAAAAGAAAACATATATATATATGTTCTTCTTTGCAGTATCGAACGATATTAATTCGATACCGCCGATACTGATAAGGTTTGACATGTCTCGATTCGATACGACCGATATCGACATTTGGGGTATATCTTTTTCGGTCAATTCGACGAAGAAAATTGAACGAAAATACTCATCATCAGGGATGTAAATGCATAGCTAGTTGTAAAAGCATGTAAAACAACAAAACTTATCAATTCGTATGTAAACCAATCGACAATAATGACTACTATTTTATTCAATTTCTAAATTACTAAGAAACATAGACTAATTAAAATTATGCCTAAATATATAAAATATATTTTCTACAAATATAATAGCTTATAAATAATTATTTGTTTTTCGATACCAAAAAATACGTACTAAACCGCCGATACTGCCGGTCCTGATGCTCATAGGAATGGTACCTTGCTTTGTATTTCTTTTCTTAAAGTTTTCGGCGATCTATATTCGTCCACTCATTCATATGAAAATTTAGGAGATGAAACTTGGTTTTCTTGCTTACTTATTCACTTCTTTCATCAAATTAGAAAAGTGTTCCGCAAAGACAGATTTGTTTCCTGGCTTTCCTTATACAAATAATGATCATAAACTTTGATGAATAAATTTTGTTACAGTTAGCTAGCAGATGGTGGCTAAGCATATATACCTATGATATTAGTGTATACACACTACCAAAATATTTCATATTAGCGATGCCAAACGACGTCGCTAAACAGCAATTCTACCAAAATATCTCATATTATACATCCACGAACGATGCCGCAGATAGTAATTTATATCCATTTGACAATATTCTGCAAAGATAGATACACATTATTCGAGTATATTCCAAATTGATGCATATAGACACATGAGTATCAAATGAGTGTTGTCACATGTTCAACCAAAAGGCCCCCTCTCCGACCCCCCCTCCCCACCCACCCTCTCTGACCCCCCTCTATTTTACTGCTTCTCATTCGACTCTCTCAACATCCTATTCAGCATCATATGATATCTACCTCAACCTCACTCTAGAGAAGTGTGAAAATATTAATGTTAACCAAGTTTCACAATATCGGTATCGGTATCGGAATCGGTTTCGGTATCATTTACGGTTGATATCCTGAATCTCATAGCTTCCACTAGCAGAGCACAATGTAGAGTCAAACATGAAGCAGAGCTGCATATTCAAAATATTAGAAGTAAAAAAGTTTTCGATTGGTGGTGGGACGAGTCAGAATCCTTTCTCGTCCCACCACCAATCGAAAACTTTTTACTTCTAATATTTTGAATATGAAGCTCTGTTTCACGTTTGGCTCTACATTGTGCTCTGCTAGCGGAAGCTATGAGATTCATGATATCAATTGTAAATGATACCGATAACGATATCGATACCGAAATCGATACCGTGAACCTTGATTAATATTAATATTTTTACACTTCTCTAGGGTGAGGTTGAGGTAGATATCCTATGATGCGGAATAGTCGGCTCAATGACCCGAATGAGAAGAAAGGAAGTAGAAAAGCTCACTCTATAGACTCTAGGATACTATGATATACTACTAGTATACTCACTCTATACGCTCTTACTTATGCAAGCCTTTTGAGGCAATCAGCGTTATACTAGATTTTCGAAAAAATCTATAACTCTGATAGGCCCAAAATGCTTGGCATAAGTAAATTTAATTTCTGGCTCAAAACACTGTACCAATCATACCTACACTTCTAGGATACTATATACACTCTAGGTACTATGACTGAACTAACTCTCTAACACTCTAATGACACTCACTCACATATACTCACTCTTACTTAGGAATACTAAGATCTAATACATACACTAACACTCTTAGATAGGATACTCGCATTCACTTCTAAATATCCTAATTGATCCTAAACTACATTCACTCACTAGTACCAACACTAACTCAAATAGGCACTCTCATCTCCCCAAGATACTATACCGATACCAACTGATACCACTGCTCACACTCACACTCGACACATACACACTTCACTCAGGCATTTGCCTGTACTCGAGCTCCCAAACGGAATTTTTCCTATTTCCTAAAGTCCATGACTTCTTTAACCCCTGCCCACGTGGCTTGTAGTCCGTGCCAATGCAAGCCTTGCCAAGACAAGTTACTGCTGCTGCAGCAATGCCACATGGCATATGCCAATGTGGCACTTGCCAACATGCTCACTGTCCTATGTCATGTTTGTGAGTGTGCGTGTCGTGTGTGTCGTGTCGTGTCAGCGTATGTGCGTATGTGTGTATGTATGTGCGTATGTGTCGTGTCTGTGTGTGTGCGTGTCGTGTGTGTCGTGTCTGTGTGTCGTGTCAGCGTGTGTGTATGTCGTATCGTGTCTGTGTCAGCACTTCAGGAGGAGGAAGATAGGGTTAGGGTTTACCTGCCTAGGTCGGAGTCGGGTCGGGATCGCCGGGGCTGGAGCAGCGGTGGAGGGGACTGGTCGGGTCGGCGTCGACGAGGGGAATCGACGGTGGAGGAGTGGCGGAGGGACGGGGGTCGCCGGTGGAGAGGGGACGCCGGAGGTACGCGGGGGGTCGCCGCGGGCAAGGGGGCCGCCGCGGGAAGGGGGTCGCCGGAGGGAGGGGGGATGCCGGAAGGACGAGAGGGGAAGGAAAATTTGGGGACGAGAGAGCGGGAAAAATTTAGGGTGAAAAAAATGAAAAGTCGATCGGCACTTGTACCCTATATGAAACTTTTTAGCGACGTCTAAAAAAGGACGTCACTAAACGTCGCTGTAAACTATAGATACGGCGACGTACAGAAGTATGAGTCGGAAAACGTCGTTAAATGAAACAAAAACAACGACGTTTTGCGACGAGACCGCAACATCTGTCTTCCAAACAATAATGCTTGTCGCTACTCGTCGTTCTACGTCGCTAATAGTGACGTTCAACGACGTCTTTTTTAGACGTCGCTAAATACACAAAAAGTAGCGACGTTATTATTCGGAGTCGCTAAATTTGTCGCCAATATGACTTATTTTGGTAGTGACAAAACGATTACGATTACATTGAATAATTGTTTTTTTTTCACTTGATATTACATTGCGATTGCGATTACGATTACATTACAGTGTACCAAACGAGGCTACTGTCGTTAACTACCCAATTGATCAGGTCACTGATGAACGACAGCAACGAACCTAGAGGGGCCAGCCCCCACAAACTCCTTCGGCGCGAGCCACGACAGCAGTGACTCTCCTTATCTCCTCTCTGTGGCTCTCAGTTCTCAGCATTGGCAGTTTAAGGTTTAGCATCATGTCAAATCCTTAACTACTCGCATTAAAACGAGGCTGGCTAGCTAGCTAGCTAGCTCCGTTAGGGACGTACGTACTACGTGATTAATGTACTAGGCTTGTCATGCACATGGTCAGGAACCGAAGCTCCACGGAACGTGCCATTGGTGTTCTTTGCATGGATTTCGATGACGAGATATTTTCTCTATATATAGGAACTCCAGCTAGAGTCGACTTCCTCATGTCAGGATGGTTTGGCGCGCTATATTTGCTGCTTACTTGCTTCTGTCTCTCTTGACAATTCCAGGTAAATGCCCCTATAGTGGAATAATTCTAGCTAGGAGTTAATTTGATCGGTACTCTAAAAGTTGACAAATATTGCCTCATCTGTACGTGTTTTGTTGCAGGGATGGATATGACAAGAGATGGACCGATAGGTAGCAAGACCATCCGTAGCGAAGCTCGTCGAGGAGAGGATCGAGAGTTCGGCCCCTACATGGAGGGGATGAATGGAATGGACTATGCGCCTCCTAAGAAGAAACCGCCAATTCACAACTAATGAGCTTGCATGCTGAATAAGTACTATAGCTTGTTCTACGTACTTATCTTAATTAATTAAGTTCCTATTTGATAAATAAAGGGATTGTTGGATTCCAAATGTGGTCGTTGGTTTCAGTATATAATAGTTTGCTAATGTAAGTGTTCAGTCGCTACTGTTTGTAGTAATATTCCTTTACGGGTGTTATGTCTCAGAACTCAGGGCTGAAGCCGACCCCAGTCCCAGAGTGACTGAACCTGCAGTATATATATATATATATATATATATATATATATATATATATATATATATATAAGATGTTGTATTGGTATAAATAAATAAATATGATGTTGTATCAGTGACTGACATGTGTAGTTTCAGTATGCTGCATGTTAATGCCTAATGGAAACACTAGGTTTTCAAACCTGTAGTATATCAGTAGCGGAGTGATTCCACTACTGATATCGGAAGCTGCCCAATGGAAACACTAGGTTTTGTATCGATATCGGACGCTGCTATTTTGTCCGCCGCTGAGGATATTCGTGCCGGTCTGCAGCCACATGGCACGCTGTCATTGATCTTCCGGTCCGGAGTGGATCCGTGTTAGTAGGATCCAATGGTTGGCCGTCACGTGAACACGAATGAGCGCGATCAAACCCAACTCCCTCCACCCGCGGCGTACCAAATAATATTATTTTCGATATCCTTGAGGCAAGACTTGGAAGGATGAATGTTTATAAGGGAAATGATCGGAACTTTCTTAATGTGTCATTTCAGACTCCATCAACATTAAACCGATGTAACAACTGGAGATGGATTTTATAACTAACTATATACTGCAAGACACGCATAGGGGCTTATTCATCAATTGGATGTTGTACATGCATTGTCTGAGTCGTTCTAATTAGTCTCCTCGATGGAGATAGATACTCCATATATATGCATCGAATGTCGTGGGCTTTTCCTAACCTTGTTGATCATCTGTCATCTTTGTGATTTCTTTTGTCCACAGTTTGAAATAGTGGACGTAACTGTGGTCCGATGTGGCAGCCAACCATTAGTCCTCGGCAGGTCTCAGCCTGACCGGAGGTCAATGGCCGACCGTCACGTTGGTCGAAGATCACATTCGCGATCACAATATAATATAGGGAAATGTTTTTTTACCCGCAGGCAGGCTAGTCCGTCCGTCTGCGTGGCACTCTTCCATTGGCCCCTCTCCTGTTAGCATGGGATCCACGTCGTTGACCTGCCAATAGGGGAGTGCCACGTAACGGACGGACTGGCCCGTCCGTGGGCCAAATAGCAGCGTCCTATAATATATATGCATGATTGTCTGCAAACGAACTTCCAGACTCCTACCACGCAAACAAATCTAAGTTTGCTATGTCAAAGTTCGAAAGAGCTAGACCTCCAACAGCTACATCACTATATAAGCCTCTTTGTCTTCTGATCAGAATGGATGCATCTGAGCAGAAATAGCGGGCATTGAAGAATAGTCACCAAGGATACTTATGCAGGCAGGTGTTTGTAAGGTGCACAAATTAAGCTGGTTGGGAATTGTTGTTGTTGCAAGTTTGAAGCCACGGGTGGCTAATTGTTTAGATACCTGGATGACAATCCACATAGTTTGTAGCCATTCAGCAGACTCTAGTTGTAGTGTGTGTGGCTCGTGTTTAACTACAGACTCTAGTTTGTAGCCCAACGGTAGTAGAAAAAACAAAAGGGCTTGAGCAGCTACATTATTTTCCACCAACTTTTGGATTGGGATTTTTTTTTCATTAAACATATAATCGGTATACTGTCAGTATGTCGCTCAACCGAATATCGATGTGCAGGTCAGATTTTAAGAATTGTTTTCAGGGAATGTGCTAAGTCTACTACTAAATTCTTACAACTTCTCTCTCCCACACCTTACATATGGGTCCCATCGGTCCCACTTTCCCTCTCATCCCTTTGCTATATGGGCTCCACCCGACCCCATCACTTTTCTCTCTCCTCCAATCGAAGTCCGACACGTGGCGGTTGTATAGAGATTGTACACATTTGGTTGTAGGCATAGCAAAGCTTGTTTTCAGTACAACCGTCACGTGTCGGACTTCGATTGGAGAAGGGAGGAAAGTGGTGGGATCGGATGGAGCCCATGTAGCGGAGGGTTGAGAGTGGAGAATCAGATGGGATCCGGTGGGACCATGTGTAAGAGATGGGAGATAGAGTTTGTAAAAAGTTTGTAAGAATTTGGTAGTAGACTTATCATTTTACTTGTTTTCAGGATGCAGATTGCTCCTGAGTCGAGTAAGATTGAGTGCTATAACAGGATTTTTGACATGCGTCCTACTTGGCTGAAAGAGAAATCCTTCTCCTCAGACCTGGCACAGAGTGGAGTTGGGTCTAGTCCTCAAAAGTCAGCAGACATGGTCCATAAAATAAATAGGTTTTCGTCCACACAAATCAGGCCCAGTCTAGTTCCAAAACATGGACCCGTGGGAGTAACATATCTGAATCAAAGATTACTCTTCATGCACGGACAACCACCACCTGAGAGCTCTCAAAATTTCAATCTTGAGGCAAAATTAAAAAGAAAAGAAAAAAAGAAAAGAAAAAAGATAAATGTATAATGTTTTGGGTTTATATGAGAATAGTAGACATGTATAATGTAAAATCTAGAATCTAAAAAGTAGGACTGGGGATGGAACTTACTATTCTACAAAATGAGTTCCTACAATCTAGAATCTAGAAATTGGAAGACCCAAGCCTTGGATCCTATCGGTGGGATGTGACCGAAAATCTAGAAGCTGAGACCGGAAATGGAGCTTACTATTCAACCAAATGAGCTTCAAATTTCTGAATCTAGAAATTGGGACCAAGGATGAGGCTTACTAATGATGCTATGAGTCGGGTGAGCATTCGGTTTATCCGGTTTCAATCGAAACAAAATAGTCAAAATCGAATAAACAAAGTTTTAAAATCTTAAAACTGAAACTGAACCGAAATTAGCCATAACCGAAACCGAAAAAGATTTGGTTTATTCAGCGTTAGGCTATTTTTGTTGTTTAATGAATTGGGCCCAAATTGAAATTGAGATCTACTTATATTAAAATATATATATATATATAATTTTATACATATGTTTGTTGTATTTCAAAGTTGATTTCAAAGTTAGACTAGTTGTTAAATTATCAAAATTCAATTTTAAAAGGCATACATAGAATTATTGTTTTTAAAACATACATAATTTTAATTATAAAATAGAGGGTAATTATTAATTGTATAAAAAAATTTTGAGGTGTCATTTTCTCAGGACCAGCGAGCAACGTCCAGTAGGAAATTCCAACTGTGCCCAAGCATCCCCACGGGACCTCCTGGTGTATCCAACGGGCTACACTCCTCGGACAATTTATAAATTTTATTCGATTCGATTTTTAGTTTTGGATAGAAACTGAAATTCAAAATCGAAACCAAAAAAAAAAAAAAAAAAAATATTATTTTCAAAACTGAAACCAAACCTTTTTTTTTTTCTTCCAAACTGAGTCAGATCTTCTATTGGATTCAATTCTTGGTCCAGATCAGAATAATGCTCACGCCTACACCTGAGTAATGAGTATAATTGTACACCAAGCTATATTGGGGGGTTACTGATATTCGGACCAAAGTAAGTTCAGAAACGTGGCGGACTGGCCCACATTAGAGTGAACACAATGCACAAAATTGAACAATTAGGTAACGAATTTACGAAAATGTCGGACAATGCACAAAATTGTAAGGTGAAGCTTCCTATGTCATATATGTATGGACGGAACGGGGGATCGCATGTTGTCCGAGGCTAACGTGACGTTTCCCCTCCCATTGGATTTAGTTTTCCCGCAAACATTGAGGTCCCGTCTGAGTCCAATAGAGGACCGTCATATTAGTCTCGGACGACATGCAATTTCCCGTTCGGTCCATACACTATGACATAGGTAGGTTCACCTTACAGTACTAAACTAACTTAATAGAGAGAGATGTCCATGCGTAATAGCCATATATGTCCATGAGTCCATACAGAAGTAATATAAGGATGTGAAATAAAATTAAGAGGTTGGATAATAAGACTGTGTTTTATTGGAATTTTTTTCATGTAAAATATTTCTATCACAAATTTTTCACCACTTGTAGTGTCTGATAGCACATATTTTTCATAGAATTATTTTTCAAAAAACTATCATTTTTCATATTTTCTTCTAGAATTTTGGAAAATAAAACTTGTCCAACCCATGGAAAAATATTATTTTTCATGGAAAATAACTATTTTTCGTGGAGAATAATAACAATCAAACACCCAAATAAAGTTTCCATAGATTCTTTTTTTTAATTCCATGAAATTTTTTCCCTAGGAAAATGATTCCATGGAATTAATTTCTTTTTCACATATTTTTCTATGGATTGGACAAGATTCATATTCCACAATCTAGAAGAAATATGGAAAATAATTCCATGAAAAATATATGCTATCAAACACTACGAGTGGTGGAAAATTTGTGAAAGAAATATTTTTCATGAAAAAAAAAAACCATTCAAACAGCCTTATTATCCAATCTCTTAATTTTATTTCACCACACCCACACCCACCACGGTCACCACGATCATCAAAGGTGTACATACCATAGCAAACATGGCCGATTTTAAGAAAGTGTACAATTGGTACAACTTTACCGGATCTTTGGAATCTGTCTCTAAAAAATTGTATGAATATGTTATATATTGTATATTTATTTATATATAACTATACAGGGGCGAAGTCGTGATTAAAATTATGAAGGGACCGTGCTATACATATAGAAATACTTAAAGTTATCATGTTAATTGAATTTCAATAGTAAAAAATACTAGAACTCATAGAAAAATGAGCAAAAAAACAAAGTCAATATTTTCAAATTGTTACGAAACAGGAAGCAAAATATTATACATAAATATTTAATTATGAGAGAAAAGAGATTTGAACTTGTAACCTCTAAATTGAAAGCCCATACCCCTACCACTTGAGCTACCTTATTTTTTGTACATTAAAGGGTCAACCAAATATATATTGTAAAATTGTAAAGTTCTATATAGTAATTAATATTTTTTAGAAAAATTGGGGATGCCGTGGCCTCCCTTGGACTCTATATAGATTCGCCCCTGACTATACAGAAGAAAAAAAAGCTTTTCATCCATATTTGGTTAACTCTTTATTACGGTCACTATTCCGCATGTCTAGTTATATTATAGAAAACTTAAAAAAATAATTATAGAAAAAATGGTAGTCCATATCTAATATATTGTAGTTGAATTTTTTTGTTAATTGATGTTAATTTAAATAATTTAATTATTATTATTATTATTATTATTATTATTATTATTATTATTATTATTATTATTATTATTATTATTATTATTATTATATATATATTAAGAACCCCCTCGTTTTATTAATCAAGGCTCAAAATGCCGAAGCCTCATAAGGATACAAGGCCAAAAAGCCGAAAAAAGGAACAAAAGGAAAGACAGGGGGGAGGGGCGACGGCGCCCGACAAAACTAACAGAAATACGGTTGCCAGAATGCTGGAGGGCTGTGGGAGCACTGAGAACTCCTTTTGCGGCATTGCCGGTGGATTTTCCGAATAAGCTGATCGGCAGAGTATTGTTGACCCTCGTATCTCGCTTTGTTGCGATTCTTTCAAATTGTCCAGGTAGCGGCCGCTGCTACGATCTGGTGGCCGTGGGACGCAACTCCCCAGTGGGCTAGAAGATCGTGAAAGCGCCTGACTCCTGGATAGATGTTGTAGTTGCGATTGAGGATGCTCCAGATTTGGTCGGGGAGACTTTCCTCCCGGAAGATGTGGTCAATAGTCTCCGTCTGACGTGCGTTGCAGCAGTTACAAGCAGACGCGAGGCTGATACCGATGGAGTTAAGAATCTCGTCGGTTGGCAATTTCTTTCTCGTGACTCTCCACAGGAGGAAGGACCATTTCTTAGGGATACAGGAATGCCAATATCGCGCAATGAAGTGATCCTGCCCATTCTCTTGGATCACGATTCTCGCTGACCGCACCGAGAAAGCTCCGGAAGCTTCCAGCGACCATCTCAGCTCGTCCGCGTCGGGCCCAATGATAAGTCTGTGCTGACGAATGCTGTCAACAGTATCGTTGTCGGACCACTCTTGAATATGATCCCAATTCCATTCGTTATTAGAGGGGTTCCACAGGTCTTTGATCCTGCAATTGCTTGGGGATTCAGTAATGTTCAGGATGAGGCTGTCACCGATCCATCTCTCCAGGAATAGGTTAGCCTCGCCGTTGCCCAGATAAAGTCTTATCGCTGGCTCTGCCAGATCCCGGCCCCGTAAGATACGACGCCAAGCCGCGAAGGATCTGCTGTTAGCTCTGGCCATCGCGGGGTGGATGTGTTTGAAGTATCGGGCCTTCATAAACCTGGTCCATAGGTTATCGCTCGTCCGTAATTTCCACCATAGTTTCATTGAGAAGGCTTTGACGATGTGATTGAGTTTGGTGAATCCAAGCCCGCCGATCGCGATCGGGATGGCCATGGTTTCCCAGCTAGCCCAGTGGTGTTTGTCCTGTTCTTTGTTGTGGCCCCAGAAGAACTTGCAAAAGATCTGCTCGATCGATGCGATTACCTTCCTGGTTGGGAAGCATGCCGCTAATGTGTGGATGGGGACGGAGTTGAGCACATGTTTGATGAGAATAATTTTGCCGCCTGGGAATAGGGTAGCGTTATGCCATCCCTCGATCTTGTTCCTGATTTTGCTGATTAGGTTCTCGAAAATGCTGGCGTTGGATTTCCCGTAAACAAGAGGACAACCTAGGTAGTTGAAGGGAGGGTGTGCCACCGTGAAGGAAGCTAGGTTGGTTAGTCTGGTAGCGTTCTCGATTTTGATGCTGTAGTGGGCGTAGATGACGCTCTTGGATTGGTTGATTTTCTGGCCTGAGCATCTAGAGTACCGCTCCAGGGTGTTATGAACCACTTCCATCGATCCAACATCCCTAGAGGAGAAGATAAGTAAATCGTCGGCGAAGGCCAGGTGGGTGATGGAGGGGCATCCACTGGCTGTGTGTTGTTGCTGGAAGTTGGGGGTGTTGGCCATGTTGTTAAGATTTCTACTCAGGGCATCGGCTGCGATGATGAAGACCGTTGATGATAGAGGGTCGTCATGTCTGACACCGCGGCTAGATTTGAAAAAGCCTTCCGATTGGCCGTTGATAACTGTGGAGAACCATGAGTTGCTGACGGATCTCCACACAATGTTGGTCCAATTCTCTGAGAATTTGAATGCTCTGAAGACCCAGATCATGAACTGCCAATCGAGCCTGTCGTAGGCTTTTTCCATGTCAATTTTGATTGCGATGTTGCCCCCCTGGACAGGAAACTTCATGCAGGTGATAAGTTCTTGGGCCAGCATAATGTTGTCCTGGATGTTCCTTCCTCGAACGAACCCGCTTTGCTCCTCCGAGATGATTTTGGGGAGAGTGTCTGTCATTCTGGTAGCGATGATCTTAGATATAATTTTGTTGGTGAAGGTGCAAAGACTGATGGGTCGGAAATTGCGAAAGGAGTTGGGGTTGTCTTTTTTTGGGATGAGGATGAGATTGGCGCTGGAGATAGCTTTGGGGTAAGGAGTTCCTTCAAGGAAGGCTATAGCCGCATCAGTGATGTCCTGCTTGATAATCTTCCAGCAGGTACGAAAGAAGACACCAGTAAAACCGTCTGGACCTGGGGCACTATGCTCGTTCAATGCCCACACCGCATCTTTTACTTCCTGTTCGGTCAGGGGGCGCTCCAATAAAGCATTGTCGGAGTCGGTGATAATAGCGGGAATTTGGTCGAGGAATGATGTGTCTTTGTGGACCGTCTCCTTGGAGAATAATTTGGCGTAGTAGTCAGCGGCAGCCGTTTGGATGCCCTTGTGGTCCATTCTGATGATGCCGTGCTCGTCCGATATATGATGTATCGATAGTTTGTTTCTTTTGCCATTGACGCAGGCGTGGAAATATTTAGAATTTTTGTCCCCGTCGCTGTCCCATTTCAGTCTAGCTTTCTGCTTCCAGAAATCGGTTTCAACTTTGAGCCTGAATTTGAGATTTGCCTTGGTTAGGTTCAGGGCTCTCCTGGCCGCAGGGGATCGGTCAGTTAAGAATATCGCTTCTGCTCGGGTGACGTCGTCCTCTGTGACACGTATCGCTTGGAAAATGTCCCCAAAGGCTTGTTTGCTCCAATTAGAAAGGGCTTTCCTGGTGGCTTTGAGCTTGTTGCTGACCCGAGTGAGGGGATTGGGGGAGTCCTGACTGCTCCATGCTTCTGCAACGACGCTCGAGAACTGCGGGTGGTCGGTCCAAAAGTCGAGGAATTAGATGTTCTTTTTGGGTTGGTAGGTGTTGTTCTTGATTTCCACCATAATAGGGGCGTGGTCGAATTCTGTGGAGTTGAAGTAGGACAGGGTGGAGCTGATCCTCATGCCGTGCCAGCGCATGTTAGTGAGGGCTCTGTCCAGACACAAATATTGACGGCGATCACCGTCCTGCATGTTACACCCGGTGAATTCGCTGCCTTTGAACTGGAGAGGAGTGAGATGAGCATTGAATATGAAGTCGTTGAAGTCTTGCATGGCTGATAGTGGTGTGGGGCGACCTCCGATCTTCTCTTATCTGCGGGTGATGGCGTTGAAGTCCCCTATGCAAAGCCAAGGGGTATTGGAGTTGTGGAGGTGGGTGTCGAGAAGATCGTTCCATAGGAGTTTGTGTTCTGCGATGACACAGCTACCGTGGACCGCAGAAAGGATGACACGCTCCGGAAGGGTGGGGTGAGTGACCCAGCAAGAGAGGGCTTGTTGAGAGTCTTGGATGATGTCGAGCTTAACATCCTTCGAGCCGAGAATCCAAATGTCGTGCATGCCCGCTATCGCCGTTGGGAGGCCCAGAGCCATTTGGGTAGATTTAAGTCGTTTGGAGGGGATTTTGGGTTCAATGATGATGAAGATGTCAATCTTGTGAATTTTTCGAAGACTGAAAATTCTTCTTAATATCGGTTTGTTTTCCAGACCTCGAACATTCCAAGATAGGATGTTAAGCATTTATGATATTGTGGAAGGTTTTTTTGTTCCGCCTTGCGGCGGATCTGGTTTGGATGGTGGCGATTTTGTCGGTGCCTGACTTGCTCTGTTGGGAATTCGACGCTTCTGCTGTCGATGTTGTGGGAGGATTGCAGTTGGGGTGTTCGTGCGAGCCTGATGATAACAGATCTCCAGCTGAGTCTACTACAGGATCCTCTGAGGGAATGGCCAGAGAGTCGAGAGCATCCTCGGTCAACAGCTGCTGAAGAGGGAATCCGGCGGCTAGGACTTGCATACCTCTTCTCGCTTGGTCGGATCCAAGGAAGGCTAGGGTGTCTACGACTGGGTTCCCTATGGGAGGTAGGTGAACTGCATTGATTGGAAGGGAGACCAGGGGGTCGGTCTCTTGGCCAATGGGGGGTGCAGGTGCTCAGTGCTGCCTGAGACGATAGCTACCTGCAATCGCGAGGAGTTGGGGGAGGGGGCGGTGACTCTGGATTGCTAGCGCCTCCTGTGGGATTACCCGGCTCCGGGTCCTCCGAGTCAAGAATGGCGAATTGGTTGGAGGTCGATATGAGGGGACTGAAGGGAATCAGAGCTCTGCTCGGAGGGTCGTTGGAGGCTGGCTCGCTGATGCAGGAGTCAAATCGAATGTGGGAGTTCGGAAGAGGTAGAATGGGTGACTTAGGGGAGCTATCAGCTGAAAGGTCGCTGACTTTCCTGGATGACTTCTTTTTGAGCTCTGGGTGAAGGCGGTGGCAGTACTTGAGAAGGTGGCCTCTTAAGTGGCAGTGGTTACAGAACAATATGTGGTTGTCGTAGAGGATTTATTGTGTGTGGGTGTGGTTACCTAGCTCGATAGTGATGAAGTTGGGTGGATCTGATGTGATATCTAGTTCAACACAGATTTTGGCGTAGTGGGCTTTGGTGAGGTTGCTGGTCTCGGACGTCGTAGCCACATACGTTTTGAAGGAGTTGGCGATGCGCCTAAGCGCCGCTGGGACAAAGCAAATAAGAGGAAGGTTTGGGAGGGTAACCCAAGCAGCAACAGTGGCTGAGTCTTCTTTGATGTTGAACCCTGGGAACCACTTGATTATCTTCGTCTGGTGGTTGTCGATCCTGCAAGTGCCCTTGGACCACACAGTCCTGTGATCACGTTCCGAAGATAGGTGAAGGAGGATATGTCTGGGATCGAGGGGGCCACTCGATAGTCCGACGAGAGATTCTACTTGGCGATCGCTTCCAGCACCCGGGCAAGTTTGGGGCACCCCGCGGAGAATTTTAGAACAAATGTGTGAGGAAAGGCCGCTGACAGCGAATTCAATTCCAAATCGGAAAAGGGGATGACTGGGGCAGAGGACTCTTGAGAATAGACAATGTCCGGCAGCTGGATGTCTGGGAGGATAATGCCCTTCGAGGGGTTAAGGTCTGGTCGCAGCATGGCGGCGAAGGAAGGCTGAGACTGTGTCACGACCCGCACCCACTGTGAGGGTACGAGAGCGTAACAACGCCCAGCCTACGCCGCAGTGTCGGCGGTAGAACGCTGTCCTAGGTCTCAATGCATCTAACAGTATAAGACTAAACAGTTTATACTTCCCGAATGGGGGTGACATAGCAGGTATAGCCTCAATCACATCTAAGGTAGAGCATGATATGGATAGATAAAACATAAAATCCAAAAGAGATACAGGAGATAGAAGTCTAAGTGTCTAAGATACATAATCCCAGAAATACATCTCAAAACTCAAATACAGATACAGTAATCCACAAAGTAAATACAACTCCAGACAAAATGAAATAACTACCTAAACAACCCCTACTGTGTCTCCTTTAGGCTAGCAGGCAATCCCAGGCCATCTGTAAAATTTATCAACAGGTCCAGTCAGGACAGAAGCGAGCACAATACATCTCAACAGTTCATAGCAGGTTAGAAAATATATTCATGCAGTAAAGTAAGATACAAGTACTGAAAGAAGTGCAGTATGTAAACAGAGAGAGAAAGCTGTAATAGAAATATCTACTATAAGTAAAGAGCTACCAGTGACTAGTGATTTAGAGCACAAAGTCGACATGTGAACAGCTTTATTGTACATGGCTATATTAAAGAGGCGTACATGGCTATTCTACTTTGGAATTGTTCACATGGCTATTTATACTCCCCCGTACCTCCAATCAATACACAAGGATCCAGCCAGGTTATGTTATATGATGCTATGTAACAGCCCCCGAAGGGTGGTAGACCCCGAAGGTGATAGACCCCGAAGGTGATAGACCCCGAAGGTGAAACATAGTAGTCCCATAGATGGGATAAGGATTCTAGGAAGACTCTACGATCATAAGAGTATATGTCGTAAGTGATCAAAGAACCAATGAAGCATATGATACGCCATACAAGTGAAACGCACAGAACATGTAGTACCCGATGCTCCCTAAGGATAACATCTCAAAAAGGGATCCATATAGTACCAATCTGTGTGACCAACGTGACAGTACAAGTAAAGTAATCTACTGCAGGAAATAATTCTAAGCAGGATATAAAATGATCAGAGAATGTACACGCCTCGATAACCTGAACAGCTGATAAGTATAGGGGGGTCCCACTGAAGTCACAGAGTCCTATTTAAAGCAACACAGGTTACAAGGTGTTCAAGTTGAAATAAATGAATCTCTATAATCAATCTACATTATTCTAGGTTCTTCTAAGTCAAAACAACTCTAGGTCAACTCCGGTCAATAATCTAGTCAAACTAGGTCAAGTGTTGACTTACAGTTGACTTTGGGTCAACTGGTCAACTCTTGTCAAACAGGGTCAATTCTAGTCTAATATAAAGTGTACTTCGTTATTTGTACGTCGAAACTTACGACACGCAAATCGAGATAAGAAGATTATCGGTAAGGTTGATAATCTTATTATAGTGGTCCACGTGTCCAACTTGTCAATTTCAGCGATGTGAGATCACTGGAATTGGCTGATCTCAGTTTCGTTGTACTAATCCCGAAATACGAACATTATATGAATTAATAATTAATTAATTATAAAAAGGTTAAACTCAGAAAAATTATCAACAAACATTGTCGGACGATGAAATAAATATCGCCAACGTGTCCAGAATGGTCAAATTAGCTAGGATAGCCTACCCAACGGTCCAATTTGGACACAAGGGCAAAAAGGTAATTTCGGGTCAAAACGGTGTCCGTGTCGGAGCCGTTTTGCACCAAAAAACGTGCAAGAAAACAAGTTTACGAAATATAACAAATTATATGTCCACGAAACCAGAATGTCGATACGAACCCAACAGTATCTCCAAAATTGGATTCCGTTGACCCGATCTCAATTTGGCCCGTTGACCAGAACTTGGGATTCCGGTTTGCACGGAAATGCGTGCCGGAGCCAAGGTTCTTAAAACTCAGCAAACTACCTGTCAACGAGTCCAGAATGATCATACGAACTCAACGGTATCTCCGGAATTGGATTCCGATGAGCCGATCTCAAAATGATCCGTTGACCCGGATATTGGTATCTGACTTGCATCGAAATGCGTGCCGGATCCAATGTCCACCAAAACCTAGCAAATTATATGTCAACGAGTCCAGAATGATGATACGAACTCAACGGCATATCCGGAATTGGATTCCGATGAGCCGACGTCAAAAAGTTCCGTTGACCCAGAAAGTGGGACCCGCTTTGCACCGAAATCTGTGCCCGGGCCCACGTTCTCCAAATCTAACAAATTTTATATGAAAATATGCCAGAACGACGCCACGAGTCTAATGGTGGTGTCAGAAATGAAATCTGGAGTCCCGTGTTCAAAAATAGAATTTTACAAGTTGGAAATTACGAATTCGGATGACCAACTTTGGCGTCGAATTCAACCAATCAAACAAGCTCACAATGAAACGAAACTGGAGGGATAGTAAGAGGGTTATACCAGCTTCGCAGCGGAACTAGTAGCACGCCAAACGGAGCTGCGGTGGAGGAGATACAAGCTGACGAAGTTGGCCCCACGAAACTGTCCAAAATTAATACAATTTAAACGGTCAAGTTGGTGGCCGGTTTTCATGTATCAAACGATAAAATTAACGGACGAAAATTGACAGGGATGAAGGTGGATATACCGAGATTGCGACGGAGCGAAGAAATCGACGATCCAACGGTCGAATTTCCGAAAAAACGTACGCGAAGTTGCTGCGACGGAGCGCGAATTCTGAGTTCCAAACTCGCGCGCGCCGACGGGATCTCGTTCAAAACGCACGAATCGCAAATCAAGTGGCGGACGGGTAGTAGGCTCAATGGGGATTGATGATCATGGACAAATAAGTAGCACATGGAGATTCCAATAAACGGGACACAAGTGGCGGACGGGTAGTAGGCTCAATGTGGGCCATGTCCATAGTTGGGGCTGACAGATTTTGGTCGACAAGGGACCCGCAAATCAAGTTGGAAGATGAATGTGACGCCGTGGAGTGAAATAAAATCGGGTCACGTGTCGGAAAAGTTGTGCGAATCAAATGGAGCACAAAATGACGTGTCTGAGTGGGACACGAAGGTCATGGGTGACGAGCGTCTTGAGTAGATCAAGCATGAGAAGTTGGTTTCAAGAAACTGACTGGTCTTGCGCTCCCAAATTAAAAGTCACGGTAACGTGCTGATAATGATCAAGGAAAAGAGTGGAAAAATCAATTAATAATCAAACGGTCTAATTCGACCCGAAGTTCAGCGAAGCAAAAAGAGCACAAGGGAACAAGTTTGGATGGGACACTATATACCATCATAAAGGTAATCCTGTCCACTCCAAAACTCATGAAGAAGATTTCCAGAGTTGAACATCCCTGATACTCCAAATATCAATGGCACGAAAAAGTACATTTAAGGAAAAATAACATAATAAATTATTTATCGAAATTAAAATCAATCAAAAAATAAATAAAATAAAAAAATTAACCCAAAATTCAGGGTGCTCACAGACGGTCCGGGATGTGAGGGTCCCGAGGAGCCGGGACGGGAGAGTGAAGAATCACTCTGGGAATGGATGAGCCCGATGCTGGGCAGCTGGGGGATGGGGAGGAGAGGGGGCCGGGGAAGGCCTGCCTGCGAGAGCGAGGAGGGGGGAGAGGGGCGATGCGACGAGACGGGAAGCGGCGGAGGATGCGCCGGCGCTGGGAGGCCGCAACAGAGCTGCCACCACCGGGGAAGGGACGCCCGGGGGCGCTGCGAAAGAAGGCGCAGAGCCGGCTAAGACGGGAGGGGAGAAGGACGCCGGGGGGCAGGGACGGAGGGCAATGCCGCGGAAGACAGGGAGGTGGTGAGGGTGGGAGCAAAGGAACTGGAGGAAGCCGCCGGAAGGAAAGCGCAAGGGGGGAGGGGGGGCTGCGCCAAGGAGGGTGGGAGAACCACGCACGGGAGAGGGGGGGAGTAGGGGTGCGCAATGGAGGGAAGAGAGGGGGGAGGCGGGTGAATGACAGGTGGAGGGGGGATAGGAGAGCAGGAGTGGGGGGATGGATTGCGCAGAGGGGGAGGCTGGGAGTAACGAGCGCACTCTGAAGAGGAGAAGGGCTGGCATACACAAGAGAGGGGGGGGGGCCCCAACTGCTTGCGCAGTCCTCAACAACTGCGCTAGAATAGAAGAGGTCGACTCAGGCGCCAGGAACTGTGCGTCAGGAAAACACGCTGATAGGCCCGATGCACAATCGGGAAAGACCTCCTCGAGAAGGCTGCCAGCAGTGGGGTTCCCGAGGGGCCAGAAGGCGGGAGGCTCGAGGCTAGCTCCACAGGGGATCACGCCTCCCGAGGGGGGAAGGGGGCATTCGAAAGTGGAGAGGGGGCGGGAACGAGGGGAGACAGCGGGAGAGGGTCGGAGGCGACTGGTCCGCCGACCGGGGCGCTGGAGGACAGGGGTCCGGCGGACGCACGCGCCGAGGGGGAGAGGGAGCCACCCTGTGGTGCCGGAGCAGGTAGGCCGGGGGGCGCTGGAGGACAGGAGGGGCGCTCCGGGCAGCGAGAAGGGGGAAACGGCCGCCGGCGAAGCGGAGGGAGCGGGAGGGGAGCCGGATCGGAGGGCGGCTTGTCACGCCCCAGAACCAGAATACTGGAGAGCGGGAGCAGACATAGCCAGCTACGTATAACGGAATGGGATCCACACCGCTATATATCACGGTTGTCTAGATATGTGAGGGTTTCACTACAATCCATCAGTCTCTTAAGGTCATAAAATAGCCTATTGTCTCAATCTCAACCAACTAATAATAATCATAAGATATCAGATCTCCAAATATACAATTGTAAGGCGTCCCAAACTTTACATATCCGGAATGATCATGAAGCTAGTCGTTACAAAATGTGAGGACTAGCAAGAGTTCAGTCATACATGATCAACCCCCGGGGCTTGTCAATCATGTTACAGCCCGTAGACAGACAGTAAGTAAGTACAATCGAGCTAACACTGGCTCGTCGGCTAAACGCCTCAAAAGAATAATTTACAATATTACAGTGGGAGAACAAAAGAAACCCACTCGATGCCCTGGTTACGCCTGGTGACCACCATCGGGCTGGAAAGCAGAGAGATCCTTTGGTGCTGCTCCGGTATCTGGCCATACAAAACCAGCTGGGTCAGACCCCAGAAAGAGCAAGTGCCACAAAGGAGGCTTCACTTAAGAACTAAAACCAACAAATCATTAGCATTCAACATGTAAGAAAATAATAAGTAACACAGATTGAGGTTTGTGCACTACCAATGCACTTATCCCAATCAGAGAAAATAATTAAGTGAGGCATCATTGACATAAAAGAACTGGAGAATCATGCTAAATAAAATATAGCTGGACAATATATGAAGAGAAAATGAAGGTACTATTCCGGAAGCCAGGTTACAATCCTTAAACCAAACAAGGACCGAGATTGTAACCCTTCGCCTGAACAGAACTTAGTCTCTGATCATTTATTGCTCAAGGTGCCAATCATTAAGGTAAAAAGAGAGAGTACAA
This sequence comes from Iris pallida, assembly GCA_029216955.1. NCBI lineage: Eukaryota > Viridiplantae > Streptophyta > Magnoliopsida > Asparagales > Iridaceae > Iris > Iris pallida. The sequence goes on along the minus strand of JANAVB010042020.1, from coordinate 25,536,418 downwards.
TGATAAAAGTGACAATGAAGAGTGCAATACACTAGAGTAACAATAGAGTACAATTGTTATAATAACAATCTGGAGTGACAATCATTATAGTGACAATCTGGAGTGACAATCATTATAGTGACAATCTGGAGTGATAATCATTCAATCATTCTGGTATAATCTTGCAATCAATCAATTCTAGACAATACCATACTGGACTAGACTCCATCCAATCGATCACGGCCAATCATTGCCTACGGCTTTCTATATTAACTAACTAGGGTTATCACAATCCTAGTTACTAGCAAGATGCAATGAGATGCTCCAAGTAGTCACAGGCCCTGTAGCTATCCAGGTTATCCAGGCAATCATTATAGTGACAATTTAGAGAGTACAATACATTAGAGTGACAATAGAATTCAGTCATTTAAGTGACAATGGCAGGTGCCCCACATAACAGTGGGCTGGAAATGTGCCCTACTCGTCGGCAGGCTACAAGTCTAAACATTTGCGGCCGGGATAACGGGATCGCCTGTAACTGGAGAACATCTCTTCATGTCTAATGAATTATACTAGTCATTAACCTTAGTCCATTTCAGTAGGTACTCCTGACCGTGGTACTCAGGAGTCCCCTCCTAGACATGATGCAAGACAGGACTGGATTATTTGCACAAGCACAATCGCCCACGGTGTCAGGATTAATTAAACAGATCATGTCATGTCAAGTAGCCGTCGCAACAGCTATTCGAGATAATCATGTCAGGTTATCGTGCCAAATATACTTTGTCAGGAGTGCACCACGACGGGCCACTATCAGGTCATGTTAGGCTATTATGTCAGGAGTGCACCACTACGGGTCACTATCACGTCATGCTCAATTATCAATTCCAAACATATTAAGTAAATTCGTGATTATCAAGTTCAGGACAAAAGGCGTAAGGATATAAAATGGACGTTAAATATCTAATAAAATATCAATATACAGGGCCATAGAAGATCAAGGGTAATCAGGCTACGCTCAAGTCAGGCTACGCTTAGGTCAGCATACGCTCAGTCAGCATACGCTCAGGCCATACGCTCAGGTTATACGCTCACAAAAGGCAGCGTATGCACTCCATACGACTCCTCGTCACACAAGTCAGCGTATGCAAGCCATACGCTCACAAAAGGCAGCGTATGGGGTCCATACGACTCCTTATCACACAAGTCAGCGTATGCAAGCCATACGCTCACAAAAGACAGCGTATGGGGTCCATACGACTCCTTGTCACACAAGTCAGCGTATGCAAGCCATACGCTCACAAAAGGCAGCATATGGGGTCCATACGACTCCTCATCAAGGTAGCGTATGAGATCCATACGCTTCCAAAAGGCAGCGTATGGGGACTGCGCTGCACTAAAGAGCGCGCGCAACTCAGTGGCGCAAGCTAAAAAGTTCGAGCACTGCTCACTGTCTTCTCCAAAACAGCAAGAACTCCATGGATTGAACCTAAAACTTCAAAAGTCCATAACTTGGTCAAAATAAGTCCAAATCCAACTTTTCAAAGGTCAAAATTAGGTAGAATAAAATTCTCTCCAGCATGGAACCATAAAAACTTGAAAACAAGGAAGCTTGATAGATCAAAACCACCAAAAATCCGAAAGTAACAAAACTCTAGATCTACAAGAATCAAAGTCTCAAAATAGAAAATGACAAGTTCTAATAGGGTTTAGAATCATGAGAAGAAGCTAATGGAACCATAAAAATGAGTTCTCTTGTGGAAGCAAGTTGCACTTGCCTAGACCCCTCTCTCCTCTCTCTGGTAGGTAAAAGAAATAAATTTGGAAGAAGAAGAGAAGTTATGAAGAGAGAGAATGAAGGAATGGATTAATAAAGGGGGTTGGTGGTGGTAGGTAGGGGGTTCACCATATAAAACCAAACCCACACAAACCGAACCGAACCAAGCCGAACCAACCCAGGAATAAACCAAGCCCAAATAAACCAATGAATCATTAAAACCAATTAAATTATCAATGCCAATAAAACCATGCCAATGCAAAATAAACCAAGATAACTAACCATGAATAAATAAATATGGGTCCAAAACACGTATACGTACACTAAATACGTATCACGAATTTGGGACATTACACGGCTGGGAGGAGCAGGCGGATCAGAGCTAGGGCTTCAGGGGGCCGGAGGGTCGCCATCGGGGAGGACGACCGAAGAGGGGCGGCGGGGGAGCTCGGAGAGGCGGGGGGAGGGGCGGCGGAGACGCTCGGAGAGGCCGGGTGGGGGGGGGAGGGCGGCCTGCCTAGGTCGGCCAAGGGAGAGGGGCCAGTCGAACGGGAAGAAGGGGGGGGGACCATTGGAAAAAAATATCTATAGCTAATATATATATATATATATATATATATATATATATATATATATATATATATGTGTGTGTGTGTGTGTGTGTGTGTGTGTGTGTGTGTGTGTGTGTGTGTGTGTGTGTTTGTCGGAGTGGTCAGGAAATTGATTTCCGATGGAAGCGTTCGTCACAATTATCTTCTTTCATATATATATATATATATATATATATATATATATATATATATATATATATATATATATATAATATGAAAACTTAGATGGTGAAACTTTTGAATTCCGAAAATACCCTTACATACTTATACTAATTAAAAATAGTTCATTAGTTTAATAAGGACAACTTAGTAATTAGGAAGACTACCCTTTGGTCTTCCTAAAGAGTCTTCTTAAACTAATTAAGAAATGTTAAAATACGTGCAAGGCACGTGCACATATGCTAGTGTATATATATATATATATATATATATATATATATATATATATATATATATATATATATATATATATATATATATTCTACTATATAATAGGAAAACTTGATGGTGAAACTTTTGAATTCCAGAAATACCCTTACATGTCTATTCTAATTAAAAATGGTTCATTAATTTTAATAAGGACAACTTAATAATTATGAAGACTACCCCTTGATCTTCCTAAAGAATTTTTCCTAAATTAACTAAAAGAGTATTTAAATACGTGAAAGGCACGTGCACATATGCTAGTACATATGCTAGTATATATATATATATATATATATATATACACCAGAGATTCGATTTCTTGAAGAATCTTAGCTCCGGACCAGCACTAACTTCTGCATGGGTCATTGTGCCTGGCTACCAAAGATGCCAGTTGTAGCTCCTAACTCCAAACAAACCCTACTTTATCATGCATGTAAATAAATAAAAAAACAAAGAGAGGGAGAGGAAAAAAGAACGTTCCTATGGAGCCGTAACTTTGACAAAGGCAAACGTATAGAAGAAAACAAACGACAACAAAGAGAGACGTTTTACTCGTTTGTTGGCCCTCCTCTTTCAAAAGAAACACTCAATTAGGAACCAAAGAAACAATGGGCGTTCGATAAGCGTGAAAGGTGGTGTATGTATGCTGAGAAAGAGAGAGAAAGCAAAGGTTCACTCACAAGTGAGATGTGAAAGCATATGGGGCTAGTTGACGAGGAGGAAACAAGGCAGGGCCACGAGGAGAGGAGGGTCGATGCTCCCCCATTGTACAATTAATTCTCCCCCTTTCTTTCTCTCTCATCATAACTCGCCCATTGTATACTTTTTTACATTAGTAAGTCATATATTATTTTTATATGCTTTTGCTCAGATTTATCTTATTGCACATAGTTTTTTTTTAATGAGTAATACTATTCGTACTTCCAAATTGTCTCTTTTTATGTGGTAATTGATATGATATGTTAAATAATATTATGTGTTATCTGTCATGGAAGATGACATAACAAATTTTAACCCAAAAATTTAATTATCCATTTTTTCATATTAATATTAATATTAATGTTAATATTAATATTAATAATAATATTAATAATATTATTATTATTAATGCTAACTTTAATATTAATGTTAATGTTAATTAATGTTAATGTTAATATTAATAATAATATTAATTTTATTTTAATTTTTAATGTTAATTTTAATTTTAATTTTAATTTTAAAATTTATCATGTCAGCTGCCACTTAAAAAATATTAGTTTGGAGGGACAAATAGCATGATTAACTTTAATATATCAAGTGGCATGCTATGTATTTGTAACTTCTTTTTAGTTATTTTTATTTATCCTCCACAATTATTATTCTAAATAGAATTATCTTCCATTCTAAAATTTGTTAGCAACATCCCTCCATTTAGTTTTAAATAATGGAAGATAACTATAAATTATACTTGCTAATTATATCAAGGGATATTTAGACTTTGGGTCTCAAATAAATTCTGAAATTAGTGTTTGGATCTCCATATTATACATAATTAGTATTTTGGTCTCAAAAGTGTCACAAAAAAAATTAGTGACACTTTTGAGACATTAGCGACATTTTTGAGGCCCAAACATTAATTATGTATAATATGGAGACCCAAACACTAATTTCAGAACTTATTTGAGACCCAAAGTCTAAATTTCATGAAATGGGAGTATTACTAAGAAAAATAAAAAAGGTAACTCTATTTAGAATAATAATTGGGGGGTAAATACATATAACTATTTTTTTCTTGGAACACAAGAGGGTTAAGAAGTCGAGCAGGACTCGTGTCGAAAATATTTTATTTCTACTTTTGGGGTAAAAACTTGTTGGGGCTGGGCCTCTTATTATATAAAAAATATCCTAAAGGACGTCGAGCAGGAATCATGTGTAGAGGGACTCGTGTGTAGAAGAAGCTGACGGAATTCAATTTGAAATTAATTAGAGGCATATCAAAGGCGGCGACATACTGTTGGTATACTATTGGTATCAAGTTGAAAAACATGAATATTTAAGAATATCAAGTTGTAGCAAATTGGTAAAAAAAAAGGAGGGGGACAGAGCGGAGTATGTAAAAATGTTTGTCATTGATAGGTGCGATAGGCCAGCGGTGGAAGGAGAGAAAGGAAGAAAGGGAAGAAAATCAATAACAAGGCCGACTGTTGGCTGCACTTTTTATCAAATAAAAACAAAAGACAAATTGATAGAGACTCGGTTAAGACCATTAAACCCCTACTATTAACGTCAGCTTGTTCTTTTCTTCAACTTCTACTCCCAAAGTTGAAGGAAAAAAAGAGAGGAAAATATTATACTGACAACCAATTTTAGTTATAAATTTTACAATCGTCTACGTGGCATCTATTGATTGGAGGAGAGAAGGACCAAGTGGGATTGGATGGGACCGAATGAAATCATGTTAGCAAGAGGTGGATGTGAGTTGTAAGTATTTGATAGTAAACTTATTAGTATTTTCCAAAAAAAAAGAAAAGAAATGGTACTCCTTCATATTCATTGGGATTTAACCAAACCATTCACATCAATATTATTCTCTTCACAAAATGCAATACCATTTTATGATCATGTTAATTCTACGAGAAACTTTTTGCATTGACCGCAGATCAGGATTTATTGTGGAGGATCCAAAACAATTATGTTTCTCTCCCCATCTTATTTATATTACTATATAATAAAAAAAATAGTTTAAATATATTCTTATCTAATTTTATTAATTAAAATCATTTATTAAATTTAATAAGAACAAGTAAGTAATTACGTATATAATTTTTTTTAAAATATAGTTTGCTCTTGGTGCCTTTTGCACTTCAAAAGTGCATAAACAGTTAAAATACGTGTAACGCACGTGCATATATACTAGTATATAATGGAGGAACTTTAGGTTTCACCGTAAAAATTTTATGTTCCAAAAGTATCATTTTTCTACCTTATATATATATATATATATATATATATCAAATTATGTTATAATTATGGGTGCTGCTATTAGCACTCATAATAATATCATTCAACACTCCTCTTTAATTTTTTTAACATTCAAATTACATATTTGTTCCTGCATTAAATATAGCATTAATTTGTGCATGTGAATGAGGAGTGTAGAATGACATTTTATGAGTGCCAATAATATTAATGCAAGGATAAATTTGAAATTTGAAATTTAAAAAATTAAAGAGGAGTGCCGAATGATATTTTAGGAATGCTAATAGCAGTACCCATAATTAATTAGGAATAAAACATATAAGTTGCAGACTAATAATCACACACATCTCAACTAGCTTAATTACTGACTACTAATAATTACACATTTCCATCTACCATAAATATACCCATCTCAAACATAAATTTACTTCATAATATTACCATTAATAGTCGTTGGCGTGCATCTAGTTTCTTGATTTTTTTTAAGAACCTAAACAGAAAAAATTAAAAACCTAAATACAAAAATAATACCGTATGTCATAACTATATTGTAACTTTCTATTTGAAAATAAAGCCACGTATCATAATTGCGTTGCAAGTTCGTGTTTGAGTTCTAATTTGAGTTTATGTAGTCGGACCGATTCTAAAATGTGTTTGTCTTGCAAGTTTATATTTAAAATTGGTAAAAGAAACACGTGCAATGCACATGTGATTTGGTAATTGATAGTTTTTCAGTTACGAAATCACATGTGAATTGATAATTGATAATGTTTTTCATGAACTTAAATAGCTCTAGTGCCCTTAAAGGCTGCTCCATAAATGAAATACTTTAATCAAAAGAAAAAAAAGAAAGAAAAAAGAAACAGTACTAGACAACATTTTCCGTTGTTTTTCAAATCAAATATGCAAAAGGAATAAAATAGCAATGCCTTAATTCAGTGTTAGATCTGATTTGTGATGGTTGTTCCTTTTAAAAAAAAAGTAGTAATAGTAAAAAAAAAAAAAAGTTGTGACAATATTTTTGATGTCAAAAAATTTCTCAAAATTGAACCAACTTTTAAAATAAATAATTTTTTTTACGATGCTTGGTATAACATATATGACTTTTTGCACGCTGCGTTACATGTCATTTGAAACCACTGTCCTCAATTTTCACACATACACCCACATCTTCCCACGGTTCGATTTCGAGACCATCCGTCTAGTCAAGTAGAATATATCTCTCATCGCTGACCACAAAAACCAATTGAGGGGTATAAATAAAATATTAGTACTACGATTTTCATTTTACTATATTTGGAATCAAGGAAACTCAACATTAGAAAGTATTGTTCATTTTTTTTTAAATAGTACATTTTCCAACAAGACCATAACTATGATAATGGCAAAATGTTGATGATAAAATATCATGCGTCCGGAATTTGGTTAAATTTGGATAACGGAACGAAGAAAACTTTGATACATATAGAGATATCAAAGTTTTGATACCTCTTTATATGGCAAGTGTCCTCCCCTCTCACTTAATAAAATGTGTGGACATAAAATTTAAGAATTGACCACTTATCATACAAAAGAGGTATAAAATTTTTGATACCTCATTCTATATCAAAGTTTTACTCATGCGAACATGCATGGAGCTGGAAGCCTGAAACAAAAACCAGAGGGTTGCAATAAACATATCATAGCCAAATAAAATTTTCCCTCGGGCCACCACAAACAAATCTATTTATTTACACTTTCTTGCATGCTAGAACAACGACACTTTTCTTATTACACTTTCAACAATTTTGATAATAATTCCTGGCTTAATTGCAACTTGATACCCTCAACTATTATCCTTTTTCAATTTGATACTCTAAACTTTTTTTTAATTGCAACTTGATACCCTCAACTATTATCCTTTTTCAATTTGATACTCTAAACTTTTTTTTTTTACAATTTGATACCCTGAAACTTTTGTCTCGAAAATATTTTCTTCATCTCTCTCTTCCGCACCCCTTCCACCATTGCTGTCCCTTTACCCCTCCTTCGGCCAACACCCCCCTCCTTCCGCCGCCGCCCCTCCTTCGGTCGCCCCCCCACCCGTGCGCCTCCTTCCTTCCGCCACTCCTCCGACATGCTCCCTCCCACGGCCGTCCCCACCCTCCTCTCGCCCTTCCGCCGCCGCCCCTCCTCCGGTCGCCCCCACCCGTGCGCCTCCTTCCTTCCGCCACTCCTCCGACATGCTCCCTCCCACGGCCGTCCCCACCCTCCTCTCGCCGTCCCACCCCCTCCCCTCCCCTACCCCCGCACGTCCCCACCCGCACCCCCTCCTCCCACCGTCTGTCTTTATTGTCGCGCACCGCCGGGAAGGATGAGAGGAAGCATCAATCGCCGGAGAGGGAGGGGGGAGGGCATCACCGGAGAGAGGAAGGGGAAGAGAGAGAGAGAGAGGGGGGCAGGGGTATTTCTGATTTATTTATTTATTTTAGGGTATACGGTGATAGTTGAGGGTATCAAGTTGTTGAATAAAAAAAGTTTAGGATATCTATCAAGTTGAAAAACGGTGATAGTTGAGGGTATCAAGTTGCAATTAAACCATAATTCCTTATAAACTTTGTCTTTCTTTCTTTCCTCATAAGAGTGTTTGGTTCAAGTTTTAGAGACTTAGAATATATTTTGAATTTTTTTAGGCTTAATTGCTAATTGCTACCCTCAACTATCACACTTTTTCAAGTTGATACCCTAAACTTTTTTTCGTAACAGATTGATACCTCAACTATTTTTTTTCTTCAACTTAATACCTAACATTTTAAAAAACCCCAAAATGCCCTTATTCCTTCCCTCCCTCTACCCCCTCCCCCACTCCGGCCACCCCCCTGCTAACTCCGGCCGACCCCCCCCCTTCCTCGCTTCCGGCCAACCTCCCCCCCCCTCTTCGCTTTCCGGGCCACCTCCTGCCCCCGCCTCCCGTCCCGCACCCCCCTTCCCAGCCCCCCTCCTCTCGCTGCCGAGCCCTAGGGGAGAGGCAGGAGCGGGCGGACGGCCGGAGCGAGAGGGAGGGGGGGGGGATGGCCTGAAGCGAGCAGGGGGGGGAGCTGCGGCCGGAGCTAGCAGGGGGGGCCGAAGCGAGCACGGGGGAGGGGGGGTTAGGGGTAGGGGCATTTTTGTCCAAAATAATATCCGGGTATCAAGTTGTTACAAAAAAAAGTTTAGGGTACCAAGTTGAAAAATGGTAATAGTTGAGGGTATCAAGTAGCAATTAAGCCATTTTTTAATCCATATTTGATAAGTCTGAAATTAAAAATTGGGAGAAAATATGTGGAACTTCATAAACGTGGGACATTGAAATCCAAGGTCCCCTTGTAAATATTTTTACTTTTCTGGAAATGTTGGTTGAATGCATTGAAATTTAATTTTTTGACGGTAATATCCTCAATGTCACCAACTGAATTTAGGTAATAGTAGCATCAAAAAATTAAAAAAATGTTGTGAAACCCATTTTATTCTCCATTATGTCATGAGTTACACATGACCCTTGGGTTATGTAACTCATGACCCTTGGGTGGCCCATTAGCCCTATATATATGGCCCTTGCCATATGATGAAAAGTGAGGAATAAAAATACTATTCTACAAGATCTCGTCTCCCTTCGAACACGTTATCAGCACGATTGCTGAAGCAAGGAGAATCGACGTCCAGATCTCGACGTCATCCTTCTTCTTTTTTCCCTAGTCGATCCGACCAGAGGCTGGTAACACTTCTTAAAATTTTTTTTACAAATTAATTGTTTGAATGAAAATTAGCAATATATATCTAACAATCTAAAAGTGATATTCTTTAGCTTCAATCTATTTGTCACTTTTGAGATGTGTTTAGTAAATCTGTGTTAAAATATGTCAGCAGTTCAGAGCTTCATTGTTAATATGATTATGTGAATTTCTGTAAGTTGTATATTCCCTTTTATATCTGCAGCTTTATCTCTGAAGTATTGAGCTTAACATTCAATTGCCAAGTTTATTTTATATATATTTTTTATTCTTGTCTATGATGTTACTAGTATTATAGAAGTTTACTAGCAGTATTACTTCGAGCTTTAAAATTCCATAGACATATTAATATCCTGGTTCGGTGTTCATTTACATTATAATTCAATGCACCTGTTTAAGAAGACCATCGAGGAAAATTGATCTCCTAAGTATACAAATGAAGTTTGCTTTTGCCATAATTAAAAATAGTGATAAATAATTATTCTGTCTTTCTGTTGTATTTCATCAACGTTTCCTCATCTAGCTAGCACAACAAACTTGTGAGTCTAGGAAAAAACAAACTTATATGTGACATCGTATCATGATTATCTTCTCAAGAAAATTGAGTAAAACAGCTTCAAAATTTAGCTTCTGGACTGAACTGTTTAATTAAGCACCGTGATATTTTTATTATGAGCTCTGTAACATTTATATGCATAAATATTTAATTTTAATTTATGCATGTTTTTCACATGATAGATAAAATGGCCAAAATAGCGAGTGTCGATTTCGAAGTACTAGATGCTGCTGGAAAAAATTATTTGAGCTGGCACGTGGACCTGAAGTTCCACTTACGTGCCCAGGGCTTATTAGCCACAATTTCAACTCCTCTTCCATCGGCTCCGGCCACTGGTACGGGAAATACAGCAGACACTGCTGTGGTTGTTTCTACAGTGAAAGTCTCTGATATAGATAAGGCGAAAGCCATTATCTACATCAGGAGACACATTGATCGGACCCTGAAGGCCGAATACCTCACTGTAGAAGACCCAAAGGAATTGTGGACTGCACTGGAGGACCGCTATAAACATCAAAAAGATGTAATCCTCCCACGTGCAAGGTATGAGTGGGAAAACCTTCGACTTCAGGACTTTAAGTCCGTAGCTGAGTACAACTCAGCTCTCCATAATATCACCTCACGCCTGAAGTTGTGTGGTGAAGAAGTCTCGGAGTATCGCATGTTGGAAAAAACTTATACATCCTTCCACGAGAAGGACGCAATCCTCATGCAACAGTACCGTGAACGAAAGTTCACAAAGTACTCTGAATTGCACTCCACCCTGATGATGGCAGAGCAAAACAGAGAACTTCTCTTGGCCACTCATAACCTACGCCCTGCAGGCTCAGCTCCTCTCCCAGAAGCTCATTTTTCTTCCAAGAAGCAGAAGAAAAATAAGGTCAGATCTAACATGGGGAATGCCCATAAAAGGCCGGCCAGAAGTCCACCCCAGAACAACTTTCATCCCCAGAGCAGCAAAAGTGGGGCAAAGAAAAAGTGGAAGAAGACCACAGAACTGATGTCCATTCCCAAGAAAAATTGGGAGGACAAATGCCACAAATGTGGCATGACTGGACACTGGTCCAGAAACTGTCGCACCCCGCGACATCTACAAAATCTGTATCAAGCGAGCCAGAAGTCTCAAGTTGAAACAAATCTGGTAGAAAAGCAGCCGTCTACTCAGTTCTCGGCGGAAGACTTCGAGAACGACGACCTACTCGACTAGAGCCACTATCTTATTTCATGCTTTTAAAAACTTGTTGCCGTATTTTCATATTATGCTTCTCTTTTAAATTTCTTGAAAATGATATTTATTCTTACATTTGACAAAGAAAATTTTACGAAGTCTCTCCGAATAGGCTCACCTATTTGGGTATGATGTCAGAAAGAACTTGGGACTTGGTTCTTAAGAGGTCCCCGGTGACCCTCCTCCCTCATTTTCCCGCCTGGTCATATTCACGTAGAGCTACCGAAAGGGGATGACCGAATTTTTTTTTTTGTGCTCAAATTGTATTTATAAATTATGCATTTTTGCAAGCAAATTATTGACCTCTCTATATCGGTCCGTCGATCGATATAAGAGATTTTTTTTTTAAAAAAAATAAAAATTGTATTTCAAAACTGTTGTTTTAATTACGATTGTTTGTTGTTATTTTTTTCATAGATCTATAGATGATGCGTGAATGCCTTGTGGACAGCGCCTCGACGCCCACAATCCTTCGAGAAAAAAGCTATTTTTATAGCTTATATGATTATGACGGTCCTGTTATTACGATATCAGGACTATCAAACATAATAGAAGGATCTGGTGAAGCAATTATATTGCTCACAAATAAAACAAGACTAATAATAAAAGATGCATTATTCTCTCATAAATCAAATAGGAACCTCATAAGTTTCAAGGACATTCGTTTAAACGGATATCACTTAGAAACAAATGAAATAAATGAGACAGAATATCTGTATGTTACTCGTCTAAAAGATGGTTCAAAAACTATCTTAGAACGATTCAAGGGACTCCCGTCGGGTCTCTATCATACTCATATTCAATCAACAGAAGCTAACATAATTGTGCACCAGAAGTGTCATTCATCGCCAAAATTTAAACTTTGGCATAATAGACTGGGTCACCCAGGATCAGCTATGATGAAACGAATCATGAGCCAATCCAGTGGACACAACCTGCAGAACCTGAAGATTCTTCAGAAGTATGATTACTCGTGTCTACCTTGTTTTCAAGGCAAACTTATAACGAGACCATCCCTTTTGAAAGTAGGACTAGAGTCTCCTAGCTTCTTAGAGAGAATTCATGGAGACATTTGCGGACCTATTCACCCCGCAAGTGGTCCATTTAGGTACTTTATGGTACTTATAGATGCATCTACTAAATGGTCTTATGTGTGCCTTTTGTCCACCCGCAACTTAGCTTTTTCTAAGCTATTGGCACAAATAATTAAGTTGCGGGCTCATTTCCCCGATAACCATATCAAAAAATTAAGACTTGATAATGTGGGTGAATTTACTTCACAGGTTTTTCAAGACTATTGCCAAGCAACTGGCATCGAAGTTGAACATCTTGTAGCTCATGTTCACACCCAGAACGGGTTAGCAGAATCTCTTATTAAGAGACTACAATGGATTGCTCGTCCATTGTTGATGCAGTCACAGTTGACTGTGGAAGCTTGGGGTCATGCTATATTGCATGCCGCATCACTTATTAGAATACGGCATTCTGGAGGTCATATTCTATCTCCGATGCAGCTCACTTATGGTTCACCTCCAAATATCTCACATTTGAGAGTTTTTGGTTGTGCTGTTTACGTCCCCATTGCTCCCCCACAGAGGACAAAAATGGGTCCACAATGTCGATTAGGTATCTATGTTGGGTTTGACTCTCCCTCTATAATTAGATACCTAGAACCCCTGACGGGTGACATATTTAAGGCACGTCTTGATGACTGTGAGTTTGATGAAGGATTATTTCCTAAACTGGGCACACAGTCTAAGAAGCCAGAAGCTTCTAAGACAATTTCTTGGGACACAAAAACTTTGTCTCATTTTGATCCGCGTACAAGTCAATGTGAAGATGAGATCCTGAAGATATTACATCTTCAGAACACTGTATATCTACTTCCGGATACATTTACTGACAACCAGAAGATTGTCATATCACACGTCCTTGCTGCCAACACGCCAGCTAGGATTAACATCCCCAAAGATGGATGCAATTTGCCGACAGCAGAAATGGCAATACCTCAATTAAAAAGAGGACGCCCACCAGGTTCGAGAGACAAAGTCCCTCGTAAAAGAAAAATCCTGGAGAAATTAAGAAGATCCAAACACAGGATGCTGAGCTCAGATCAGCTACCTCTCCCCTCCTAGTTTTCCCTGAAGAGGAACAAACAGGAGAAATATCATTAAATTATGTACGTACTGGAGAGGTACTGAACAGAAAAAGCACAGTCGTCGACGACGATTTTTCGTTCAATATTGCCGTTCACGTCACTGAAAATGACGATGACATCGATCCACGGTCTCTAGCGGAATGTAAATGCAGAGGCGATTGGCCAAAGTGGAACGAGGCAATAGGAGTAGAGCTGGACTCACTCTTGAAACGCGAAGTCTTTGGACCAGTAGTCCAAACACCTGAAGGTGTAAAACCTGTGGGATATAAATGGATCTTCACAAGAAAAAGAAATGAACACAACATAGTTGTGCGCTACAAAGCACGCCTTGTAGCACAAGGTTTCTCCCAGAAACCGGGAATAGATTATGAAGAAATATATTCTCCGGTCATGGATGGGAATACCTTCAGATTCCTGATCAGCCTCTCTTCTCTGAAAAGCCTAGAAATGCAGCTCATGGACGTTGTGACTGCATATCTTTATGGCAATATAGATAAAGATATCTATATGAAACTCCCTGAAGGATATAAAATTTCACCAGAGAAAACAGATAGACCTCGGAACACCTATTCTGTAAGGTTACAAAGATCATTGTACGGTCTTAAACAATCAGGAAAAATGTGGTATAACAGACTAAGTGAGTTTCTTGCTACGCAAGGATTTACTAATGATAAAGTCTGCCCGTGTATCTTTATAAAAAGATCGGGAACATGATTCACTACAACAAAAAACCCATTTAATGACGGCTAAAAAGCGTCATTAATGACGTACCATGACGCTTTTTTTCCCACAGCAACCGTCATGAAAACGGGTGTTATAAATGTTTTTTAAAAGCGTCATAAAATAATCGTCATGAATATGATGAGTTTCTGCTACACTTATTTTCAGCGTAGTTTGAAAGCGTTATGAATAGATAATCTGTATAGACTCAATTCTGCACATTTATATATTACTTTCCAAAAAATTATAGATCAATGCTCAATGTTGCTCAATTCAAGTCAAAACATTCATTTTGAACCATATTCACAAGAAAACATCTAAATGTTATAGAGTACCATTTAATCCATTTACAAATATATATATAACATATATCACCATCTTCATTACATTTTTTCAAAATAAGACATCCAAATACATATATTTACAACTACTACTAGTAAGTAGTAGACCCTCAAAACTATTAGTACATTGGCTTCAACTTTGAGCACATCAAAACTGTCGGCATCACGTAGTAAAACCCTGAAAAATGTCTCCCTCCATCATACACTTTGTGTTAAAGAAGTAGCCAAGATGACTACACAACTCAAACAATTCTCTCAGAGGGGGCAGTTCAAGACTATCAGGTGATACAATGGGAGCAAGTAATGGTTCAAATACCTCCCAAACCTTATGTAGGTTGAGCCTTGTATCAATTAATATAGCACCTGCTATGCTTTCGACAATGTCTGCCAGAACCTGCGACACCAAAAATGATACAAAGTAAATAACACCATAAAAAGCAATGTTAGATACTCTGAAAAATCATCATACATAATGTTTAGATTTCTCAGTCATCATTATATGATGTTTAGGCTTTCATAAAAAACTTTACCTTGTAGCCTTTGGACGAAGCATTTGATACAAGTGGACACTCGACTTCTTGTAATTTCTCTAGTTTCTTGACATATTCTGTTATTTGCTCTACAAGAAAGCTCCATAAGAAATTTCTCTACGTGCTACTAAACTACTGAAATGGTAAATTACAAGAAAACATAGTTTGTATTACACATGCAAGATCCTCACAAGTCTCTCATCAATCAAGAGATGGTAGACACCAACAACTGCGGCATCTTTCATCCTGAGCAACTTACTTATGGCACCAGTAGAAGGATCCTTCATAACAATTATATTTATACTTAAAGATAATTGTAGTTTAATGAAGAGGCTGACATCGACTATAATGAAATCATAAGATAAGAACTAATATCTTTTGGTGATATTGAGAATAACTCGAAAGACAATCGCAATTTTTTTAATTTTTAACGTGCAAAGAAGATCACTAAATGAACTAATTAGAATGAATGATAAATACCAGTTTGAGGAGCTACTACAAATAGGTAAGCTAGTGAGTGGTACAGTTTGAGTGTAATCTTTCTTCAACTGGGAATGGACAAATTTTGCTGACGTAGATAAATTAGGCAAGGAAGAAAACAATTGTGGCTATTGTTTATTTCATCAATTGGAATATGAAAGTGTCAAGTTAATATTGCAACTAGTTTGCATTTTCAAACAAACAAGTTAACTAATATCCAAATTAAATAATTATTTCAGATACTGAAAAACAAAATTAAAGAACCAAAAAGGAACGTGCATGGAAGCAACTCCAAGGAGTGCTCGATAATTCCATGAATCAAGGAGTAGTTACTTAGAAATTTTTTGCTTCAAGTGAACACTCAAGATCTGTAACATAAAGAAACAAATGACTCATTTTTACCAACCTGTAACATAAAGAAACAAATTTTCAAGAGTCTATGTTATTGTAGATATTTTGTGCTTCATATGATACCAATGCCTTCTCTCTCCCTTTAATGAATTGTCACAATGGGTCAAGGTCAAATGGTCATCAGCAGTAATGAGTGAAAACACTTAAAAAGTTTACAAAAAAAAATGCAGTAACGAAAGGGAGCTAAGAAAACAAGAAATTGGTCTCGCTCCAAAATTATCTTATGCAGTTTCTCACCAACAAAATCATATACGAATTCCACTTAAGAATTCAATATTTACAACCACTCTAGAAATGCAAAAAGCAAGACAAAGTGTCATTGTACTAAAGATTATTAAACAGCATTGTATAGACAATTTTCCATCAGAGATATCATCATCTTCTATCTCAGACTTTCCCAATGATTGATCTAGCAGTGAATTATAATCTACATAACTTAGCCAATAAAATAGACAGGGCCGGCCCCGCAGTTTGGGTTGCCTTAGCCGGAACTAATTTTTGTTGCCCTTTACCTTTATTAAAAGATAGATGTTTAATTTGGATTTTTGTTGGACCAGTCCTAAGAAAACTAAATGACCTGGGGGGTTGCCCTATAGAGGGGGGTTGCCCAAGCCCGAAGTCTTGTCAGGCTTACCCCAGGGCCGGCCCTGAAAATAGACCAAGACTGCCCTACAGAGATGGGTAATGTGCATTCCCTGTTTGTAGGCTGGATATGGAACAGACAAAAGCTCACAGTAGACAAGCAGGTCCTGTAATGGCATCGCCTGCTTGACCAAATGGTTTACTAGCTTACTACAATTTACAACACTATAACAGAAGCTACATTATTTTTGCAATTTGCTAGCATACCTCTAAAACTTGCTCAAGGAACTATGCACAAATCATTAACATTGACTAATAGATCATGTTGTTCTCCAGTAGCTTTAATAGATAAGATAAGAAAGATATTGTATTTTATTTTCATAAATTTATCTTGGACTGGACGTCCTTAAATTTAAATTCAATAACTATGGCTGTTGTCCACTACTTCAGGAAAATATTACTCTAGATAGTAGATATTTCTCAAGATATAACAAAGTCGATGTCGTTAACGGTGAGATAAAGTAGCCAGCCACTTCTAACAAGTATACATAAACCTATTGAATCTAACTGTACCTTAACACAGATACTGTTCATATATACCAAGGAATTAGGGAATTCAAGAAGTTACCATTAGGTGGTGGTGGTGGTGGTGAACATGCTACCGGAGGAGTCGGATACGGAGCAAGAGGAACCGACATTGCCTCTCCGAATCTGCCTTCAGAAACTGTGTACTTCTGCAGCATCAAACAGACGAGCCCTGTGTCCAGTCTCCACTCAAAATTGTGTCCACACATGAGAAAACTAAATCAGATGGAGTCTTATTGAGAATTGAAACAAAATAATTCTCCACCACTAAGGAAAACAAGAATAAGAGGCATAGGCACTAGGATCATTTTTTCCTCACAAATTTGACGGCCACCTTGGTGTCGTCCTCGAGCGTCCCTTGTAGACCTTCCCGAAGCCGCCGACGCCGAGGAGCAGGCCCTCGTCGAACTTGTTCGTCGCGTCCATGATCTCCTGGAAGGTGAAGACGCGCTCGAGGGGGTTCGTCGAGGCCAGGGAGGCGCAGCTCGCCGTCCCGCTCCGGGTGGAGACCTTGCTCATCGTGTGGGAGTTCTCGTACAAGGGGAGGGGCAGCCAGGTCTTGGTATGGGGACTGGTCTTCAACTTCCGAGCCGCGAGGAAGAGGAAGAGGAAGAGGAGGAGGAGAGGGAAATGGAAGGAGCGGAGGAAGAGGAAGAGGAGGAGCGGAGGAAGAGGAAGAGGACGCTGGACCAAAAATTTTAGGGTTCATGGAGATGGAAATGAGCAAGAAATTGAAAGGGGTTTGAAAAATTTTAGGGTTCAGGGAGAGGAGGGAAGAGGGGGAGGAGGGAAGATCTAAAAATGATCGGGTGTGAAGGATTTTGTTGGAAGTTTATTAATTACAAGTTTGCCACCACTCTAAACAATTAATGACGCTTTGTTTTATAAACGTCATAAAAAGTCCAGAATTAGTGAAAACCGTCATAGAAATAAAGGTATTTCGAACTTTGATAATGCTTAGCTATCAGGCGTCATAAATACGTCTTATCGAGCGTTATTAAAAGGGTTTTTTTTGTTGTAGTGATTTGTTATAGTCGCCGTTTATGTCGACGATTTAAATCTCATTGGATCTCCTGCAGAGATCACTGAGATATCTGAAAGCCTTAAGACAACTTTTGAAATGAAAGACCTAGGGAAAACAAAGTATTGTCTTGGCTTACAGATCGAACACCTAAAGGGTGGTATCATGTTACACCAATCTACATATACACGAAGATTACTTAAACAATTCCACATGGATAAATGCCATCCCCTTAGTACACCAATGGTCGTTCGACCATTGGACGTAAAGAAGGACCCTTTCCGTCCACTGGAAGAGGGAGAGGAATCATTAGGTCCTGAAGTACCTTACCTAAGTGCCATTGGGGCACTACTCTATCTGGCTAACTGTACGCGTCCTGATATAGCATTTTCAGTTAACTTATTAGCCAGATACAGTACAGCGCCCACAAAGCGCCACTGGAATGGAGTGAAGCATCTTCTGCGCTACCTCCAAGGGTCTATAGACCTAGGACTATATTACCCGAATAGTGGGTCTTCCACTTTACTTGGTTATTCAGATGCAGGTTATAGATCAGATCCCCACACAGAGAAATTACAAACTGGATTTGTGTTTACTTTCGGTGGTACAGCTATCTCCTGGAGGTCCGTCAAACAGACCAGTGTGGCTATCTCATCCAACCATTCTGAACTCCTGGCAATCCATAAAACAAGCAAGGAGTGTGTTTGGCTTCGCTCCGTCATTCAGCACATTTTGGCATCTACTGGCCTGAAGACTGGTGAACTTGAGCCTACTACCCTTTTTGAAGATAATGCAGCATGCGTAGCTCAACTTCAGAAAGGATACATGAAGAGTGACAAGACGAAGCACATATCCCCCAAATTCTTCTGGACGCACGACCTTCAAGAGAAGGGACAAGTCAAAGTACAACAAATTCAATCTTGTAATAACTTAGCAGATTTGTTTACCAAAACACTGCCACGATGTACTTTTGTAAAGCTTGTAAGAGGAATAGGGATGAGGCAACTAAAAGACCTGCAAGCCTGAAGCTTGTATAGATCGGGGGGGAGTAAAACTATATGATTGTACTCTTTTTCCTTAGGACTGATGGTTTTTTCCACTGGGTTTTCCACAGCCAAGGTTTTAATGAGGCAAACCAAGTTTACTCTGGATCCAGCAGTATCCACCCCATTAGCTTATTGAATTCTGAAGTATTTCATAAGTGGATCCAAGGAAATGGATGAATAAGGGGGAGTGTTGTGAAACCCATTTTATTCTCCATTATGTCATGAGTTACACATGACCCTTGGGGTCATGTAACTAATGACCCTTGGGTTATGTAACTCATGACCCTTGGGTGGCCCATTAGCCCTATATATATGGCCCTTGCCATATGATGAAAAGTGAGGAATAAAATACTATTTACAAGATCTCGTCTCCCTTCGAACAAAAAAGATAATTATGAAAAACTAAACAAATTAATATTTCTATTTCTGTCTGAACCAAACATGTAAATGAAAAAATTAAAATTTTGGACTATGTATTGCTAACCAAATCAAACATGATATGAAAAATATTAAATTCATTCTACATGAAAAAAAAAAATGAAAAGTAGATTCCTTGAAATTCAAAATATTCATGAAATTAATGCCACCTTAAAGCAAACAGTAGAAGCGTGCATTCATCTTTAGTTTAAAAAAAACCAAGTGAAATAATTGTCACATGATGAGCATATAGTAAAAAATCTACATTCACTGTACATATTCTTCCAAATTAGTTTTAATTATCAATAACTGATTCTCGGATTTAGCCATCTAAGTGTACAACTAATTCTACTATTATAAAGCGGCTATAAATGATCAAAACAATAGCCATCTAATTAATTAAAAAATACAGAAAATATAATTCTAAATTAAAATATAAATATACCTATGATAATTTATATATAATATATATATATATATATATAATATATAATCTATATATATATATATATATATATATATATATACCAACAATACCAACATATTATATATATATATATATATATATATATATATATATATATATATATATATATAATATATATATTATATTATACCAACAATACCAACAATATTAAATATATATATATATCTATATATATATATAATATATAATAATATAAGATATAATAATATATATATATATATATATATATATATATATATTATATATATATTATATATATATACCAACAATACCAACAATATTAAATATATATATATATATATAATATATATAATCTATATATATATATATATATATATATATATATATTATATATATATATATACCAACAATACCAACAAATATATATATATATAAATTGTTGGTATTGTGGTATATATATATATATATATATATAATTATATATATATATATATATAATATATTATATATATATATATTAATATATATACCAACAATACCAACAATATTAAAAAATGATTTTACATGTCTTATATGACAATATTAGGACGATTCCTAGGTATTGTTTGTAGAAATTGCACAAAATAGTTTCTATATTAATTAGGAAAACAAAATTATTACAGGAAGAATTAGCAAAAAGGACCCTCCTTTTTTTTCACTAACATAAGTAAAATGGAAATTTGTATATAGTTCAATGGTGACTTAACGGTTATGATATTATGATTCTCACCAAAGTTGGATTATTATTAGAGTAGAAAAGAAAATCCACCCCCCAACTATTCTTCACCCAATCCCTCTCTCCCTCCCCCTTCATCATCATCTTGTTCTTCCTTCTTCTTCTTCTCTTTCTTCTTCTTCTTATTTTTATTCATTAATCAATTTTTCTTTCTCATATTCTCTTTAATGGGAGAGGGAGGAGAGAGCTGAGATTCTTTTCTCCTTAAAAAAAAAAAGTAATTTATTAATAATATTTTCACGGAGAGAGAAATCAAGGAAAGATCTCTTCTTGCTCTCCGATCTTCCGGATTCGTCAATATTTTAGCTCAGGTATGTTTTTTTGTATTCTGATCATTGAAAAGTCAGTTTTGTTTGATTTTTAGACGTATAATTCATCATCGAATGCCAGATGCTGATAAAAAAAAAAATGATTTTATCAGTTCTAGGGATTGAATCATTTTTTTCCCTTCATGGGTTTCGATTCTTTTCGACCTTTTTTTTGGTCGGATTAAGTAGTCATATTATTATTAGTTTTAGTTTATTCTTGCAAATTTTGTGCTTGATGATGTTGTTCTGCCAAAAAGTACCTTTTTTTAATCACTTTTGTGTTGCTAGATTTGGTGTGTGTGTGTGTGTTCTTGACCAGTGGACCATTTTGTTGGTTGTAATAAATTTTCTGTTTCTGTATAAATTTCTTACAAGAGAATTAAGCTGAAATCGTCAGTGGTGGAACTTAGGTTCTACGATGATTGGGGTTTGGATCGAGGTCTAACTTATATGATGCTGAATGATTATATCATCTATGCAATCTGAATGGGAGAGAGATCTTATGCCTTGTAGATCTAGGAAGCATGGATGCAGTGACTGTGTTGTGTTCGTGTTGGACGTGTGTTGTTACACGAACAAAAACACTCTAAAATACGTCATGACATGCCGATCTGAGGCGCCAGGAGGAAGGGACGAGAGCGGGAGAGGAATAAGAGTAAGAAGTAAGAAAAAGCATTCAGGAATTTCCCGTCAACATATCACAATCGAGTGAGCTTCACTTCGCGAATCGGGAATAACAGCATTGTCTGTGCCACCATGTTAGTATTGCATTGTAGTCATGTTCGTACCAAATAGTCGTAGATATAGAAGCAAAGTAATGTAGGCAACATCTTTCTCTTTCTGGTTATGGTGGAGCTAGATGCTCGTCTTTTGATATTGTTGCATTGCTCAAAGGCACCTGCTAGAAGAAATACGAAACAAAAATTATAATTATCCCAATTCAGTTAGAATATGGAAGAGTGAATTTGGGAAAGCCCAAATAAGGATTAGGGTTTGGGTTAGGTTAGAGTTAGGCGAGGAATCCAGGGACCTTTGGCTCAAAATAGTAACCAGTATCCTGATGAAGACAGCGACGTGGCTCAGTTCTATACCAACGATTGCAGTGTATTTTCAAAGATTTATCATTGGTTTGGGTTTCTTACAAAATTACTCTTTCATGTTGATTTGGATTGTTTAGATCAGAACAAGAATTAGTTACTAGTTACTACAATTTGGCCTATTTTAGAAGAAAGTTAAATAGTCAAGCAATGGCTTTGGGTTATTGTTAGAATATGACAAAATCCAGTCGAGATTATCTAATTTGATTGTTTCTAGTCTCTTTCTTTATTGGATATGTAGTATAGTAACTTTGTTGGTGATTACTGATCTAAGTAATAACAATTTCTGAATGGCTTTTGGGTTCCTAATCGCTTATTGAGATTAAGAAAAGAGGTGTAAAGCTACTGCAGTTGTTTTATCAAAATTTCTTTAAATAGCCGCCTGATTGAATGGTTGTAAAGGAGTCTCAATAACTGAAAGTAGTCCTATAAACCCACAATCCAGAATTCTTCTACAGCAGTGCAGAATGCGCCCAAGTAAATGTCGGAAGCTAAAACTAATTTATTTCATATCAGCTCTTGGCCTTATATATGTCAATTGGACGATAGTCAACCCTATCTACCCAAAATTCTTAGCCATGATAAAATAGGATCTTGCAATAAAATCTAGGAGTCCCGCTGGCAGGTAGGATCCTTGACTACCTTTTGGTCATGCAATTTAAGCCTAATGCAACCAAGGAGCAATTTTGGTTCAAATGTATTGTAAGGAAGTTCACGTGATAGCATGAACCTACTCAATGCACAGCCCTTATACATCTAAATGTAATATCGTTTGTCTGTAATTGTGTTGGTTTTTAAGAATGGACAAGCTACTGTCTTACAATATACATGTTCGTATAGGTTGTCTATTGACAATAACCTTGTATTCCTCCATTTAACAAGTCATACAATGAGTCAATGACATTAAGATAGAAGGCCCTGGGTCATGACAGGAAATATAATCCACAAAAGCAAGACAATACGACTATTGGTTGTGAACTCTTACATGATTATCTGCAAACATCTATTTTCCTTGTGTTTGACTAATTTTCAGTGTACTATCATTCTCTCTATCCTTCAGCTTCCAGCTTCTGCTTTTGCAATGCACTATGCAAAGGTTCACGTCTTGAGCTTAGCATCATAACCAGGCTATACTGAAACACCTCTGGAACCTTCCTGCACTAGCTCAAGGTGGAAAGGTACCTTCTTGGATGCAAGGACAAACTAGTTCCATTGATTCCTTTCCTGAAAAGTTTGAATTTGACTTTAGGTCGAGTTCCAGCAACAACACTGCCATGGATCAGGAAGTTTATTGGAATAACATGATTCTTACCGCAGAAACTCAGAACCTGCCTAACTATCTATTATCTCCCAATGACGCAAATATACCATATGTAAGCATGTCTACACAAGAAAATGCTGGCTTGAGTATATGGACTGCAGGTGGACCTAGCTCTACTGAAGACTCACCAAACCAAGGGAACCATGATGAAAACAAGGTGGAGCATGGGTGGTCAACTTCTCAGACAGATAATGCAAGTGATGGTCTAAGGATTGAAGAAGGGCGCTTTGAAGCAGCCAATTTGCTGTCTTTGGAAAATGTGAACATTAATCTCAATAGCAGTGAAATTAATGACGAACAATCATTTTCACAAAATCCTTATTGGACTGATGTGCCTCAAATTCCAGAACAAAATGCAGCTCATGTTAGCATAAGAAATGAGGACTCTGAAACAGGGCCCTTTACCAATCCTTACAAACCTGGATCATCTGATGTTCCATCCTCTTCAAATCCCTGTGGAAGTTCTTCTGAGATTGTTCATTTTATGTCTGAAACTAGTGATAGGAGACCAGGTAGTTCATTGGATGGTTTGCGGTTAGGCTGCAAGAGGAAGATCATTGAAGGAGTTCCTGGGCCGTCCTCATCAAGTGGAAGTGCGAGTTTCTTTCGGCCAAGTGAGAGCAATCTACAACATTCTGTTTCTTCTGGTCACAATGTCAATGCTGCTATAATATCTAGTCCATCTTGCGATCTATCTGGTGCAAGTTCTTCTGAAGAACAATTAAATTCAAGATTCGGCCCTGTAACTAGAGGAAATGCTCCTGATTGTTATCCTCCAGCAAGTGTAGCTGGAAATTCAGATAGCTCACAGCGTAATTTTCGACCAAGGATCAACCCTGCTCATCAACGCGATGTCTTCCCATCTCATATATTTTCCTCAAGGAATACAATGCGGCGATCTAGTATTTGGACACCCAATGAAGCGTCTTCTGAGCTCCCCTTTGATCAAAGAATAGAATCCAGGCCAACAGTGGCCAGTACAAGTTCACAAGGTCAGCCTCATGCAGCAGTCATTCCTCGTATGCCTCCACATGTATGCCCCTTATCATGGGATGGAGCTCCAGGTTCAGCGAATGGTAGTTCATCAAGCTCTATAAATTCAGGGGTAGGATTGATGGCTATGGAAGAAGATGCAAATACATGGAGCGTGCCAAGAATCAGCATACCAGAACAGCCATTATTTCCTCCTCCTCCTCCTCCTGTAATGAGGCACTTGGTACAAGACCCCACAAATCGGATTGTGACTAATAGAAGTGTAGGATTGGTTGGAAATATGGATCCTTCTGGAGCTGGCACGAATAGAAGTGTTCGTACACCAGCAGGACTCACATGGGTACCCCATCAAAATACTCCTCAGTTTTCCCGAAGCTTAGTAGAGGTTGTTCGACGAACGTTGCTTCCATCTGTTGGCCCTGAGTCTGAAGGTCAGAGCAATAATTTTGCTTTGCAACGTTCTGCTCACTCTGCCACCTCACAGGAAGTAGTTCACCGATCTGGATCTAGTTCCCGTCGCAATCAACCCCCAGTCATGAGATCCTCACTTTTGATAGACAGACAAAGCGATGGTGTTCCCTTGGCCATGCGGAGGGAAGGGAGAAACAGGATGTTATCTGAGGTAAGTTAGCTTATACAATCATCAGCATGTGGTCTATAGAGATTTGAATACATTGCATATTTGTAGTATATACATCTGCCCTTGCTACATATTTTTTGTCTCTGTGTTGAAGATGTGATACTGTTGTATTCATTGGAAAGTCGATACTTCTGGAAGTTAAGAAGCCAGTTTTCGACAGACCAATGGGACAACTTGCGTATTTACAACTCTGTATTTTTTATTATATCTAATATGCTGCAAAACCAATGTGTTTATGATAGTAATATTAGATATACATGTAATACTCGGCACATGCTAAATGTAAGGAGACCCTGTATAACTATTAAGCTTTATAAGAAAGAGACAATTCTGTATACTGTATGGAAAGCCATATATCTTCCTTGATTTCCATTGAGGTTGAAGTTGAACCCCTACATAAATAAATGCATGCAGTTCTGGTGGGTGGATAAAACTTGGTCAGAGCCTGTAGGAGTGTGGGAGGTCTGTTTGGAGAGTAGATGTGTTGCATGACACTGAAATGAAACTAGTACAGTAGAAACTCTATAAATTAATACTCGATTATTTAATAAACTCTCTAAGATAATATTTTTGGCCGGTCCCGACTCGGGGATAGGGTGCTAAATTAATAATTCGCTAAAATTATAAGATAATACATTTTTGATAATTTCTTCAGACCCCATATAAAATATAAATTAATAATTCCTTATATATAGCATATTACATGAATGATTTATGAAGGTTTCTTGAAAAATGACTCAAGAATTGAAGGTTTCTTGAAAATATTTTAATGTCCATAAAGTGATACACTGAACACAAGAAGCATAATAAGGTGGGAGATTGAAGGTTTCTTTCAAATTGGGCCCTTCATTTGATATACACATGCATTGTAACAATAATTAAGTGGAAGCTTGAAAGGTGTTTGTAAACTACGTAAGTATTTTACTATAAATTAATAAAATATTAATTAATATATAAATTTATAAATTAATAATTATTAATTTCGATTATAATAACTCTTTTAATTAATAAATTTGGTGGTCCCAAGTGTATTATTTTAGAGTTTCTACTGTAGTCATGATATGGATGCACCAGTTTTGGTTTTTTTTGGAGTACATATATCTGTCTGATGATACTTATTGTCTTGTTTTCTTTCAATTGCATTTGAGTGCCTATCTGTCTGATGATACTTTAGTGTCTGATACGTGTTGGACATGAGCTCAACGTGGACAAAACACTGATTCAGGAGTGTTGTGCTCCCCACCCACAAAGCATTTCAGGAGATGATAAAATGATGAATGTTTATCCATATAATCTTGTTAAATATTACTGTGGAAATGGTCAGGGACAGAACTATTAAGTAGGGCATAAGGCCATAAGTCACTTCCCAGCTGTTGATTTATGGGTGAAGCTATACTCATTAAGTATAATAATTGAAGCAGCAGCTAACAATTTGGAAGGAGGCTGGCAGCATGGATATCTTAAATAGAATGACTCCTTACTTTCCTGTTGTGTGGCAAATAATCTTTGACAAAAGGAGTTACAAGGCTACAAAATGACAAAGAACTGTCAAAACAGATGGGAGGCATATAATGTGCTAGTCATATCTGAACCTGCATTAGACTAATAAGTGGAAGTGAGAGGGCATTCACATGACACATTGTCACCTTACAGTGGCCTACATGTTAAATGGGCACTTTTAATTGTGTTTTGTGAAGACAGCGCATGATTGGTAGAGTACAGAAGTCGCTGTTGCAACTGGCATAACTCTGGAAGCCATGCATCATATAGTATCCTTTTTCAAAAGGTGCTGCAACCTAGCTGAAGAAGTTTTAAGATTGGCTTGTTTAATGAAACAATAAAGGAACTGGCTTCAATATACTTCTACTTTACTCTTTTAATCCGTATATTGTGGACTTCTTGATCTTCAATTCCTTCTGACCTTCAATTCTATGCTATTCATTGTTTTTTGAGATTATTGCTACTGATCATATACTGTTTTGCAAGTTCATTAGAATTATTGGAATCTCTTGATCTCCTTTCCTGCGTTAAGATAACAATGTTCTTTTAACTTTCTTAGCTTGTTATTATTTGCTCTATGATGTATTTATAGTTGTCATGGATTTAAACTTGGCTAATCCCCATGGTTATCGTACATTAATCTTAGTAATCGATCTTAAACTCTCCTCGAAATTGCATTTGTCAATTATTTCATAGTTCTTGTACATTACTGGTCTTTGTTTTTCCTTTTCATTCACTACGAAAGCAATATATAGGAGCTTTAGGTGGACCTTGTCAAAAGTCAGCTTATTTTGCTAATATCTTCATGTGCTTCCAATTTAACAGATCCGCAATGTATTGGATCTCATGCGCAGGGGCGAGCATGTCAGATTTGAGGTCAGCTTTTCATCACATTCATAATTATACTCAACATCACTGATTGCACTGTTGTTGTGATAGACACGTAAGTTGCTTTTGTGCGTCCAAAAGAAGAGGCAGAATGGATAGGCTAGGGGTGCAGAAGGTGTGGGTTTTGGATTGGATAATTTCATGGTCAATTAGATTTCTTTCAAAAGAAACTTAATCTTACCTGTGAACCTATTTTTTATTCACGTCTTTCAAATTAGTGGAATATTTATTATTTATTCAACTTATCAACAAATGACAAGGTACAATATTATGTAGTACTCTATTATTATTCTAGATAAGGTAGACTATAACTATCATGACGTTTACACTTTGTAACTCATGCTCCTTGAGTTAAATATGGGGCTGTCAAGTATGGTTTGCAGTATCAGCCGATATAGATACATATCGGTCATATCATATCGTTTTTGGCATGTCTGATCTGATATCCCTACCTATACTGATACTGTCCAATACCAAAATTGTGGCTTTGTTTTGCGGTCACTTTAACCGGGGAAAGTTGAAAGAAAAAGAAAGGAGTAAGGGAAATATGGACATAATGATTCCATCATTTGAAGCACAACATTCTACAGGGTGTTGATAAAATTTATCGAACAATGTAACCATTACCAATTCTCGAAGTTGTATGCTATATATTCACAATGTTCGTACATCGTAATATTATTCGAGTCAAAACTAAATTGTGAGGCTGTTTTATCTAAAAGAAAACAAATGAACAACAATGTAACAAGTATAATAAAATTGCACCTAAATGTATGAAATATTTTTCTAGGTCAACTTCTTATTACATTTGGCTCTCCGAAACAAGAACTCCATACTCTGATCCCAAACCGCCGAAACTATCGAAACCACTTATACCAATACTCATAAGAAGGGTTCAAAACCGATTATGGTACAGATACTACGAACCTTGTGAACCTTGCTGTCAGCTGGTCGGATTCGCACCCAACCTGAAATGCTTTCGGGTTCCGACTCTGTACCAGGATCCATGGAACCCTTGAACCCAACCCAAACTACATTCGGGTTTTTGTTTTAGGACCCTTGAACCCAACCTCGGACCCGGTTAATGTTATGTTATAACAAAAAATACACAATAAATTCCTTTGCAGATGTGAGACTAACATTATCTATAGAATAACAAACACAATACTTTACCAACTGGTCTAAGCCCAATTTTGTTTATTTATAGTAGCAAACATATATATTACATCTGAACCCGCCCTGAAATGTTTTCGGTTTCCAACTCTGTACTAGGACCCTGAAACCCGATCCAAACTACATTCAGTTTTAGTTTTGGATCCGAACCTGGTTAATGTTATGTTATAACAATAATACAGCAATAAGTTCCTTGCAGTTGTGAGACTAAATCATCGTAACTCTAGGATAACAAACACAATACTTTACCAACTGATCTAAGCCAACCTTTGTTTACATATAGAAGCAAATCATATTATTCGGATTTTAAAGTTTGTACTGAATCCGACCCAAATTTCATTCTGATTTGCAGGTTCTACATTTATGCATCCAAACCCGAGTTTTTGGTCATAAATCGAGTCAGTTATCGGTTACGGTTGATAGGCCTAGTTACGTAACTCGTCTCTTGAGTTAAATAACTTATGACCTTTGAGTACATAACTTGATATTTGCGTACATAACTCATGCATGCAAGCTAATCAGTATCCAACTGTATTCACCAGAAAATGCAACTTAAATTTCGACACTACCCTTATAGTGCACTTTTGGAAGCAACTCTAATCATCAAATGAAGAAGCTTGAATGGCCTTTGGAGTGCGACTTTGTGAATGTATCAACAATGTTGTCCTTGCTCCATTCCTACGGAACATCAATGGTCCCTTCAAGCACTTTGATCGAATATAGTAATGCTCGATTTCTAGATGTTTACACCTCGTATCTTCTCCAACAAACGACTCTTCAAAGATGAGCATTCCGACATTGACTCCTTCGAAATTCAAGTCAAATCCGGATCGAGTATGTCGTTCTCGAGTAGCACGTGCTGTCTTCTTCCTCGACAAGGAGTTGTGCACTATATCCCAAGGACTCCAAGTACGTGTTGAAGACCTATCCCTCGTAGACAAAATTTGCGACGTTCTCGAAGGCTTGAGGAGGAATCGCATTCTTCCGGATAAGTCGTGTAAGTTAGTTTCAAAATCAATAATGATAATTATGTCCCTCCACCATTTTCTGCTTAATCAATAGAAAGAATTTGTCCACTAGTTAAATCTCCTATAAATCCTAATTGTAAAATTGGATTAGTTGAACTTAAGTCCCCATCCATGCCACATGCCCTCCTTCAATAAGGCCTTGGTAGACATTTTTGCACACAACTCTTGCAAGTCTCCTCGAGATGTCGAATCTTCCTCTTCGTCACATCATTTTGTTGCGGAGTTTCTGAACAAGAAAGCTCTCTCTTGATGATGCTTTCGAGAAAAAGAGAGATTCTTTAGATACAAACTCTCTCATTGTCGGTTGTAACTTCTTGATTTTCAAGTTAAGAAAACCTTCAATGGTTTCTTTGAACTCCATAAACTTTCCAAAGGCTTCGGATTTTACGTTCAATATGTACACCCAGTGCACCTTGAAAAACAATCAACAAAGAGCAATATGTAATTGAAGCTAGAATAAGTAGGAGTAGCATATGGATTCATCTAAGTCACTATTAAAGCACTCCAATGTAGATTTGTACCATGTAAAAAACACTTATCAAATCAAAGGCAACGTGCCTTTCCAAATTGATACTCACAAACTTTGCTGTGACCTAAACAAGTGAAATTAGGCAAGCAATTCATCAATTTTTTTGAAAACACAACTCTCAACTTCTCAATGCTAAGATTTTCCAATCTTGCATGCCAAATACAAGTTCAATCATTTGTACTCATCTTCTCAACATAAGAAGACGCTGA
This sequence comes from Iris pallida, assembly GCA_029216955.1. Taxonomy (NCBI): domain Eukaryota; kingdom Viridiplantae; phylum Streptophyta; class Magnoliopsida; order Asparagales; family Iridaceae; genus Iris; species Iris pallida. The sequence continues at coordinate 25,505,934 of JANAVB010042020.1, read as the reverse complement.
GAGAACAAATAGCTCATGAATTCTGTTACTAAAGTTGATGCCGTATGTCTTCAAGAAAGAGGTATTTAAAAAAAAACCTTACATCTCTCATGAAGAACAAAACAAAATGACCTGCATCCATTGCATTTGCAACCGACAAGAACTTCTTTATCTCAGACAAGTGGTCACTTTTTAGCGTAAAAGTATCACAATTGTTGAGTGTAGCATTATCATCTCCACCGCTGAATGGTGTTGTTCTTGATAATAATATCATTGCATTTGTAATTTTGGAATTTTTTTTTTTAGGGAAGAAATCTTGGAGTTGTCAACCGTAATATGATTTTCACACCCGCAGTCGATGATCCAATCATCTTAAAAGTTAGATTGAGGGCAAAGCTTTTATGGAAGTAGTCTCCATCGTAAAATATTTATCCCAATCTGATTCCTTCAAGTCATCTTCCTTATTTGTAATATTATGAGGCTTCAATTTGACACAAAAATCTTTTTTGATGTGCAAACATTTCAGACACTTGTAACACTTACACCATTTTCCATTTGTGTAGCCTTCTTCTTCCTATTAGAAAAGAGACTCTCCGTCTGTTAGAGATCAAATTGTCATTTGACGAGCCAAATACTCTTGTAAGATTTTTTTTATATTCAAACTTCACAAAGGATGGTTACCGGTCCCACCCATGAATTGAAGTAACATATGGAGTGTACTCTCGATAAAGCTTGCAAATAACATTCTGTTTCATTCTTGCTTCCGAAATAGTATCATCTGGCTCCAAAATAGAATCTCCAACATAAATTCTTGATTTTTAGATGACATTGTTACACAAAATGGGCGAGAATGGGGCTAGGTGGCTCTGGATCTGGAGCGGGTGGCACTGTTTGAAGTTGAAATCATACTCGTTGGCAGTGCTCAAGCAGAGGTCGATGAGCTCAGTGGAAGTCCAAGCAATACAGAGGTCGTCGACGAATTCGTGGTGGTGAGTCTGTGAGCACCAGAATTTATGGAGGTAGAGTTGCCAAGGAAGACAAAATCAAGGTGGTGCCAAGGATGACTGCCAGAACAGATCTGGTTTGGGCTTTGGCTGGATGGAAGTGTGGTGGTGGGTCTGTGACAAGTTGATGACGGTGCAGCTTTGGGCGAGGTATCATCTGGCTCCAAAATAGAATCTCCAAAATAACATTCTGTTTCATTCTTGCTTCCGAAATAGTATCATCTGGCTCCAAAATAGAATCTCCAACATAAATTCTTGATTTTTAGATGACATTGTTACACAAAATGGGCGAGAATGGGGCTAGGTGGCTCTGGATCTGGAGCGGGTGGCACTGTTTGAAGTTGAAATCATACTCGTTGGCAGTGCTCAAGCAGAGGTCGATGAGCTCAGTGGAAGTCCAAGCAATACAGAGTCGTCGACGAATTCGTGGTGGTGAGTCTGTGAGCACCAGAATTTATGGAGGTAGAGTTGCCAAGGAAGACAAAATCAAGGTGGTGCCAAGGATGACTGCCAGAACAGATCTGGTTTGGGCTTTGGCTGGATGGAAGTGTGGTGGTGGGTCTGTGACAAGTTGATGACGGTGCAGCTTTGGGCGAGGGTGGCTAGCATGGGCTGATGTTTGGTGGGAAGGGGATGAAACTTTGTTTTGGGAAACTTCTTTTTTGAAATAGTTTTAGGCTGAGATCTAGATCCAAGAGGAACCTTCCTCCGATACCACTTTGGATAGAAATATTCAACTCAATGGAATAATTTTGTTGATGTGTAATGGTTACATATTCCAAGAGAAGGTGAGACTTCAAATTAGTTCCAGTCCAATGTGGAACTTAACAAGAGATACATATAGTAACAAGAGATACATAGATATTCTCTTACCGTTAGGATCTGGCACTGCATACTCAAGGTATATGAACTCATAATCTGAAATATTAGTGTTTCCTACAAGTGAATGGCTGCATGCACTTGTATCTGGATGATTAAAGTTTCACTAAGAGATAAGCATGTATTGGAAGTTAAAAGTTAAGTAGTAACAGCTTCTCTTCTGAAAAACTACAGAACAACTTCATGATGGTTTAGGAGTTAACAACTTGACAGTGTTATGGTTCAAATCTGGTGCATGTTAGTACTCCATGTTCAAATATGGGATAAAAATTTGGCTAATAGATGAGTGTTCTTTGTTAATAGATTATGATTCATAATACCTCTGACCCCCCTCCCCCCCGCCCCCCAGACCCTCTCGAAAGGAGTCCGGCGGAAAGGTGGGAAGGGGGGGGGGGGGGCGGGCGGCTCTCTGCTCCGGGCGGCGGAGGATTGACACCCCCCCAGGCGGTGGAGGGGGGTCGGGCGACCCTGGGAGGGGGGGATCCACCCCTCCATGGCGGTGGGAGTATGGTGACCCCCCCCCCCCCCCCCGGAGGGGGGGTCGGGCGACACCAGCGGGGAGGGGCGGCCGCCCCAGTGGCGGCGGCAGCGGAGAGACCCCCCCCAGGCGGAGGGGGGGGGTCGGGCGACTCCAGAGTGGAGGGGGCAGCCAGCCCTAGTGGCGGCGGCAGCAGGGACGTCGGCGGCGGCGGCGGGGCGCACCACGGCGGGAGGGGTCGGCGGCACCGACTTTCGAATTCGGATCGGGTCTACTATGGGGGCGGACGGGACTGGAGAGGCAGGCTGGCAGACGGTGGTGAGACGACGGGCCGGAGGGCGAAGAGGGGTTCAGAACCAAGGGAATTCTGGGAGCCGACCCCCAAGAGGCACTGTTGATCCGCATCGCCGAGGGGGTAATATGGTTCGCACCGTGTCTGGGTGGCGGCCAAAGGCGACGCGGCGGAGAAGGGGAAGGGTGTAGTCGATGCTGGTAGGCAAGGCCCTAGCTGCGTCCCTCCAACCAGGACCCCCTCTGTGGAGCAGAGGCCTCGGTCATGGAAGGAGGTCTGCACCCCAGTGGAGTCAAAAGCCCGATGTCTATGGAGTATGTTACCCCGATGGCGGTTGGTGGAGGACACTGGCTTACTTCCCCGAGAAATTGCTAAGGTCGCTGATTTCTGGAAGAACACCTTAGTGCTATATGTGTTAGGGAATAAGCCGTTCTTTGGCCAAATCAGGGGTTATGCGGAGAGAGTCTGGAGGCCAAGGGCAGCATGGAATTCTTCTCCCGGGAGAATGGATTTTACTATGTCAAGTTTGGGCTGGCGGAGGATGTGACTAGGATTGTGCAGGGAGGGCCATGGTCGTTTGATGGGAGACTCATTATTTTGAAAGAATGGACACCGGCGCTGAGGTGTGAGAAGGAAGTGTTGAATGCCATCCCCGTCTGGATCCGGTTCCCAGAATTCCCTGTTCAATATTGGAGCATCCCACTTCTCATGAGACTCGCCAGCCTCGTGGGAAGCCGATCAAGGCAGATGAGGCCACTACTTTCCGATCCAGAATAATGTACGCCAGAGTCTTTGTGGAGATCAAGGCAGGCTCGGAGCTCCGAGCATGCTTGAGTATCAGGTACCATCTGGAGAGGTGCTGACGCAGGCTGTGGAGTATGACTGGGTCCCTCCCATGTGTTCGCATTGCGAGTGCTTTGGGCACGTTACCAGTGCATGCAAATATAAGGGAAAGGAGCCGCCAGGCCACAGGCGGGCCAGACAGAGACATCCGGCCGGAGACGGTTCAGACGGAGGCACCAGAGAGGGAGGCGGCCCCCAGTCACTCGCCTGAGGAGACGGCGCCAGAGAGACATGGAGGAAGACACAGTTATGGAGATTGATAGGAGACTGGAGACAGATTGCCACTGAGACAGGAGAGCATGCAGGGTGCGCTGGTTCCGTTCAGGCCTCGGAGGACTATGATGACCAGGGGGATGAGTGCGGCGGATAGTAGTCAGAGGGGGTGGAGGCCTCCACGGCACTTATGGTTTACAGCAGGAAGAGACACGCCCCGGCCACTCTGGAGGATATTCCTCAGATGAGGGAGATGGATGACCAGACCGAGCCCAATCCTGACTGGACACTTACTCTTAGCAGGATTCAGGCTCATCTTGCCCCTTCCTCCATGGTAGATGCAGTTCTTGAGCAGACGGATGAGACACTTCCCTCGAGTGTCGATCCAGAGGAGTTACAGGGGGCCCAACATCTTTTATTTAGATGTCGGTCCTAGCATGGAACATTAGGGGGGTGTTCCATTGGTCGATGGAGGGAGATCAGAGGGGTGCTGAGGAGAGAGGCATGTGATATTGCTATTCTGCTGGAGACGAAGATTCGAGGGGCCGCTATGCTCTCACGTCGGACTCCGGCAGCCTGGGATCACATTCATAACTTAGATCTTTGCGGTATGGCAAGGATCTGGGTTAGGTGGAACACAGGTAGTTGGGTGGGGGTTCAGATTCATAAGTCTGAGCAACTCATCTGTTACTTTTGAGAATAAAGGTGGATTCAGATTCATCCTGGGTGCTGTATATGGGCACAACGACCGGAGACTCCGGGAGGCTCTGTGGGATATTGTGCTTATGGGTCGTATGGCGGACAACATGCATCTTCCCCTACTCATCATGGGGGACTTCAATGCTATGCTGCTTCGTCAAGAGAAGGTTGGGGGCCGGCCTGTACCGGACTCGATTTTATACGACTTCCAGAGGTGTCTTCTTATGTCAGGTATGCGGGGGCTGGAGCGAGCTGGACATATTTGGACCTGGCACAACAAGGCTACTCAGAATCGTATTGCTTGTCAGCTGGATCGGGCCTTGGGCAATAGCGAGTGGTTCAGGTGTTTCCCGAACTCGGTGGCGGAAGGTCTGGCAGCGGGTACTAGCGATCATTCTCCTATCCGGGTGGGCCTATGTGAGAGCCCACTCTGCGGGCGAGGCCGTTCCGGTATAACAACAGCTGGTACCTATCACCAGGTTATGAGGAGGTGTTATGAGAGATGCAGCACTTCCGGGATGGCACGGCCCAATTCCGCATGGTTCACAAGCTCAAGCAACTCAAGCGGGCTATCAGGGGTGGGTGAAGACGAGACCGCGGACTTCCCTGGCAGAGAAGGAAGAAGAGCTTCGGGACACTCAGGTGGCCCTCCAATCTGACATTATGAATGGGAACTGGCGGCTAAGGAGAAGACCCTGATTGAGGAGGTTAGCATCATGAGACTGCAGGAGGAGATCAGTGCGGCACAGAGGGCTAAATGCACCTGGCTCAAAGATGGAGACCGCTGCACCAAATTCTTTTATGATGTGATCCGCACCCGTCAGCATCGGAACAGCATCCCAGACTTCTGAATGCTGAGGGTCGTCTTGTAGGAGACCCGGTGGAGATCCAGGAGGAGGCCGTCAGATTCTACACTGACTTATATCAGCAGACGGACTACTCCAGCACGTTTCCGGCCCTGGTTACGAAGAGACTGGTGTCCCGACATGGGAACAGTCTACTTTTGGCACCGGTGAGGATGGAGGAGGTGGAAGATATTGTGATGAAGGCTAATCCCAACAAAGCTCCTGGGCCTGATGGCTTCTCTTCTGGGTTCTTTAAGCGACACTGGGGTGTGCTTAAGGCACCTGTTCTGGCAGCGGTTCAGGAGTTCTTTGTAGAGGGCCGGCTCCTGAAGGAGAGAACCATACATTCTTGACTCTGGTTCCTAAGAAGGAAGGAGCGACCTCACTTGCCGACTTTAGACCCATAGCTTGCTGTAATTTTCTTTACAAGATTATCACTCATCTTATGTGCAGGCGTATGGAGGGGATTATGCAGGGTTTAGTGTCCCAGAACCAAGCAGCGTTCATCAAGGGTCGGTCGATAGCGGAGCATAGTCTGCTAGCTCACGAATGGTGCGGGAGTTCAGCAAACCGGGGGGGATGAAGGCTTGTGTGAAGCTTGACCTTCGGAAAGCGTATGACACGGTCAATCGGGACTTCCTGTGCCACTTGATGCTTGCCATGGGGTTTGACGAGAGATGGGTTGCGAGGCGAGTGCATCTGCTCCCCTACCTTCTCTGTCCTCATCCAGGGCACGCCACATGGCTATTTTAGTAGCAACAGGGGGTTGAGGCAGGGCGACCCCCTCTCCCCGTATCTCTTTACCTTGGTGATGGAGTACTTCACGAGTATGATGGATATAGCAGTGCATAGCGGGAGGATTGTTCCCCTTTTCCGGTTGGTGAGTCCTGCTGTATCTCATTTGATTTATGCTGATGATTTATTGGTGCTACTCCAGCCTTCCATGAGGGGAATGAGAGCGCTCTCTGACATTATGGAGGAGTTCGGGCGGCTTTCTGGGCTCCAGTTAAACCGGGAGAAGAGCAGAGTCTACTTCAGCTCCCGGTGTACACTTCAGGAGGAGAGAGCCTTCGCTTAGGTGTGGACAGAGGCGAGCTTCCAGTGAAATACCTGGGGGTCCCGCTGACGGTCAACTATGCCCGAGAGCAGGATTGCCACAGCTTGGTGGACTTTGCTCAGAGGAGAGTGGAGGGCTGGCAAGCGGCGGGGCTTTCATTTGGGGGACGGATTGAGTTGGTGCGGTCGGTCATTGCTGGCATCACTATGTTCTGGCTCCAGTCTATCCAGATCCCCACAGCTACTATTCGGAAGGTGGAGGCTATTTGCGCTAACTTCATCTGGAGGGGAGGGATACATGCGATATCCTGGGATCAGTTATGTCGGCCTCGGAGGAGGAGTTGGGTTGAGGCCTCTTCATGCGGTTCGGAAGGCAGCTTGTGTGAAGATGGCCTGGAAATTCATCAAGGGGGGTCGCTCTGGGCGGACTGGATGGCTAGCAGATACTTACGGAGGACCAACTTCTGGGCCTGCAGGATAGACAACAATTTCTCGGTCACATTCAAGGCCATCCTGAGATGTAGACCGGTGCTCCAGACCGCTATCTGCAGGCGCATGAAGGATGGGACTACCGACCTTTGGCTAGACCCTTGGTTGGGTTCCAGATCCCTGCTCGAGATATTGGGAGGGCAGCTGGACAGGGAAGCGGGTAGGGGGCTCACATGCAGCCGGATCATTAGAGACGGAGTTTGGAGGCCAGAGGGATACCCATTTACTGTCCCTTGCAGCAGAGATTCACCTTATTCCCATAGACGCTAGCCAGACGGAGGATTCATGGAGCTGGGCCGGCCCAGGTACGGGGGGCGGTTCAGGTCTATTCTGCTTTCGTAGCTGCTATGATTTGGTTCGGACCCACCACGACCAGGCTGAGGAGGTGGACTTCATTTGGGGCAAGGGAGTTGCACGGAAAATGCAACTATGTGCGTTCGCCTTCTCCGGGGTAGATTGATGACGAGAGACAGACTCCTCCGGTTTGGGATGTAGATCCCGGATGCCAAATGTGTGCTATGTAATGATGCAGATGAATCTATGGGGCATCTCTTCTTTGGTTGCCCGGTGACCTGGCACATTTGGACTGAGCAGTGTGCACAGCTGAGAGGAGTGGGGATGGACCGGGACATTCGAGCATTCTCAGCTGGATCCGAGATCACAGAGGACGGGATCCGGGGTGGGCTAGAAGAGCCAGAGTCCGTCTTGCTGCGTCTGTTTGGCACATCTGGAAGGAGCGGAACAGACGTATCTTTGAGGGCTTGACTACCCCCCTATTGGAATTCTACATAATATAGAATTCGATGTATCTGTAATGGCCCCATAATAGTATTTTGGGGCATGGAAAGTTGTGATGTTGTACTTTAATACCTTTTCCGCTATATGCGAGGAATAAATTCACCCTTATTCCAATAATATATATATATATATATATATATATATATATATATATTGAAGAGGTAGTTCTAACATTACGTTAATCCACGCGGGCCTGCACTCAAGGATTTATGAATTAATAATTAGATGTTAGCGCTCCCCGGTGAGATTGAACCCACCTAGCCAGGGAGGGATGCCTATATATGCAAGCAGATCGGGAGCCCCGTTCGGGGGCCCTGCCAAAGCCCCGTCCCTCCCTTGTGTTCGGATCGAGCCCCTCTTTCTTCTGCCCGCTCGATCCAACGATAGAGGGGGAGCGGGGGCTTTGGCGGGGCTCCCCCATGGGGCTCCCGATCTATAAACCGTACTATGACACAAGGTTTAATTGTGTCTTTGAATTGAGGATGCGGTCACTAGTTTATATTTTGTTTAAGCCAATTGCTACACCCTTTATCAAGTCAGTTGGATGGCTTTGTCAGTTGATTAGTTCCCCAAAGCTTGAGCTTAGAAATAGGCCAACATTATATGCTAAACCTCTAACACCCTCCGTCACGCACGGTTCGGCTAGGCTTGTACCAGCATGTGGATTAGCCTAGAGTGTAGATTTGGACTAAAGCCCAGTCTATGGACGATTAAACATGGAAACGATACAAACCATTTAATTGGTGGAAGGGGATTTGAACACGACTTTTTTGCTTCAATATCATGTTAGTAAAAAGTAAACTAATGTTTCCAAAAGCTCGAGATGTTAGGAGCGGGTCAACATCATAATATTAAACCTTTAACATGCTTGCCTGGTCATTAAGTTCCAACCACAATATAAAAATTATGTTTGGATAAGTTATCCTTTTGTATCTGTGCTCCAGACTTAGAGCTTTCTTGTTATGATCATACAGGATATCTTTATGCTCGATCATTCTGTGTTCCGTGGAGCCGCCGACTTGCAAGATAGGCACAGAGACATGAGGCTTGATGTGGATAATATGTCTTATGAGGTAAAGTTTTATCATACTCATCGTGTGCCTTTTACTTTTACTTAGGGATCAGATGCTACAGCTGTTCCTGTAAAGTTGTCATACTCAAATCGTGTTGATACAACTATGAGGACTAGAGGTAGGCCTTGATGAACATGGTTTGAAGTGTTAAAGAATGATGGGATTTTTTTTACCGTGAGGACATGGCCCTTTACAGTGGATTCAGACAGCCCACCCAAAAAGTTTGGGATAAAGGCTTTTATTGTTGTTGTATCAATTCTGGTTGAAGATTGATTTGCTCCTTTTTTTTCTTATAAGAAAGATTCCATGGAGTTGGGTTGAGGCTTCAGGACTCACCTCATGTTCACCCTTGCAAAGCCACTGAAGATATTGACTGCTTCTCACTCTCTGTGTCTCACAGCATAGCCATTACTGCCACTGGCCGGTTTTTTGTTCGATGAAAAAGTAGTCTATTTTTCTCTTTCTGTTAGCCAGCTTACCGATCACGACTGCGTCGTCTCATTTTATGCTGCTTCTTGCTCCGTGCAGGATCACCCTGAAGGATTATTATCCATCAATATGCTTTCTTGTATCAATCAAAGAACTGTATTACTTTTTTTTAATGCAAAGTCAATTACAAACCCATATTGAAGTGACAGAGCCAATGACATTCTAATCACGTATAAATATATTATTTGTCACGTTCTCTGTCTATTTTACTAGGTACTGTTGGGTGACACTCAAGAATTCATGCTGCATTTATTGTGGCCTTATTACCCCTTTACTCAACGATTAGAACTTTCCCGTACCATGTCACTGTGGCCTTACTGTCACTCTATTTGCAATTGGTAAAATCCAAACTACCATTTGATGTTGCAGGAATTATTAGCTTTGGAAGAGCGTATAGGGGATGTCAGCACTGGGCTTAGTGAGGAAAGAATCTCAAAGTGCCTCAAGCAGCGGAAACATTCATCGACTACAGTGACAATATTAGTGGAACCTGAACCGTGCTGTATCTGTCAGGTAAAACCAGTTTCTAGAGCCCGATGGTGGTTTTTCTTATTTTCGCTTGCAAGTTAAAAAGTCCATTTTCCTTCCAAAGTGACCTGATCTGGAACAAACTTACCTGTGCATGATTTCTGTAGTCAACCACCAACCATTGTTCAAAGCTTTTCTGAACATTATCAAAATGCGAGTCACTAGACATTGGTTTTCACAATCGTTTGCGAATAGTTGAATTACAATAGCAATTTGGTGGACTTCCCAACATAGTTTCTTGTTATTGGTGAAGTTGAAACAATAATTTGCTAGACGAAAGATCTTGTGTACTCCACTTGTTCCATTATTGGATTGTTAACACTGGTTGATTGAAGTCTTGTGTACATCTTTCCTAACCCTTTTCTTCTGACCGCAGGAAGAATACATGGAAGGAGAGGACCTTGGCGCGTTGGATTGCGGTCATGACTTCCATGCTGCTTGCATCAAACAATGGTTGACACACAAAATTTGTGCCCCATTTGTAAGACTACTGCCCTTGTCACATGAAGTGCACATTCCCCTCATATTTGTCTGGACGGATAAGACGGGTCCTGGAAAAATAGACTACTGCAGGATCGGTGAATCCATAACAACTGGTAGACGTCTTTCCAGTTGTGTTTCTTTGTTCTCTCGCAAAATTTTGCCTGTTCTTGAAGTTGGACGTCTGGTATTCCTTCCTCTCTGCAAACTTAAAGCTTGGGTATTTTGAATGTAATGCTTCTTTTGTTGCGTAAATAAATGGACTTTGTCGCAGCTAGAAGGGACTTGTGGCCTGCTATGCTTGCACCGATTTACCTGCCAATATACTTGTAGGGGGTTGCGGGGGGAGTTTATTTAGTCTGAACATGTATACAGTAATTGCTTTATTCTGCAGTTGGAGAATTTGATTACATTTTTCGGTTCGAGTCCGAAGGGAAGTTATACACCTCTCCTCGCTGACCACAAGAGCCAGCTGAGTTCGGTTTGGTATACAATTAGTAGTATTGATGCCCAGGTTTCTTGAAGATTATGCATCTCCACGTACAGTTGGATAACAAGAGCCAGCTGAGTTCAGTTTGATAGACATTTAGTAGTATTGATGCCCAGGTTTCTTAAAGATTATGCATCTCCACGTACAGTTGGACGACAATATGGAGCAGAAACAATGAATACACATATGCTCTTAGACATAAATAAAACATGGTACATATTATAGTTCTTATAACTACACAAGGGAATTGGAGAGCAAGTCATTTTTCTTAAAACTAAGTTATATGTACGGTTATATTCCTTTTTTATTGTGATCATAAGTTATCTTTTCTGACTTGGGCAATCTTAACCACGATGTCATAACTAGAAATCCTGAACTACTTTCTCTGTAAAATTTTGTCACAATCTACTTTTATGAATATATACTTTTTATGATTTTTCTAGTAGAACTGGTAAATTATGACAGTTTTAATGTGTTAATTATAAATCAAAATTTCTAATTCTAAATCTGTAATATCATTTTTTTTTCCTACACTTAGCATAGGATGGACTTACTGTCCACAAATATTCTAGAGTTAATTGAGACTGTTTAAATTATGAAAAATTGTAGAAACCATAAACTCAATAGCACTGGACAGTGAACTTAAAACAATCATAACCTTTGCTAACGAATTCAAATTATGATTTCAACTACATTGGCACGCCGTGTTGTCAAAATACACCAGTATAGCATGTCAAACTTAAATTTGAGACATTCAATTTTGGTCCTAATTTTTACCATTTTGTGAGCCGATGGTTATGAAACTGAAAATACTAGTTAATATGTTGTTTTAGGAAGACTATAACATATCTAATTTACTTTCGATAGTATGGACCCATCTAAACCTTAACAACTAGATGATTGTAGGGTAAGCAACAGTCTGGAAATTAAGGCAAGTACTTACTAAACCTATTGTTATTGTTATATATGTGTTACTATCATTGTCTTTATTTCCTTATTGGTTTCATGATTCATGATACTTGATTTGTGCCCGAGAGAGGGCTTGTTTAGTATGTCTAGCTTATACTCACTTATATTCATGATATTTTTTCTTTGATATCATGTTTATATGTTTAAGTGTTATCATCCTGAGTGAGAGCATGTACTTGTGAGATAGTCGGACGGGATAATAACTATTAGTATGCATGTGGTCGACGTTTCATGTACAACTCTCATATGTACAGTGTCAGCCATGAACTACATGTATCGATTGACTTATATCTCAGACTGTCCACATGCAAAAAGTTAGTATCCTGAAATACATTGTACACATGATGTTATGCTCCTAACATTATTTTCCATGTTAGTTTGTAAAGATATTGCATGTATTACCATAAAACTTTTGTTCTCACATTGCATATATTGTTATCTAGTTTTATTCCCATGTTTCTGATGCGTAACTTTACGAATTAGTATTGTACTTTGCTCATATTCTGACTAGATAACGTTGACAAATTTAGACAAAAAGGACACCCTACACACTACGGACCCTACAAGGGAGACATAGATGTTTCGCTAAGACTTATTTGTTGGCAATTTTGTGGAAATTTAGATGTTAGCTTAGTCTAGCGGATTTGTACCCGAGTATTGGATTCTTTTTATTTTTTGATCTTTAGTTATTTTAGATAATTTTAGTTATGTCTTTGTTCTCTTCTATTATGTGGCGGGTAAATGTAGTTTTTTTTTCTTAATTTCTGCAGCTTGATGTGTAGTAGTAATTTTAAGATATGTGTATCCTCTACTACAAAATGTATCAGAGGATCTACAAATTTCGAAGTTATTGATATCAAAAGTTACACAAAATTAGGAAGAAAATTTACACTCAAGTATAAATACTTTTGAGTTACTTTCATCTTCCGAGAATTTTAACTCTTACGACAATACTATTTTCCTCTACCTCGAAGATCTACTCTCTTTTTTGCAAGTCATTACTAATACTAAATTACCATCAACTCCTTGTTAAAGTGGTTTTCTTGAAGGCTTTTTACCATCAAGAAAGTGTTTTCTTGACGGTTTAACATCCGTCATCTAGGTCAGAGTCAAGAAAACTTTCTACTTATCTTGACGATTTCTGGTTATATTTTCTTGACAATTTAAAACCGTTAAAAAATAACTTTTCACGGTTTAAAACCGTTAAGAAATATAACAAAAAAACCGTCAAGATAAATAGGAACTTTCATTGACTCTAACCTAGATGACAGATGCTGTAGTGCCACGCTCCGTGAAGGCACTAGATAGACACAAAGATCGGATTGCTGGCTTTGCAACAGAAGACGATTGATCTGGGTGAGTGGACGAAGTCTCATTTGCTGATTCGCTTACGCCTAATAAGAATTTGAGTTTTTGATTGAATGCTATTGTTAATAACAAGATAGTAAATCATTGAATATACTTTAAGAGAATGCACATGTTGCTATGCTAATACGAGAAAAGATAATCTACATGCTAAGAAGTAGAACTTTGCTTGCTCATAAGAAACGAACTGATGCATGTATGCTAAAAGAAAGATTGTTGCCTGATAAAAAGAAAGAATCTTTGCTATGTTAAATCAATTGAGATGATACCATGCTAAAGTAGAGATGTTGCCTTTAATTATGACTATATTGCCATGCTAACAAGAAAATAACAGAGATTGCTTATGTCCCGAATTTGTATACCTTCAAGGTAGAATGATACTTTATATCTGTACAAAACTGCTATCATGTTTCAAAGAAATAAATGATTGCGTGTCCCTCAAATATGCTCTGAATGCTAGATATATGTTGCAAAAGAAAGAATTATGTAGGAGCTTCGGCTCTAAGGTCACAGAAAAGAAAGAAGGTAGAGTCATAACTCTATTGTTACAAAGAAAGAAGACAGAGTCATAGCTCTGTTGTTACAAAGAGAGAAGGCAGAGTCATAGCTCTGTTGTACAAAGTTTGACATAGATAAAGATGAATCACTGCCCTTCAAAGAGTTTATCTGCTAGATGTTGTATTCATGCATTGGTCTCGGACAACTTGTATACAAGGTCACTAGATCTCTTGACGGTTTGTAGGGCACTGGGAGCTGATCGGCCTAGGAGAGATTGTCTAGACACCCAGAGGTACAAGAAACCTCGGGTGTTGCATCCCGTCCTTAGCGACGAGCTGAACCCAAGAGTCACAGCGGCTAATCATGGGTTTCCCATGGACCATCATATAGATAAGTGTGGATTGGTGTAGAGCTGAACCGGAGAGTCACAGATGCCAATCGGTCTGCACATGTCTATCATACGTTTTGCTAAGAGCTAACGATGCAGAGACGAACATGGAACAATGTTGGTTTATCATGTTTATGCTAATCCTTGTATTGTGCAGGGATGGACGGCCGGCTATGGTAAGAATCACTGAAAAAGTGATACATTTATATTGCTCGAGTTTTCTATATGAATTGCTTGCAGAGATTAATCCGTTGCAATAAAATGCTAAGTCCCCTTTAAAGAAAAAGATATGATATCGTGCTTATAATTGTCCCTAAGAGTTGCTTGAACAGAAAAATGAATATGCTCATGAAACACGCTGCGCACTCCATAGAAATGAATAGTCATTGTGCTTGAATTGAACAGTCCCTTGTATGCTTGAGATGAGATGTAAAGAAATGAACAGTGGCTTTTCAAAGATGTTTTCAAAAGAGATGTAACTGACTCTATATGCATGAAATGTACATAGGTAAAGAGTAACAAGATCACATCACAAGAAATAATTTTTCACTAAATAAATAATGATCGTTTCAGACAAATGTAGCTCTTTGTTCACAATCACCAATATGCTGATATACTGACCCACCATCAGTCTGCATGCAGGTGCAATATGCATCGAGAAGGATAGTCCGAGGCGATAGCCCGTGCCTCATCCTCAGGAGCCAAAATCAGAAGAGATGCTAAGAGATGACATCTGTTGCAAGAGTTGATTTTGTATATAAAGGAATGTAATGTATGGAAATGGGATCATTGTAATCTGTAACGTTCTGAGAGAATGTAACTTTGTATCAGAGAAAATTGAAAGCTTGTAATCTGTTCAAATGAAATTAATAAAGAGAATTATTTTTTGTTACCATTGTGTTCAATGCATGTATGCTGAAATATGTCCGCTGCTGTTTCAATTATCTGTAATATGTTTCGCTGCGTATTGTCAATCTTGTCTATCTTTTCTTGCTTCAGGTCTTGGCCTTGTGGAAGCGCAACTTAGGCTTGCACGGCATCATGCCTTAGCAAGGACTATCGGTCTCAAAGAGTCCGAAGCGAGGACGAAAGGACTCTGCGGGATCGGGGCATGACAGATGCTGACCAAGAAAAAATATTTTTCTTGTAGCATACGATAATATTATATTTCTCTGGCACAAACATCTACTTGTTTCATCTTGGAAGTCATTGATAACAACAAAGTGTCGCCAACATCTTGTTAGACATGTATCTGTCTTGCTAAAAGTGCACTTTGTAGAACTATACACTAAAAAGAGTGTTGGTCACGCATCATCATTGCCAAAAATAAGACACTTTAGCGACGCCTAAACGTCGCTAAAGTGTACAAAAAAAGCCGCCATTCAATATTAGCAACATTTTTAGCGACGGAAATCTTTTGTCGCGTATTTCGCGGTCGTTAACACAAAAAAAGGTGCTATTGGTCGCTATTGCGACGTACTGTAGCTATGTCAGCCCATCGCTAATATTCTATTGGATAGCGACGTTTAGCGACGTCCTTTTTCGTTGCTAAATGTTGCCAACATTTTAATAGTTAGAGACGATATTTAGTGACAACGTTGCTGACATAGCAAAATTTGCCATATTAGCCACTTAACGACGTATAGCGACTGTTTGCTACGTCTGCGATACAGACTAGCGACGTTCGAATACATGTTTAGCGACGTATTCCTTCGTCGCTATGCGTCGCTAAAGTTGACCTCGGAGTGTCCAAGCTAGCACTTACCTAGCTAGCACTTACTATGAAATACTTAGCGATATCTAGCTAGCACTTACCTACATATCCAGTATCTTGACTCATGTCTTGACACTATACCAATCATACCTACACTTGACACCATACATATCTTATAGGATACTCACTCTATACACTCTAGATACTTTCAATTAAATCCTAAACTTAACTTGACAATTATCCAATTCCAAAAATATCTTATATCCTTCTAGGATACTCACTCTATACACTCTAGGTACTCGATACTCTTTAGTATCAAAATATAAATATATAGATACATATTTACTTAGATAGATACGTATGTTTCGTATCTTAGATATCAAATATATCTAGGATACAACCTTCCTTATATAGCCTAAATTTAGGACCCGTCATACACATATAATACGAAAGTATATGATACCATGTTGAAAAACTTGATTATTTAAGAATATCAATTTGACACTCTTTAATCAACACAATCTAATTTGACACATATAAACTAACTCTCAATGATATTAATACTCAATTCTATACTACCAAGACAATTATATGATACTCAACGTATGATAGTAAATTCACAATAAAAATCCTATCAAACTACTATTTCGCATAGTGACAATCAAATAGAGAATATATATCTAAATGGACTCACATGAACACAAATATATTAACTAGGGTGTGTGTCCATATGTGTACACCATGTGTGTGTGTGTGTGTGTGTGTGTGTGTGTGTGTGTGTGTGTGTGTGTTCGTGTCCGTATTAGGGTTAGAATTTCTGTCCGCGTGTGTTTGTGTGTCAGTGTATGTGTCCGAGTTAGGGTTAGTGTCCGCGTGTGTGTGCCTGAGTTAGGGTTAGGATTTACCAAAGGAGGGGGTGGTCGGAGAAGAGGGGAAGGAGAGCACCGAAGGGGAGCAGGAGCGCTGGGAGGAGGAGGAGCGGGGTCGTCGGAGGGTAGTGGGAGCGCGCGGGGGGGGGGGGGGGGGGGGGGGAGGGGGGGGGGGGGGAGCAGCGGGTCGCCGGAGGGGAACATGAGCGCTGGAAGAGGAGGGATTTCGATTTTGGGTCGAAAATGTGGAGATGAGGGAAATTGAATTCTGATCGACTATATCATATTTTGGTAGTGAAAATTAACAACGTTTAGGACAGACGTCGCAAAATGTCGCTACATATTAAAAAATTAGCGACGTAACACTTAAAGTCGTCGCGATATGTCACTATTATGAAAAATTTAGAGACGTGTCGCGACTCCTAGCAGCATACGTTTAAATACAATTGACAGTAGTCACTATTTGATGCAAAATGAGACGTAGTGCGACGTTTTATGTATGTCATCACCAATGTTGTATGATTTAGTGACGTTTCATGTATGTCGTCACCAATGTTGTATAATTTAGCGATGTTCCTTCTTGAATCGCTAAATACGTCGCTAAATTGACTTATTTTGGTAGTGGATGGTATATCAATAATGTAGTATATGTCTCTGGCTCTAGGATCGTGCCAATGTGTATGCAAGATGAAAAGCTGACTCAGAATTTCTGTCATCTGTGCCAATATATACATAAAAAATATATGTATTTGAGTCATTATCGATCGTTAAATCTCAAACAATTTATTTACCCATGCATGCGTGGCTCAGATTAATAACAACTAAACTTCACTACTTTCTTGCATACGTTACTTAGGATACTCGTTGAACAGAGCTAGAAGCAATACGATAAATTCAAGCTAAGCTAAGTAATCAATTGCACACTAGAAAAGAGTGATGGGTCGTTGCATCATCATTGACACGTGTGGGGAGGGACAACCATATGGTCATTGCCAATTCCATGCTGCTAGTTTTAGCCTTGTTGGGTTTGGGCCAAGTCCATATTGCTAATTTTAGCTCGTCTCGTCATTGTCAAATCCACTCTGCTAATTTAATATGAGTTTAACAAGTTCAAAATGGAATTCATTGCAAGCTTTTTATTTAACATGTTGGCATTCCTCTTGGGAAGCATGATAGCTACCATATTTCTATTGTCTAATATCAAGCTCTACCTCTAAGGGCTCGTTTGGATGGAGTTTTTGTATTCATGTGAATCCATTTTCTATTTCTTTTCCATGTAAAGGAATTCAACATTCCTACACCCATGTTGGGTTAGGTTGAAAATATGTAGTCCAAAAAAAATTAATTATTTCATTTCCTTGTTTGGTTCACACATGGATATTAATCTTGATTTGTTTAAATTTTCATAAATACCCTTTCATGAATTTTATGATGCTACTATTACCATTCACATGTTTGGGATAGAAGTTGTAGTTTTGAAAGTAAATGGAGGGTATTAGTGTACAAACAAAATACCCAAACAATATTTTTAGAAATGCAAAACTATTCATAGTGGGGCTTGGAAATAGCTTTTCCACATCAATGGAAATATGAATCCCCTCGTGTTCCTCCCTAATTTCCAATCCTAGACATACCAAACATGGATGAGGAATTCAAAACTCATTTCCAAACATCCAAAACTTGAACCAAACGTTTCCTAAGAGTAAGGTCTGAAGATTATGTCTATGATTTTTTGCCAGAAGTAACCTCCCACAAGACTTGAAATTTGGGTGGTGGCACACTATGCCACAATATCTAGCTAGCTTCAGTGATATTAGTGTTCAGTATGTTAGTAGTACTTCAGTCATATAATGCTCTAGCTAGCTCACAAGCAAATTTTACTTTCATGATTTCCTTTCCCTACGGGACATAGTATACACAATATGGAGGTTTTGTGAGAAACAATAGAAGAATGGTAATAAGAACATATCAGAACCTAAGAAATGAAGCTACCACTTGCTTAACTAACGTATCAGACAATTCAACTTACATCCAGACCTAGATACTCATTAAGCCATGTGGAAAACATATATAATCAAGTTAACAAGTAGAAAGAAAAAAATTAAAACATTGTCCCTCTCATTTGCTAGGCCAATTAAAACATATACAGTCGGGTTAACAACTGCAAATTAAGCCAGTTCCTGGTGGGTACCAAGATTTGTCGAGAACGAGGAACTCCAAAGTAAAGTAAATTATTGGAACACAACTGGAACGATCAACCTTGGATTATTTGGTTGCTTTTTATTCTCTGAATCCCTAACCTTCAAAATTGAAGCCCAAACACGTAGAACAGTAGAATAATGTTATGGTTCTTGACATTTTGGCAGCATAAATTGCAACTGTCATAAAATCTAGAGCAACATTTGCGTAAGATTTTGTTGTCATAACCAAAACCGCTTGCACATCGGAACCATGTAATATTTGTTTCCAACCAATAATCGTCAACAACATGATATGCACACATAAATGAAGAATTTCCTCATGACTATTATAAAAAAACATATGGTAGGCATAACAAAAGCAACCCAATAATCATCAAAATCCAAATGGGATATGGATTTAACACACATGAAGGGACAAAAATAGGAATGAGGAGGAGGATGAGGAAGAGGAAGAAACCTTACCTGGAGGACGACGGAGGTGACGGAGGAGTTGCGGGCGCATTGGGGGTGGGGGATGGCGTTCGGGGAAGGACAACGGTAGGAACATCGGGGTGAACATTGGGGGTGGGGGTGGCAGAGGGGGTAGGGGTTTCGAAATTTTCAAGAAATAGAGAGAGAGAGAGAGAATGGGAAAAAGGAAATTTTTGAGCGACCGATATCAATTATTTAGCAAAATCACAAATATTACGTCGCTAAATGTCGCTAATAATGCAGCTAAAAATAATTACGTCGCCGATTCTATGATGTTTATCAATGCTTAGCGACGAAATTTTACAAAATTATTTTGCAAATTCATCGCAAACCGTCACAAAAAATGACAACTTTTTTTTCATCGCGGAGAGGTATAAGACCATGGCTAGGTGGCGGAAGATCAGTGGATCGATATTATTCCTTCTATTTATTTGGTGGGAGTTGGAGGGCAGTGGTGTAGTGCCCCGCTCCTCGCGGTCCACTATGTAATACCCACGATTTGCTAACTCAGTCTTGACTGAGTATTAAGAAAATCTTTTTGCGGGTATCGATTGATCACGGATGAAATACAATGAACCTTTCCAATTGATGGAGCGGCTTCTATTGAAATGAATGAATCCAAGAGTTTTCGCTGGTTGTTTTCTTTCGCTGCTTGATTTTGATGAATACGTTTTCGTGTTGGTTTTCGATGATTGATTTTCATTGTTCGCTTTCATCGCATTTCGCATTCATTCCGAATCTTGAGAGAAAGAGATCAAAGTATGCTAATCAAATGTTGGTGCCAATGTATGACGCATAGGCGGTGCGTGATCGGTGCGTGAAGTCCCTCATTCTCTCATGTAAGATTCAATCTCAATGAGTTGCTTTGACCGGGTTAACATCTATCTCCACGCCCTAATAAAAATGATCTCTAGTCCAATCTTTTGTTGCGTCCCTATGATCAATGATACTGAACCAACAAAAGATAAGAATAAAGAAATGAATCAGATGCTAAATCAAAGAATTGTTGCCTTACTCGTTTCAATATGACTGCTTACATACTCTCTTACTATGCTACAAAGATATTTCTTTTAATATTGCTAAAGTTACAAGATGGAGATGATACAGCTTGTCGTATAGAGAATAGAAATGAGAGTAATATGAAAAGTTGAAAATGTTGCACAGTTGTTATAATAGAGATTTATATGATAGAGTTTTGGTCTTGGACAACTTGTGCACAAGTAAAGAATCTCCACGACCGGTTCTGGGGTACTAGAACCGCCCGGCCTAGTGGCGATTAGAGTAACACCCTGAGGTAAAGCGACCTCGCGATCTGGGGGTGTATAGAGTATCCAATAGCGATGAGCTGAACCAAAGAGTCACATCGGCTAATCACAGAGAATGACTCGTGGACCAACATGTAGTTAGGTGCATGCATATAATCAGAGTTATTGCAAACCTAACACTAAATGCATAGATGGATAATATGCTTTATATATATATATATATATATATATATATATATATATATATATATATATATATATATATATATATATATATGCAAATTGTGCTAATCCTTGTCTTGTGCAGGGATAGACCGACGACCGTGGGTAAGAATCACTATACTCTTGTTTATTTTTCTTTCATGAATTGCTTAAAAAGAACCTAGACAAGTAGAAAGATCACTAGTAAATAATTACTAGCTTTACATGTTGATTTAGTGCAGATTTATGTGAGTTCGGCAAAAAGCCGCTCACCAGTACATGTTGCGTAGTGACCCACGTTGTGGGCATCATTTCAGATAGCAAGGAGATAGGGGAATTTTTGGTGAGACGCTAAAGCTCGTCTAGCCTAGTAGAGCTCGTTTGATCGCCTCGAAACTATTTTCATTTCAAGTCCAGTTTGCAAATTTCTTTTGAAAGTGTCTTTACTTTCGAGTTATGTAATAAAGGGATATGGTGTATGGACATTTTGGCTATTTTCAAAAAGAGTTTCCAAAGAGAAATATGTAAGCCAAGCTATGGCATTTTGAGTCGCAAAACAATGTACTTGTATTCCTATTAAGTTATCAATAAAAGAAGTGTTGCTATTTCAAATCTCTGTGTCAAATTTGGTTCTCTGCAATTATATGTTCTTCTATCGTTATTGTCACCCCCACTTTTCTGAATAGGGCTAATATAGTCATTTATATTACTTTAATATTATTTAAATTATTAATGTTAGTGTTTTTACATTATTAGTTAAATAGGTATTTTGTTGATATAGATAAATAAATGTTCAATAAGGTTTTATTATAAAACTTTTAATATATTAAATAAATATAGATACAAAATGTTTATTTTTAATTTAGAAATAATTTTAGAATTGTTTGGTATTTATTTTATATATATATATATATATATATATATATATATATATATATATATATATATATATATATATATATATATATATATATATATATATATATATATATATATATATATATATATATGATAGATGGCCTGTTGGTGGTGGCTTCCTCTGGAAGGAGCCTTCCCTCTCCTCGAGATTCCTTTCCCCACCCCCGGACGGTGGCCGGCCGCCCCCCGGCGGCCCGGCCTCTCCCGCCGCAGCGAGGTCCCCTCCCTCGGCCTCCCCATTCTCCTCGGACGGCCTGGCCCCCCCCGGCCGCCTCTCCAGCGGAGCCCCCCCGCGTCCTGTGCCTGCCCGACTTGCGACAGGCCCGCCTCTTTCCTCTCCCGGCCTCGCCGCAGCCGCCGCCCCGGGCGTCGTCGGCGACGCCGTCCTCGGCGCCTGGTTGCTCTCCAGGCCCCCTCCATCCTTGGCCCCCCGCCGGGCTCCCTCGCCGCCTTGCGCGTTGTGCAGCCTCCTTCTGGCTCCTCGTCGACTCCTGTCGCCGTTTCAGCCGGCGAGACCTCTCCCCCTCCCGCTCGTGGCTCCCCCCTTCGTCCCTCCCTCTCCGCAGCGTCTCTCAGGGTCTCAGCCAGCAACCGCCTCGGTTGAGGTCCCCCCCACCCCCTCTCGGCGAGGCCTCCCTCCGACCCTCCGGCAGCTTCCGCCCCGCCTGGTCCTCCTCCTCCGGATCCCCCTCTCCCGGCGCACGTCTCCCTGGCTGCAGCCACTCTCCCGGTCTTCCCTCCCGCCGCGCTCCTTCCCGCCTCGGCCGCGGGCTCCCTCTCCGCGCCTCTTCCCTCCGAGCCTTCCCCCGCCGTTGGTGAGGCCTCCCTCCCGGCGCTCGTTCCTTCGTCAGCTGCTGCCCCCTCGGAGTCTCCGCCCCCGGATCCGTCACCTTTGCCCATCGAGCCCGCCTCCTCGTCTCCCTCCTCCGGGTCGTCGGGGGCCTACTGGCAGGACCCATCCACCTTGCGGTGGTACTGGGTCCCCGTCCCCGTCCAGCAGGCCGCCCCGCTGGCCGCTCCCCCGTCCGCGGCCCTTTGGCCTTCCTCCAGCGACCTCGGCCCCACCCTCGCGGCGCAGTGGGCGGCGTACATCCTCGCCTTGGGGTCTTCCCCTCCGGCGGCCCCTCAAGGGGCCCCCTCTCCCTCAGACGGCTCAGGCGTCTCCGCCACCTCGTCGTGGTGCCCCTGCGGTCGTCTCCCTCCCTACCGTCGGGCCTAGTGCTCTCTGGGGCCTCCTCCCCGTCGTGGAGTCCCTCTCCGCCTCCCTCGCCGGTATCCCCTCTCCCCTCCCGCAGTCTAGCCTCTGGAGTACCCTTCCGCCGCCCTTCAGTTTCCAGATCCCGACGTCGATCCTGCCGGCCTCCGTCTCCTCCCAGGTGGATCCCCCCTCCTCGTCTCCGCCTCCCCCAGGCGTATCGCGGCCCTTGCTCGCCGTGGCCCCCGCCCGCCCCCCGCGGCTCCCCGGCTCCCGCCGTCGCTTCCCGCCGTCGCTGGAGCCCCGTGGCGCGCCCTCGGCCGGTGCCCCATCGGGCCCCGAGGCTCCTCGGGCCCCGCCCCTGCGCGTCGGTTTGTGTGTCCTTCGGGCCACGCGCGGAGAGCTGGCCCCCCTCGGGCTCCGCGTAGACCGCCACGTGCCCCCCTGCTGGCGATTTCAAATTTTGAATTTGCTTTTTGTCTTCCCGTGTGGGCCCGGCCCTTGCCAGCTGTCCTCCTGTTTGTTTTTTGGTTTTTTGGTTTTGTAGTTTGACCGGGTTTTTCCGCCTGTGGGGCCCGGTTCTCAGTGTGTTATTGTCTGTGTCTCGCTCTCTGTTTCAATAAAGTTGCTTTAAAATATATATATATATATATATATATATATATATATATATATATATATATATATATATATATATATATATATATATATATATATATATATATATATACTATTTATTTATAAAAGGAGTTAGTAACTAGTATTTTTATAATAAACAAATAAATAATATGTGGTTGGCTTTTATATAATAAATAAATATATAATAAAAATATATGTATGTATGTATGTATGTATGTATGTATGTATGTATGTATGTATGTATGTATATATATATATATATATATATATATATATATATATATATATATATATATATATATATATATATATATAAAGTATTAAAGTATTAAAGAAAAGAAAAGAATAAAACACAAAGCAAACACCAACACACACACACACACACACACACACACATAGCCTCCAAACAAAACCCAAAGACCCGAGCTCAGCAGCTTCAAACCCAAGCCCCCTTTTATTACCCAATCCCGAGCCCATTTCCTTATATATGCGTTAGAGTGGGAGAGAGTTTTTTTTGTCAAAACTCTAATCCAACCTAGCCGCACACCTCCCCCTCGACGTCGACTACCTGCGTGCCACCTCGGACACGTCGGAGGCCGGCCAATGACCGTCGGAGCCGTTGACGGTGGCCGGAACACGTGCGCGCACACGCGTGTTTGACAGCAGCAGTGAGCACCGCGGAGCCAACTTCGGAGTGACGTTTTGCCGCGATCGCTCGATCAATTTTCGAGCCGTTTCTCCGGTATGATCCTAATCTATACACCTTTAATTTCTCTTCAAATAGTTCGTGCCGATTCGCATCAGGTGCGATGAAAAACGAGTTCCAAAATTGAGAAAAAAACTCAATTTTCTGGGTTTAAAAACTGTCCCGAAACTCTATGTTTGCGGTCGATTTGCGACAAGAATATCGCTAACTTTGGAAAACCTTCTGAAGACACTTGTAGAAGACATATAGGAGATCAAAACCCTTCTTGTAGATTTAATTTTTATGTATTATACAAGAAGTTATTGGTTTGTAAAAATTAAAAAAAACTGGTTTTTTAAAACTAAAATTTTAGGAAAATTGTCCCGATACGCCATCCGTCCCGTTAATCTGGGCGACATGGTCGCGAACCGATAGTATCAAAAGATGCGTATCGACTTCGTGGACGTGTAGACTTTGACGGAATTCAAATTGGTCGCGTGTGCGCGACGAATTTGATGCGTATCCGTTAAAATTTACCGTATCGGTCTTTTGCAAATTTGTCAATTACTTTGTGCACGCTCGTCATATCGAGACAAAACTTATGCCAACAGGACCGTATCCTTTTTCTTGTCCTGTATGCCAAGTTGGGTTCGTCTCGTCAAATCGGACATGTAGACATGTAGTTTGATGACTTGAGAGACCGTAGGTTCTGACACATTTTTCGGTGCAAAGTGGGTCCAACGACGGACACCATTTTGATCCAAAATTACCGTTTTGCTCTTGTGTCCAGAATTAGACTTATGGATAGGCATTTTTAGCTAATTTGACAATTCTGAGAACGTTGGTAATATTTATTTCAGCATTAGGAGACTATTGTGCGAGTTGACCGTTCGTGGCTCATTGAGTGGGTTGTAGTTTCGATTTTCTCAGCTCAGGACAACATGCAAGTACATTTTCTGATAGTTTTTATTGCTTTGATATCTACTATATCCGATTCAGTTGTAGTATTATACTTGATTCTCGACACGAGGATACACGGACTAGTATACGTGAATCTAGCCATAAGATGTCATTCATGGTTTACCTGGTATATGAGTACATTGTTCGATATTATTTCATATACTTGTATAGACACCGATTTGGGAGTGGGCTGGCTCCCTGCTATTCGAATCCCGTGTCATGACCTGTCATATCTGGAGTCATTATACTACTCGGGGATGGAGAGTTATTAGAGGTTATGTGGTCATTATTCCTACTTGTTTATTGTGCATAGCTCCACCCTCTCCACACGTAGGGTGTAGCCTGACCTTATACTACTTGTGCATAACTTTCCATTTTGGCCGGTCTGATCCCTATACTATTATACTACTTGTGCATTGTCGGTCAAATGGAACAGTCTGATCTTGACCCAAGCCGATCACATAACGCTCTAGTATCTCATGGAACTTACTTTATAGGTTTACATCGTACATCAGATTACATTTACTGTTTATTCTAGCTTTACCTTACATCTCACCTATGATATGCTATTCAGTTTTTTTTATACAGTTTTACTTCCAGTTTTGACATTCATCATTTATTTTATTATAATTGTCTCTTATATATTTATCAATTCACATGGAACTGCTGTTGGTGTTTGTACTTGCTCATATCCTGACAGGATAATCTCCGTTATTTTTCAGAGGATTTAGATGTAGATTGTCTGACCTACTACGGGTTTGGCATAGATGGAGCCTACGACCAGGACCTGCCTGTGGATCCGTTGCTCGTAGAGGATGCATTGCCTGCAGTGACTTAGTTTAGCTAAATTTTGTCTGGACTATATTCCAGCTTGATACTTTGAGACTTATAGTATTTATTTAGGATCTTGTCATGTTTTTAAATTCTGAAATTGTGTTTGTGGCTCGGCACTATTTCAGACTATTTATTTCATCTTTATCTTTATCTTTATCATCGTGCTTATCTTTCTTAGATTATGTGATTGAATGGTGAATATACATTCCTTCGTGCGGAGATGACATGTTATATTATTGTGTCTTAGATTCTATATACTCTAGATGGCCTTTACAGCGTTCTACCGTCGATACTGCGACGTAGGCTGGACGTACCCATGTGCTCGTGCTCCTAAACAGGGTGCGGGTCGTGACACATTTTTATGGTGGCTTATGCAGCTCAGAGTCGCAACTAGTGCGATTTCGTATTGGTGCTCGACTTAGAGTGCTAATTATGAGCATGCTCTTAGGATATAGGTTTTCGGTTATGATAGGAGTTACTCAATCACATATTAAAAAAATCCAATCTTTTGATTATCAAGACAACTCTCCTTGCATTTCGAAATAAACTATCCTTCCTTGACGATATCTTATCATGTGCCATATTGATCTTTTTGCTTAGGACTTTTGAGAGATTCCTGTGACGACCCTTGGGAATCTTGTTTTGAACGTCAATTTGAAATCATTTCCTCTTGTTTTTTTATCCTTGCTCCTTGTTATTGAATTTGATATTGACGGATCATAGTTGATTTTGATTGTCATATCGAGATGAATTTAATGGCCCGAGTTAAGATATCTTTTGATAACATATGTTGACGGAATAACAAGAAAGGTAAAACGTCTACCTAGTTATGGAACCTGGAGTTTATTGCAGCTATATTAGCCGGCGTGGCAAAATCGTAAGGACCTGACTTCGGATGTACATATCTTGGTTATGAGATTTGGGATTTCTCGCAGCCATACAAGTCGACGTGGCGAGGATTCCAGACGACATGATTATAGAGGTGCATACCCAGTTATGGAATATATCATTTATTGCAGCCTTACTTACTGGCGTGGCGAGGATTCTAAGTATCATTATTTAGGACAGACGTGTATAATTATCTGATTGTATCTTGAGAAGGGTCATAACATGTCATCTCTATCATTTTACTTCTGTTATTATAGATTTTGTTCCATCCTCAATTAGCTTAGGAGTAAGGATACTTTCGGTTCTTTAGTCCAGGTCCTTGTAGATTCTCATTTTATTATAGGTTCTTCGTAGTGTGATGGCTTGGTGATTTGCAATTGGTCTATGTCCTTGAGTAATTGTGTTAATAGTTTAGAGTATAGTTAGGAAGTATTGTATATGATTGTTGATAATTAAATATAGATGAGAACCCTAAAGTGATTAATAAATGTTAAGGTAGGAGTTGCACCAGGTACCAGAATAGGAGGAGTACCCTAGTAGCAAGAGACGAAGTATTTCAAGTGTTATAGAAGTTTAGGCACCAACAATTTAGTGTCTAGTTGGATGAGAGACATGAACAACCTAGTATAAGGGTACCATCCAACTATTATATAGATGAGTTAGTGCCTTGTGCAGACTACGTCAAGACTTGGGTGGACACCCTAGAGAGAGTATCCTACATAGACGAATGTTCTTCCGTGACTTTTATTTCTGGAGCGCCAGAGATGTCAATCTCTGGAAACTTCCTTCATGAGTTTGTAGTGGACAAGATTATCTTCATTTTGATATATCATGTCCCACTCAAACTCGTTCTCTTGTACTATCTTTGTATCATTCAACTTTCGGATCAATTTAGGCCATTGAACATTTCTACTTTTATTTATGATTATCATATACATATTGCCATGACTTTTAATTTAGGAGCACAAGACTAGTTGTTTTCTCAAAACCAACTTCATATGCATGATCTAGACAAGATATCCTACGCCCATGACCTGCGTGTCCCACTTAGGTAGACCATCTTGTGCTTTATTTTATCATACGACTTTTCTGACACAAGGCATAATCTTGATTCATCCCACGAAGTCACTTTTATTTTCGACTTGAATTGGGGGTACCATTTCGACCCAAACTTGTTGACCCAAAATATAGACACGACCCACATTAAGCCTACTACCCACATGACACTTGTGTCCCATTCAACCGAGCCCCACATGCTACTTATTTACCCGCATTCGTTTGATGAATACAATAGAAGGTAGTATCCCATAAGTGTAGTATAGTATCCTAGATAGAGTATGCCAATAAGTTGAGATCTTCACGGATCACAAGAGCTTGAAGTACGTGTTCACCCAGAAGGAATTGAATATGAGGCAGAGGAGGTGGCTTGAACTGATGAAGGACTTCGATATCCAGTTGCAGTACCATCCAGGAAAGACCAACGTAGTTGCAGATGCCTTGAGCAGGTATCCAGTCACTATGTATTTAGCGGCAGATCGTCATCTATTGGCTGATCTAGAAAGTTTGGGTATCGAGGTGATCGTTCCGGACATGGAAGTTGAGATGTGGGGTTTATAAATTCAGTCTGCATTGATAGACAGAGTCAGATCAGCACAGTTCGATGATGTGGCCTTGAGGATCATCAGGGAGCAGGTGCAAGCATAATTGTTAGAAGATTTCTCTATAGCCGAAGATGGATCATTGAGGCATGGTACTAGATTGTGCATTATGAGTGGAGAGCTTCGAAAGGAGATTCTGTAGGAAGTGCTTCATTTTCAGTACTCTATGCATCCTGGAGCCAACAAGATGTACAGAGATCTGAGGGAGCACGTATGGTAATATGGCATGAAGCGAGAGGTAGCTCAGTTTGTATCTCGATGCTTGGTGTGACAGTAGGTGAAAGCCGAGAGACAAAAGCCAGGTGGTCTGCTTCAGCCACTAACCATTCCAGAGTGGAAGTGGGAGCACATCACTATGGACTTTGTGTCTGGACTTTCGCGATCTCCAGGAGGGAAAGACATGATTTGGGTTATTGTTGATAGATTGACCAAATCGGCCCATTTTTTGCCTTCAAGGTGGGACTGTCTACAAAGAAGCTGGCAGATATGTACGTACATCAGATAGTAAGATTGTACGGAGGACCGGTGAGCATAGTTTCAGATTGGGATAGTCGTTTCACTTCCCACTTCTTGAGGAGTTTGCATACTAGCTTGGGCACCCAGCTCAAGTTCAGTACCGCGTATCACCCTTAGACGGACGGACAGTTAAAGAGGACCATCCAGACACTCAAGGATATGCTTTGTACTTGTGTGTAAGACTTCGGGGGCTCTTGGGAGGACCATCTCCACCTGCTAGAGTTTGCTTACAACAACAGCTATCAGGCCAGTATACATATGTCGCCTTTTGAGGCTCTATACGGACGAAGATGTCGCACTCCATTATCATGGGACGATGTCGGCGAGAGAGTATTGCTTGTGCCGGAGATGGTGGTGGATGCAGTAGAGAAGGTTAGATTGATCAGGGATAGACTTCAGGTGGCTCATGATAGACAACGACATTGGGCCGATAGCCACCGGAGACCGTTAGAGTTCGAGGTTAGTATCAGTTTTTCTGTTTGTGCTTGCTTATGGTTGTTTGCTTTAGGATCTTGTATTTAGTCTTGTCTTGTGTCTAGGTTAGCGATATGGTGTTCCTGAGGATTTCTCCGACATGGGGCACGATTCGTTTTGGCCGAGACGGGAAGCTTAGTCCGCGCTTCATTGGACCTTTCACTATTCTTGGAAGGGTCGGTACAGTGGCCTATCGACTAGAATTTTTGCCTACGTTCGAGGGAGTTCAAAACGTGTTTCATGTGTCGCAGTTGAGGCGGTACGTGGCAGACCCTAGTCACGTATTGGATCTGTAAAACCCCATAAATTTCTAATTATTTTAGTACTTTAAAAATTATTTTTCTATATTATTTAGAATTAATTGGTATATGTACGTAATTATATATGTATATAATATGTATGATTTGTGTGCTTGATATATTTTAAGTGCTACTAAATATTATCTACAATTATTATAAAATTTTTGATACTTATTTACAAATTTATAGGATTTTGTGTGATTTTTTTACATATATATGTGTGTATATATATAAATATATATTTTTATATATATATATATATATATATATATAAATATATATATATATATATATATATATATATATATATATATATATATATTGTAAAAATAAAATAATATATATATATATATATATATATATATATATATATATATATATATATATATATATATATATATATATATATATATATATATATATATTGTAAAAAAAAAGAGTAAGGCCCGGCCCCACACCCAGCAGAGGGTGGGCCAGGCTGCACTTGGCAATGCCTTATTGAAGGCATTAAGTAAAAAAAAAAATAAATATGGGCAATTGGTGGTGGGCCGAAACCCCACCATAATAACAGCTAAGCTGCGGAGTTGGGGGGGGGGGCGACCCCCACAATACTTAGGCTAACAGCAGCTGTACTGCTGTGATAGCAAATGAGCCCCACATTTTAGCAAACCGAGCCCCACACTTTAGCAAAACCGAGCCCCTCCCATATTCTAAGTACTAATAGTAATAGACAAGTCGACAGTAGTATATATTACAACCTCGTAAAAACCGAAACCCTAATCCTCCATAACCCTTCATCCTCCATATCTCCTCTCCATCTCGAACCCCAGGCGAGCTACCCAGGCCGTTGGCGGCGCCGCACCACCGCGCAAACACCGCCGGACAGCCCCGGGCCGATAACACTTCCGAACGTTCTTAGTTTTGCGAACAGCAAGGTACCCTTCTTCCAATCCTTTTTTCTTCACGCACACTCGATGATTTCTCGAACTATAAACTCCTGTGGGTAGTCCATATAAACCCCTCCAATCTCCTTCTAATAGAATCCTGGGAACCCCAAGGGATTGCTCGATAAATCCAGGCAAAGTTACCCCAAAAACTGTTGAAAACAGAGTTTTAACCCAGTCCCAAACCACAACTTGGAAGCCAGATTCCGAACTGTGCGTCGAGATTTTTCAGAAACTAATTGAACACATGTGAAGACAACATAACCACGAATAAAATACAACTTGTAGATCTGTGTAACACCCAGTTTTTCAGATGAGGGTAATTTTGGAATTTTGTAATTATAATTAGTAATTATTGATATTTGATTCATATTATGATTTTTAGTAATTTTTAACAAAATTTTAAACTATTTAAAAACTGTTTTAAGTCATGACTTGTGATTTTGATGTGCTGCTAGTGAAACCTGAGAGACTGCATGACCTAGAGCCGAACCATGTCATTAGGATGTTTAATTATCATTTTTAGCCTAGGGATAATTTGGTCATTTTGACTTATTTGAATTATTTGGTGATTTGTTGAATTGGTGAATTCTAGTTTGACCTTGACTTGTTGAGACCTAGTGAACTAGCCTAGAAGCTAACCCTAGACATGGTGACCCTAGTCTAACTTAGGTTAACCTATTTTTAGTCATTAGGAACAAATTTTAGAATGAGGGTATTTGGTTTAGTGAATTTAAGTCATGGTTTATGGTTTTATGAAATGACTTATGGCTTGATGATTTATTTGATCATGACTCGGCCCATGGCCCATAACTAGAAGCCCTAACCCTAACCAAACCCTAAATGACCACCCATAGGGATCTCCACCCTATATAAACACTTATTCTCTAGGGGTTGCCTCTTTCTTTATTCATTTCAACATTAGAAAAGAAAGGTATGTGTCCCCCTTCCAAAAATCTCCATAAATTCATTTTAATTCCTTTTTAATCCTAGTTTCTTGCATTAGAACCAAATACTCTCATACTTTCTGATTTTGGGGTTTAATCCCAGCTTTGGGTCAATTTGGAGCTTTTGGCATCAAGAGGAAGAATCCCCCATTTGAAGCTTTTCCAAACTTTTTGCACATATAGGTAAAACCCTTTAAATTGATTTAAATTTTAGTTTTCTTTGCATGTAGGGCTAGATCTAGGAGTCCCCTAGGTGTCCCCAAAATTTGGGTAGAATTCGTGTCCGTTTGGTGTCCGTATCGGACACGTGTCATAGTGTCTCCTAGGTTTTCGATGAAATGATTGTTAGAAATAAATGTTGCTAATGTAAAATTATGTTTGAACATATTTGTAGGTCTATAGGTGCTAATTAACTTTAGTGAAGACTGAGCTAGGGTTCGTGTCGTGTCCGTGTCCAAAATGGACACGAACTCACTGCACGACACCCGGTTTACATGCCCTGCTACCCGACCTCTATTCCTCCCTACACAGGACACGTGGACACGCCAAACATGAAATGGGGGTAGGGGAAATGTCTGTCAAGCCTCCCCCGAAGTTTCATGTCGAGTCGTGTCGTGTCGAGGGAGCACGGACACGTGCACTGGATTTACACTGCGCAGTACGCACATTAGATCGTGTTCTGATACGCCCTTCGTATTGCGTATAGACACAACATCGACACGTCGTGTTGTGTCGATCTGGTAGCCCTATAGTTGGGCTACCCGTGTCCAAGTGCACGTAGTATCAGATGCTTCGTGTCGTGTCCAATCTATTAGGGACTGGCCGTACGAGAAAGTGTTCTACACTGTGTTCCTGACACTTTCATTTCTGCTTTGGACACGTTCATGTCTACCTTGTTGGACACGAACACCCTCTCCATGACACATGTTATGTGTACACCTACCTACACATTTTATTTACTAATTTATTTGGGGTTTTCAATTCGAAAATGATGTTTTAAATGTATTTACTGATACACAGTTCAACAATTTAAAACCTGTGAATGAGGTTTCATGTGAAATATGATGGGGTTTTGATGAATTGTAATTAAGTAACTGTCATTGCTTACTGTCAAATCCTGAGTTAAATTTTATTCACTGTTTGTCAATGGTTAACATGCCATGGTTAATTGTTTACACAAGTTTTAGTCACTGTTAAGGTTGGTTCAAGTTCAGTTTGATGTCAACACAAATAGGGATTTCGAATTGGGTTAACTGGGTTTATGACTGAGATAACAATTGATGAGTTCCTGAGAATTAGGATTGGTTTTAAGATTGTGATACATGTTAGTTTGTTAAGTATTAAACTGAAATTGGTTTTGTTTCACTGTTAAATGTCAAAAATCTGAGATTTCTTTCTTTTCTGAAATCTGAAAACCCTCTCTCCCCTAAACTGTCATTGGCAATACACACAAATGATCACACACATTACTTGATCCCCCTACTCACTGCTATACACTGTCATTGCATCTTTTGTTCACTGATTTCTATACTCCTAGACACATATCACTAATCCTATTTTTTTTACTAACTGTTCAGTCCACTGTCCAGATTTACATCATTAAGGATTGTGCAAGCTTTTAAACCATTTGATTTGCCTATTTTGCTCAGTCCTAATATGAGACTTGGGTTCAGTCCCTTGATTTACATGGCAGCAGTAGTGTATAGGACTAGGCAGTCCAGTGGGCTTTTGGCAATGCCTATGCAGCAGCTAGCATGTGGCTACTTGCTTACCTTGGGTTGCTTTAAGCTTAGTTAGCTTAGCTTGATGTATACAGTTAGCAACAACTGTAGGGGCTGCACCAGGCAGTCCCCTTTGTACATGTAATTTCAGCCATACCCTACATGTTCAGACCAACTTGATGAGCAGGTGCAGCCACTAGTTTAGTTTCAACCTGGGCACATACCAGTTGCTCTATAGGATTACATGTTAGTATATGGAGAGCTGGGATTGCAGGTAGTTAGAGAGGGTATACATCAAGTTTGAGTAAGTATGTGTGGTATTTTAGTGTTGAGAGTTGGGTAAGTTATGCTAGTAGCAGTAGTGCCATAGGGCCTTAGCCAATATTGAGAGGTTAGATGTTGAATGGAGAGCATCAGTAGAGAGGTTAGTGTCCCATGTGAGAATTTGAGTGGGTATGCTAGGGTGTGTGGTATATGTGATATATATCTATATAGGAGCTTGAGCATACATATATATGATGTGGTTATGTGCATAGTGTTGTATATTATAAGTTGGAGGGTTTAGGGGAGGAAATGTTGATGTATGTAGGCTTGAGTATATACATATGCAATATGTTAGGGTTAGTTGAAGTAAGGTTGATATATGAGAGAGTATAATGAATATAGGTATTTGGTTATGTGGGTAGTCTTAAGTATAGGTAATGGGATTACCTAGGTGATATGTGACAGGGTATTGAGTGCTAAGGTATTAGCTTACATTGTGGTAAGGTATAGGTTGATACATAGGATGTTGATCTAGTATGACCTAGAAAGAACCTAGTTGACCAAGGTTTGACCCAATAGTTCAGGATTGACTAGACAGTTGACCAAAGTCAACATTGAGTCTAAGTGTGACCAATTGACCCAGTTTGACTATATATTGACTTGGGTTGACCCAGAGTTGACCAAGTATGACTTGGACCTAGTTTGACCTAGACAGTTGACCAGATTTGACTTAGAATCATGTAAATTGCATTCTAACTTTATTTACCTTGTTTTAAACATATTATAACCTATACTGCTCTATTTAGGACATTGTGACTCCGGTGCAGACATCTGATATTATATTACTCTTTTCAGAGTATCAGGCGAGTACATTCTCTGATAGTTCTCTCATTTACTTGTCAATTACTGTACTTCAGTTATTACTGTACTTCAGTTCTAGTTAGTTGTATGCGATTCTCTGTTACAATACGTGTGGATATTTCTGGATTCATGTATACGACACACTCTTATTTTCTGGCCTCTATTACTGGTATCATTATTCCTGGCTTCTATTACTGGAATCACCTACTGGAATCATTTACTGGAATTATTTACTGGTATCATTATATTTTGGATGGACTCATCTTGAATTATTGTGTCAAAATTCTGGATTCACTTGTTGGGAGGAGAAATACTAGAGTAAGACATGTAGACATACCCCAATCTGGAATCTTCCAACTGGAATCTACTGGAATGATAGCCATCTCACACCCGACCAGGTGTGTGATGTGCCGTATTACCTACAGCCGTTTATTTGTCGAACTCGGTATTTTAAAACATACTGCTAGAGTATAGGCTGGAATCACCCTGGAATCATTGATCACTATAACTGGAATCGTCCCTTACTGGATTCATCTTGTATTAGATTAATCTTGTACTGGACTTATATTGGAGTTACACTGGTCTACATTGCTGTCTGGACTTTATATCATATTATCCTGGTTCAGCTGGTTCTACTTTTACAGTCTTCATTGCTATGATTCTTCTCTTGTTTAGTTATTTTCTTTTCTTGCACTTTATCTGTCTTTCTTACCATCACCTGAATATAAACTGCCATTTTCATCAATACAACTATCTATAACTACTTTATAGTTCTCTGTCATTTACTTGGGTTTTCTAGGTGAGATGTACTCATTCCTGTCCTGACTGGACCTGTTAAAAATTTTATAGATGATTGCCCTGAGGACACGTGCCCTACATATTATGGATCAGGAGATGGCTTAGCTACCTATGGTTCCGACACTCATGAGTGATCGGGAGTTTAGCTAGTTTGTCTTGTTCTAGTTTTCCTGTTTAGAACTGGAGTTGTATATAGAGATTAGAGACTTAGAACATCGTTCTACCGCCGACACTGCGGCGTAGGCTGGACGCTGTTACGTACTCGTACCCTTACAGTGGGTGCGGGTCGTGACACGTTTTTAGTGGTGGCCCATGCAGGTCGAGAGTCGCATTAGTGCGATATCATGGTAGTACGACGACTTAGTTGTACTGCTGCGAGCCTGCGATAGGATTGAGAGATAGGCTTTACCGGAGAGGCACTCAATCACAGTTAGGACTAGTTAAGAAGATTCCTGGGATGACCCTTGAGAATCTCATTATAAACTATCTCGAAATTTGATTCTGACAGTATCTGTCTATCTTCCTTGTTCATCGTTGAATTTGATTCTTGGTATTCATTATTGACTTGATTTTATACCAAGATAACATTATGGGCTAGGTTGCCTCAGTCATGGAATCTAGAGTCTTCTACAGCCATATCAGCTGGTTGGGCGATGAGATAGAGTCTGATTTTGGATATATTTCTCGGGTGTAAAAATTTAAGGTTTTTGCAGCCAAGCTAGCGGCAATACGAAAATTTTAAATACCATAATTCTAGAGGTATGTACATTAGTTGAGGACTCTATGGATTATCGCAGCCATACTTACTGGTGTGACGAGAATTCTGGTAACATGGTTCTGGATAGACGGGTATGATTATCAGATTGCAGGATAGATACCATATAGATGGTGCCCTAGTATAATTGAGTGGAATATCAGGGTAGGTATTACTTGAGTGTCAAGGATTAGATAGAAGGAGCTAGGCCACCTGTAGTACAGCACCGTGCCCCGCACCAACAGAGGGATACACCCCAGAGGGGCAGGGCTTCTGTGCTGACAGTCGAGTAGACCGACGCTGCAGGTGATGGGTTAGCAGGTTTGTCCTTCTCATTCTTTTTTCCCACTTTCCTGTGTGATTCCATTAGTACCTGCCAGGATATTGTTTTGATTGCTAGATAGTGTAGCTACCCCGTTCGAGACTGTGAAATCACGACCAGTAGGATTGTGTTGCTTCGACTTTGATTGCTGGGGGTTTGACCTAGTAGGGATACGATCATTTTAATTTCGAGGACGAAATTTTTCTAAGGTGGGTAGGATTATAACACCCAGTTTTCCAGACGAGGGTAATTTTAGAATTTTGTAATTATAATTAGTAATTATTGATATTTGATTCATATTATGATTTTTTAGTGATTTTTAACAAATTTTAAACTATTTAAAAACTGGTTTAAGTCATGACTTGTGATTTTGATGTGCTGCTAGTGAAACCTGAGAGACTGCATGACCTAGAGCCTAACCATGTCATTAGGATGTTTAATTATCATTTTTACCCTAGGGGTAATTTGGTCATTTTGACTTATTTGAATTATTTGGTAATTTATTGAATTGGTGAATTCTAGTTTGACCTTGACTTGTTGAGACCTAGTGAACTAGCCTAGAAGCTAACCCTAGCCATGGTGACCCTAGTCTAACTTAGGTTAACCTATTTTTAGTCATTAGGAACAAATTTTAGAATGAGGGGATTTGGTTTAGTGAATTTAAGTTATGGTTTATGGTTTCATGAAATGACTTATGGCTTGATGATTTATTTGATCATGACTCGGCCCATGGCCCATAACTAGAAGCCCTAACCCTAACCAAACCCTAAATGACCACCCATAGGGATCCCTACCCTATATAAACACTTATTCTCTAGGGCTTGCCTCTTTCTTTATTCATTTCAACATTGGAAAAGAAAGGTATGTGTCCCCCTTCCAAAAATCTCCATAAATTCATTTTAATTCCTTTTAAATCCTAGTTTCTTGCATTAGAACCTAATACTCTCATACTTTCTGATTTTGGGGTTTAATCCCAGCTTTGGGTCAATTTGGAGCTTTTGGCATCAAGAGGAAGAATCCCCCATTTGAAGCTTTTCCAAGCTTTTTGCACATATAGGTAAAACCCTTTAAATTGATTTAAATTTTAGTTTTTTTTGCATGTAGGCTAGATCTAGGAGTCCCCTAGGTGTCCACGAAATTTGGATGAAATTCGTGTCCGTTTGGTGTCCGTATCGGACACGTGTCATAGTGTCTCCTAGGTGTTCGATGAAATGATTGTTAGAAATAAATGTTGCTAATTTGAAATTGTGTTTGAACAGATTTGTAGGTCTATAGGTGCTAATTAACTTTAGTGAAGACTGAGCTAGGGTTCGTGTCGTGTCCGTGTCCAAAACGGACACGAACTCACTACACGACACCCGGTTTACATGTCCTGCTACCCGACCTCTATTCCTCCCTACACAGGACACGTGGACACGTCAAACTTGATATGGGGGTA
This sequence comes from Iris pallida, assembly GCA_029216955.1. Lineage (NCBI taxonomy): Eukaryota > Viridiplantae > Streptophyta > Magnoliopsida > Asparagales > Iridaceae > Iris > Iris pallida. The sequence continues at coordinate 25,468,243 of JANAVB010042020.1, read as the reverse complement.
GGGGCAATGTCTGTCAAGCCTCTCCCGAAGTTTTGTGTCGAGTCGTGTCGTATCGAGGGAGCACGGACACATGTACTGGATTTACACTGCGCAGTGCGCATAGGAGATCGTGTTCTGATACGCCCTTCGTATTACGTATAGACACAACGTCGACACGTCGTGTTGTGTCAACCTGGTAGCCCTATAGTTGGGCTACCCGTATCCAAGTGCACGTAGTGTCAGATGCTTCGTGTTGTGTCCAATCTATTGGGGACTGGCCGCACGAGGAAGTGTTCTACACTGTGTTCCTGACACTTTCATTTCTGCTTTGGACACGTTCGTGTCCACCTTGTTGGACACGAACACCCTCCCCATGACACATGTTATGTGTACACCTGCCTGCACATTTCATTTACTAATTTATTTGGGGTTTTCAATTCAAAAATGATGTTTTTAATGTATTTACTGATACACAGTTTAACAATTTGAAACCTGTGACTGAGGTTTCATGTGAAATAGATGGGGTTTTGATGAATTGTAATTAAGTAACTGTCATTGCTTACTGTCAAATCCTGAGTTAAATTTCATTCACTGTTTGTCAATGGTTAACATGCCATGGTTAATTGTTTACACAAGTTTTAGTCACTGTTAAGGTTGGTTCAAGTTCAGTTTGATGTCAACACAAATAGGGATTTCGAATTGGGTTAACTGGGTTTATGACTGAGATAACAATTGATGAGTTCCTGAGAATTAGGATTGGTTTTAAGATTGTGATACATGTTAGTTTGTTAAGTATTAAACTGAAATTGGTTTTGTTTCACTGTTAAATGTCAAAAATCTGAGATTTCCTTCTTTTCTGAAATCTGAAAACCCTCTCTCCCCTAAACTGTCATTGGCAATACACACAAATGTTCACACACATTACTTGATCCCCCTACTCATTGCTATACACTGTCATTGCATCTTTTGTTCACTGATTTCTATACTTCTAGACACATAGCACTAATCCTATTTTTTTCCACTAACTGTTCAGTCCACTGTCCAGATTTACATCATTAAGGATTGTGCAAGCTTTTAAACCATTTGATTTGCCTATTTTGCTCAGTCCTAATATGAGACTTGGGTTCAGTCCCTTGATTTACATGGCAGCAGTAGTGTATAGGACTAGGCAGTCCAGTAGGCTTTTGGCAATGCCTATGCAGCAGCTAGCATGTGGCTACTTGCTTACCTTGGGTTGCTTGAAGCTTAGTTAGCTTAGCTTGATGTATACAGTTAGCAACAACTGTAGGGGCTGCACCAGGCAGTCCCCTTTGTACATGTAATTTCAGCCATACCCTACAAATTCATACCAACTTGATGAGCAGGTGCAGCCACTAGTTTAGTTTCAACCTGGGCACATACCAGTTGCTCTATAGGATTACATGTTAGTATATAGAGAGCTGGGGATTGCAGGTAGTTAGAGAGGGTATACATCAAGTTTGAGTAAGTATGTGTGGTATTTTAGTGTTGAGAGTTGGGTAAGTTATGCTAGTAGCAGTAGTGCCATAGGGCCTTAGCCAATATTGAGAGGTTAGATGTTGAATGGAGAGCATCAGTAGAGAGGTTAGTGTCCCATGTGAGAATTTGAGTGGGTATGCTAGGGTGTGTGGTATATGTGATATATATCTATATAAGAGCTTGAGCATACATATATATATGATGTGGTTATGTGCATAGTGTTGTATGTTATAAGTTGGAGGGTTTAGGGGAGGAAATTTTGATGTATATAGGCTTGAGTATATACATATGCAATATGTTAGGATTAGTTGAAGTAAGGTTGATATATGAGAGAGTATAATGAATATAGGTATTTGGTTATGTGGGTAGTCTTAAGTATAGGTAATGGGATTACCTAGGTGATATGTGACAGGGTATTGAGTGCTAAGGTATTAGCTTACATTGTGGTAAGGTATAGGTTGATACATAGGATGTTGATCTAGTATGACCTAGAAAGAACCTAGTTGACCAAGGTTTGACCCAATGGTTCAGGATTGACTAGACAGTTGACCAAAGTCAACATTGAGTCTAAGTGTGACCAATTGACCCAGTTTGACTACATATTTACTTGGGTTGACCCAGAGTTGACCAAGTATGACTTGGACCTAGTTTGACCTAGACAGTTGACCATATTTGACTTAGAATCTTGTAGATTGCATTCTAACTTTATTTACCTTGTTTTAAACACATTATAACCCATACTGCTCTATTTAGGACATTGTGACTCCGGTGCAGACATCTGATATTACATTACTCTTTTCAGAGTATCAGGCGAGTACATTCTCTGATAGTTTTCTCATTTTCTTGTCAATTACTGTACTTCAGTTCTAGTTAGTTATATGCGATTCTTTGTTACAACACGTGTGGATATTTCTGGATTCATGTATACGACACACTCTTATTTTCTGGCCTCTATTACTGGTATCATCATTCCTGGCTTCTATTACTGGAATCACCTACTGGAATCATTTACTGGAATCATTTACTGGTATCATTATATTTTGGCTGGACTCATCTTGAATCATTGTGTCGGAATTCTGGATTCACTTACTGGGAGGGGAAATATTAGAGTAAGACATGTAGACATACCCCAATCTGGAATCTCCCAACTGCAATCTACTGGAATGATAGCCATCTCACACCCGGCCAGGTGTGTGATGTGCCGTATTACCTACAGCCGTTTATATGTCGAACTCGGTATTTTAAAACACACTGCTAGAGTATAGCTAGGCTGGACTCATCCTGGAATCATTGATCACTATAACTAGAATCGTCACTTACTGGATTCATCTTGTATTAGATTCATCTTGTACTGGACTTACATTGGAGTTACACTGGTCTACATTGCTGTCTGGACTTTATATCATATTACGCTAGTTCAGCTAGTTCTATTTTTACAGTCTTCATTTCTATGATTCTTCTCTTATTTAGTTATTTTCTTTCCTTGCACTTTATCTGTCTTTCTTACCATCACCTGAATATAAACTGCCATTTTTATCAATACAACTGTCTATAACTGCTTTATAGTTCTCTGTCATTTACTTGGGTTTTCTAGATGAGATGTGCTCGTTCCTGTCCTGACTGGACCTGTTAAAATTTTTACAGATGATTGCCCTGAGGACACGTGCCCTACATATTATGGATCAGGAGATGGCTTAGCTACCTATGGTTCCGACACTCAGGAGTGATCGGGAGTTTAGCTAGCTTGTCTTGTTCTAGTTTTCCTGTTTAGAACTGGAGTTGTATATAGAGATTAGAGACTTAGAACAGCGTTCTACCACCGACACTGCAGCGTAGGCTGGGCGCTGTTACGTACTCGTACCCTCACAGTGGGTGCGGGTCGTGACAATCAGTATTTTGATTTTTGTGCAAGAATTAAATTCGTGTTAAAGTTGTGCGAAAAACTGTTTTCAAAATAGTAAATTTCAGAAAATTTCCCCGATACGACATGCGCTCCGACAAACCGGGCGACATGGTCGCGCGCTATATGCATCAAAAGACGCGTATGGACGTTGTTGATGTGTGGGAACTGACGGAACTCAGTTTCGTCGCGTTTACGCGTCAAAATCAACGCGTATCCGTCGAGATATCCCCGTATTGGCATTTTGCAAACTTGTACATAACTTCGTGTACAGTCGTCGAATCGAGACGAAACTTGCGCCAACAGGTCCGAATCGAAATTCTAGTCCTGTGTGCCAAGTTTGGTCCGATTCTGAGGAGGTCGAATCGGAACCCTATTTTTGGCGGGCCCGCGACCCACTCAAACGGACGAATTTGTACACGGCTCATCGAAATCCAAAACTGGACATACCGTTGAGTTTCTCTCCTCAAACTGAATCCATAGACATATAGTTCGATGACTTTAGAGACCATAGACTTTTGGCACGCGTTTCGGTACAAAGCGGGTCCAACGGCGGACATTGTTTTGACCCGAAATTACGATTTTATCCCTGTTCCAGAATTGGACTTTTGGACAGGCATTTTCTAGGTATATCTTCTTCACCGAGATCATTTTTGATATTTGTTTCAGCGTTTGGAGTCATCTGTGATTTGTGAGTTTTGGTGCTGACACTTGCTACTCTTGGATTGCCTTTCTCGCACCGCAGGCAAGTATACCTTGCCATAGATTCTGATTGTGCTCATTTATTTTCAGTATATTTTATTATTGTATATTTATTTCTCTTATTTTTCATTTTGTTTCTATTAGGCGTCCAAGTCACACTTGGGTGTAAGCGGCTACATTTGGTCGTTTTATTTATTTATATTTGCATGTCGACCTTGTGTCAGTTGACTACCCTATGAGTATGTGGGGTATTTTTATATCCCCTATGGCCTTGACACATGTGTATCACGTGATGAATGAGTTATATAGGACACGGACCTGCGTACTCGACTGGCCATCGATACGTACGGGACGTGCGACGGTTAGGAGGTAACTGCTACTAGTGTGTTGAGTTAGAAGCCGTAGCAGTTGCCAACTGGACAGGCTATGGATACATCTTGGACATGAGCAGTTGGGGGGGAGGGGACAGCTACTAGCGTAGGGGCTATATTTATTTTTTACACACTTTGGGGCCGAGAGTGACTCGTACGAGTACTACTTTCTGTCCCGGCCGATAGCGTCTCGGATGAGCGCTACTTACTGCCATTCTTATTACTCTGCTGATCCTACAGCCCCTGCGTAGAATTTTTTCCTCAAAGTGCATCTCACATAGACGGTTAGGAGATCCTGTAGAGTCATAGTTGTATATTTTTACACATTCAGTTACTTGGCATATTTTTTGTATCTTGTTACGTCCCTCTGAGGACCTGGTGATCTCTCCAGGATTAGACGAGCAGGACTATCCAGAGGAGTACGGTGCAGCATTGGATCCATCATACATCGGTGACGAGACATCTCCCGCTCATACTTAGTTTTATTCTTTATTATTTGAGACCATGTATTGGACATCTTTTTATCATCTTTCTTGCTGTTTGAGGAGGTTTGACTCCATTTAGTTGAGATTATTTTTCCATATTTGTTTGGGTGGGAATGTCTACCCGACTATATTTTGATATCATCATTTATCTTATTTAGTAGACTTATTATATTCTCTGTGTTGAGCTGTGGATGAGATTTAGTTATATTATTATGGCTTATCATGTATTATTATTACAGCTTATGTACCAATACAGGAATTACCATATATTGGTGTATTCTTTGTATAGTACAATTGGCATGTCTACATACTTAGTCCTACATATTTTGGGACTGGGGCGTTACATGTTTTTGTGGTGGCCCATGCAGGTCTAATATTAATATTGTTGGGTTACATGACTGTGCGCAACAAGCCTGCAAACTAGGAATAGGATATATGGTCTCATCCACTACTACTTCCTTCTTTGATCTCTACTTCATCTTTTTTTTCCTATAAACTTATTGCATTCCCTTCAGCTTGAAATTGTTCTAACCAACTCTAAATTTTTGTGCCAATATAGGATGAATCTTCGTAGCGGTCTCACTACTCCCCTTGCCATTACTGATGGGAACCCTACTGCTCACGAGGAACCCGTGAATCCGCAGCAGCCAGCTATGTCTCCGACCACTCCAACACCATCCGGGCCATCCCTCCAGCTAGTGATGACCCCAGCTACGACTCAGCAGACTGGCCCCGAGGATCCTGCACCCCAGGCAGAGTACCTACCACCACCACCACCACCTTATCCACCTCCGTTCCCACCACAGATTCCACCCCAGTATCTACCGTCATCATATCTACCACCACTACCTCCACAATATCCACCATCCTATCCACCTCAGCAGCCTCCACCATATCCATCACCATATCCACTATCATATCCACCTCAGTATCCACCCACATACCCCCCACCATATCCTTTTCCATATCCTTCATATCCTCCACAGTACGGGTCACAGGATGCCCCACAGATCATGCCCCAGATGCCATACATGCCCTCACCACATCCCATGCCTCAGACTGGTAGGGCTACTACAGAGCAGATTCTCCAGAGCTTGGTACAGGCTCAGATGCAGCAGAGCGAGGCCATCAGGAGGAGTTTAGAGACAGCATTGACCCGAGCACCACAAGCCTCTGTGGGTTCTATCGAAGGATTCCGCAACATGAATCCTCCACACTTCAAGGGTACTGAAGACGTCATTGGGATCACCAATTGGCTGGTTAAGACAGAGAATCTCCTGAAGGCTTTACAGTTATCCGTAGATCTATGGATGACGGCAGTAAAGTTACAGCTGGAAGGAAATGCTTATGATTGGTGGGCCGCAGAGGAGAGGCGGCTAGGAGTTGATCAGACATGGGAGGAATTCAAAGAACTGTTCAATAAGAAGTTCTTCTCCGACACCGCCAAGGATGCTTTATATGAACAGTTTCTACACCTGGAGCAGGGGAACATGACAGTTGACGAGTACGACGCCGAGTTTAGTTGACTGAGTCATTTTGCACCAGGGTTGGTTACGACAGAGCTGGAGAAAGCCAAAAGTTTTCATAGAGGCTTGAGTATAGAGTTGCAGAGGTACACCAGCTCCGAGTCGAGGGTCTCCCAAGCAGCTGTTCTGGCAGAGGCTAGAACTCAGGAGGCCATAAGCAAGAAGGCGAATCGACGATCTACATCGACTATGGGATCAGCTACGACCACTACAGGAGGGCCAGTGAGACGTCCTCCCACACATCAGCATCAGCAGAGGACAGGGCCATACCAGACACAGGAGAAGGTCTTTTGCCATTACTGTGGCAAAGTTGGTCATATTCAGAGAGATTGTAGACGCCGGCTGGGATACTGTTTAGCTTGTGGATCGAACCAGCACCAGACCAGGGATTTCCACTTTAAGAGAAATACTTCACATTATCACCAGCAGAGGCCAGCGATTGCGGGACAAGGAGCACCACGACCACCTTTACCTCCTCAGGCTGCCCAATTTCAACAGGCTAAGGCACAGGCGGGCAACCAGAAAGTTGGAAAGGCTTTTGCACTAGCTACAGAGGAGGCAGAACCAGAGGTGGATGTCATAGCAGTTATGGTTTTAGTTGCATCATTTCCTGCCATCACATTATTTGACACTGGAGCCACCCATTCATTCATAGCCACTAGCTTTGCCACCAGACACAGTATACCCATGTTATCTTTACCTAAAAATATTAGAATCCTCACTGGAGGAGGAGTGGTACCTGTTAGTGGTGTTTGTAAAGATTGTCCTGTAGTGATAAATGGTAGAGAGATGAAGGCACGACTTCTTGTATTTCTGATGCCGACATTCGATGTGGTTCTCGAAATGGACTGGTTGAGCCAGCATTTCGCTCTCATTGACTGCCATAGGGGCATTATCGTCTTTAGACCACCGAGTGATGCGGAGTTCGAGTTCACCAAAAAGGACGCCTTGAGGAGCGATACATCTGTATCGAGGACTCACATGATGATGCAGGACACCCCTCAGCACCCTATCATCATCGAGTTCGAGGATGTATTCTCCGAGGAGTTGCCAGGACTGCCGCCTGACCGAGACATTGAGTTTTCTATTAAGCTTATTCCTGGAGCCGAGCCTATTTTATCTCGAGTTTATCGGCTAGCACCCAAAGAGTTGGTAGAGATGAAGACGCAGATTGATGACTTATTGGAGAAGGGCTTTATTCGTGCCAGTACGTCACCGTGGGAAGCACCCGTTCTTTTTGTGCCTAAGAAAGACGGGACAGTGCGCATGTGCATCGACTACAGAGCATTGAATACAGTGACAGTGAAGAATAATTACCCATTGTCGCGTATAGACGATCTATTTGATCAACTGAGTGGAGCAAAAGTATTCTCCAAGATCGACTTACGATCAGGCTATCACCAATTGAAGGTTCGGAAGGAAGATATTACAAAGACGGCCTTTCGATCAAGGTATGGACACTACGAGTTCTTGGTCATTCCTTTCAGTTTGACCAATGCTCCCGCAGTTTTCATGAATTTAATGAACAAGATCTTTCACCAGTACTTGGACAAATTTGTAGTAGTCTTTATAGATGATATCTTGATTTACTCCAAGAGTCAAGAGGAGCATGAGCAGCATCTACGGATAGTTTTGGAAACATTGAGGAATGAGAGACTCTTTGCAAAGCTTAGCAAGTGTGATTTCTTTCTCAAAGAGGTATCATTTCTCGGTCATGTTGTTACGGGTGATGGTATATCAGTGGATCCAGAGAAGATCACAGCAGTCAAATCATGGCCCGCTCCCACATCAGCTTCTGAGGTGAGAAGTTTTCTCGGACTTGCGGGTTACTACCGAAGGTTCATAGAAGATTTTTCTCGAATAGCGGGACCCATGACTAGATTAACTTACAAGGATCAGGAGTTTGTATGGACAGATGAGTGTTAAGCCGCCTTCGACGAGTTGAAGAAGCGATTGACCACAACACCGATCTTGACACTACCATCGGGCCCGGGAGGATTTGTGATCTACAACGACGCATCCGGGAAAGAATTAGGATGCGTATTGATGCAGCATGATCGGGTAGTAGCATATGCATCACGACAGTTGAGGGTGCACGAGAAGAATTATCCGACCCACGATCTAGAGCTCGCAGGGGTTATCTTTGCTTTGAAGCTATGGAGACACTACTTGTACGGCGAGCAGGTTGATATCTACACTGATTATAAGAGCCTCAAGTACGTGTTCACACAAAAGGAGTTGAATATGCGACAATGATGTTGGTTGGAGTTGATGAAGGATTATGAGATCGAGCTACATTATCATCCGGACAAGGCTAATGTCGTGGCAGACGCATTAAGCCGTAAGCCCATGGCACACTTTTTGACTACGCAGAGGGAGTTGATTAGGGACTTAGAGCAGCTTAGTATTGAGATAGTATTACCTGGAGCCGATGGCATATTAGCCAACCTCCAAGTGCAATCATCATTGGTAGAGCGCATCAAGGCAGCATTGCCTAATGATGCCAGATTTCGACAGCTCAGGGAGAGGACCGAAGCAGGAGAGCAGACGGGATTGAGGATCCACCCCGATGGGACATTGCGATGTGGTGATCGTATTTATGTTCCTAATGGAGAGCTACGACAGGAGCTGATAGCAGAGGCTCACAGTTCGACTTACTCTATTCATCCCGGAGGAACCAAGATGTACCGCGACTTACGACAATATTATTGGTGGCACGGAATAAAGCGAGAGATAGCTCATTTTGTCACCAAGTGCTTAGTATGTCAACAAGTGAAGGTGGAGCACCAGAGGACGGCCGGTTTATTGCAGCCGCTACCTATTCCCGAGTGGAAGTAGGAGCACATTACTATGGATTTCGTCACGGGTTTTCCTCGCAGTCCTAGAGGATGTGACACAGTGTGGGTGATTGTTGATAGACTTACGAAGTCAGCCCATTTCTTATCTTTTAGAGTGGGCCAGTCGATATAGGTATTGGCAGAGATGTATATGGAACAGATTGTGAGATTGCATGGTGTGCCTGTTCGTATTGTGTCAGACCGTGACTCAAGATTTACCTCACACTTTTGGAGGAGCATGCAAGATAGTTTGGGCACTCGATTGAAGTTTAGCACATCATACCATCCGCAGACAGATGGCCAGTCGGAGCGTACCATTCAGACTCTAGAAGATATGTTGAGAGCATGTATGCTTGACTTTGGCGGTTCATGGGAGGACCATCTTCATCTTGTTGAGTTTTCCTACAACAATAGCTATCAAGCGAGCATTCAGATGGCTCCGTTTGAAGCATTGTACGGTAGGAAGTGTCGATCTCCTGTTTGTTGGAGCGACATAGGAGAGCGACAGCTATTGGGTCCTGAGTTAGTCTTGAGCACAGTGGAGACAGTGAAAAAAATTCAGGGCCACCTGCGTGCATCGCAGGATCTTCAGAAGCAATGGGCAGATAATCGTCGTCGACCTTTAGAGTTCAAAGAAGGCGACCATGTGTTCTTGAAGATATCCCCCACTAGAGGCACGATTCGATTCGGAGGATGTGGCAAGTTGAGCCCAAGGTACATCGGGCCTTTCGATGTCTTGGAACGTGTTGGAAAGGTTGCCTACAGATTGGCCTTGCCACCGTCGCTGGAGGGAGTGCATGACGTATTCCATGTATCTCAGCTGGGGAGGTACGTGGCGGACAGCAATTATGTGCTTGATCACTCCGAGATCACAGTTGGACCAAGTTTGTCGTACGAAGAGCAACCACTAGGTATCCTCGATCGCCGAGTGAAGGTGTTGCGGAATCAATCTATTCCATTGGTTCGCGTGGCATGGAAGCATCACTCGCCAGGGGAGTCTACTTGGGAGCGCGAGGACGACATCCGAAATCGCTACCCGCAGTTGTTCGAAGACGAAGGTATGTCTTGCATTTTCAGCTCTTAAGTTACTATTATTTTCTTGCATTGCATTGATCCCCCAACCTTAGTTTAATTTTGAGGACGAAATTTTCTTCACGTTGGGTTGGATGTAAAACCCCATAAATTTCTAATTATTTTAGTGCTTTAAAAATTATTTTTCTATATTATTTAGAATTAATTGGTATATGTACGTAATTATAAATGTATATAATATGTATGATTTGTGTGCTTGATATATTTTAAGTGCTACTAAATATTATCTACAATTATTATAAAATTTTTGATACTTATTTACAAATTTATAGGATTTTGTGTGATTTTTTACATATATATGTGTGTATATATATATATATATATATATATATATATATATATATATATATATATATATATATATATATATATATATATATATATATATATAAAAGAGTAAGGCCCGGCCCCACACCCAGCAGAGGGCGGGCCAGGCTGAACTTGGCAATGCCTTGTTAAAGGCATTAAGTAAAAAAAATAAAAAATAAAAAATAAAAAAATAAATAGGGGCAATTGGTGGTGGGCCGAACCCCCACCATAATAGCAGCTAAGCTGCGGAGTTGGGGGGGGCCTGACCCCCACAATACTTAGGCTAACAGCAGCTGTGCTGCTGTGATAGCAAACGAGCCCCACACTTTAGCAAACCGAGCCCCACACTTTAGCAAAACCGAGCCCCTCCCATATTCTAAGTACTAATAGTAATAGACAAGTCGGCAGCAGTATATATTACAACCTCGTCAAAACCGAAACCCTAATCCTCCATAACGCTTCACCCTCCATATCTCCTCTCCATTTCGAACCCCAGACGAGCTACCCAGGCCGTTGGCGGCGCCGCACCACCATGCAAACACTGCCGGACAGCCCCGGGCCGACAACACTGTCCGTCTTTGTTATTTCGCTTCTTTCTCAGAAATTGATACTCTTGTTTGTCTATCTTCAGGATGGTAGAGACTCGATCACAGCGTATCATTCATGGGGATGCTATGGAGGGGACTGCTACCTCCCAGCCAGTACAGCGGGGCCAGGGGACTGCAGCTCCTGCCACCTCTGCTCGTATAGAGACCTCGGCAGCAGCAGCAGGGGATATGCTTCCACCGGCTTGGAGGCAGGACCCGGTCATCCCAGAGGATCCCTTCCAGCAGTCGCCTCCAGGATACGTGGACGCAGCATAGATGTTCGCGTACTTCCATCAGTTCATGGACCGGCAGCAGGCTCGACAGGACAGGGGCATGGAGTTGGCCCTTACGAAGGTTACAGCTCGACCAGTGGTCCATCAGCCGAGGACACCGGGGATCGAGCAGTTTCAGAAGATGAGCCCCAGAGACTTTCTGGGGACAGAGGGGATCCTATATGCCGATGAGTGGATCAAGCATATAGAGGAGATCTTCCGCCTGGCCAGGATACCAGCAGATCTTCAGATCGAGGCCGCAGCTAGCCGGATGCGAGATCTTGCTCGCACCTGGTATCAGTCAGACCCCAGGATGGGGGTAGCTGGGCAGACTTGGGAGCATTTCAAGGGCTTCTTTAAGAAGAAGTTCTTTCCAGATTCAGCACTCAGAGCCTTGGAGTCGCATTTCAAGAGCCTAGTCCAGGAGAGCCTTTCAGTGGAGGAGTACGCCGGGGAGTTCGGCCGCCTCGGCAAGTTTGTAGAGGGCTTGAGCGAGACGGCGAAGGCCCAGAGGTTCCGGAAGGGTCTAGTCAAGGAGGTCAAGTCCTTGACCAAGGGCAACCGGGATGCCACATTCGAGAAGATCTTGACGGGAGCCTTGTTGGCAGAGGATGATCTTGAGCTTAGGCTCAAGAGGGGGCGAGACCCAGTCGGAGGCAGCAGCAGAGGAGGCCAGGCCAAGAGGCCCCACTTTCAGCACCAGCAGCTGAGGTAGTTTCACCCGCAGCTGATCCAGTAGAGGCCAGTTCATCAGCAGCAGCAGCCGAGACAGCACCAGCAGGGTCAGAGACAGGGTGTCACTTGTGCCTACTGCAAGAAGCCTGGGAACGTCTTCAATGAGTGCCGAAAGAGGCTGGACCAGTGCCTGGTGTGTGGTTCAGTACACCACCAGATGAGGGAGTGCCACATAGCACGAGCAGGCCCGGAAGGAGGAGCTAGGGCTCCAGCAGGCCAGCAGAAGGGACCAGCCCTGCCGACACAGCAGCAGAGGTTCGTCCAGCACTAGCAGCAGGCCAGGGAAGGCCAGCAAGGGCGAGGATTCGCTATGGCAGCAGAGGATGCGGAGGCCATCGGAAAGCTGATCGCAGGTTCGATTCTTCTCGACTCTAGTCCAGCTTTTGCATTATTCGATTCCTGTGCTTCGTATAGCTTCATATCAGTATCTTTTGTAATTAGACACGGTATCGTAACTGAATCATTGCCTAGGACTTACAAGATCAAGACCGGGGGTGGCATTATCCTCGTGAGTGATGCTTGTAAGGGTCGGAGAGCAGAGTTCGAGTACTCCAGACGTCAGGCAGAGCAGAGCGGCGGAGTCTTCTGTGGAGTCTCGGTCGAGGAGCAGGTGATTCCACACCCCTTGATAGCAGAGTATATGGATGTTTTCCCAGAGGAGTTGCCAGGATTGCCACCAGACACAAACATAGAGTTCTCGATAGACTTGGTTCCAGGATCGGAACCCATCTCTCAGCATGTCTATCGGGTGAACAACATCGAGCTGGTGGAGCTGAAGAAGCAGGGGGATGATCTACAGGACAAGGGCTTTATCCGTTCGAGTTCGTCGCCATGAGAAGCACCAGTGTTATTCGTGCCGAAGAAGGATGGGTCAGTACGGATGTGTATTGACTATAGGGCACTCAACAACCTCACGATCAAGAACAAATACCCACTGCCGCGGATCGACGATCTTTTTGACCAGTTGAGCGGAGCTCGGGTATTTTCCAAGATTGATCTGAGGTCGGGATATCACCAGGTAAAGGTGAAGGGGGAGAATATTCCCAAGACCGCTTTCAAGATGCGGTACGGGCAGTTTGAGTTTTTGGTTATGCCGTTTGGGCTAACCAATGCACCAGCAGTGTTTATGAACCTTATGAACAAGATATTCCATCAGTATCTGGATCAGTTTGTAGTGGTGTTCATTGACGACATCTTGATATATTCCAAGACTGAGGAGGAGCACGAGGAGCATTTGAGGATAGTGCTGGAGATTCTCAGGAAGGAGCGGCTTTACGGGAAGCTTTCCAAGTGTGAGTTCTTCTTAGACCGGGTGGACTTATTGGGACATGTAGTGACTGGAGATGGTATCTCAGTTGACCCCAAGAAGATTGTAGCAGTTGAGGCATGGGCAGCGCCGACTTCAGTTACAGAGATCAGGAGTTTTCTAGGGCTGGCAGGATATTATCGGAGATTTATACAGGATTTCTCCCGGGTTGTAGAGCCGTTGACTCGGTTGACCCGGATGGATGCTGAGTATGTTTGGTCAGAGGAGTGTCAGGTAGCTTTTGATGAGTTGAAGAAGCGGCTTACGATAGCTCCGATTCTGACATTTCCTTCAGGATCAGGTGGATTCACTATTTATAGTGATGCTTCAGGAAAGGGGCTGGGTTACGTCTTGCAGCAGCATGGGAAGGTGATTGCCTATGCTTCATGGCAATTACGTTCCCATGAGAAGAACTACCCTACCCACGACCTGGAGCTGGCAGCAGTGATATTTGCTCTGAAGCTGTGGAAGCATTATCTGTTTGGTGAGAGGATGGAGATCTTCACAGATCACAAGAGCTTAAAGTATGTGTTCACTCAGAAGGAGTTGAACATAAGACAGTGCAGATGGCTAGAGCTGATAAAGGATTTTGACATCCTACTTCAGTATCACCCAGGGAAGGCCAACGTGGTTGTCGATGCCTTGAGTAGGTATCCGACAACCATGTGTTTGACCATGGATCGATATTTGCTTGCAGACTTAGAGAGCCTTGGGATTGAGGTGATCGTGCTCGGAGTGCAGATGTAGTTATGGGGTATGCAGATTCAGTCAGACTTGGTGGAGAGGATCAAGTCGGCACAGTTTGAGGACGTTGCTCTGCGGTGTCTCCGAGAGCAGGTTCGAGCAGGATTGCTGGAGGGCAAGTTTTTTCTTACAGAGGATGGTGCCTTGAGGCACGGTTCCAGATTATGTATGCCCAGGAAAGATCTCAGGGAGCAGGTTATGCAGGAGGCCCACAGATTTCTGTACTCTATACACCCGGGTGCCAACAAGATGTACCGAGATCTGAGGGAGCATGTTTGGTGGTCAGGGATGAAGCGGGAGGTGGCTCGCTTCGTGGCTAGGTGCTTGGTCTGTCAGCAGGTCAAGGCAGAGAGGCAAAGGCCCGGTGGATTGTTGCATTCGTTGCCCATTCTCGAGTAAAAATGGGAGCATATCACTGAGGACTGTAACCTCCGTAAATTAAGTTCTTGGATATTTTCGAAAACTTGCATTTTTATTTTTATTTTATTTCGTATTTTCAAAACTTCGAATTTTTCTAAATCTCGAAAAACGTGCAATTTCTAATTTTTGGAAAAATAAATTGACCGTGATTGCTATCGGTCCTTGTTGGCTTGGGTTTACTATTTTAGGTGACTTTGTCCTATTGGAATTTTCCTGTCATTTCTCGAATCAATAAGTTTAAATATTATTCTATATGGAAAATGGTTATTGAATTTCGAAATTCAAAATATATTAGTTAGTAACTAAATGATTGTTATATATATTTAAATAACTAGTGAATAAATTATTATTATTTATGCTTTTAAAAATCTCGGCTAAATTGTAATTAGCCATTGTTAATTAGTAGTAACTGGCAATCAACTAATAATTATAGCTAATATTTATTTTGTACTAATTATTGGCAGATAGTGATGTTGTTAGCAGTTAGCTTTGGTTAGCAGTTAGTCTTTTTTCATTATTTCCCTATTTCCTATTATATTTTACATTTTTAGGGTTTTCCCCCACTTTTCCTATAAATATCACACATCCCCAAACCCTAAATTTCTACACACATCCCTAGGAAATTCCTAGCAGCCTACCCCCCTTTGTTTCCAGCACCACAATCTCCCGAACCACCCCGACCATCCCCTTCCGGCCATTGCCGGAGGACCAACCACCACCAGAACACTTCCGCCACTGCCGTATTCGAGTCAGGCCACCCCTAGCCGATGCACCCCAAGCCACCTCCACCATCACCATCTGCCACCATAGCCGAACCACCGCTCACCACCCACCGGAACAACCATAAATTACCGCCCCATCAGATCCACAACCAGCCACCAGATCTACCACCCCGTTAGTCATCACAGCCACCAGAACCGCCGCCGCCACTCTGTGGCCGGCGTCCCCGCCATCAAACCCATCCTCACCGCCACCGCCCCTATCAGATCCACCACCGCCACCACCTATGTAAAACACCGCCGTCCCCGCCATCACACCCACGCGGCCGTCCGCCACCACAACCTTTCCCCCCCAAATCATCATAGAGAGAGAGTGAGAGAGAGAAAGAGCGAGGGAGTGGACCTGACTGTGCCGCCATGGTCGAGCTCGTGCCGTCGCGCAAACCGGCCGTCCGCCGCCATGACCGCGACCCCGTCGACAAACCTCTACCGGCGACCACTCTTGCGCGCGGCCTCCGCCATCCTGGCCGCGTCCCCCTTCACCACCCCTGGCGTCCTGCCCCTGCCTCCTGCCGGCGTTGCTCCGCCGGCACAATTCTCCGCCAGGCGTCCGTCGAGAACCCCTCCCTTTTCTTTGTGAGCCCCTTTTAGTTCTTCATTCTTATAAGCTCTGTGGGATCAGCCTTATTATAGTATATTAATAGTTTATATATATTATATATGTATTAAGTTTTTATATATAATATATATTAGCTGATATAATAATATATATTAGTTATATTCATAAAATATATTGTTTGTATAATAAAAAGTATATTTTTTAATATAAGGTATAATAGCTTTATATATAAATATATATTAGTTTCGTATAATAAATGTAAAATTGTTTAAAAATGTATAATAGTATAATACATGTATATTGTCATATAAAATGTATCATAGTTTTAAATAAAGGCATATTAGTTTATATATATTAGTTGTATAATAGATTATACATTAATTTTTAGCAAATTGGTGTAATAATGAGGGAAATTATTGTTATTGTTATTATTTATACTTACAAATTTTGTTGGTATTATTCTAGTCAATAATTAGGATTTTAAGATTTATATTTACCATTAATAGGTTTTGAGCCATAATATGTGTATGTGAGTACAGTGTATACATGTATATAATGTGTATACATTGTACTTTATTATTAGTTTTATCATTACTGGTAGTATTGCTTATTTGTTATTATATAAAAATATATAATAATACTTCTAAAATATTAATAGTAAGTTTTTGCTCTAAATTAATAGTTTAATTATTCATTTAGTGCTTTTTGCCCGAAGAGTAGGCTTTACTAATATATTCATAAAATATATTGATACTAGAACGTTTTTCCCCTTATTATTAAATAATATCAAAATATATCGATTAATACAATATCTATTTTCCTAAATTATTATAAACAATTTTGGATAATTTTTGCATAGTTAATCTTTTTCCCTAATTTCATAATTATCAAAATTGGAATATTGGTACAGAAAGGATTTGCTGTGTTTTGAAATATTATCTAAATATGTTGATTTACGCAGATATATTTTATCATTATAAGGATTTCCAGAAGTTTATTATATTTATTTAATTATATTTTCTAAAATCTTAAATCGTGACTATGATAGTCATTTTCTATTTTCTTGATTGATTATTGTACCAAACCCTGATTTTAGACTTTTATATACCAAACTAGGCTATTTGGACTATTCTGGACTCATTGGGACTGCCCGTGTCGTCGTCTGGGACCCTCTATGGAGCTTAGCATGGTACCTACCTCGTGTCGACACGTTCGTATCATGCACGTCGATTCCAATCAAATCGAGGCGAGTACATTCTCTGATCATTTCATATCCTACTTAGAATTATTTTCTGCAGTAGATTACTTTACTTGTACTGTCACGATGGTCACACGGATTGGTACTATATGGATCCTTTCTTGAGATGTTATCCTTAGGGAGCATCGAGTACTATGTGTTCTGTGCGTTTCACTTACATGGCGTATCACTATGCTTCTTGGTTCATTGATCACTTGTGACATGTACCCTCATGATCACAGAGTCTCCTTGAATCTTACACTATTGGGTAACCCCCAGAATCACCCATTTATGGGCATCCATGTATCACCCTGCGGGGCCATTGCATGGAATCATAACATAACCTGGCTGGATTATTGTGTATTGATTGGGGGTACGGGGGAGTAGAATTGGACATGTGAATAATACCCAAGTAGTATCTTATCAGAATCTCTTTCATAGTGTCTTATCAGAATCTCCTATGCTATTTACATGTCTATATTGTACTCTGAATCACTAGCCACTGTTAGTCTCTATTTATAGTAGATATTTCTATTACAGCTCTCTCTGTTTACATACTGCATTCTTCAGTACCTGTATCTTACTTTACTGCATGATTATATTTTCTAACCTGCTATGATCTATTGAGATGTACTGTACTCGCTCCCGTCATGACTGGACCTGTTGATAAATTTTACAGATAGCTTGGAGGTTGCCTGCTAGCCTAGAGGAGACACAGTAGAGGTCGTATAGATAGCTAAGGTTTTTCTTACTTTATTTCAGTTGTCTTGAGTTGTATTTATTTTATGGATTACTGTATTTGAGCTTTGGGATGTATTTCTGGGTTTGTGTATTTTAGACACTTAGATTCTCTCTGTTGTATCTCTTTTTTGATTTCATGTTTTATCCATCCTTATCATGCTCTACCTTAGATGTGATTGAGACTGTATCTGCTATGTCACCCCCATTCGGGGAGTATAAACTACTTAGCATTATATTGTTAGATGTTGTGACCTAGGACAGCGTTCTACCGCCGACACTGCGACGTAGGCTGGGCGTTGTTACGTTCTCGTACCCTAACAGTAGGTGCGGGTCGTGACACGTTTTTAGTGGTGGCCCATGCAGGTCGAGTTTATGTAGTGGTATTCGAACTAGAGTACCACTACAGCCTGTAGTAGGAATAGGATATATATTTTTGAAGGTAATCAATCACAGTTAGGAACCCTTGAGAGATTCCTGGGACGACCCTTGAGAATCTTATTTTAACTCCGATTTGAAAACTCTTTTTCCTTGATTTGTTTTTGTCTTTATTTTCTGTTGTTGAAATTGATTTTGATGGAAGATTGTTGAATTTTGAATCTTGATGTTAGCGGTAACGTCCGAGTTTGTATTTTGATGGATCCTTGTTCGTTTTTGAATTTTGATGTTCGTTGATAAATTTGATTTGATTTTTGGGTATTTATTGTTGATTTAATTTAATTTTTGGCAAGATGAAATTATATGGGCTAGGTCATCTAAGTTATGATAGTCTTCTATAGTCACGTTAGCCAGCATGGTGAGGACATATAGTCTGACTCTGGATATATTTCTCGGGTGTAGAAATTTAAGGTTTTCGCAGCCAAGCTAGCGGTACCGCAAAAATGTTAAATACCACGATTCTAGAGGTATGTGCATAAGTCAAGGACTCTGTGATTATCGTAGCCTTGCTTACTAGTATGACGAGGATTTATAGTACCATAATTTTGGATAGACGCTTATGATTATCAGATTGTACTTTAAATATTTTGAACATGTTTTCTCTACTTTTGTTGCAGTCCTTCAAAAAAAAGAAAAAAAAAAGAAATAAATAAATAAAAATTTAACTATTATTTGATTTGTTTTGTTTTGCTTCTCATTTTTACTTAGGATATAGCTTAGCTATTTTCATAAACCTTGTGTAACTTCTTGCTATGAATTTTCTCTTAATACAATAAATTGATGACTTTGCTAGACCTTATCTTGGATTTGATATTATAGCTCTGATTTTAAAATGGGTTCCTCTTTTAAACAGATAAGCAGAACGGATTCTATTATCATTTCTCTTCCTGCCAATATTTTATTACCATCATTTCTTGTCTTATATAACTTTCCTGATTGTATCAATTCCCTGTCTCATATCTAATTCTGTCAGCTATACTTTGAAGCCCTTGAATCTTTATATCATTTTACCTGAGAAATGTTGAGGAAGTGACGTAAATCATCTAGTTTGAAAATGACGTGATTGGTTATCATATGATAATTTTGTAGAAATCAAATGTTGGATGTCAAAAAAAAATTTGAGATAGAAATGTGGTAAAGGTTTAGAATGGAATTGAGTAATAAATGTTATCAATTTAGAAACAATTGCAGAAATTTGGTTATGAGTAATTCACGGATGTAGTTCAAAAAAAAACTGATAATGATAGTCGGGGTCGATTTAGTTCTGAGAACTAGAAAATCTTGGTTATTGATTCTTGGAAACTATTACAAGGCCATGTAGAAATTTAGAAATGAAAAAAAGATTTTAATTGAATTCAATGATTATGCGAAATTGAATAAGGTATTGTAAGAAATGACTAGAGACAGAGAGAACACAAGGATTTTAAGTTATAGGAATTATTTTTGGATGGAAAAAAAATGTGTAGAATTCAAAAGGATAATGATTGAATATGAACGTTGAAGAAATATGAAGGTTGATTTGGTATGACATAGTGGTATTAGAGTGGAGTAAATATGAGACTTGATTTAAAACAAGTACAAGGATTCATAAACTGGATCTAGAGGCTTCAGATCTAATTTAGAACGAGGTGAAAGAATTTAGAAATTTGATTAAATGGATAAGTGTTGATACCTGATTAAGAGGGGTATGCTTTGTGGGAAATATTTTAAAGGTTGGAATTTTTGTCTATAGTGATCATGGTAAAGGGTTAGATGACTGAAGGCTATAAAATTTCGATGATAGTCATATAAAGGTTGATTTTCATATTGGGATTTGTGAGAAATTATGATTTAGCAAATGATAAATTTGATGGTATCAGAGAGAGATAATTAACTTGACTTCTTATGAAATCTTCCCTTGTTTTCCCTAAAAGGGTTTTTCAATAACCATTGAATCCTAGCTCCCTTAATCACGACCAAATCGACTTCGATTATCTTTTCTTATCATATTAATATCTTGAGTTGTACTCAATTGAATTAGATCTAATTGTGACATGAATTCCCATTCTTGTATGCTCGTGCTCAGACTTCGATACCCATATCACTCGTGCATAAAACCCTGATTTATTCTTGAAATGACTGAATTCTGTTCCAATCACGATTAAGTTTGTACTATTCTTGATCGTACCGGAAATTGATGGTAGGTTGTGCCTAGACTACTACCATACTCTTCATCATATCTAAATATTAATTGACCAAGGTTGGACTGATTTCATCTTCGATCGTGTCGAATTAACGATTATGATCATGTTCGAATTCAACACTAGTACCCAAACTCTTTTTTGACCATGATTTACTTAGATTTTATATGAACCCCTTGAGATTAGTCATGCCTAAATGACCTGGCATGACTAGACGACTATGGAATCCATGGTCGTGATTCTTAAGATCATGACTATCATACCGATTTTGCCTCTAAATCGTTCTTGAAAATTTTTGTCCTTGATCACGACTACCGATTGACTATGAACTTGTCATGAATTGAGTGATCATATCGAATTTTTTTATTATTGTGCCTAAAATCTTGATCTTCATAGTTGTGATCGAATTTGATTTTGATCATGTCTGAACAATTTCTCTGTTAATGCCTAGATTTCAATTCTCTAACGGCTCGTGCTATGAGTTCATTCCTGAATCATACCCAGATTTTATTTGGGTAACTTATCCTTGATCGTGCCAAGGTGACTTAAATCATTTTCAAATTTCTAATCACGACCGAGCCCTGATTCATGACTTAATTAATCTTGTCCATTATATTTCGATCGTGCCTATAAGACTAATTTTGTATCTTGATTGTGCCAAAATTTTATCCTTGGTCATACCAGGTCTTGATTTTGATCGTGCCAAACGTTTCATTATTCCTAGCTGACCAATCGCATCATTTTCGTATTGACCGTGCCTTTACAACCTTGATTCCGAAATCAAGATTTTATCACCATTCATAACTAAGCTCGGATCTTGATCGTGCTTATACGACCTAGAGTCCGATTTTCATCAAATCTAACTACCGATCGTTCGATACTTGAATTTCGTACTCCATTCGTTTCTCTTGGCCGTGATTAAGATCATGAGTAAATAACCTGAAGTTATTCCCAATTTGTGTCTAAACAATGATGATCATTCTATGATTCTATCGTCGTGCCTAAACAATTTCGGGTTGATTATCTTGATCGTGCCATGGTCGTTGTCTTTTGATCGTGTCTGATTTATTGCCTAAATTTATCATGTTTTAACCCCTTGCCAAGCTTTAATTTCGAGGATGAAATTTTTTTAAGGAGGGTAGATTTGTAACCTCCGTAAATTGAGTTCTTGGATATTTTCGAAAACTTGCATTTTTATTTTTATTTTGTTTCGTATTTTCAAAACTTCAAAATTTTCTAAATCTCGAAAAACGTACAATTTCTAATTTTTGGAAAAACAAATTGACCGTGATTGCTATCGGTCCTTGTTGGCTTGGGTTTACTATTTAGGTAATTTTGTCCTATTGGAATTTTTCTGTCATTTCTCGAATCAATAAGTTTAAATATTATTCTATATGGAAAATGGTTATTGAATTTCGAAATTCAAAATATATTAGTTAGTAACTAAATGATTGTTATATATATTTAAATAACTAGTGAATAAATTATTATTATTTATGCTTTTAAAAATCTCGGCTAAATTGTAATTAGCCATTGTTAATTAGTAGTAACTGGCAATCAATTAATAATTATAGCTAATATTTATTTTGTACTAATTATTGGCAGATAATGATGTTGTTAGCAGTTAGCTTTGGTTAGCAGTTAGTCTTTTATCATTATTTCCCTATTTCCTATTACATTTTACATTTTTAGGGTTTTCTCCCACTTTTCCTATAAATATCCCATCCCCAAACCCTAAATTTCTACTCACATCCATAGGCAATTCCTAGCAGCCTACCCCCCTTTGTTTCCAGCACCCCAATCTCCCGAACCACCCCGACCATCCCCTTCCGGCCATTGCCGGAGGACCACCCACCACAAGAACACTTCCGCCACTGCCGCATCCGAGTCAGGCCACCCCTGGCCGATGCACCCCAAGCCACCTCCACCATCACCATCTGCCACCATGGCCGAACCACCGCTCACCACCCACCGGAACAACCATAAATCACCACCCCATCAGATCCACAACCAGCCACCAGATCCACCACCCCGTTAGTCATCACAGCCACCAGAACCGCCGCCGCCACTCTGTGGCCGGCGTCCCCGCCATCAAACCCATCCTCACCGCCACCGTCCTTATCAGATCCACCACCGCCACCACCTATGTAAACCACCGCCGTCCCCGCCATCACACCCACGCGGCCGTCCGCCACCACAACCTTCCCCCCAAATCATCATAGAGAGAGAGTGAGAGAGAGAGAGAGCGAGGGAGTGGACCTGACCGCACCGCCCTGGCTGAGAGCGCACCGCCGCACGAACCGGCCGTCCGCTGCCATGACCGCGACCCCGTCGACAAACCTCCGCCGGCGACCATTCTTGCGTGCGGCCTCCGCCATGCTGGCCGCGCCCCCCTTCACCACCCCTGGCGCCCTGCCCCTGCCTCCTGCCGGCGTTGCTCCGCCGGCGCAATTCTCCGCCGGGCGTCCGCCGAGAAACCCCCCTTTTCTTTGTTAGCCCATTTTATTTTTTCATTCTTATAAGCTCTGTGGGATCAGCCTTATTATAGTATATTAATAGTTTATATATATTATATATGTATTAAGTTTTTATATATAATATATATTAGCTGATATAATAATATATATTAGTTATATTCATAAAATATATTGTTTGTATAATAAAAAGTACATTGTTTAATATAAGGTATAATAGCTTTATATATAAATATATATTAGTTTCGTATAATAAATGTAAAATTGTTTAAAAATGTATAATAGTATAATACATATATATTGTCATATAAAATGTATCATAGTTTTAAATAAAGGCATATTAGTTTATATATATTAGTTGTATAATAGATTATACATTAATTTTTAGCAAATTGGTGTAATAATGAGGGAAATTATTATTATTGTTATTATTTATACTTACAAATTTTGTTGGTATTATTCTAGTCAATAATTAGGATTTTAAGATTTATATTTACCATTAATAGGTTTTGAGCCATAATATGTGTATGTGAGTACAGTGTATACATGTATATAATGTGTATACATTGTACTTTATTATTAGTTTTATCATTACTGGTAGTATTGTTTATTTGTTATTATATAAGAATATATAATAATACTTCTAAAATATTAATAGTAAGTTTTTGCCCTAAATTAATAGTTTAATTATTCATTTAGTGCTTTTTGCCCGAAGAGTAGGCTTTACTAATATATTCATAAAATATATTGACACTAGAACGTTTTTCCCCTTATTATTAAATAATATCAAAATATCTCGATTAATACAATATCTATTTTCCTAAATTATTATAAACAATTTTGGATAATTTTTGCATAGTTAATCTTTTTTCCTAATTTCATAATTATCAAAATTGGAATATTGGTACAGAAAGGATTTGCTGTGTTTTGAAATATTATCTAAATATGTTGATTTACGCAGATATATTTTATCATTATAAGGATTTCCAGAAGTTTATTATATTTATTTAATTATATTTTCTAAAATCATAAATCGTGACTATGATAGTCATTTTCTATTTTCTTGATTGATTATTGTACCAAACCCTGATTTTAGACTTTTATATACCAAACTAGGCTATTTGAACTATTCTGGACTCATTGGAACTGCCCGTGTCATCGTCTAAGACCTTCTATGGAGC
The DNA here is from genome assembly GCA_029216955.1 of Iris pallida. Taxonomy (NCBI): domain Eukaryota; kingdom Viridiplantae; phylum Streptophyta; class Magnoliopsida; order Asparagales; family Iridaceae; genus Iris; species Iris pallida. The sequence goes on along the minus strand of JANAVB010042020.1, from coordinate 25,443,895 downwards.
TTAGCATGGTACCTACATCGTGTCGATACGTTCGTGTCGTGCACGTCGACTCCAATCAAATCGAGGCGAGTACATTCTCTGATCATTTCATATCCTGCTTAGAATTATTTCCTGCAGTAGATTACTTTACTTGTACTGTCACGATGGTCACACGGATTGGTACTATATGGATCCTTTCTTGAGATGTAATCCTTAGGGAGCATCGGGTACTACGTGTTCTGTGCGTTTCACTTACATGGCGTATCACTATGCTTCTTGGTTCATTGATCACTTGTGACATGTACCCTCATGATCACAGAGTCTCCTTGAATCTTACACTGTTGGGTAACCCCCAGAATCACCCATTTATGAGCATCCATGTATCACCCTGCAGGGCCATTGCATGGAATCATAACATAACCTGGCTGGATCCTTGTGTAACGCCCCAGTCCCAAAATACGTAGGACTAGAACGTCATCATGCCAGCTGTATACATACGAAGTATATGGACCCTCGTATATATACATAAGCTGTAAAATGCAGTAACCAAGGTACTAAATCTCATCCACAAAGATAAATATGATATAAAAGTAACTATGAATTTGTCATGTACACAATAGTTGGGCGGAGACAAAGTCCACTACCAACCAAATTAAATATGGAAAAATATACAAGGAAAGAATTTAGCAAGCGAGAGCAATGACGAGTCCAAGAGAAATCACCACGAAGGAAGGAATGGCCTTAGCTAGAGCACCTGCAAAAAATTACGAAACACACACCTGGCGAGATAACCAGGTCCTCAGAGGGACGTAACAAGATACATTAACATGCCATATAATACTGAATATAAATATGCCACAATCAAAGAAAGTGACAAGACACAATAAGGTACTCTAACCATACTAAAGTGAACATGCAGTTAAGAACAAACCTTTCGTCGCATGAGCCCTGGCTGTAATGGGATCTAGTATAGTCCCCACTTGGGCACCAGTGACCGAGAGCATGACGTTGAAAAACGACAGTGGCCAACCTGAGAGGCTCATACCCGTATCTCCAGCGGAGCTTCCGGGTTATAAGGGAAGTGCAATAGAAGCCCATACGACAAGGAAATGTTCTCCCCACCCAATGTACCTGTCAAGTCGCATCCACGACCATGTATCTCTACTAACTGCTAAGTCTCCTAATACGCCTCTATTAGCAGTTAGCCCTAACGCATGCACATGGGAGATCAGCCCAAACACAAGAACCTCTACATGCTACTCATCTCACACATCCTCGTGATACAACTGTGTCAAGGTATATGCAATACACTACAACGGTAGTCCCTTAACTCTAGGTCCATATGCAATCAAAGGATAAATAACAAAGTACATCTAATATCACTGAGCAGGCAGTAAATCAAGAACTAAAAATAAATGAACAGTGATATGTAAATAAATGCAACTAAAAAAATAAATAGTATAATGGCAAGGTATCTTGCCTGCGGTGCGAGAAAGGCAAATCCAAGAGTAGCAAGTGTCAGCACCAAAACTCACAAATCACAGATGACTCCAGACACTGAAACAAACATCAAAAATGATCTCGGTGAAGAAGATATACCTAGGAAACGCCTGTCCAAAAGTCAAATTCTGGAACAGGGACAAAATCATAATTTCGGGTCAAAACGATGTCCGCCGTTGAACCCGCTTTTCACCAAAATGCGTGCCAAAATCTATGGTCTCTAAAGTCGTCAAACTACATGTCTATAGATTTGATTTGATGAGACGAACCCAACGGTATGTCCAATTTTGGATTCCGGTGGGCTGTGCACAAAATCGTCCGTTGAGTGGGATTGTGGGCCCGCCAAAATAGCGTCCCGACCAACGGTCTCAGAATCGGACTAAACTTGGCATACAGGACCAGAAAAATATTTCGAGTCCAATGGCGCAAGTCTCGTCGCGATTTGATGAGTGTGCACAAAGTAATTGAAAAATATCGAAAATGTCCGATACGTAAAAATGCGACGGATACGGACCAAATTCGTCGCGCACACGCAACCAATTTGACTTCCGTCAATTCTCGCACATCCACAAATTCGATACGGACCTTTTGGTACTCTCGGTTCACGACGGGGTTGCCCGGTTTGTCGGAACGTACCTCTACGGGATTTTTAGTGTTTTTGAAAACTGATTTTTTGAGATTTTTAATCTAATTAAATCTGAAATTTATTGCAGAATAAATAATTCTTTTTGAAGGTGATGAAGAGGGTCATGTGGGCTATCTACACGAATTTACGGATCTACAATCGGATTAAAATTGAAGGAAAAATCGATTGAAAAAGTGGGATACCTTAAAGTGGGAACATGTTGTTGTTGTCGATGGTTCCTTTGTCTTCTTCGCGAGCACGGCTTCGCCATGGTGCGCCCGAGCTTCGCCGTGGAGTGGAGAGGAGGAAGGAGGAGAGGAAGGAGGTGGAAGAAATTGATTAGGGTTTTTTTTTTTCCAACACTTATATATAACTTATATATATAAACCTGTGGGAGAGGGGTCGGCAAGTTGTGTTGTTACTGCTTGCGGCTTAAGGTTAAAAGGGGGCGGCAACAAAGGAACCAAGCTACAGCCGCTAGCTATTCCTTTGCAAGAAATGTGGGTGGTCGGCCAGGTGGCGGGGCCGACCACCATGCAATATTTTTTTTTCTTTCTTTCTTCTTATCTAAATCTTTATATATATATTTATATATATATCTAAATCTATTATGTATATATCTAAATCTACATAAAAATCTTCACCAATTTAAATAACAATTTAATATTATCTATCCACATAATTAATGTATTTAAACCCATCTATATATATACATATACAAATTTACTTTACAATAGATTTAATAATAATAATAATCCTATAAGTAAAGTGAATAAATATTTTATTAAAAATAACTTTAAATGAAAATAATAAAATAATAAATTTGCTCAAGGGTGGTTTGGATGAACCCATCCCACACTTCCAAATTCGGGTCCAGAACAATTTGTACAGTGTTGCAAAATATTATTTAATAACAGAACACCAATAATAGTACAAATATTTAAATAATTAAAAATTGTACATAAAATTCTAAAATAATTTAGAAAATATTTCTCCGTACATAAAATATGTCTACATGGCCACTTTGGTCTTCCACGTGCCTACATGGCCTTGGGTTTGGTCCGGGCCCAGTTCGGACTGAATTGGCTAAACGGGGTCATAAAATAAATAAATAAATAAAACCATCAATTGTATAAATTCATTTTTAAGTCTAATAAAATAATTAAATAAATAAATAAAAATTAGGGGTTTTACATCCTACCCAACTTACAAGAATTTCGTCCTCAAAATTTAGGATTAATAGGGTAGATAGGGTTGAGGGATAGGAAGAGTTCGTCAATACCAAAAATGCAATTAAGTTTGGTGGAGGCGATAAAACTACATTCAACACCACCATACAATCGAAAATTGTGGAGTCGATATATACAAAAATATATGATGGTTATGAAATTCAAATAAGGATTGCTAGTGAAGGTAACAAAATTTTTGAATATCCAATTTTAGAGAACAGTAAGGAATTGAGCAGGCCAAAGAGAATAAATTAGACATTTGGAAGATGTGGTTCCTGGAGAGAAACTGGAGACTAATCGCCTCGATCGAGGGTTTGATTTAAGTGAATGATTAGAATCATTCTCGAGTGCTCGAGAACATTTGGAAGGGCACGATAATAATTCTAGGATTGAGAAATGAGGAGTAGTTAAAGGCGAGGATATAGCCACATGAGTCGGTCGGTGGCTATCGACATTTGTGTATAATTAACCGATTGGGCAACCAAAGATAATACCTTGAGTCTATCTTAGCAAGTACAGTGCCTTGTCTTTCCAAAATAAGTAAAAGACAAGAACAACAAAGGTTTCAAAGACGGTGTTTATATATTGAGTACGAATTGCGGGGTTCTTAGGCGGCAAAAATAATTCAAACGAGAATTGCCAAGGCTGTCGCGGATGAGACTCTAAGGCAAGTTTACTATGTCTCCATCCACGTAGAATAATATGTGATAAGCGAACCAAAGTGCAATAGGTTGATCAGACCATCATGCACCGGTTCTGATTAGACAATATGTTAGTGGGTGCACCCAATAAAATATGTCATGATCAAGCTTGATAACGAAATAAGCTTGCAAAACTGAAGCTACGTTAGCAGCGTGAGATAGTCAAAATATGAGCAAGGAAGGTACTGGTGAAGGAATTTTAAATAGTCCAAGATCTTTTAAAATCAAGGCTTGTCCGAAGTGTGGCCTACACGGTTGTCCTAGTATTTCTTCATTATGGCTTGGTTGCTTATATGAGTTTAGGGTCCTCTGAATTTCTAGTCTGAGTGAACTTACCAATGTGGTTCATGAGGAAAAAAGTTTGCTAGGTGGTGAGGTATTCTACCCAACTTACAAGAATTAAACTAATAGTATCATAGGACAATGGGTCAAGCAATCAAGATAAAGTACAAGTTTAAGCATTTAAGGAATTTAGTAGGACACAATCACATATCGGGTCGAAAAGATTGAGTCGAGGTTGAATCCCTATCAGTGGTGAAGAATATATCGGTATCATGGTAAAGATTATAGTTTGGCCATTTTGACCATAAGGTCATATCAAGAATTAGAGTACAAGGACACGTATTTTGGTGGGACATGATATATCTACGTGAAGGAGGGCTTGTCTAGGCCTTACATATGGAATTTATTGGGAGAAAAAGTCTAGTGTTGTACTCCAAATATCTAAGTCACGGTAAGGGATGCAAAAAGATCTAAAACAGAAAGTGGGAGTTCACGAGATGATAATTAATGCACAAAATAAAAAAGATTAAGTTAAAGCATGAAATAAAATTAATTAAAGAATCCATAAAATAATAATTTAGGGGCACAGTTCTAGTGAGAAGATAGTATCCTAAATGAATACAGTTAAGGAACAATTAAATCATTATTCAAATTGCGAATGGGTTAGAGGGTCCAATTAAAAGATCTAGAATTAAAGGAAGGTCGAGTAAGCCGAGGTGGAAACACAGTCACATAACTGTGTTGATGACCAACAACACTTGTGTATATACTACTATCATGGTCATGGGTGACATGGCAATTAGTGTGGAATACTCAGTAGGATTATCTTGGGGCCTACCATTAAAATTTACTCCAGTTTCCTCCAAAAAAATTTCAAAAATAAACTTTCAAAAATAAACAACCAAAATTTGTATTCACTCCAAGCCGTTCAAATTCATCATAAAAATTTAAATCACTCTCATAAATCTCAAAGCAAAATTTTATCACGTTACTACTAACCTTTTCCAAAATTAACGTTTAAATTCAACTATTTAACTCAAGAGTTCATAATTTACGAATCCATAAAAATTCCATAATCAACAAAAATTTAACACTCTAAAATTTTCAAATAACTCATAATAAAACTCTTAGCATATTAAAAGCAATCTCAAAAATTAAGCTCAACGCTCTCATCAATTTTAACTTCTATTCATGCTAAGTTACTCCAACAAAATCATAACTTTTAAATGGTAACTTCCTTTAATCAATCAAAATAACTTTTCTTCACATCCTTCGAAATTCTCCAAAAAAAATCTTGATATTAGCAATCCCACATTAAACTAAAATTTTCAGATAATCTTATCAGTCAAAAATCATTTTTTTAACGAAATTTGATATCCAAATTCACAATTAAATAAAAACCCAAAATCTAAATTGATTTATAAATCCTCAATCATAGGACACCATTTAAAATAAAATTTCTCAAAAACCATTTTCATAACTTTCAAATATTTTAAATCAAAATTCACCGTCATTTCTTCCACTTAAAATTTAAAATTTAATAATACGAAAATCGCAAGTTTGTACAACTCAAATTTAAATAATTTATACTGCCACATTTAAAATCTAAGATTATTTTCAATCCAAATTTATAACTGTTCAAATGTGTATAACTATAATCCAATAAATCATAAACATCAAAACTCGAAAATGAAATAAATTTTATATTTGTTCAAAGGTGTATATCTATCACACAAAAATTATAAATATCATAACTCGAAAAGCAATTTAATATTTTACTTGTGCAAAGATGTATAACTATAACTCAATAAATTATCAAATCTCAAAAAGCCAATCAATTTCTTAAACCAAGTATAAAATTCTATGAATCCTCTGGTGTTTACTATTTAGAAATCTCAAGGTTAAAACATTCCTTGGTAGTATCCTACTTTACCAATTACTAATCATTAAATCACACAAAAAAATATTTTTAACTCAATTAGAGTCTTGAATGTATTCCAATTGCCAATATAACCAGTCTAGCCACGTGTTTGACCTATGAGCATATACTAGTGTAGTCATCTTCCTAGTTGACACTAAGCACGAAAACAAGAATCAACGGTAGAAAGGAATCAAGCAAGATGCAATTCAAGGAAGTTGAATGAGAGTTCAGAATTTGAAGCCAAGGGAAGGGGTCAAGCTGTATGGATGAGATTCCTATAATTCTAATCCTATGTTGCAGGTTCACATCGGTACAGTAACGTAACCGAAGTGACAAACTCGACCTGCATGGGCCACCACAAAAACATGTAACGTCCCAGTCCCAAAATACGTAGGACTAGAACGTCATCATGCCAGCTGTATACATACGAAGTATATGGACCCTCGTATATATACATAAGCTGTAAAATGCAGTAACCAAGGTACTAAATCTCATCCACAAAGATAAATATGATATAAAAGTAACTATGAATTTGTCATGTACACAATAGTTGGGCGGAGACAAAGTCCACTACCAACCAAATTAAATATGGAAAAATATACAAGGAAAGAATTTAGCAAGCGAGAGCAATGACGAGTCCAAGAGCAATCACCACGAAGGAAGGAATGGCCTTAGCTAGAGCACCTGCAAGAAATCACGAAACATACACCTGGCGAGATAACCAGGTCCTCAGAGGGATGTAACAAGATACATCAACATGCCATATAATACTGAATATAAATATGCCACAATCAAAGAAAGTGACAAGACACAATAAGGTACTCTAACCATACTAAAGTAAACATGCAGTTAAGAACAAAACTTTCGTCGCATGAGCCCTGGCTGTAATGGGATCTAGTATAGTCCCCACTTGGGCACCAGTGACCGAGAGCATGACGTTGAAAAACGACAGTGGCCAACCTGAGAGGCTCATACCCGTATCTCCAGTGGAGCTTCGGGTTATAAGGGAAGTGCAATAGAAGCCCATACGACAAGAAAATGTTCTTCCCACCCAATGTACCTGTCAAGTCGCATCCACGACCATGTATCTCTACTAACTGCTAAGTCTCCTAATACGCCTCTATTAGTAGTTAGCCCTAACGCATGCACATGGGGGATCAGCCCACACACAAGAACCTCTACATGCTACTCATCTCATACATCCTCGTGATACAACTGTGTCAAGGTATATGCAATACACTACAACGGTAGTCCCTTAACTCTAGGTCCATATACAATCAAAGGATAAATAACAAAGTACATCTAATATCACTGAACAGGAAGTAAATCAAGAACTAAAAATAAATGAACAGTGATATGTAAATAAATGCAACTAAAAAAATAAACAGTATAATGGCAAGGCATCTTGCCTGCGGTACGAGAAAGGCAAATCCAAGAGTAGCAAGTGTCAGCACCAAAACTCACAAATCACAGATGACTCCAGACACTGAAACAAACATCAAAAATGATCTCGGTGAAGAATATATACCTAGGAAATGCCTGTCCAAAAGTTAAATTCTGGAACAGGGACAAAATCGTAATTTTGGGTCAAAACGATGTCCGCCGTTGAACCCGCTTTGCACCGAAATGCGTGCCAAAATCTATGGTCTCTAAAGTCATCAAAATATATGTCTACAGATTTGTTTTGACGAGACGAACCCAACGGTATGTCCAATTTTGAATTCCGGTGGGCTGTGCACAAAATTGCCCGTTGAGTGAGATTGTGGGCCCGCCAAAATAGCGTCCCGACCAACGGTCTCAGAATCGGACTAAACTTGGCATACAGGACCAGAAAAATATTTTGAGTCCAATGGCGCAAGTTTTGTCACGATTTGATGAGTGTGCACAAAGTAATTGAAAAATACCGAAAATGCCCGATACGCAAAAATGCGACGAATACGGACCAAATTCGTCGCGCACACGCAACCAATTTGACTTCCGTCAATTCTCGTACGTCCATAAATTCGATACGGACCTTTCGGTACTCTCGATTCGCGACGGGGTCGCCCGGTTTGTCGGGACGTACCTCGTACGGGATTTTTAGTGTTTTTGAAAACTGATTTTTCGAGATTTTTAATCTAATTAAATCTGAAATTTATTGCAGAATAAATAATTCTTTTTGAAGGTGATGAAGAGGGTCATGTGGGCTATCTACACGAATTTACGGATCTACAATCGGATTAAAATTGACGGAGAAATCGATTGAAAAATTGGGATACCTTAAAGTGGGAATATGTTGTTGTTGTCGATGGTTCCTTTGTCTTCTTTGCGAGCACGGCTTCGCCATGGTGCTCCCGAGCTTCGCCGTGGAGTAGAGAGGAGGAAGGAGGAGAGGAAGGAGGTGGAAGAAATTGATTAGGGGTTTTTTTTTTCCAACACTTATATATAACTTATATATATAAACCTGTGGGAGAGGGGTCGGCAAGTTGTGTTGTTACTGCTTGCGGCTTAAGGTTAAAAGGGGGCGGCAACAAAGGAACCAAGCTACAGCCGCTAGCTATTCCTTTGCAAGCAATGTGGGTGGTCGGCCAGGTGGTGGGGCCGACCACCATGCAATATTTTTTTTTTTCTTTCTTCTTATCTAAATCTTTATATATATATTTATATATATATCTAAATCTATTATGTATATATCTAAATCTACATAAAAATCTTCACCAATTTAAATAACAATTTAATATTATCTATCCATATAATTAATGTATTTAAACCCATCTATATATATACATATACAAATTTACTTTACAATAGATTTAATAATAATAATCCTATAAGTAAAGTGAATAAATATTTTATTAAAAATAACTTTAAATGAAAATAATAAAATAATAAATTTGCTCAAGGGTGGTTTGGATGAACCCATCCCACACTTCCAAATTTGGGTCCAGAACAATTTGTACAGTGTTGCAAAATATTATTTAATAACAGAACACCAATAATAGTACAAATATTTAAATAATTAAAAATTGTACATAAAATTCTAAAATAATTTAGAAAATATTTTTTCGTACATAAAATATGTCTACATGGCCACTTTGGTTTTCCACGTGCCTACATGGCCTTGGGTTTGGTCCGGGCCCAGTTCGGACTGAATTGGCTAAACCGGGTCATAAAAAAATAAAAAAATAAAACCATCAATTGTATAAATTCATTTTTAAGTCTAATAAAATAATTAAATAAATAAATAAAATTAGGGGTTTTACACCTTGTGTATTGATTAGGGGTACGGGGGAGTAGAATTGGACATGTGAATAATATCCAAGTAGTATCTTATCAGAATCTCTTCCATAGTTTCTTATCAGAATCTCCTATGCCATTTACATGTCTATATTGTACTCTGAATCACTAGCCACTGTTAGTCTCTATTTATAGTAGATATTTCTATTACAGCTCTCTCTGTTTACATACTGCATTCTTCAGTACCTGTATCTTACTTTACTGCATGATTATATTTTCTAACCTGCTATGATCTATTGAGATGTACTGTACTCGCTCCCGTCCTGACTGGACCTATTGATAAATTTTACAGATAGCTTGGAGGTTGCCTGCTAGCCTAGAGGAGACACAGTAGAGGTCGTATAGATAGCTAGGGTTTTTCTTACTTTATTTCAGTTGTCTTGAGTTGTATTTATTTTATGGATTACTGTATTTGAGCATTGGAATATATTTCTGGGTTTATGTATTTTAGACACTTAGATTCTCTCTGTTGTATCTCTTTTTTGATTTCATGTTTTATCCATCCTTATCATGCTCTACCTTAGATGTGATTGAGACTGTATCTGCTATGTCACCCCCATTCGGGGAGTATAAACTGCTTAGCATTATATTGTTAGATGTTGTGACCTAGGACAACGTTCTACCGTCGATACTGCGGCGTAGGCTGGGCGTTGTTACGTTCTCGTACCCTAACAGTAGGTGCGGGTCGTGACATGGACTTCGTATCAGGATTATCGCGCACACCAGGAGGAAAAGACGCGATTTGGGTCATCGTTGACAGGTTGACCAAGTCGGCCCACTTTTTGCCATTCAAGGTGGGTACGTCTACAGAGAGGCTGGCAGATAGTCACGATTCACGGAGTTTCAGTCAGCATCATCTCAGATCGGGATAGTCGCTTTACTTCCTATTTCTGGAGGAGTCCGCAGACCAGCTTGGGCACTCAGCTCAAGTTTAGTACTGCATACCACCCCCAGACGGACGGACAGTCGGAGCGGACTATTCAGACACTTGAGGATATGCTATGGACGTGCGTCCTGGATTTTAGAGGTTCCTGGGAGGATCATCTTCATTTGGTAGAGTTTGCTTACAACAATAGTTTCCAGGCCAGCATTGAGATGTCACCTTTTGAGGCTCTGTACGGGCGTAGGTGTCGTACACCCTTATCTTGGGATGATGTTGGTGAGCGAGCTTTACTGGGGCCAGAGATGGTTGTTGACGCAGTCAAGAAGGTGAAGGTCATCAGGGACAGACTTCGCATGGCGTAGGACAGATATCGGCACTAGGCCGATAGCCACCGGAGGCCGTTGGAGTTTGAGGTACAGATTAGAGTAGGATTAGATTTAGGTTTGTTTGTTTGTGATTTTTGATCATGTTTATTATTATTATTAATTGAGACCTTGCTTGTGATTAAGTCGGAGACCAGGTTTTCTTGAGGATATCTCCAACTCGTGGTACGATACATTTTGGTGGAGGCAGAAAGCTTAGCCCACGTTTCATCGGCCCTTTCGTTATCAGCGGGAGAGTCGGTGACGTTGCATACAGGCTAGACTTGCCGCCTGTGCTAGTGGGGGTCCACAACGTATTCTATGTATCACAGTTGAGACGGTACGTGGCTGACCCTAACCATGTGCTCGATCATTCAGAGATTGAGGTTGGGCCTTCTCTCAGCTATCCAGAGCAGCCAGTGGAGATTCTGGATCGACGGAAGAAGGTTCCGAGGAAACAGGTAATACCTTTGGTACGCGTCGCATGGAGGCATCATTCTCCAGAAGAGTCTACCTGGGAGCGGGAGGATGAGATGTACGAGCGCTACCCATATCTTTTGGACCGTGAGGTATACTTTCTATCCTTCTCATCAGTTGTATTTCGCCTTTCAATTTTGAGGACAAAATTCTTTTAAGGAGGGTAGATTACTACCACATTTCAAGTTTGAGGGTATTTTTGACATTTTTGGGGTAATCTAAATTTATTATAATTTATTTGAATTTATGGAAATTTTTAGGAATTATTTTGGAATTGTTTGGACTAGGTTGACTTTGACTAGTTTTGACCCTTGTAGACCAACCTAGAATCTAACCCTAGTTAGTATGGACTTGGTTAGGTTATATGACTCTAGTCTAACCTAAGCTAACCCTTAGTTTGTTCAATAGACTCTAGTTAGCAATAGGAATTAGAAAGTCATAAGTCATGACTTATGATTTAGAACCATTAATAAATCAATTTAACTCATAGCCTTGTAGATTGGCCCAAAGCCCAAAATTGCAAAATCCTAATCCCTAGAAATTATTGGCCGGCCACCCTATCCTCATTGGGAACACCACCCTATAAATACTCTCTTAGTTTAGGGTTGCCTCTTTTTAGGAAAGCTCAAGTTTAGGGAGAGGTTTGTTCCTACTTCATTTAATCCCTAGAATCCATTCCATGTCCTTTTTCATTCAAATATCTTGCATTAGGTTTTAATATACCTATACTTGCTGTTATTGGAGTTTTATTTCAGTTTGTTGTTGATTTGTTGGATTGGGATATCAAGGAGATGAGCTCTACAAAGGGGTTTTTCTAGAAAGTTCAACTATAGGTAACTTCTTCATTTCTCAATGAAATTTCGATTTTTTTTACATATTCAGAAAGCCCTAGGTGTCCCCTAAGTGGTTGCATTGGTTTCGTGTCGAGTTTCATAGGTTTTGTGTCCGTTTTGGATACGTATCAGGAACTGTCCATTACTGTTTGTCGAAATGCCTCAAAGAACTTTTCGACCTAATTTCTAGGAAGTTTTTGAATAGGAATCTAGGTTTTGTTATTGCTTATTGTTTTCTGTTCCTCTGAGGTGGTGTTGTGTCGGGTCGTATCGGAATCGATGTGTGGACACGCGGCGCACACACGCGCGCGCGCTCTGGTTTGATCCCCTGCTATTCGGGGGCCACAGCTGTCAGGATACGCCACGTCGACACGCGATACTTGACACACGGGTCGTCCTCGTGACTGACAAGATGTGTGTCGAGTCTCAGACCCCTACGTGTCATGTCGGACACGCACGAACACGTGCATTATTTTTGTACTGAACTGGGTTCAGTTGTTTTCGTGCACTGATACGTGTGTCGTGTCACTGACACACGTGTCATGGACCCATATCAGGGTGTCCTAGCCCTAGAACTAGACCTAGTCGACACTGGGACACAACCATGTGGGTTGTGTCGTGTCGTGTCGTGTCGTACACACGAACCCCGTGAACACGTGCACGAGGAGCAGTCTATTTGTGTACTGTTTTCGTATTTTTGAGACTGGACACGTTTGTGTCCACTTGGGTGGACATGAACTCTTGTGTGACACATACACAACATGTAGATATGTTACCAACCACTGTTCGGGTATTTTAAATTGGTTTTGATGATTAAATCTCGATTTCCCCTATTATCCTAAAACTGTGTATCAGTCCTATTTCCTATTTTTTGTCAGATGTTGATATTGAACTTTGAACATCAATTTAACCTATTCTACACTGTTATTTACATAATATTAAACCTCTAACTTGTACTCCTATATGAATTCTATTGGTATGTCAAATTTGGGATTGTTTGGTTGTAGTTTAGGCTTAAAACTGAGAATGCAAGAAGTGATTGAAAACTGAAACTATGAACTGTTGTAAACTGTTTTCCTTTGTGTTTTATTATGAACTATGGATGTTTCCCATGTTGTATTAACCTGGGAATGGTTAGGACTGAAGCTGAAATCTGGAATTAGCTTTATGGATGAAAACCTGAGAATTGGTGCTAATGTTGTAAAAACTGAGATTTCTATGAAGTTGTGGATGATTTCCAATTGTGTATAACTAAGATGGAATTCTCTAAACCTGAACTGGAATTGCCTCCATTCATTCTTCACTGTTCACTGTTTTTCTATGTCTCTATAACACTGTTTCACATGTCCACACACACGTGGGTTGATGTTCACTGTTTTAGGGATTTAGATTTCATTGTATGTATGTCACTCACTGATTTTCTGTAAATACACAACTGCCATGTTCACTCTTCACACCCTATGTTTCAGTCACACACACACACAATTTACCTCACATCACTCTCACTAATACACACACACACATACACCCATGTATCACCACACACATGAGCCCCCTTTATACATATGTATATTTATATGTATTAGCATAATGTTGTATGGTTTACACATTAGCCTATAGGCTATATATTTTAGTTATATTATATAACACATATGTGTGCATCAATATATATATATATATATATATATATATATATTTTTTTTTTCTCAATATATATATATATATATATATATATATATATATATATATATATATATATAGGGTACATAGATATATGTGTTTAATAATTGTGTATGTGTGATGTTGGTTTGACCTAGTGATTGTGTAGGAGTACTAAGATAGGCTTGATTAGACTAATGTAGACTAGTTTGACCTAATTTAGACTTGGTTGACCTAGTTTGACCATAGTTGACTTAGGTTTGACTTCTTGGTTGACCAAGGTTGACCAAGAGTTGACTTTGGCGTAGATTGACCTAGATTCATGTAGAATGCATAGTTGGACTTCATTATACCATTTTGGACTTGTTGTGACTTGTGCTGTTCTGATTAGGAGCCAGACACCACTTCTCGGACAATACTTTCATATTGGACACTCAGATACCAGGCGAGTATATTCTCTGATCATTTTATATCCTGCTTAGAATTATTTCATGCATTAAATTACTTTACTTGTACTGTCACGTTGGTCACACGGATTGGTACTATATGGATCCCTTCTTGAGATGTTATCCTTAGGGAGCATCGGGTACTACATGTTCTGTGCGTATTACTTACATGGCGTATCACTATGCTTCACTGGTTCTTTGATCACTTGTGACATATACTCTTATGATCACAGAGTCTCCTACAATCTCTTATCCCATTTACTTGGTATCCTAGAATCTTCTAGAATCCCCATTTATGGGACATCCATGTATCACCCTTCGGAGGCTTTGCATGGAATCATAACATAACCTAGTTGGATCCTTGTGTATTGATTGGGGGTATGGGGGAGTAGAAGTAGACATGTGAATAATACCCAAGTAGTATCTTATCAGAATCTTTTCCATAGTGTCTTATCAGAATCTCCTATGCCATTTACATGTCTATATTGTACTCTGACTCACTAGCCACTGTTAGTCTCTATTTATAGTAGATATTTCTATTACAGTTCTCTCTCTGTTTACATATCGTATTTCTTTCAGTACCTGTATCTTACTTTACTGCATGATTATATTTTCTAACCTGCTATGAACTGTTGAGATGTACGTGCTCGCTCCTGTCCTGACTGGACCTGTTGAAAATATTACAGAGGACGAGGAGGAGGCCTGTCTGGATACTTTCTACGGGGCAGCCTTAGATGACACTTGCGAGCTGGACCCTCAGGAGGACCCAGCTCTAGCTGAGGACTTCACCTCCATTGCCTAGACTAGTTTAGTTAGGCTTATCTTATCTTATATTGTCTTGAGACTATTTAGCTAGACTTCATTCTGTTCTGAGTTCTGAGTTGTATATATTCTTTCATTCAGTATCTGAGACCATGTACCTCTGGATATTTGCTGGGATTATCTTAGACTACTTTATCATCTATTTTTCCTTGAGTTTTATTTCATATCGTGCTATCTCTTCCTTAGTTGTGATTGAGTTTATTTACTGTTATGTCACCCCCATTCGGGGAGTATAAACTGTTTAGAGATATATTGTTAGATGTATGTTGACCTAGGACAGCGTTCTACCGCCGACACTGCGGCGTAGGCTGGACGTACCCACGTCTCGTGCCCTTACTCTAGGGTGCAGGTCGTGACAACAAACTTGCCCATAACTTCGTGTAAAGTCGTCGAATCGAGACAAAACTTGCACCAACAGGTCTGATACAAAATTTTGGTCCTGTGTACCAAGTTTGGTTCGATTCTGAGGAGGTCGAATCAGAACCCTATTTTTGGCGGGCGCGACCTACTCAAACGGGCGAATTTGTACATGGCTCATCGAAATCCAAAACTGGACATACCGTTGAGTTCCTCTCCTCAAAGTGAATTCGTAAACATATAGTTTGATGACTTTAGAGACCATAGACTTTGGCATGCGTTTCGGTGCAAAGCGGGTCCAACAGCGGACATCGTTTTGACCCGAAATTACGATTTTGCCCCTGTTCCAGAATTAGACTTTTGGATATACGTTTTCGAGGTATATCTTCTTCACCGAGATCATTTTTGATGTTTGTTTCAGCATTTGGAGTCATCTGTGATTTGTGAGTTTTGGTGCTGACACTTGCTACTCTTGGATTGCCTTTCTCGCACCGCAAGCAAGTATACCTTGCCATAGATTCTGATTGTGCTCATTTATTTTCAGTATATTTTATTATTGCATATTTCTTTCTCTTATTTGTCATTTTGTTTCTATTAGGCGTCCAAGTCACACTTGGGTGCAAGCGGCTACATTTAGTCGTTTTATTTATTTATATTTGCATGTCGACCTTGTGTCAGTTGACTACCCTATGTGTATGTGGGGTATTTTCATATCCCCTATGGCCTTGACACATGTGTATCATGTGATGAATGAGTTATATAGGACACGGACCTGCGTACTCGACTGGCCATCGATACGTTCGAGACGTGCGACGGTTAGGAGGTAACTGCTACTAGTGTGTTGAGTTAGAAGCCGTAGCAGTTGCCAATTGGACAGGCTGTGGATACTTCTTGGACATGAGCAGTTGGGGGGGAGGGGACAACTACTAGCGTAGGGGCTACATTTATTTTTTACACACTTTGGGGCTGAGAGTGACTCGTACGAGTACTACTTTCTGTCCCGGCCGATAGCATCTCGGATGAGCGCTACTTACTGCCACTCTTATTACTCTGCTGATCCTACAGCCCCTGCGTAGAACGTTGTCCTCAAAGTGCATCTCACATAGACGGTTAGGAGATCCTGTAGAGTCATAGTTGCATATTTTTACACATTCAGTTACTTGGTATATTTTCTGTATCTTGTTACGTCCCTCTGAGGACCTGGTGATCTCTCCAGGATTAGACGAGCAGGACTATCCAGAGGAGTACGGTGCAGCATTGGATCCATCATACATCGGTGACGAGACATCTCTCGCTCATACTTAGTTTTATTCTTTATTATCTGAGACCATGTATTGTACATCTTTTTATCATCTTTCTTGTTGTTTGAGGAGGTTGGACTCTATTTAGTTGAGATTATTTTTCCATAGCTGTTTGGGTGGGAATGTCTACCCGGCTATATTTTGATATCATCATTTATCTTATTTAGTGGACTTATTATATTCTCTGTGTTAAGCTGTGGATGAGATTTAGTTATATTATTGTGGCTTATCATGTATTATTATTACAGCTTATGTACCAATACGGGAATTACCATATATTGGTGTATTTTTCGTATAGTACAGCTGGCATGTCTACATACTTAGTCCTGCGTATTTTGGGACTGGGGCGTTACAGGATCACTCCGATTTAGAGGTGGGGCCTACTCTCCACTATTCAGAGCAGCCTGTGAAGATTATGGATCATTGGAAGAAGGTGCTCCAGAACCAATTTATTCCTTTGGTTCGTGTCGCATGGAGGCATCACTCTCCAGGTGATTCCACCTGGAAGAGAGAGGACGAGATGCAAGAGCGTTACCCTTATCTCTTTGAGCCTTGAGGTATTATTCTCCTTGTTATTGCTTGCGTGATTTGTGCTAGTTTGCTCTAATTTCGAGGACAAATTTTTTTTTAGGAGGGTAGATTTGTCACCCCCACTTTTCTGAATAGGGCTAATATAGTCATTTATATTATTTTATTATTTTAATATTATTTAAATTATTAATGTTAGTGTTTTTATATTATTAGTTAAATAGGTATTTTGTTGATATAGATAAATATATGTTCAATAAGTTTTTATTATAAAACTTTTAATATATTAAATAAATATAGATACAGAATATTTATTTTTAATTTAGAAATAATTTTAGAATTGTTTGGTATTTTTTACATTTTATGAGATATATATATATATATATATATATATATATATATATATGTTTGCCATTAAAATTTTTGATTACAATTTCAATGACAAACAGAACAGTGTTACAATGTAGGACTTCGATGTAGTCCTAGGAGTACACTTTTATTTTTATCTGGATCCTGTGTCGATAGAGCGAGTGGTAATGCGTTGACTCCGTTGACGATCTGACGATGATTTTCGGTTCTCTGATGGTCTGGGTTGCTCTGGATGTCGGAGCTTGCAAAGGGGAAGAAAACGTTGAGTGTCTCTTCCGATCTCTGTGGGTGATAACTCTGATGCTCTGGTTACCTCTGTCTTTGACTGTGCATCTCTGTATGTCTATCTGTGTGTGTAGAAGAAGGAAATGATCCCTCTATTTATAAGCAGGTTGGGCTGCTCATGCGCGCATATGTAGGATGCGCCTGTATGTGGGAATGCCACGTGGTTGGAGCTATTGGCGACGCATGGAGGATGCGCCATAACTTGTGGGTTGAATCCTTTATGCTGTATTTGTGGACTGGCACGTAGCAGTGGAGAGGATCTTTCGGTTGCTGAGATCTTGGGTGGTTAGCACCCCTTCATAGGATGAACTGAGTCAAAGGACACGTGGCGCATGTCCGTTGCTCAAAGATCTCGGATTTGTGGAGAGTGATCTGATAGGATGCGCCTGAGATTGGGCGCATGAGAAGACTTTTGGCTCGTAACCTTCAAGAGTCACGAACCGGTCTGGGCGCACGGCCTTTGAGGCGCATGCGCCTTCGGACGCATGACTGCGGAGGCGCAAGCGAATGGTCGATCGACCACGTGGCTTGTAACCGCCAGAGGAGAGTAATGATGACGCTAACGTCAGCGGCGCTTTATTTTTTACAAAAAGCTGTTATCACTTCCCGTTCCCAGAATACGTATTTAAATACATGTACTGCTGGAATATATTTATTTAATATTATCATGTATTGTTCTGTATTTAAATTTCTTTAATTTCCCCCTAATTATCTTTCTGCATTTTACTTTCTGCTTTGCTTTTGGGTTCAGCCCGAGTTGGTTTATTTTTCGGCCTTGGATGGTTCAACATGAACCCAACTCCCCACCTACCACCACTCCTTCATTAAAGCCCCATTCCCTTTTCTCTCTCTTCATTACTTCACCATTACTCTTCTTCTTCCTCATAAACTCTTCCCTACCTACCCAGCCGCATAGGCAAGTGCCAACTTGCTTCTTGATGGATCTCCATTTTTGATATTCCATTGTCTTCCCCTCAAGATTCTTAGATACTTTAGTACTTAGCATTTTCAATTTCCATGGCTTATTTCATGTAGATCTAAGTTTAATGCATTTTTGGATTTCTTAGGTTTTGATCTAGTAACTTTGTTATTTTTCAAGTTTTGATGGTTCCATATTGTAGAGAATTTCGTTCTATCCCATTTCGACTTATGGAAATACAGATTTGGACTTGAAATGAAGGATTTAGGGAGCTTGGAAGCAAGTGCTTCACTAGTTCTGTTCTTAGAAATTGGAGAAGAAGAACAGTTGCTGAGCCGCATGGCTTGCACGGCCCAGCCGTATGAATTTCTTGGCCGCATGAGTTTTTCATACGTCAAGTCCCCTGGCCGCATGGCATTTCTTGGCCACATATGCATTCTCAGCCGTATGTACTTCGGTTTTTCTTAGCCACATGTGAACTACCTTTTTCCAGCCGCATATCGACTTGCACACTTTCCAGCCGCATAAGGCTTTGCTAATTTTGGCCGCATGAGACTATTTCATTCCGGCCGCATGGAATCACTCTTGTTTAGCCGCATGTGACCCATTCATGCCCGGCCGCATAAAACCCAAGTTCGCGAGCCGCATGGCTCTGCCGCATATTTTCTGGCCGCATAAGCCTTGCTAATTCCAGACGCATGGGTCGAGTTCTACCCGGCCGTATGAGACCGCAATCTTTCCTAGCCGCATGGCCTTGGCAGCGCTGAGCCGCATGGGACTATTTTAATTCCAGCCGCATGAGCAATATTTTCTCAGTCGCATAGACTTATTTTTGCTAGCCGCATAGGCGCATGTTACCCTGGCCGCATGGATTTAGTTTCCTTTGCTGCATGAACCAATAAATTCCTGGCCGCATGAACTCTGGCCCTAATATCTTTTGGCCGAATCTTGTCCCGAATTGACATTGATTGACATTGATTGATTGTCTTGGCATTTATTAACATTAATTGTTATCTTGACATTAATTAGCATTGATCATGCGTTCCTAGTTGGAACTAAGAGACTGGCTAGTCGTCTTATAAAATTGAATGAATAAGACACGTTCATATGAAATATGAACTATTGTAATCGATTGGCCAATCCCGAATATTGGAATACAGGCACATGCAGGCTTCAATTTATTTATTTATTTATTTATTTTACAAAGCAGCATGTGTACTTTATGGTCAAGGCATGATTATTCCGTGGATAGTTTTGATTGTTGCATTACGCTATGTAAGACCTACAACCTAACCGTACGGATATCGTTGTAGAGTTGGGCATATCGTACTCTGTATGGAAGTACTCATTCTGAATAACCATGATCCACGGCATGAGATTTCACTTAACATAGAGGCGATTAAGTTAAATAAAATAATGATTGCATGGAGAGGATGGATTCTCGAGTTCTTACATGGCAGCCCTCTTTGGGACTATTAGTGCCCGACAGGCCGGCTGGTTCCCACAGATACTGCAAATCTGCCACACGGGCAGGGAGCGGTATCTGCTTATATTATTTATTGTATATTGTATATTGATGACGGGCGTTCCGCTGGAACTCGTCAAATTCATGATTGGCGCAATTGATTGATTGGATAGACTAGCCTTGCTTGCACATAGTAATAACTGAGGAATCCTTATTGCATAATTCCAGGATAACTTGAAACTCACCGTAGCAAGCAGTAGTAGTTGTATGGCCGTTTAAGTTGACTTTTTTGTGTACTGTACCTACTCTGTTAACTAACTGAGATGATCAGAATGTCAAGATATGACGGACCAACTTCTGTCCTTATTTGGTTGGAAAGTTGGTTCGAAGTGTCGTGATGTAATGTAAATCCCAATAGCAGCAGAGATCTATATATCATATTCTCTTACTACTGGTTTTTATTTCTCATATCGTGCTCCCTTGCGGTACTTACTATTAGAGGTCTAAACTCTCTGGTTTTGCATGGCTAGATTTAGAGCCGGTCCCCAAGGACTCAACTTACTTCTATCTCCAAGATGGTCAATACTAGAGGAATGATCGCAGAAGGACTCGAGTGGGTTCCTTACCTCCCCGCTCGTTTTGTTATTTACTTTATACTTGCCGTTTGGCACCGACATGTTAGTCGGATCGTCTTGTACTTATTTTTACATAATTGTAACTAAGTCAGACTGCAGCTGATAAAAATTGTGTATACTTTACTATACCACCTGGCTATGTTTTGTAAAGCCAGATATCAAGAACATTTTGACTGAGTGTTCGGGACGCCTTACTGCTTTGTCTCACACGTTCTCTATTACTGTTTCTTGTTTGAATGATTGAGACAATAGATGTGAAGTGACCTTAGCGAGACTTTCATGTAGTATGCACCCCCTTGTCTTTTAGTCAGCATTGATCGTATTATACGGTATTCATCTACCCATAATACGTAGCTGGCTGAGTCATTCCCCCGCTCTCCAGTATTCTGGTTCTGGGGCATGACAAGATTTTAGTGGTGGCCCATGTAGGTCTGATTTCAGACTTGTGGGGTGTTTTGATTTATAGGATGTCTCAATCACACATGTTTTTCCTTGATCTCATGATTCGTTGATTCTCAACCCTAGCTTGACCTTTCGGTATCCTTGGACTTTATTGATCTTTCCTATCCGATCGTTTGATTGTTCTCTTGTCCCTTTTTTTAGGGGCACCTCGTCCGCATTTGTCAGAACTGGACAACAACAACAAGGGCAACATGGACAACATGACCAGGTTGGTCAACTACAAGGGCCAGAACTACCTTAAGAGACTATCCAAGAAAAAGTGATAGTAGAACCAGCAGCTGGATCGCAGTATCCGGAGGTTCCTACGCCACCAATAGTTCCACCTACCCCTGTGGAAGTGGACACACCAGTCCTTCTGGAGATCATGAGAGGGATGATGGCCACTCAGCAACATCAGATGTTAGCCCAGCAGCGCATGCACGCTCAGTTGCAGGAGCAGAACGTACTACTCAACCAAGGGTTACAGACGGCTATAGAATGAGGGGCGAGGACAGATTCAGGAGCATCAACCAGATTTTGTAAGTACAACCCTCGTCGTTTCGAGGGCATGGAAGGTGCCATCGTAGCAGATGCATGGCTTAAGGATATTGAGGCCATTTTGACAGCCGCTAAGGTGCCGGTAGAAGAACGTGAGGATCAGGTGAAGTTGTTACTTCAGGATCTCGCACGTGATTGATGGGAATCAGATGAAGTAGGCATCAGACGTCCTGTTGCTTGGGATAATTTTACATCAAGATTCAAGACCAAGTACTATGGAGTTGTGGCGCAGTTTGAGCTACAACAGAAGTTTATCAATCTCAAGCAGGCTGGCAAGACGGTAGATGCTTATGCAACGGAGTTCTACAGATTGAGTAGGTTCATCCCAGAGATGGTAGGAACGGAGAGCCAGAGGGCTATGAGGTTCCAACAAGGGTTTCATCTTGAACTCTTACAATTGATAGAGGGGCACAATTATCAGACTTTTGACGAAGTATTGACAGCAACCCAAAGGCATGAGATCACCATTCAGAGGATCACGGCAAGGACTGGGGGCCAGAAGAGATCCCACAGTCAGATTAAAGGAGGAGGGGGAGTAGCGCCCCGAACAACAGCACCGTCCCTTGGCATTCTCATTCACGATGTGGCAATGCGAGGGCCAGCACTACCAAAGCAGCAGCAGCAGCAACAACAACAGAGGAAGAACCAGCAACCCCCGACGGGCTGTACTTATTGTGGAAAGGTAGGGCACACTAGAGATGTGTGTCGGACATTGAACGGGCAGTGTTTAATATGTAGAAGTCCAGATTATCGGGTTACTACCTGTCCCATGAATTTGATGTGAGGAGGACCAGTGCAACAATTTCCTGCTCTGCCAGCACCATGGGCAGGCCAGTATCGAGGACCAGCGGTGGCGGTGAGCCCGTTGGCACAACGCCCGTTCATGTTGCAAGCTCAGATGTTTTGGCAGCAGGGACCGCCGATGCAGAAACACCAACATAGACCACCCCAGCATCATCAAGGCAGGGGCCAGCAGCAGCACCAGGCTAGGCCGTAGTGTAGTGCCCTGCTCCCGTTGGGGCGAAGCACTATGTAATAGGCTTGTGCCAAGTCAGACATGGTCGGGAACATAGATGGCTAGTCTGACTCGGCGATGAGTTTGGTATACAAAAACTATGCCATCAATAAAATCGATTTGGACGAGTGATATGAGTACCGTTCCAACTAATGGATCGACTACTGTTGGAATAAGTCCTAGATGCGGTAGGCGACATCTTGGCGAAGGAACTCTAAAGAGAGCGACGCAACCCGTCTGCCGTTGGTTTTATTGGTTTTTTTTGGCTTTCTGAACGAATTGTTGCGTGGATTTGATAGTATGCTTTTGCGTCGATTTCTGAATGCGTCTTTGGGAATTTCAAAGGAATGATTGAAGGAAGGGTTCTAATTCGAAGCTCGTGCCATTGCAGGAGTTCGTGTAACTGACGCTTGACCATCGCGAAGCGTTCTCCTACTCTCGGCGCTACCTCCTTAGGTGGGTGGTTCTTCAGCCCCTTCTTTTCTACTCCTTCCCGCCAACTAAATTCTTAAAGTTCAACGTTCAAATCGATGATTGTAGCTCCCCTTCCCGGAAATTGTAAAATGTTTATGTTAATTTATTTAAAATGGTTATTTTTAGACTGTACATAAAAGGTATATACATCATTATAGATTTATTGAATATTGGTTATTATTATTATTTATTATTAATTTATTGAGGTGATTATTATATAATATTAGTATTATTATTGGATATATTATTTTAGTCAAACAAAATGTTATTGGGATTAATTGAGTTTATAAAGATTATATATATAAGTGTAGGTATATATATTCGTATGTATGGATATTTTCTAACTGATTATATGAATTCATTATCCATTAGGAAGGATAGTAAATATAGATATTTTATATAAATAATATTTCTGTATATAGAAATATTTTACTATATGTATATAGATGTCTTTCTATGTAGATTGAAACCCAATGTTCATCCAACCAACGACGAATGTCCAAATAGAGAACCCATTAATACCACAATCTTGATTTCTTAAATTCTGTTCCGTTATGGAACCTTGTTTGAACTAGAACTTCGAGAACAGAATTTCTGTATTGCATGGATTGCAGGCCACTCTAAGTAACGAAGGGCACTTCGACGTAGCAAGTGACTGGACTAGGGTAGCCCAATCTAGCAGATAAGGCAGTGGTTCATAAACTCAATTTCTATCTGTAACATTGGATACTCTCTCCTGCTCTTGAAACTTCACAGTTACTCCCGATTATTCTACCTTATCTTCCTGTCCTCCCTACTTCGGAGCGACGAATATTCATGCTTACTAGGGTTTATCAATATTTCTTAGCTACTTGTGTAAATTTTGCTTGTTAAATTTTTGGGGTTGCTGGATAGATACGAGAGGAATTTACAAACCAGATGCCTAGATATTTGTTGGTAGGATTGTTAGCAACTAGTTAGAAGATTATAAACTTTTAGTTTGAGGAGTAGTGTGACCAAAGGTGGGTAGAAGTCCTGTAGATCATACAGTTACAAAATGGCTAGGAGGAGGATATAAACGATTTTTGAGGAATTAAATTTAAAGAGATTGAGGTTAAAGCAGACTTCTTTTAGAATTTTACGGAATAACTACGAATTAGAATTTCGAGGACGAAATTATTTTAAGGTGGGTAGATTTGTAGCTTCCCTTCCCGAAAATTATAAAATGTTTATGTTAATTTATTTAAAATGGTTATTTTTAGACTGTACATAAAAGGTATATACATCATTATAGATTTATTGAATATTGGTTATTATAATTATTATTTATTATTAATTTATTGAGGTGATTATTATATAATATTAGTATTATTATTGGATATATTATTTTAGTCAAACAAAACGTTATTGGGATTAATTGAGTTTATAAAGATTATATATATAAGTGTAGGTATATATATTCATATGTATGGATATTTTCTAACTGATTATATGAATTCATTATCCATTTGGAAGGATAGTAAATATAGATATTTTATATAAATAATATTTCTGTATATAGAAATATTTTACTATATGTATATAGATGTCTTTCTATGTAGATAATACGATATTAGTAGGACAAGGCAGTGTAAGAGAAGAGTGATGGAAGGTAATAGCCCAACAGTCACATAGTGGGCAATATGTCAACCTGTTGCCAATTCGTGCATAACACTATTCTATTTAATTGGATCTCCACAAAGTTGCCAAGTAAAGATCAGGAACAAAGGTGAAGGAATTCATTTTTACACATAAATTGTGCAAGACTAGACTATAAGCTCAAGAATAATTCTCTCACTTCAGGTGTTAATCCGTCATGGCTCTCATCCAAACAAACAACTCCAAACTCTGACATCATGGGTGACTTCGAGCTGACAAATTCTATAACATAAAGCACGGTTGTCCTCTCCTTGCGCCAAAAAGGAATTAATGAATTTACATGAATCAACCTTTAAGACCTAAGGAACAGACACTAAAATTTCAGATACGAAGCATAGCCGATTGACTACACTGAAGTAATAGCAGAAGTAATAGCATCTTCGAGCCAGCACCCTTAACCCGGAAGCCTGGGCCCCCTTGAACCCGAGCCCTTATTTCTCCCACTGGTTTTCTTTATACACGCGTGTGTATATATATAGTCGGCGCGAGAGAGAGAGAGAGAGAAAACGAAAATTCTACGAAACCTTAGCCGACTGCAACCAAACCGCCATCACAACCATCGACACTACTAGTGCTGCAACTACCATCACCGTCACCTTCGCCATAGACATCGCAACACAGCCATCATCATCAACGCACCAAACATCTTGTGCCGTGTCCGGACCCGTGTGTCCGTGTCCTTGTCCGCAGCAATTTTATTTATCCTTGTGTCCAGTCTTTACACCCGGGACATATCGACACATCCATAAAACAAAACTACAAAACAAAGGATAACCAAAGCCCTGACCTCCACAGCTTCTCCGCCCCATCGACTCCGCGCCGGAGCCGCGACGAGTGCCCCTTCTTCCCTCCGCTCCTTTTCCGGAGAGCTACGCAGCCGACGCAGTTTTCCCCACGAGCCCGAGCCGCTGGAGCCTCTCTCTTTCGAGGTAGAGCCGCGTCCACCGCAGCCGTGTCGTTGGCGAGCTCGAGCAATCGCGCACCGACGTCCGCTCTTGTCGGCGTCCGCGTCCAGGTCGAGCAACGGTGCCGCCAGAGTTCCAGATCTTAACTCGAATTTCTCCACGCGTCATCGCCGACGCGCCCAGCGTCCAAGTCGGCCGGCGAGAGCCTCCACAGGCGGCCGACACCCTCCGACTCCCCTCGACCTCGCCGACGAGGAGGGCAGCCGTCCGCGTCGGGCCTGCGAGCGGCCACGGCAGCCATGTCCTCGCGAGCGACCATCGGCGCGTACCAGCTCGCGCCTGCGCCCGGCCAAACCAGCGCCACCCAAGCTCTGGTGAGCTTTCCCCTCTTTTCCCTTTCCTTCTGAGTTTTTATTTGATCGAAACAAAAAGAGCCATAAAGAAGCCTCTTTCCCTCGATTTCATTAGGAAATTAATTTTAGAGAGGATTGATTGTAAACCTAACAGTGAAGGACCCCTCCCCTCTTTTTGCTTTCAAGTTGAAGGTTGACTTTGTTGTTTTATTTCTTTTTATGTTATTGTATTGATATAGAGTGATTTAGATGTTAGGTTTTCTTGCAAGGACTTAGGATGAATGATTGATGGCAGCAGCCCCAGCAATCTTTAACATCTACCATTTAGTTATTAATCTTGTTATAAATGTTAGTTTTTTTAAAATGTATTAATGTTAGCTAATAGATGTTAAGTTGGGGTTTCATGTGGTTTAGCTTAACATGGTTTAGGGTTAATTGTGCTGCCTCCTCCTGGGCTGGGCTTAGCCCTTTGTTTTCAATTAAATATTTTGAGCCAGACCTATATACATATATAATATGGTATAATTAGTTATGTATATTTTATATAATCAGCACATATTTTATACTAACAATATTTAGTAACTGTTTCCATAAGAAATTGTACAAGTAGGTTGAAAACCGTTTTATCAGAAAATCTATAAACCTTACTTTCTCATTAATATTTCAAATAGCTACGAATATTTTGAACTCTATTCTTGACCTTAGACTCTTAGTCAAATCATTTTAATCGTAACTAATAATATTCCTATTTTTTTCTTGTGAACTCAAAACCCTTCATACCGACCCTGCCAAATGGACTATATTGGACTCAACGGACGATTTTGTGCACGGCCCGCCAGAATTCAACTTTGGACATACGATTGGGTTCGTATCGAAAAACCGGACCTGTTGACATATAGTTTGACGACTTTAGAGACCGTTGACTCTGGCATAATTTTCGGTGCAAAACGGGTCCAACGACGGATATCATTTTTGCTCGAAATTATCGTTTTGTCCCTGTGTCCAGAATTGGACTTAAGGACAGGCAATCCTAGCTAATTTGACTATTCTGAAAATGCTGGTAATATTTATTTCAGCATCCAGAGACTTTTTGCATATGTTGACTGATTGTGGCTCGTGAGTGGTATAGTGTTATTGGTTTCTCCAGCTAAGGACCTCAGGCAAGTGCACTTTCTGATTGCTTTCCGATTCATAGTAGTCTTTTCATTTCATGTCTATACATATATCTTGCTGCTTATTGACACGCTCGTCACACGGCGTAGTCGGGAGGGGAAATATCTAAGTAGACATGTGAACTACCCAGAACTATCCCATGAGTCTATTCTTGAATAATAGCCGCTGCGCACGACACGTGCAGTGTGCCGGATTTACCCCCTAGCCGTTCACATGTCGAAACAGATATTTCACACCACCTAGATAGATGTCTTTTATTAGTTTTTTCCTTGTTTACTTCTCTATCGTGCTATGTCACCAGTTTTTTACTAGCTTTCATATTTCATAGGCTATTTTCATGTCTTGTTAATTCTATTATGTTTTGCATTGTCGTCGATTTGTGTACTTGTTCCAATCCTGACTGGATAACCAACATTTTTCAGGTTTAGCCGCGATCATTCTTAGCACTGGGAGGCTTGGGTATGCTGACGACAACCAAGAAATAGAAAGCAATTGTATCAATTTTATTAATTATAAAATCTTATATTTTCTTTAATTTTAAATGTTGTAAATGTTGTAACAAATTTATAAATGTGAATGAGCAGCAAATATTTATTTTTGAGCATTTATTTTCTCGCGGGCTTGACAGCGTTCTACCACCGACTCTGCGGCGTAGGCTGGCTTGGACACGTCGTATCCGAAAAGCGGGTGCGGGTCGTGACAAGTTTTTATGGTAGCCCATACAGGTCAATTTTCGCAAAATATTATGAACTCGTGATTGTACGTTAGTCGTACTATTGCGAGCCTGCTCCTAAGAAATGCTCATTCACAATTAGGATTAAATAATTAGGAGAACGACTAGGACTAGGAGTCCCTTGTTCAAATTGACCGTTGGGTAGTTAAGGATGTTTGATAGGCCATGCTATTTAGAATTATTAAATTTTGATAGCTGTCAGGTTTCTACAGATACACTGATACTTTGGTATGACATTATGATCCCAGGTGGATCTACTATTCGCTTGGTTAGTTAGGCCTTCACCTTGATAATCTGTTCAATTATCTTTTGCTCTATTAGATATAACATCATATCATAAATTAGAATTGCCTGTTTTAAATACTATGTTGCGGTAGGAAATTAGTTTAAATTTTCTGATTCTGTTAATTGCATACGAATCTCGAAGTAGATTTATTTGAGATTTTCCTTCAACCATAGAAATGCATATGAACTAGATACGATAATGTTTGTATTTCTTCTATATTTAGTTACTTCCTCCATGTTAAAATTTTTTGATTAAGTGTTGTGACTGATAGGACAAAACCCTACGCTTTATTCTTAGTCAACTTGTTAGGATCTCTAGAAGCTCAAGAATTCTTACGGATATAGTTAAAGGAGTATTAGTTAACTAATAATAGTTAGACAGCAGCGCACTGTCATCAATTAGCTAAGAGTGGAGATGTGGGTTCACTGCAGCCAACAGCGCACTGGCGAGGCATAACCTACAGAATTGAAATCATCCTGAGGAACCATAGTCTATGGAACATTGCTAAAGCTATGTTCTCGAATGACCTCTTTTAGATCTTAGATACCCTTGTGCCAATATAGAACAGAGTACCTGGTAGCATGTCACCTCTGAATCACGGAACCAAGGGTTTGCCGTAGCCTGAGTATACAGGCGAGGCACAATTCTCGGTAAAACGATTTTAGACGGGATTACAAGTTTAGGATACCATAGAGGATAGGAAAATGCCCTGTATGTCCATTAAGACCCAAGGCCAATACTAGTGAAAGTTCTGCCAGTTGAATATCGTGTCTCCCAACCTGGTCTTCCGTGGTCCTTGTGATCCATTGACGAGGAAATTGGCTGACACTAACAGATTTACTTAGAATATAGAATTTAGGGTTTCATAATCCATTAGTCGACCAAGGCCTTATGGATAGGAAGATAGTAGGAAGACTGTATAGGCAAGAACACCAGGTAAGGTTTTGATTCTCTCAAAACTCGAACCACTTGTGCCTCCTTTCAAAAATCTCGCATATTTATATGTTGACTCTCTTGACCAACTCTGCTATTACAGCCTAGTTTTTTTGAAGCTTACTCTTTTATCGAGCTTGATTCAAGACATATGTTTATTGGGGACGCCCGCTAACATATTGTCTAATCAGAATCAGTGTATTACGGTCTGATCAACCATGATGCATGAGGTTCACTTTTATCTAACTATCCTACGTGGATTGAGATGTAGATGTCTCTAGGACCTCATCCGCGACTGCTTTGACAATTTTTCTTGAATTATACATTCGCCTTTGAATCATGTAATTGTATTCAGTGACATCTCTCTTGGACTCTTTATTATTTTTGGTCTTTCACTGATTGAAAAGACGAAAACTCGTAATTGATAGATAGATACATAATATTCCCATGACTATGATAGTCGTATATGCAAGTGTAGCTACCAACGGCCAGCCCTGTGACAGAAACCTTGCCACCATATCCTAGCCTCTAAGGTGGGTAGACTGTCAGGCTTCTAAAACTTTTAGGATGTACCAGGATTACCGATTGATCAGAATGATTTCT
Organism: Iris pallida; assembly: GCA_029216955.1. Lineage (NCBI taxonomy): Eukaryota > Viridiplantae > Streptophyta > Magnoliopsida > Asparagales > Iridaceae > Iris > Iris pallida. The sequence goes on along the minus strand of JANAVB010042020.1, from coordinate 25,413,890 downwards.
ATTAAGATGATAACTAGTGTCCTATGGAGTCCCACTTTCCATTTAGATCATTTTGTGTTCCCGACCGTGTCATTAATATTCGAAGCACGAGACCAGTCGTTACCTTCCAACAAATTTTATATGCAAGATCTAGACAAGTCCACCTTCATCTAAGTATATCATGTCCCACTCAAACCCGTTCCCTTGTACTCTATTTTTGTGCTACGACTTTCAGTACAAAAGGACTAGCTATAACCCTTACCATAGTACCGATATACTCTCCGCCTTCCACTAGAGCCTCAACCTTGACTCAACTCATTCGACCCGATGTATGGTTGTGACCTACTCGAAGCCCATTACGTACATGCCACTAGTGTGCCATCCCAATTGAGGCCTCATGTGCTACTTAAACACAAAAGTCACTGAAGGCACATTTTGGGCTTGAGGGACCTAGCTAACTAACTTGACTGGCAACTAGCTCAACCCCTTGGGTAGAAACCTATTCTAAGATACCCTAACCTAATAGAAATAGTTTTATCGTTAGGAGCTTGGCCCATCCATATAGATTGAAATCCAATGTTCATCCAACCAACGACGAATGCCCAAATAGAGAACCCATTAAGACCACAATCTTTATTTCTCAAATTTTGTTCCGTTATGGAACCTTGTTTGAACTAGAACTTCGAGAACAGAATTTCTGTATTGCATGAATTGCAGGCCACTCTAAGTAACGAAGGGCTCTTCAACGTAGCAAGTGACTGGACTAGGGTAGCCCAATCTAGCAGATAAGGCAGTGGTTCATAAACTCAATTTCTATCAATAACATTGGATACTCTCCCCTGCTCTTGAAACTTCACAGTTACTCCCGATTATTCTACCTTATCTTCCTGTCCTCCCTACTTCGGAGCGACGAATATTCATGCTTACTAGGGTTTATCAATATTTTTTAGCTACTTGTGTAAATTTTGCTTGTTAAATTTTTGGGTTGCTGGATAGATACGAGAGGATTTTACAAACCAGATGCCTAGATATTTGTTGGTAGGATTGTTAGCAACTAGTTAGAAGATTATAAACTTTTAGTTTGAGGAGTAGTGTGACCAAAGGTGGGTAGAAGTCCTGTAGATCATACAGTTACAAAATGGCTAGGAGGAGGATATAAACGATTTTTGAGGAATTAAATTTAAAGAGATTGAGGTTAAGGCAGACTTCTTTTAGAATTTTACGGAATAACTACGAATTAGAATTTCGAGGACGAAATTATTTTAAGGTGGGTAGATTTGTAGCTCCCCTTACCGGAAATTGTAAAATGTTTATGTTAATTTATTTAAAATGGTTATTTTTAGACTGTACATAAAAGGTATATACATCATTATAGATTTATTGAATATTGGTTATTATTATTATTTATTATTAATTTATTGAGGTGATTATTATATAATATTAGTATTATTATTGGATATATTATTTTAGTCAAACAAAACATTATTGGGATTAATTGAGTTTATAAAGATTATATATATAAGTGTAGGTATATATATTCATATGTATGGATATTTTCTAACTGATTATATGAATTCATTATCCATTGGGAAGGATAGTAAATATAGATATTTTATATAAATAATATTTCTGTATATAGAAATATTTTACTATATGTATATAGATGTCTTTCTATGTAGATAATACGATATTAGTAGAAAAAGACAGTGTAAGAGAAAAGTGATGGAAGGTAATAGCCCAACAGTCACATAGTGGGCAATATATCAACCTGTTGCCAATTCGTGCATAACACTATTCTATTTAATTGGATCTCCACAAAGGTGCCAAGTAAAGATCAGGAACAAAGGTGAAGGAATTCATTTTTACACATAAATTGGGCAAGACTAGACTATACGCTCAAGAATAATTCTCTCACTTCAGGTGTTAATTGTTAGCCCAATGATTATATCATGTTTTTGAATATGGCTAATCAATTAAGTTTAACATATTGATGTCACTAATATTTATGTCATCACTATCATGTTGCTGCTACTTAAACTTAGCATTGTCCTAATGTTAGCATTGTCCTAAATGTTCTATATCATATTGCTATGCTTGTATCATATTGGTTAGTTTGTCTAACATGTATTTGTAGACATGCTGTAAGCATGATCAAACATGATCAAACCAGGACATATGCAATGGAGAATTATTGATGGGCCAAAGACGGCGTCATACAAGAAGATTTCTCTGTTTATCATTGGACGATTGCCGTAGTGAAAAATGCGTCTTCAAGTCTGCTCAAATATTTGAAGAAAGGCGTCATCAAAGGGCTCTTGGTTTTCCTATTTCATCAATATAATTTTGCATATTTATTGAGTCTAGGAATACGATGTACACTGCATCGTACTGGCAAATAGGCTACCCAAGAAACGTTTTCAAAATACCCTTTCGTTTTGAAAACAAGTCCACTTACAAAAGCCCAAACTACTTCCTAACTGTCTGACTTTTCAAAAAGCCCAAAACTAATTTGCAAAAACCCTGACAGAACTCCAACAGAACTCGGACAGAATTCGGCCAGAGTTCGGCCAGAATTCGGCCAGAGTTCGGTTAGTGGACGTTGCTTTTTGAACTTGGTCTTCCTGCAGTTACGGATCCCACCGAGATTTTCTCATCGAGTTCTGTCCGAATTCTGCCCGAATTCTGTCAGAATTCTGCCTTTGGAAAAACTATAAATAGAGAAGGATTTCGATCATTTCAACTCACCAATTCACTTTCATATCTCTTCTCTATCAGCCTACTACTTCTTCCAAAGTATTCTGAGCTTTCATTTTTAAATCCCAAGCCAGTTACAATTCTCTAGTCGATTTGCCAGTGCGGTACGGTCTAGAAGTTTCAGAGTGGTTGTAATCGGAGGCTTGATTGAAGGTACACACTTCACAATTGAAGTTGGTCGAGTACTTCGGATCAAAGCTCGCGTTGTAGAAGTTGCAAGATCTTCGGATGAAAACTTGTGGTGATTTTTCATAGTGGATTCAACTGGTAGCAAGAGTTCTACCGACTGGACTAGTCCTCAACAGAGGGAAACCAGTATACATCCTTGTGTTTGCGTTTGCTCTCTACTTTCTACTTTTATTTACATATTTGTGATATATTATCTGTGATCTTGTTACTAACATTTTTAAATAGTAAATTTCTGCTGCCTACTCTATTCACCCCTCTCTAGAGTATTACGCTTTATAACTCGTTCCTACAATCGGTCCTACAATTGGTATCAAAGCGGGTTATACAGGTAAAACGAGGTAACACTGCTATTATATTCTTATTTATAACTGCTGTTACATAGATCACTATATCACATATGGCAAGTATGTACTTCACAACTGAAGAGCAATCCTCAAATAGACTCCCACTATTTGATGGAACAAACTATAGCTATTGGAAGACACGGATGAGCTTCTACTTGAAGTCTCTAGATTTTAACTTATGGTCAATTGTTGTCACCGGCTACAAAAAGCCTACTATCACTTCTATTCTTACATCCTCTATAATCAATAAGCCTTATTATAGTTACACGAATGAAGAGAAGAAGTTAGCTAGCCTTGATGCAAAAGCTATGCATATGTTTTATTGTGCTGTAGACACAAATGTATTCAATCTTATTTCTACTTGCACAACATCTCATAAAATTTGGAAAGTTCTTGAAGCTACTTATGAGTGCAGGTATGAAAGCAAAGCTAGCAACTCCGGAGAGAAGGATAATCTTCATAATGATGCAAATATTTGCATGACAAAATTTAGATTTAAAGTACAGCATCATCCCTTATACGAAAAAGAACTTGTATGTGAAAACTACAAGAAGATAGACCACATCCAAGAAGATTGTACTACTACAAGAAAGGAGAGTCACTACGAACAATCAAATGAAGGAAGATCATCGGGCATATGGTGTGAAAGCGAAGCAAGCATTTCTGAAGAAGAAGAAGAAGATGATGAAGAAGAAGAGAGACCTCATCAAGCTGCAAATTTATGCTCAATGGCATTATCTAACGAGGTACAAAATATTTCTTTTTCTGGAGAGAGTGAATTTTCTTATGATGATTTATCTGATGCTTTCAGTGATCTGTGAGAAGAACACAAGAAAGTATTAGATAAATATAAGCAAGCTAGAAAGGATATTCGATCCTATAAGCGTGAGATTGAAAAGCTTACTTGCTTATTGAATGATGCTAGAGATACTTCTACTTCTGATAATTCTACTGAGATTTCCACACTGAAGTTTAGATTGCATGAGGCACTTGATTGCATTGAGAAAAGCACTCTGGAAAATGCTAAACTTAAGGAGGAATTAGAATCAGAAAAGAAGAAGTATTCTATTGCTTCATGTAGAATTGATGCTCTTTCTGCTAAGTATGATGAGATCTGTGCTAACTCTAAAAAGTTAGAGATTAGACTTGGGAAGCAGGTAATACAACCTACGACTCAGTCTAACACATGACACTTAGCACATCACAAAGTCACACATGTCAGATCTTTTAGAAAGGAAGCAAGCAAAGCTAAAGCTTCACACAACCATGCTTTCTATTACAAGTATCTACGTACATCATATCACACTACTGCACATTCTCATACTGCTGTACATAGTACTAATGTTAATTCTTTCTGTCATTATTGTGGTATGAATGGACATGTTTCTAATTATTGTCAGATTAGAAAACTAGTTGATATGAACTTGTGCAAATGGGTTCCCAAAGCTAATAAATGTGGATCCAAGTATTGGATACCAAAGTCTTCACCTAATATTGTAGGTGAAGTTTCTCATATCAAATAGAACTATGGAACATGTTGGTGATTGCAACGCTAAAAATGTCATCTTCCAAGCAATTGCACCAACAGAACTGCGGTCACTAGAACCACTTTGGTAACATGCTTTCTAAATAGTTTTTAATATTTACATGTTGTTATTGATTTCTTGTTATTAGATCTCATTGATATCTTTTAAATTGTCTACTGTTTGAATCAATATGAGATATAATCCTAGCTTAACTAGCTGTTTTACTTAAATGTTTAGTTCACACTATATAATATTTATTTTCTATTAGTGTGACACATTTATCTATGTATGCTCTTTATTTTTAGTTTTATCCTTGAAGCATGCATAGGAGCTTAATTTTGTTTTGGTGAATATGTTTTTGACTCTTCGTCTTTAATATTTTTAATGGTCACTTCTCATTAATTTGTCTTTAACATGTCATATTTACTTTGATCAGTATTTTGTGAGTATGTATGTTTAGCATAAGTCTTCTATTTACTTGAAAAATATATACATATATTTTTATGTTAACCTTGTGCTTGCATAATATATTCACTATTGATTCTCATATTTTATTTTGATTAAGTTCTTATGAATCAATTAAATCTTTGTCTGACAAAGTTTATTTATGCATGTTTTTGATCTTGTGATATTTTTTATGCTTATTAAGGATACATGAATAATTTATTTTTATTTATATATTGCTCATGTTTCTTATATTTTTGTATAAATATCTTTATGGGGATATATGAGTTAAGTTCAAGTTCTATATTATATTATTTTGAAAAGTAGTTTCAAACTTGTGCTTATCTCATACTTCAGCTATTGATTTCTTTGAACAATTTATGTTCTTATCTTTATCAGCTTCCTCCTCAAAGCCTCTTTTAATGATGGTTTTATTTTCTTGGCTTTTTGGTTGACATTTTGGATACATGATATTTTTAATATCTTGATCTTGATAAACCATTCCTTGGGTATTTACTTTTAGGGATTCTGGATTTTGATGTTGTTCGATGATACTGCATATATTCCTTTGAATCTAAGTTCTTAAGAGTAGAAATCATTTTGGGAACAAGCCAAAAGGGTCCTTCTGTCATACAGGTATAAATAGCCTGAAGCGATACGGTGCACTAGTCTTCGGACTACCGCTAGCTGGGAACCGGCCCCTACAGCTAACCCGAAGTGATTAATACTTTATAGACTTAAGATTTATTAAGGTGTACTTGCAACTATCGTCTAGTTCTGGATTCAAGGTACTGAACCCAGTCCCCTAGGTTCCAGAATACATCAACGTATCTAGGTCTTACCATTTGATTTACAAATGTTTTATATTTTATTGTTACCCAATGATTTTGTAGCACATATGGATAAATGTAATTCATACATCTTATGCTGTATGCTACATTGTTCTAAGATTTTTAAATCCATAGAATATAACTTTTTATATTGCACTAATTTTTCTTAAATCCTTGGTTATTAAAGAAGAGATTTATTTTGGGTACAAGCCTACAAAGGGTCTGTCTGTCACCACGACTACGGTTGAAGCGAAGCGGTACTTAAGTGTTCCCCGGTGAACCTCCGTTAGCTGGGACAGTACTCCTACAGCTAACCCAAGATTGATCAACGCTTTATAAACTAAAGATTTATTGAGATCTAGTTGCAATTGTTATCTTTTGAATTTTGGATTTTAGATTTGATGGATAATATTCTCTCTTTATATTTTCACAAAAGGTAGCATATGTTGATCTATCTTGTCAATTGTGAGATTCTATAGCATAGATCAATTTATGTCATCTTTTGACTTATACGATTATTCATCATGCTAATTTGAAATATCTTTTGATTGTTTTATTTCAAAATGTCCATTTAATGGATATTTCTTCTTTTGTCTAAAGATGATTGTTTTTCTATGGTATTGTGATTTCATCTTTAGCTTGTGTAATATTCGTAATATTAATGATTTTGAGCTTTATATTATTATTTTCTTATTCAAGTTACTTACTGTCTACAACAGTAACTCTTTGTAGGGGAGAAGTCATGCTTATTGAATCTCTCTCAAAGCGTTTCTTTTCATTAACCTTACGGTTGTCAGGTAGACACCGTGCTAAGGCTTTAAAAGGGAAGAAATGAACTTTGATAAGAAGACATAATATTTTTGAATTAGTTTTCTACTTCTGAAAATATGTCTCTGAAATTTTGTCAATATTATTATTTTTGGATATAGCCATGTAAAGGTGGAGTAGTTAATTGTTTCAAGTTAATTAGCCCCTTGACATGCCATATATCTAGAATATACTTTTCTTTGGACATATATCTAGTTTTGTTGTTCAAATGGATTTATTTATGATTTATGGATTCTTTTATTGAAATTGTTTTCGTGATTCGAATTGTCAGCTTTAAGTCTGAGGGCTAAATGGATGCATTCGAACATTTACTAAGACAGTTTTTCATAATAAATTCCATATTTTTGAAAAGTCTTTTTGATTTTTTTTTGATTTATTGAATCTGTCCGGTACTCAAATTTTATTATTAAAGACAGTTTTCAAAATCTTTTAATGTCTTGAAATATTTCTTATATATATATAGATATTGAAGAAATATGTTGTTTGTTCATCTTTAAGCATTTATTTATTGGATATTTCTTTTTGCCTAAAGATGATATTTGTTCTGAGTTTAAAATTTTACATGCATTTGATCAAAGGAAAGAAAAGATGCATATCTTGGATATCCCTTAGATCTTGTGATTATTTCTTTTATCTATTTTATGCATATAAATTATTTTTGAACTATATACACATATTTTAAGGGGGAGCAAATTAATTATTTCAATTCTTTTAGGCCCTTAATATGTGGTATACCTAGTTCATCATGGACATATATTCTTCTACGTTAAAATATCTTGTTGAGTTGTTCATGATATTTGGATTTGTATTGGTTTTATGAAAGAATATATGATTATTATTTATTTTTAATTCTCTCATTTTTGAGTTTCTAAAAGTTATCTTGCTATAAGTAATTTAATTTATTGATAATCCTTTTGAATTTAAACTGATTTGGCATTTCATATTAAGATTTTATCTCTAAAGTTCATGATTATCTATATTTTGACTGATCATACTTTGCGGGGGAGCATTCAAGTCGACTGAATTTCTCATTCTCAAGTATTTTGTCTTCATTACCTTCATGTTTATCTGATGGATATATATCATGCTAAGGTAATTAAATTCAATTGCATGAACTTTGGTATAGATTTTGCATAGATTCTAGTATACGTATTTTGATGTCTTTTCAATGATTCTACTCTTTATGGAATTGATTCACTAATTTGTATGGGCGAATTATGAATCATTTTTTTTTGTGATCATTGTTAAAAGTCTCATTATATTTTTGATTCTTTTATATATACTAGATCTGCGAATTTCTATTCCTCATGATTTCTTTATGACCAATGATTGATTCCTACTATATTGATAGATTTTTTTTTGGTCAAATGACATTCAAAACATTTTTTGGATTTCTAGTTGGTAAACTATGTACTGAGCCTTCTATGTTTTTTTTAAGTTCAACCAACTATGTTGTGTTTTGATTGATTTTTTTTTTCTGTGTTGACAAATTTTTATTCTTTAGTTATGCATTTTATGTAATTTTTTTTGTCGTTTCACTATTCTCCTAATCCTTCCTCATGATTATTTTTGCTTTCCTCCATTTCTTATGCTTGAGTTTATTTTAGCTCTAATTACGGGGGAGCTTCTTTTTGATCATGTCAAAGGGGGAGAAATAAGTTTATGTGGGGAGAAATAAGTTTAAGTCTGCATACAATCTTCTAGTATTATGTGTTTATTAGTGATACATGCATCTATTGTATATATATTAAACTTAAAGGATTTGCCATAATCAAAAAGGGGGAGATTGTTAGCCCAATGATTATATCATGTTTTTGAATATGGCTAATCAATTAAGTTTAACATATTGATGTCACTAATATTTATGTCATCACTATCATGTTGCTGCTACTTAAACTTAGCATTGTCCTAATGTTAGCATTGTCCTAAATGTTCTATATCATATTGCTATGCTTGTATCATATTGGTTTGTTTGTCTAACATGTATTTGTAGACATGCTGTAAGCATGATCAAACCAGGACATATGCAATTGGACGATTGCCGTAGTAAAAAAGGCGTCTTCAAGTCTGCTCAAATATTTGAAGCAAGGCGTCATCAAAGGGCTCTTGGTTTTCCTATTTCATCAATGTAATTTTGCATATTTATTGAGTCTAGGAATACGATGTACACTGCATCGTACTGGCAAATAGGCTACCCAAGAAACGTTTTCAAAATACCCTTTCGTTTTGAAAACAAGCCCACTTACAAAAGCCCAAACTACTTCCTAACTGTCTGACTTTTCAAAAAGCCCAAAACCAATTTACAAAAACCCTGACAGAACTCCAACAGAACTCGGACAGAATTCGGCCAGAGTTCGGCCAGAATTCGGCCAGAGTTCGGCCAGAGTTCGGCCAGAGTTCGGTTAGTGGACGTTGCTTTTTGAACTTGGTCTTCCTGCAGTTACGGATCCCACCGAGATTTTCTCATCGAGTTCTGTCCGAATTCTGCCCGAATTCTGTCAGAATTCTGCCTTTGGAAAAACTATAAATAGAGAAGGATTTAGATCATTTCAACTCACCAATTCACTTTCATATCTCTTCTCTATCAGCCTACTACTTCTTCCAAAGTATTCTGAGCTTTCATTTTCAAATCCCAAGCCAGTTACAATCCTCTAGTCGATTTGCCAGTGCGGTACGGTCTAGAAGTTTCAGAGTGGTTGTAATCGGAGGCTTGATTGAAGGTACACACTTCACAATTGAAGTTGGTCGAGTACTTCGGATCAAAGCTCGCGTTGTAGAAGTTGCAAGATCTTCGGATGAAAACTTGTGGTGATTTTCCATAGTGGATTCAACTGGTAGCAAGAGTTCTACCGACTGGACTAGTCCTCAACAGAGGGAAACCAGTATACATCCTTGTGTTTGCGTTTGCTCTCTACTTTCTACTTTTATTTACATATCTGTGATATATTATCTGTGATCTTGTTACTAACATTTTTAAATAGTAAATTTCTGCTGCCTACTCTATTCACCCCCCTCTAGAGTATTACGCTTTACAACTCGTTCCTACAATCGGTCCTACATTAATCCGTCATGGCTCTCATCCAAACAAACAACTCCAAACTCTGACATCATGGGTGACTTCGAGCTGACAAATTCCATGACATAAAGCACAGTTGTCCTCTCCTTGCGCCAAAAAGGAATGAATGAATTTACATGAATCAACCTTTAAGACCTAAGGAACAGATACTAAAATTTCAGATAAGAAGCATAGCCGATTGACTACACTGAAGTAATAGCAGAAGTAATAGCAGCTTCGAGCCAGCACCCTTAACCCGGAAGCCTGGGCCCCCTTGAACCCGAGCCCTTATTTCTTCCACAGGTTTTCTTTATACACGCGCGTGTATATATATAGTCGGCGCGAGAGAGAGAGAAAACGAAAATTCTATGAAACCCTAGCCGACTGCAACCAAACTGCCATCACAACCACCGACACTACTAGTGCCGCAACTACCATCACCGTCACCTTCGTCATAGACATTGCAACACAGCCATCATCATCAACGCACCAAACATTTTGTGTCGTGTCCGAACCCGTGTGTCCGTGTCCTTGTCCGCAGCAATTTTATTTATCCTTGTGTCCAGTCTTTACACCCGGGACATATCGACACATCCAGAAAACAAAACTACAAAACAAAGGATAACCAAAGCCCTGACCTCCACAGCTTCTCCGCCCCATCGACTCCGCGCCGGAGCCGCGACGAGTGCCCCTTCTTCCCTCCGCTCCTTTTTCGGAGAGCTACGCAGCCGGCGCTGTCACGACCCGCTACCCAAATTGTTGGGCCAGGCCGAGTCATGTCCAGCCTACGTTGAGATAAAACGTAGTAAGCTGTTCTAAAGACAACAGGATAAGACTAAATGTACTAACAGTTCTATAAGTGAAGAAGAATCATAAATGCTCCAAACACAAAAGTCGTCGTATATAGTAAAATATCCAAGTACAAGTAAACTGAAACGTAAAACTGGATACATGTCCAGTTACAAAATGATGTAGTCTAATACATGTCTACTCTCAAAAGTCTAAGTAAACAAAAAGACATCTAGGCGAGGTTCCCTGCAGGAACATCCTCGTAAAGCAGAGCCGGGTCCTCGGTAGTAACTCCATAGTATGAGTCGCAGAGTAACTCCTCCTCAGTAAGGACACCTACAACGTTATCCTGTCAGGACGGAAGCAAGTACTAAATCTAGCAAACTAGCATATGAAACATGGAAATGAACATGAGAATGAACATGTGAGAAATAACTGGAAAGCATGGCATCACATAGTCTATCATGGCAAGGACACATATGTCATAAAGACAGATGTATATGTAATGTTTAAAACTGTAGCAAGTACGTGATCGGTCAATAGATGTACAATACGCTGTGGCACATAATAAAATATACATACGTACAAGTAGACAAGCATAGGTGTACATCCGTACAGAAAATGCGGGATAATTACCTACGGCAAGATACGCATATAAAATGCGACCTCGCTCGCTACTATAGGGGGGTCGTGATCACGTACACTACTATCAGTTTCCCCATAACCCATATTCTAATCATGTGAGAGATATATCAAGATTGTTCTAAGCAGGGTAGTAACTGAAAGTACAACATGTAGAGATCTAACTTGCTACTCCAAGGATCAGCATATAACATGGTGGGGTTTGCAGTTCATTTATGTGACAATATGTAAAGTTCGTAGAAAGTACTTGCCTCTAGCAAAGCAAAACAAAACAAGCTACGATAACAGTGCTATGGATGTCCAGTAACTCGTCACTGTAGAAATAAATACAATAACTTAGCTTTTATACTAAGCTAAAATACTAGAACACTAACTGGTGCGACACGACTTGTGACTGGACACCTAGCCAAAATGATGACTTGGCATAGGAGACCAAGGTGGGGTGACACACTATGTTAACTTTCTAGGGTCTTTATACTAGTGAGGGATGGGGTTCAATACGACTAAAACTCCAAATAACACAAAAAGCTACAAGTCGTAATTAATCAATAAATAAATCAAAAGATCATTTTGTTCTAACAATTTTAGAGATAGGCAAAAAGCCTAGTTTTGCATAAAACAAAGTACCAAAACGATCCTTGCTAATCATAGAAATTTATTATAATTTTTCTGGAATTTATTATCCAGTACAAATATTTTATAAAAATCAGTTTTCCTAAGTATACAGAAGTGAGTTTTGGTTTCATATGCCAAACTAGTGGCAAAACAGTAATTTAAATACTACAAAAATTTTACTAAATTAGTCAACTTAACAAAGTATCTAAAAACTATTTTTCCATAATTTTAGCAATACTCTAAGTATTTTTTGAAGATAAAAAACAGCTATGCACACAATAATTAATTATCTGCGTATTTTTTCCATGTATATAATTTGAACCAAAGTTCAAATACAGGACCCAAGGCCATGAATCAAGTCCAATATGACTTGTACAGGTCTTGAATGTGTGAAAACACATTTGAGCCCAAATACCCATGCTAGGCTTGGACATCAAATGGTTGCAGTAATTTAAATACAATAAAAAAATACAATTTGAAAATAGTCAAAATAATATTATCATTTTAATAAGGTAAATTTTATACAAAATGAATATATACATACCTATGCCAAAAGTACATATATATATACACAAGAAAATACTTAATTTATAAAGTATATATATATATATATATATATATATATAATAATATATATACATACACAAGAAAATATATACATATATACATGTGTGTATATATATATATATATAAATACTAACATATATACAAATAATTTACTAACTATAAAACATATACATATATACATATATACTGTTAAAACAGTATATATACATATATACTAATATATATACATATATACATATATACATATATATATATATATATATATATATATATATATATATATATATATATATATATATATAAACAGTAAAAGAAAAGAAAAGAAAAAGAAAAGAAAAAAGAAAACAGAAAAGAAAAACAGAAAGGAAAGGGGGGCTCGATCCTGAGCCAGCGGGGGGGGGGGGGGTTTAGGCTCTGCGCGCTGGCCAATGGGCCAGTCGGCCCGATTGTTAGGATAGGGTTTCAGTTTAATTTTATTTAGGTTAGAAATTAAATGGGTTTTTACCCGTTAAGCAAAGCCCAAACCCGTTAGTCTAGTTTACAGTTCGTCTCGTGTCCATACAGTCCAGGACACGAGAAGTTGAGATCTGACACAGAGTCGACGTGTCCGTGCCCAGCACGACACGTACGACTCGGCTAACACGTGTCCAGCACCACAGTCGAGTCCCCTGAGTCTAGGCGAGTCTCGTGTCTCAGTTTGAGACACGCACGACACAGAGGAAGGAATGTTACCTACGTGTCCGGCTGAGGGGTGGAAGTCGAGGGGGCGAACGGCGGCTGGGGGCGTCATGGTCAAGGCGCTTGGGCGGCGCTGGGCGCGGCTCGATGAGGCGGTCCTGATGGTGGTGGTTGGGGACGACGACGTCAAGCGGTGGTGGCCGAACGGGGGTCGCCGGAGTAGAGCTAGGGTTTGGGGTTCGTCGGAGAAGAAAGGGGGGTTGTCGTGGTCGTGGTGGTCGGTTAGGGTTTGGGTTTGTCTGGGGAAAGAGAGGGCTTTGTTTTATAGGCAGAGGAGGTCGATCGAAGTCGGTCGGGACGTGGGGGGAGCAGCTGGCCGGTCGTCGGCAGCTGTCCGGTCGTCGGGGGCAGTTAGGTTAGAAATTTCATCTAGGTCCCTGTAGTTTAGGATTTTACAAATAGGTCCCCGTTGTGTCAAATGTAAATTTCAATTTGCAATTTGACTCCCGCGAGTAATATTTGCAAAATATAATTGCAAAAGACAATTGGGTTATTGCAAAAAGTATTTAAAACAATTTTAAATATTGCAAACCTAATTTAAAATAATTTATAAAATTGCAAAATGGTATTTCTGGTGTTTAAAAGCTATTTAAAAACATTTAAAAATTCTAAAAAAATTCCTCATAATTATTATAAAATATTTTAATGCCAAAATAATCATTAATGGCCAATTATCACTAATAAACAAAATTTTGAAAATCAGGGGTTGACAGGCGCAGTTTTCCCTACGAGCCCGAGCCGCTGGAGCCTCTCTCTTTCGAGGTAGAGCCGCGTCCACCGCAGCCGTGTCGTTGGCGAGCTCGAGCAACTGTGCGCCGACGTCCGCTCTTGTCGGCGTCCGCGTCCAGGTCGAGCAACGGCGCCGCCAGAGTTCCAGATCTGAACTCGAATTTCTCTACACGTCAATGACGACGCGCCCAGCGTCCAGGTCGGCCGGCGAGAGCCTCCACCAGGCGGCCGACCCCCTCCGACTCCTCTTGACTTCGCCAGTGAGGAGGACAGCCGTCCGCGTCGGGCCTGCGAGCGGCCACGGCAGCCGTGTCCTCGCGAGCGACCATCGGCGCGCCCCAGGTCGCGCCTGCGCCCGGCCAAACCAGCGCCACCCAAGCTCTGGTGAGCTTTTCCTTCTTTTCCCTTTCCTTCTGAGTTTTTATTTGATTGAAACGAAAAGAGCCATAAAGAAGCCTCTTTCCCTCGATTTCATTAGAAAATTGATTTTAGAGAGGATTGATTGTAAACCTAACAGTGAAGGACCCCTCCCCTCTTTTTGCTTTCAAGTTGAAGGTTGACTTTGTTGTTTTATTTCTTTTTATGTTATTGTATTGATATAGAGTGATTTAGATGTTAGGTTTTCTTACAAGGACTTAGGATGAATGATTGATGGCAGCAGCCCCAACAATCTTTAACATCTACCATTTAGTTATTAATCTTGTTATAAATGTTAGTTTTTTTAAAATGTATTAATATTAGCTAATAGATGTTAATTTGGGGTTTCATGTGGTTTAGCTTAACATGGTTTAGGGTTAATTGTGCTGCCTCCTCCTGGGCTGGGCTTAGCCCTTTGTTTTCAATTAAATATTTTGAGCCAGACCTATATACATATATAATATGGTATAATTGGTTATGTATATTTTATATAATCAGCACATATTTTATACTAACAATATTTTGTAACTGTTTCCATAAGAAATTGTACAAGTAGGTTGAAAACCGTTTTATCAGAAAATAGATAAACCTTACTTTCTCATTAATATTTCAAATAGCTACGAATATTTTGAACTCTATTCTTGACCTTAGACTCTTAGTCAAATCATTTTAATCGTAACTAATAATATTCCTATTTTTTTCTTGTGAACTCAAAACCCTTCATACCGACCCTGCCAAATGGACTATATTGGACTCAACGTACGATTTTGTGCACGGTCCGCCGGAATTCAACTTTGGACATACGGTTGGGTTCATATCGAAAAACCGGACCTGTTGACATATAGTTTGACGACTTTAGAGATCGTTGACTCTGGCACGATTTTCGGTGCAAAGCGGGTCCAACGGCGGACATCATTTTTGCTCGAAATTACCGTTTTGTCCCTGTGTCCAGAATTGGACTTAAGGACCGGCAATCCTAGCTAATTTGACTATTCTAAAAACGTTGGTAATATTTATTTCAGCATCCGGAGACTTTTTGCATATGTTGACTGATTGTGGCTCGTGAGTGGTATAGTGTTATTGGTTTCTCCAGCTAAGGACCTCAGGCAAGTGCACTTTCTGATTGCTTTTCGATTCATAGTAGTCTTTTCATTTCATGTCTATACATATATCTTGCTGCTTGTTGACACGCTCGTCACACGGAGTAGTCGGGAGGGGAAATATCTAAGTAGACATGTGAACTACCTAGAACTATCCCATGAGTCTATTCTTGAATAATAGCCGCTGCACACGACACGTGCAGTGTGCCAAATTTACCCCCTAGCCGTTCACATGTCGAAACAGATATTTCACACCACCTAGATAGATGTCTTTTATTAGTTTTTTCCTTATTTACTTCTCTATCGTGCTATGTCATCAGTTTCTTACTAGCTTTCATATTCGACATGCTATTTTCATGTCTTGTTAATTCTATTGTGTTTTACATTGTCGTCGGTTTGTGTACTTATTCTAATCCCGACTGGATAACCAACATTTTTTAGGTTTAGCCGCGATCATTCTTAGCACTGTGAGGCTTGGGTATGCTGACGACAACCTGGAAATAGAAAGCAATTGTATCAATTTCATTAATTGTAAAATCTTGTATTTTCTTTAATTTTAAATATTGTAAATGGTGTAACAAATTTAGAAATGTGAATGAGCAGCAAATATTTATTTTTGAGCATTTATTTTCTTGCGGGCTTGACAGTGTTCTACCGCCGACTCTGCGGCGTAGGCTGGCTTGGACACGTCTCGTATCCGAAAAGCAGGTACGGGTTGTGACAATGATGCTAACGGGTTGTATGCTTGCCACTAAGATCAAGAGCTCGGGATAATATATCAACCTAGAAAAGTTAACTCTGAATCGATAGGTTCATACTAAGTATAGAAAAGATAAAGTTCTAAGAAAGAGATAAAATATATTTCATGCCATACAAAACACAACGATGAAAACCTTGGTTGCGGTACATCATGCCTCGGAGAATTTGGTGCCTAAGGGATGCTAAATCAGAACGTACGGTTTCGGGGAAAAGGACCCTTGCACGAGTAGGAATGATTATATGATTTGATAATGGTTACGCTATGCAATTTACTTCATACATATTAAACTGTTCATACATTCGCATGGTCAAGGACGACTTGTGCACAAGGTGAGCTTTCTTCGAGACGGTACCCGGGGCCCTGGGACCGAATCGGCCTAGGAGGAAATTATAGAAATCATGCTTCGGCACGAGGCATTACGAGACCTCCAGTTAGGCTCGCTACCTGGACTGGAGGGCGCATCGCAAGGCTACGTAATCGTCCTTCATGGTGTCGATATCTCCAATGACCGTATATAGGATAGATTGCATGCTCACCTATTGTCTTGTGCAGGTGGTAAGTATCATGTATATTTTGTGTAGGAAAGGAGCACGGCCGTGGTAAGAATGCCTTTAAATTGGTTATGTGTTATCGTTTAAAATGTGCCTTCGATATGAACTGTAATTCATATAGTTCTAAATAGAAAGATCACTTCGTATGCTAGAATCCTTAATAAGCAGTGTCGGTTTAGACGAGTGGGTTCGTCCCATCCACTAGCAAGTGTGCTAACCCCCAACTCCCCAGGTAACGAGGATGCTGCGGGAGCTCGAGACTAGACCTGAAGCTGAAGAACGGGAGGCGATACGAAGCTCTCATATTTTGAAGTATTTTGAAGCCCAACCCAGATCGAAGGCTTTGTTCAAATATATAAAGGGACGTGAATGTATGGAACGACAAGGATTATTTCAGGGCAAGCTTGTCAAGAGTTTTTCTTTTGTGTTTCAAGATGTAGCCGCAACGACATATGTAATGTAAAAATTACCTTGCACATACTTTGCAAGCTTATGAATGAAAAGCTAAATTTCTTCCTATGCTATGTCTTCAACTCTCTGTACTGTTTAATTTCAACGCGTCGAGTCAAAAAGGAAATTCCAATTGCACATCCTTGCCTTGTGCAAGTCCATTAAAGACTTGCACGGCATCACGTCCCGACCCATGGGAATCGATTTATATCGAGTCAAGGCGATGGCGACCGATTCGACGAGTCGGGGCGTGATAAGTTGGTATCAAAGCACGGTTCACACCTCGGAACTTTCAAAATACTTTCTTTTAGATGATGTCGTTGCAATTTTTCAAAAACTATACTTTTTGACATATGCGACCTGAATTAATCGTTCCATATATATAAGTCCGTAGATATTTTGAGAATACTAACGGGTTTGCTCGATTTTGTAGGAATGCCGAAAGGACTGGGTGTCCCTGCTGTCAATGCCACATTGATTAGCACGGATAGCACCGAAGGTGCGACGCCTAGCGATTCTGCCATAGAGCGACTACTACGCCTCATGGAACTCCAATAACGCCAGTTAGAGATGCATCAACGACAGCTGCAAGAATAGTTCCAGGCCCAAATCAGCGCCCAACAAAAGCAAATGGAGGCCCTGACCCAGATCGTGAGCACCATAGCGACTCAACAGAACTCGACGACCGTCATGTCCGAAGAAGAAGTGCAACCCGTAAAGACAAAACATATGTCTTCCTCCTCCCTGCTCAAGATGACCAAGTTCAAGAAGATGAACCCGCCTGAATTCAATGGTCGAGCAGAGCCTGGTGAAGTCATGGGGTGGCTAGTGAAGATTGAGGGTCTGTTTAATCTCCTCTACATCAAGGGGTCCAAGAGAGTCGGGTGCGCAGCGTTGCAGCTCAACTTGAGGGCCTACGATTGGTGGGAGACGAACAAACAAGAACTCCAAGAGGCCAACCCTAATGCCAAGATCTCGTGGGAGACGTTCAAACTGGCCTTCCTCGAGCAATACATCCCTCGTGCCCTTCGTCGACAGAAGGAAGATGAATTCATGTCCTTGAAGCAAGAAAACTTGTCCGTTGAAGACTACGATGCGAAGTTCGTAAAGTTTGCCGGGGCCTTTCTGTCGAACACGGAGGCGTGGTACGAGCGCTTCCAGCAAGGCCTGAATAATAATTTGCATCAGGACGTCATGAACCAGAGATGCCAGACGTACAGGAAATCATATAACGCCGCCCTTCATAGTGAGCGGATCTTCGGTCGAGCGTCGCAGAAGGGCGGATCAAGCATCCGCAACAACTTCAACAAGCGTCCTCACGACGCGGGAGGATCTGGTGCGCTAAAGCGCCAGAGCACGTCCGAGTATCGGGGGTCTCACCCAGGCGTACGGTGCCATCGCTGCAGCAAGATGGGACATCTTGCGGTCGATTGTCGAGGGGGATGCTTCAAGTGTGGCCAGCTAGGCCACAAGACAGTAGATTGTCGCATGGGGAGGGCGAACCAATAACCACCAAGGGACGTCCAGAACCAGAACAGGGCGCCTCTCGTCCATGGCACAAATGCGGTGCCCGTGAACCCACAAAATCGCCAAGGGGCGCAAGGCCGAGTCTACGTATTGACTCGGGATGAAGCTTTTGCGTCGGATACTGTCGTGACATGTATACTACTCTATAAAAATATGCCTGCTAGAGTATTGTTCGATTCGGGTGCTACGCATAGTTTCATATCTGCCGACTTTCTAAAAGAGAATGAACTACCTATGCAACTTTTAGATATGAATCTTTAGCGTTAGCACTCCATCGGGAGTAGATATGCCTGCCACTCAAATTTGTAGGGATGGTTACATCTGCATCGGAGGGAGGAATCTATCCTTGGAAGTTATCGTCCTCGATATCAAGGAGTACGATATAATCCTCGGCATGGATTGGTTGGGTGCATGCCACGCAACGATCGAGTGCGCGGAGAAGAAAGTTGTGTTTCGTCTTCCGGGTGAGACCGAGTTCTCCTATTCGTGCGGAGCAGCATCAAAGGCAGATATCGACGATTTTGGCAAGGCGTATATTGTATTCTGGGTGCAGCGGGTACCTAGCATCTGTTCGAGACACGAGAACGGAGATTGCAAGCACGACCCAGACTGAAGTCGTGGCAGAATTTCCGGATGTGTTCCCAGACGAGTTGTCGGGGATGCCGCCGGACCGAGAGATAGAATTCAGCATCAACACCTTCCCGGACACCCGACCGATATCCAAAGCACCTTATCGAATGGCGCCGGCAGAGCTGAAGGAATTGAAAGCACAACTACAAGAGTTGCTAGATCGCAGATATATTCGCCCTAGTGTCTCCCCGTGGGGGTGCCCCAGTGTTGTTTGTAAAGAAGAAGGAAGGATCGATGCGGCTTTGTATCGATTATCGGGAACTCAACAAAGCCACGGTACGAAACAAGTACCCGTTACCGCGGATAGACGATTTGTTCGACCAGCTGCAAGGAGCGACGGTGTTTTCCAAGATTGATCTTCGCTCAGGCTACCATCAATTGAAGATCAAGTTCGAGGATGTGCCAAAGTCCGCCTTCCGAACTCGATATGGTCACTACGAATTTTTAGTCATGCCCTTCGGCTTGACCAACGCTCCTGCCGCGTTCATGGATCTAATGAACCGGGTGTTACGACCGTTCATAGACAAATTTGTCATCGTATTCGTCGATGACATTCTCATATATTCGAAGAGCAAGGACGAGCATGTGGAACACTTGAAGACGGTACTACAAGCTCTGCGTGAACACCAACTTTATGCCAAGCTAAGCAAGTACGAGTTCTGGATGAGCAGCGTGACGTTCCTTGGGCACGTTGTCTCAGCTGAAGGCATCACGGTAGAACCAAAGAAGATTGAAGCAATAGTCGAATGGAAGCGGCCTACCTCAGCAGGCGACATCCTAAGTTTCCTCGGCTTGGCAGGCTACTACAGTAGATTCGTGAAAGATTTTGCCAAAATTGCGTCGCCTCTGACTCGCCTCACCCAGAAGGGAGTCACATTCGAGTGGAACGACGCCTGCGAATCGAGCTTCCAAGAGTTGAAGAAACGACTCATCTCAGCACCGATCCTTGCACTTTCGGACAGGCCAGAAGGGTTTCAAATATTTAGCGATGCATCACGGACGGATTTGGGATGCATGCTTATGCAAAGGGATAAGGTGATTTTGTTTGCTTCGAGACAATTAAAGCAACTCGAGAAGAATTATCCTATGCATGATCTGGAGTTAGCAGCCATTGTGTTCGCGTTGAAGCTATGGCGGCACTATCTTTATGGTGTAGATTGCAGCATCTATACGGACCATAAGAGCCTTAAGTATGTCTTCACTCAACGGGACCTGAACTTTTGGCAGCGACGTTGGCTCGAACTTATTAAAGACTACGATCTGACTATCGAGTACACGCCAGGTAAGGAAAACGTCGTAGCGGACGCTCTGAGTAGAATGTTCGCTGGGTGCTTGTCTATCAACCATAACATACAGCGAGACTTGGCAGAGATGGGTATCGAACTCCGAATCCGTTACCGTGGAGCACGATTGGCCCAATTGCACCTTGAGTCGAGCTTGCACAACAAGATAAGGACCGCACAGGAGGACGACCCATTCCTAAAGAAGATGTGCGAGCTAATTTCGACGAAAAAGGCGACCAACCTTATGGTGGACGAGGGCAGAATGACGCGAATGAAGGAGAGGATATGCCTGCCGGACCATGCCGAACATAGAAAGGAGATTCTGACGGAGGCCCATTATGCGAAGTACTCGTTGCACCCCGGGAGTACCAAAATGTATAAGGACCTGCGCACGATCTTTTGGTGGCACGGCATGAAGAAAGACGTAGCAACGTTTGTATCACAGTGCATGGCCTATCAACGGGTGAAGGCCGAGCATCAAAGACCAGGCGGGGAGCTACAGAACCTCGACATTCCAGTATGGAAGTGGAACGACATCTCTATGGATTTCATCATGGGCCTTCCGAAGACGTCGCGGGGGAATGATGCAATTTGGGTTATTGTCGATCGTCTGACCAAATCTGCTCATTTTATCGCTATTAAAGCATCATGAAGCGTTGATCGGTTAGCTCAAATTTATCTCGACGAGATCGTCAGACTGTACGGGGTACCTGCCACAATCATTTCAGACAGAGACGGACAATTCTTATCACATTTCTGGACGAGTCTACAGACGACGCTGGGCACTAAGTTGAACCTTAGCTCCGCGTACCACCCGCAAATCGATGGCCAGACAGAAAGTGTGAATCAGATCCTGAAGGATATGCTACGTTTGTGCGTGCTAGATTTGAAGACTAGTTGGGACACGTACTTGCCGCTCGCAGAATTCGTATACAACAACAGTTATCAATCGAGCATCCAAATGGCTCCCTACGAGGCGCTTTACGGGAGGAAATACCGATCTTCGATTTTCTGGGACGAAGTCGGGGAGCGACAGGTGCTCAGCCCAGAACTAGTCGAACAAGCCGTCGAGAAGGTCCGCATGATTCGAGATAGGCTTCGTATTGCTCAGAGTCGACAAAAGAGTTATGCAGATATTCGTCGACGACCGTTAGAGTTCTTGGTTGGGGACCATGTGTTTCTGAAGGTGACGCCGATGCGGGGCATCATGCGATTTGGGGTAAAAGGCAAGCTGAGTCCGAGATTCGTAGGGCCCTTCGAGATCCTCGAAAGAGTGGCGACCGTTGCTTACCGGATCGCGCTACCTCCTATCCTGGCCGAATTGTACGACGTCTTCCATGTCTCCCAACTTTGGAAGTACATGCATGACCCAAGTCATGTGGTTAGTTTCGATCGGTTAGAGCTACGCGCCGATCTATCATACTCGGAGGAGCCCGTACAAATTTTGGACCGTAAAGAAAAGATCATGCGGAGCCGATCGATGTCCTTGGTTTGCGTACTCTGGCGCAACTATTCCGTTGAGCAGTCGACGTGGGAACTAGGGGCGGAGATGAAGGAGAAGTACCCTTCACTTTTCGCTGACGAAGGTCAGACCCTTGTTATTAAGTTTCAGGATAAAACTTTTTCTTAGTGGTATACTCTGTTGTGTCCTGCTCTCGTTGGAGCGAAGCACTATGTAATAGGCTCATGCCAAGTCAGACATGGTCGGGAACATAGATGGCTAGTCTGACTCGGCGATGAGTTTGGTATACAAAAACTATGGCATCAATAAAATCGATTTGGACGAGTGATATGAGTACCGTTCCAACTAATGGATCGACTACTGTTGGAATAAGTCCTAGATGCGGTAGGCGGCATCTTGGAGAAGGAACTCTAAAGAGAGCGACGTAACTCGTCTGCCGTTGGTTTTATTAGTTTTCTTGGCTTTCTGAACGAATTGTTGCGTGGATTTGATAGTGTACTTTCACATTGATTTCTGAATGCATTTTTGGGAATTTCGAAGGAAGGATTGAAGGAAGGGTTCTAATTCGATGTTCGTGCCATTGCCGGAGTTCGTGTAACTGACGCTTGATCGTCACGAAGCGTTCTCCTACTCTCGACGCAATCTCCTTAGGTGGGTGGTTCTTCGGCCCCTTCTTTTCTACTCCTTCCCGCCAACTAAATTCTTCGGCGTAATCTCTTTTACGCCCAAGACCAGGCTAATCAATTTACACCTAAGCAGCCTGATCGTTTTACGCTTGGGTCTACACCTGTGTTTTTACGCCAAGGACAGAGCAGCCTCTTTTACGCTGGACAAAACTGTCAAATCTCACATTTAATGCAAACTCTGACATGAAGATATTAATGATGGCATTTACCACAGAATTCAATGGGATTTGTCTTATACAAAGACCATTGTTGTCGTTTATGGAGATCGAGCTACTTTACGCTCATTGAATGGTTTCTTTTACGCACGAAGTTTGACATGAGTTCTTACGCTCATAAAACAATGTGTGCGTAAAGTCTATTTGAGCCATTTTACGCCTCAATAACCACTTTACGCAGGGAACCTATGACAGAGCTATTTTATGCTCATCTCACTGTTTTACGCTCAGAGGATGTTGGAGCTAGTTTTACGCCCTATTCTTTCTGGCCAGTTTGGAACGTGGTTTGCCTACATGGCCTTCATGCCACATATTTTGAAGAACATGTGTACATGTATCCTATTCTTACTGAAATGATGGGACGCGTGTCAATATATGCAAAGGATGACTCTGATCATGGGTGGCAGTTGTTAGCGTAAAGACAGCCTTTGATGCTCTTTTACGCACAGAAGCCCCAGTCTATAAATAGACTCATTTTTCTCAAACACAGGGGACAGAGAGAGAACATGAGAGAATACAGAGATCAGGACTTCGAGATTTTGATTCTCCAGAGCATTCTTCTTCAACTT
This sequence comes from Iris pallida, assembly GCA_029216955.1. Taxonomy (NCBI): domain Eukaryota; kingdom Viridiplantae; phylum Streptophyta; class Magnoliopsida; order Asparagales; family Iridaceae; genus Iris; species Iris pallida. Next base: position 25,390,211 of record JANAVB010042020.1, on the reverse strand, counting down.
TTCTTCCAGAACAGAGTGAAGCAAAGCAGGAAAGCATTCGGCCTCGCCATCAGTGCCCAAGTGCGTCGATACCTTTCTGGTGACTTAGTTCTTCCAAGTTGTTCTACTTCAAGCAGTGATCTTCATCATCATCATATGGTCCAAGGAAAAAAGTGATCATTTACGAATCAGACTTCCATAGCAATATTTTCCCAGAATCAAATTTGTACTTTTTATACTTTTTCTCGTTTTATTTTCAAAATCCAACCCTTTTGTTTGGCAATTTTGTTAAGTGAAACAAGATGGCGACAGAGTGAGAACAGGAGAGAATACAGAGATCAGGACTTCGAGATTTTGATTCTCCAGAGCATTCTTCTTCAACTTTTCTTTCAGAACAGAGTGAAGCAAAGCAGGAAAGCATTCGGCCTCGCCATCAGTGCCCAAGTGCGTCGATACCTTTCTGGTGACTTAGTTCTTCCAAGTTGTTCTACTTCAAGCAGTGATCTTCATCATCATCATATGGTCCAAGGAACAAAGTGATCGTTTACGAATCAGACTTCCATAGCAATACTTTTCCCAGAATCAAATTTGTACTTCTTGTACTTTTTTTCGTTTTATTTTCAAAATCCAACCCTTTTGTTTGGAAATTTTGTTAAGTGAAACAAAATGGCGACTCTGCTGGGGACTACCTTCTCCTCTAACGAGGTGGTGATTGCTCAATATGATGATGTTTCGGTCGGTTCGACTAAGAAGACTCTGGTTGTACACTTCGACCAGACTGCCTATGAAGAAATGCTCCGAACTGGGGGTGGTTCTCGCCACTCCAATGTTCAAAAGTCTCGCAAAGCACGAAAAGTTTGGATTTCCAAATCCAAAGTGGTTTCTGATCTCTCTGTGACTTCTGGTGAAAAGGGAATTCTTCCCACTCCTGTCGTAGGGGCTCCCGTTCGTAACGAGGCAGTCCTTACTTCAGAGTTGCACTCAAAGTGTGATGACTTATCTCCCATTTGTAACGGAGAAGATAATCTGGTTTCACGCCCACTGCGTAAGAATCAAGTTTTACGCTCAGTGGGTAAGAACTAAATTTTACGCTCAAAGCATAAGAATGAGTCTCCCATTTGTAATGTGGCAGATTCTAATGTTTCTGAGTATAAGAACCCATCTCCCGTCGGTGACGTGGTAGACTCACAAAAATTACGCTCCTCGTGTAAAACAAAATCTCCCGTCTGTGACATGGTAGATAATCAATTTTTACGTTTTACGCGTAAAGGTAAGTCTCCTGTCTGTGACAGTGTAGATAAAATTCACAACAATGTTTACACATCTAATGTGAAAATACCTAAACGCATACAGCGTAAAAGTGATGTTGGTAAAACTTCTGTCCTACACCAACAACCTTCTTATACTGCTTTACGCAAAGTACCAAACTTGCAAATCACACGCCATGAAAATGGGGTCCTTCGTGCTAAATCTCAAGGTTTACGCACACAACTCCAAACGCGTAAAAATGTACAGTTTGGTTCTGCGAATGAAGCCAGTAATCTTCTTTATACACAGGGGATTAAACGTTTTTTCACCCCAAATGTGATAAAGAAGAATACTCCATCTGTTCCTTCTGACTTACGTGAATTGCTAATGCAAAAGCGTAAGAATTCACAGTCTCCGGTGATGCTCCCCCAAGAAAAACATTATTGTGGATATCATCAGGTTGTGATCAATTGTTGTTGTTCAGCTTCAAAACAGTCAGTTTTTGATCGACTGAGTTTTTTACTTCAACATGAAGCTGAAGACCAAGAAGATGAGTTGTCATATGCATCAGTCAACATGGCATCTCATACTAACAGAGGACGACGACCGAGACGGAACATGTCCCAAACTCCAGGTCAACAACAGTTCAACAGACTTCTTGATTCCTTTGAAGGAGTATATCAGAATACTCGATCAAGAAGACAAAAACAATTATAGATTTCTGATTCAGAAGCTGGGGGTACTCAATCATTTGAGTCTGATATCGATAGTGTGGATTCATACTTCTATACTAATCCCTCTATATCTTCAAGAGAGGTTGAATCCTACGTAGTTGGAGATGAACCAGAGACGTCATCTGCTAATACGGAACAGCATCTCACTGCCGTTGAGCAATCATTGAAAGACATGCTCAACATGGTGCAAAGCATGCATCAGATAATTTTGAATCAGCAAACTGCTCAACCCACAGTAATAACTCCGGCACCAGCAGCGACACAAACTCAAGATAGTCAAGGGGCTGATATACCCTCGAATATTCAAGAACCTGCTGTTAATCAAAATTCTGCATCTCCAGATCCCATCATTCCAGAAGATGTACCACCTCCAGTGGGGGTTACGGTACATCCAACGACTATTTAATCAAATATACTTCCTCAAACCAGTGAAGCCATTCAAGCAGTACGTGAACTCAAAGCACAGTTTGAGGTATTGAGGCACAAAGATCAGCTCCAGAGATTAGGGATTAAGCAACCTTATCCTCCTCATTGGAATGATGTACCCTTCCCTCCGAAGTTCAAGCCAAAATCTATGGTTTTATTCGATGGAAAAGCATCTCCCAGTTAATATATCAATTACTTTGATATTATGACTGTACACTTGCAGAAAAATGATGCTCTCCTCACTCGAGTGTTCATTGGGTGCTTGACGGGTTCAGCTTATGACTGGTATCGTAGCTTACCTGATAACTCTATTTCGTCTTTTGACGAATTCAAGGCAATGTTTCTTTCCCGCTTCTATGAAGGAGGTATGGACATGAATATGTCCTCCTTAATAGAAATCAAACAAAAGGAGAAAGAAGATACTCGGACGTTCATTGAACGTTTCAGACAGGCTACTCTCAAGATGCCTCCTGGTATGCCAGATTCAACATTGATTGATACATGCAAGATGAATCTGCGACCATCTATTGCTGTCTTCACAGGTTCCCAATTCTCAGATTGGACTTCATTTATCATAGCAGCAGTTTCTGTCGAGACCAATGGTAGGTTGGCTCGGGAACACGGGATGATTTTTGCTTCAGAAGATAAAGGAAAGAAAAGTAATCCTGATAATAATCCTGGCAATTGTAATGTGAAAGGAAAAGATACTCTTATGGTCAATCTTTCCAAGAACAAAATGATGCCAAGTAATCAGGAATCCTCCAGGTCAAAGGAAGAATACTCTTTTGACGAAAGTGATATCCCAGGGATATTTCAATGTCTGGTAAAAAGTGGCAAACTTCATATTCCAGAGCCAAAAAGGCCTAATGAGGTGAATCTGACTGACAATCCCAAATATTATATCTATCATAGATACATTAATCATCCTACCAGTGCTTGCTACTTCTTGAAAAAGAAGATCCAAGACCTGATAAATGGTGGCGCTATCGCTTTAACCAATGATGACCATACGGTAACAACCAACATGGTCTCTCTTCAGTTTAGAGATTTTCCTCCACAGCAAGTCCCAGATAGAATTATCCCAATTCCGAAGGCGACGATGAAGATTGTGAATATTCCGCCCGCCAGGGAAGAAAATACAGGATTATTGTCGCTCACATTGAAGAATGGTGAAATCATGTGGGTACATCCTGACTTAGTGCCTGAGTTGGAAAGTGAAGATAAAACTTCAAAATCTAAGAAGGGTAAGAAAGTCAAAACCTGCAACATGATTTCTCATGTTATTCCAGATCCTGATGACTTGGATCACCTATGGGATGGCCTCCCTTTAGAAGATAGACTGAAAGGATTGAACATCTGTCCTCCAAGTCTAGCTCCTCCTACCAAGCTCAAGCTTACTCATCAGCAGTGGCTAGCCATGAATAGTATTCCTTTATACCGGGCATAACAAGTTTTTGCTGCTTATGAAAAAGCTTCGATAGGGATTTCTCCTCGTATCCCGAAACCTTCTCCTCCCTTAACTACAGAGACGTCTATGCTTCATTCTTTATTGTTGCGGAGGTTCCTTCCTCCTCCTGTGCTCGAACATCTGTCCAAAGTTCACTGCCTATCCACTTGTATAGTCAGTAATCTATCCTTCTCATGAGGAAGATGGGTTACGACTTTCAAAAGGCAGAAGTTTGAATTATGATAAAGGAATACGTCTTCCTTTACAAATTCAAAATCAGAATTCCACTGCTAGATTGGGTTCTGAAGTTCCTTGTAACAACATTTACAATAAGAAGGCTAAGGGAAGAAAGACTAAATCCTGTAATATGGTACTCTCTTCTCCTGAGTCCGAAGAAGAAACTTTTGCTGGTACAAGATCTGGAAAAGAGTACCATAGAGACTATCAGGGATCCTCCAAAGAAGCAGAAGATGTAGTGGAGACTCTACCAGTTCAACCTTCTCCTGTTCCTGCTAAACCTTCTGTGGTTGAAAAGGGGAAACACAAGGCAGTACGCTTTGATATCCCATTGAAGCCTGCTTCCAATCAGGGGGTGGTGATGAAGCCTTACAAATTTGACATTCTAGCTCAATTAGCCAATACTCCGGCTAGACGTTCTATATTTGAACTGCTGCGCCTTTCCAGAGAAAGCAGAGAGACTTTGAGCGAGGCTTTACTTCAAGCAGATTCATGCTTGGCACAACTCAAGACTCCTGATAATATACCAGTGTCATGTCCACAATGCCATAGTGTGATGGAAGTAATTCCCAACATCACCTTTACACAAGAGGATATGCTATTGAAACACAACAAGCATGATAGGCCTCTGTGTTACACTGGATATATCGGATCCACTGAAATCGACAGGATTTATATCGATCCTGGCTCTTCAATTAGTATAATTCTTCAAAGTATGCTAAGACCCCTGAGGATTCCTACTAGTGAGCTGACCTACACTAGTACTACGATAGTCGATTTTAACTCTAGTAAGAGCAAACCACTGGGGAAAATTCGTCTGCAGATCCAAATTGGTGATCTTCGAACTATGGTAACTTTCTATGTTATCAATTCAGACGTATCCTACAATATTCTTCTTGGAAGACCGTGGATTCATGAGCACAACATTGTGCCTTCAACTCTTCACCAGTGTTTCAAATATGTGGACTCCTAAGGAGTTATGAAAACTGAGTTTGCTGATATTAATCCATTCAAAGGTGTTAAATCCTACTTCTCTGATTCAAGGTTTTATAAATAAGAGCATGTGAAAGATATATCAGACATGGCTGAAGATCAATCACCCTCTGAGGATCACTCTATTAATGAAGATCCGCCAGAGGAGCAACCTTTGAAGATCGTAGTCAGGGGACGAATCCAATCCCAACCTGTCAATGATCAACCTTTGATGATCAAGGTTAAAGGAAGAACTCAAACTTCATGTGAGGAATCAATAAATATTCCTGCTAAAAGCCAAGTTCAACCTTTTATGATTAAGGTCAAAGGACGTACTTCTTGCATGAATGATCCAAAACTACCATTGATTGTCAATCTTGGCAAGTCTACGCAGAAGACGGATGATGGTCCACTGTTGATTAATCCGAAGCGTAGCAATCAGACTGTAAATAATGTAAATATTGATCATTCTGTACTTTGTGATATCAATGAAGATTTCCTGTTCGAGTATATGGCTGTCAAGTTTATTGAAAGAATGAATTTATCTTCTGATAATCAAAGTCATCGATATAAAGACAACATAGAACCCGAAGAAACTTTATACATTGATCATAAGGATTCTTTCCCTCCTTATACAGATGTTGGACCATATGCGCAAAGGTTCCTAACATCTTCTCCTTATCTTCTACCTGTGGTTGCTCCATCACAAGCTTGCGTAATTTTTAGACGTCATAAAGAATCTTATTTCATAGTTCCGTCTGATAAGAAAAACAAGCGTCAAATTGTGTTTGGCCTGGCTAGAAATATCCCTGTTGCTCAGGCAGATGAGCTGAAGGATAAAGACAAAGGAAGAATTCGAATTGATAAATACAGTTAGCAATCTATCAAGATCATTCAGAACATGGGGTATGATTTGAAGACTATACAAGGTCTCAATCAGGACAAAGGCAGATGATTACCATTAGGTGGTGATCCATTTTACCAAAAAACTCGTCATGGGTTAGGATATGACCCGTCCCACATGTTTTATGATGATATACAAGAAGAATTCTCTTCCAGCTCTTCACAATCATCAGATTCAGAGGAACTTCAATAAAACTGGATAAGTACTCTCAGTCAATATGGTTCAAACTGATGGTAAATCCAAACCATTTGAAAATGTCCCTCGAGCCACCATCAATCCACTTATTTCTCTCATAAATATCTACAACAACATCTGTCTTCTTAATTTCCAGCTACCAAAGTTTGGTTAAGCTGATTACTTGTCTCTTTGAAGAGAGATTTTGATCTTTTATCTTACTAATTAATATATAAAGTTGGATTGACTATTTATCATGTTTTCATAACCTCTGAATAAATACTAAACCCACCTTCTTTTCCTATCTATCATGTCCATTTGACCTCTGCATAGATATTAAATCTACTTTCCTTTGGGTTCTTATATACTGTCATGTTCATATTACCTCTGATAGTATTGTACACCCTAAGTAGAAAATAAGATTACATTATCTATCATGTTCATATTACCTCTGGATAGATATAATGTTTGAATTTAGAAAATTTGTTATGTTCATATAACCTCTGATGAGTATTTTTCAACCTCATACAAAACAAGATTTCATCATAGACTTGTCACGTCCATATTACCTCTGATAAGTGCTTTCTATCTCCTACCTATTGTTTAAAATTCAACGATAGGATTACAAAATAAATCTTTTTATTCATTTCTGGTAGAAACACTACAAAATGGATAAGACAAAAAGATGACAAAGTGCTCTCTTAAGGTGGAGTGGAAGCTTCTTGGAGCAGTTTTTTTAATTCTTCTAGCCGTCTGCCACGAGAACTCATAACTTTATTGGTAGCCTCTGCACGGCGAGCTTCAGGGGTGCAAATACGGGAAAGTTCAGCGAAGGTGATTATCAAGTTGTCCTTTGCTTCATCAAGAGTTTTGATGGTCGACTCAGCCCCAAAAGCTTTTTCTTCTAAAATCGAGCTTTGGGTGAGGTGTAGATTTCGGGCATCGATCATCTTCTCTCTTTCAGCCTTCAAGCAAGCTAGCTCTGCCTCGACTTCACAAATTCTGTCATTCTTGCTTTGAATATCTATGTTCAAAGCGTCATAAGCCACTCTGTGGCCATGCAGTACATGTTTTATGCCAGTCAAAAAGGCTTTCTCTTTGGCAACCTTCAGACTGTGTTCACGAAGAGCTGTATGATATGTGGTCTCTCGAGCAAGATAATCAGCTGTTAAGGCATCATATTCTTCCTCAATGAGACTTTCAACAGTTTTGCTAGACAGATTAAGATATTCTCTGATTGGCTGTTCAAGGTCCTCTACCATTTTCTCCAATGCGGCAGCTCTCTCAGTATCATTGAACAAAGCAACGTTCTTGATGGTCGAAGCCATTGCCGTCTTCAGAGTCTCATAATTGAGGCCCTTATTTAGGACCATTGTTATCAAGGTTGCCAGGCTCTTATAAAAGGTGTCAGTATAAATCTCAATAAGGAGATCCATTTCTGTGCTAGAACTTGGCATGGCAACAATATCTAACAGATCTCTTTCTCGAAAATCAGGAACAGATGTTGGTGGTGCAACAGTAAGATGAGACGGAGTCATGGTTGCTACTACCGTTATAGCCAATTGATCCCTAGAAACTTCAGGGATTATATCTCCAATCGGTGTAACAACAGACGGGGGTGGAGCTGGTGACGTTACTACTGTTATCTGGTTCCCAGGGACCTCAGCATCGACGTCTTCAATATTTGTCACTCCAGCCGTTTCTGGAGTTCTGGCGGCAGTAATGTTGGTGGATGTGGTGACAACTACAGGGGTTGGTTCAGATTCTGACATTGGCTTGTCAGAAATTGGTACTGGATCAGTGACAACAGCAGAGGATGTTATTATTTTCTCAGTTTCTGTTGGAGGTTCAAGCATGCCTCCAATATCTCCTTCAATTGATTGCTCCACAGGATTTCCCACTATTTCAGCTGTGGTGAAACTTTCTACAACTGATTCTTTGTTCAAGTCTGGGTATCCTCTAATAGTCCCATCACCACCTACAGTGGGATCAACTCTAGTATTCTCTTTATGCTGGTCCTCAGCAAGAGAAGACAATTCAGATTGTGCTTGTTGTGCCTCAAGTGATGGAGGATGTTCTTCTTGAGGCTCCATCTCAGGTTTTTGCACTCCCTCCTCTTCAGCATCTGAGTTTTCTGAAGGAGAAACTTCCTCTTCAGACTCCTCATTTTCTTCATAGATTTCTTCCTCTTGAGGAGGAGGAACTACAGGCTTTGGTGCAATTATAACATCTGCAAAATGAACGAAAATAAGTTAGTATACAAAATCATAATATATAATTCCGTATAGGTTTTGTATAATACTTGGAATATGTGCGTTTTTTCAAGATATGTATCATAATCACCATCCTAGTCATCATCCTCAAAGTCAAAAGCCGGTTCGTCTGATGGAATGCGATCTTGATCAGTAGTGGATACAGTAGTAGTACCCTTCGTAACTTGTGCCTTGGACGGTAAAGATAAATGGAGTGAGGTGCTAAGACGTCTAGGAGACAAAAGTATTACAGCTCCTGATCCTACTATCTGTGGAGAAGCTGAAGAACCTTCTCCAGGATGAACTGAGGAAGAACCGACGAGAGGATCTTCTTCAATGTCCTCTTCTGGAGTGTGAACGCTTGGTTTGGAAGGCCCTTTTGTGGTAGACCTCTTCCTCTTTTCTCTTTTCCGGAGTTTTCACTGGAGATGTGGCGACTGCACTCTGTTTTCTTTTTTGGCTTTTACCAATAATGATAGGTTCTGCAGCTGGTTCTCCAACTCCTGTTGGGATAACTACTAAAAACGGATCTGGAATGCCGGTATCGTCAGGAATGTCTGCTGGTACCTTGACCTGCTCTTCAATATCTCCTTCTTTAGGCCACCTCAGACTACCCTTCATGTTGTAACCATGGGTAAAAGAACGAATTGAAGCATAGAAGTGGGCATACGTATGGAGTATACGTAGTTCTGTAGTGCTAGTGGCAGTCGAAATCCTGAATTTAGCACCAGTCCGGGCAGCACCAAAATACCTCCAACCCCTAGCCCCGTCAAGTAATTTCCCATAGTAACGGAAATTAGTCAAAGGATTACCAACATGAAGTTGGTCATACCCAAATTGGCGAGCAAACCTACTAGGTAAGTATGGTTCGAACGCACAAATATCTTCATTTCTGTACATCAGATGAGAAGGTCTGATGCACTGAAGCTATCTAAAGACTGACTGTGGCAGTACAACTTTTCCTTCAACTTTATCCTCGAACTGGACACCGAAGCAATCCGCTGGAACTTGCGGCCGGGTACAGAAGAAGTTCCAACCGTATGAATAATTCAGAACTGCTCGGGTATCTGCCACAGACACAGCAATCCATGTAGCCTTGCTGAATTTTTGGAGAAAAACCTCCGCATCATCACCTGGGCCTGGCGGTAACAATCTACAGTTGTGATGCAACAACCAGCCCATCAGATAAGTGTAGGGCATCTCTACTCTAGGGAAAACATTCCGATGAGGAGCATTGTTGATTAACTCCTCGCCAAAGGTCCTTAAACCTGCGTTTATCCGACACACCATGGCTGACAGCAGGTTGATCCTGACTTTAAAAACTAAACATACTGCTGGCCATAGCACACTGCGGTGAATTCTGTCAACAGTACCGATACCTGGTACAACCCATCTTCTCAACCATAAAGAAAGAAAGCCTGCCAGCAAAGCTCTTCATGAGATTTTCTGACTACCACATCTGAGGAAGCTCAAGGCTTCAGTTCCGGCAGGAAATTCCCCAGTCTTCGTAGACAGATATTTATTCGGGAATTTGTAAGTAATCATCATATCCCGAACTTTGTTAGAGGGGATTGTCGAATCTATGTTGATTACTGGAGCTTTGTTTTCTTGAAACCTTTCTTTGTCTTCCTTGGATATCTTATCCTTATGGAAGAAAAGATAAGTTGTCCACTTGTTGATATACGCCAAATGTGATGGACTTTCATACATCGTGGTACAAATCAGGTAGTGGCACATCAGTTCCTCATATATCTCAATTAACTGAGGGTTAGTTCTCCTGATTTCAGCAAGCTCCCTGTTGGAGGGAACATATTCTTCATATGGGACTTCCTCCATTGGCAGCTTCGAGATAAACTGCATCTCATGAAGGGCAAGACCCATTTCACCTTTCGGGATGGCAAAAGTTCCAGTTGAACTTAGATATATCTCCATCAAGGCCAGAAATAAGTTTCCATTCGAAGGAATACCATAACTGGTGGAAGCTACTGCTTCGTACAAGCCAATATCTTTCAACTCTTCCTCAAAGTTCTTCATCATCCAAAGGCTTATCTGAATCCAACTCTGGTTGAATGGAGTTAACCATCCTGGCAGTCTGGGGTTGGTTTGAGGATATAATACAGCTTCCCTCATAAATTTATTGACAAACATCGGGGCTTGTACTGGCTGTATTAAACCCGAATCTTCGCTAGGATTAGAACCTGGCATAAGGCCAAAGATAGAAGTAACACCTCCATTGGGAACACTAGTAAAGTATCCCATATCATTGGCACGCTCTCTCTTGAAAATAATTCTACCCAGTCGTCCATGACTGTTGGGGGTCAAGTTCCACAACATTTGTTGAGGATGAGTAGCATGGACGAATGCTGACAAAGGATAATCTCTGTCCATATCTGGAAGATACATGGCTCTATTTCCAAATTTGAAAACCCAAGACTCCTTCTTGGGGTGCGTCTGGGATTTACAATCAATGGCATCTCCAAATAGAAAGGCTGGTTTTGCGAAGTGTTGTCCGTCTAGTGAACTCAACAATTTCCCATTTATCATGGATAACAACAATCTATCCCCTTGAGCTGCAATCAACTGTGCCCTCTCTGCCGGATACTCGGGGTTCGACTGAGGAAATTGGACATAAGATAAATCTTCCAAATAGTTCGAACCTATCATGCCAACTGATGATCCGAAAACTTCAGCGAGGGGGTGAACTTGCAGATCCACTGGTGAAATAACAAAAGAGATCAAGTTAGTTCGAAGTTTTTATTAAAGAGTTGATGAAAAGCTTATGAAGTATTTGTTCGACAAAATCTCTCAAAAAGATTGGTCAACTTTACGCTACCACACAGTAACATGAGCGTAATACAACTTTTTACGCTGGCATGTACGATCATGAGCGTAGTTAAGTTTTACGCTAGCATATCAACTGTGAGCATAAAACCAAATTTTACGCTAACACGTATAACGTGGGCGTATTCTTGTTAATTTTACGCTAACACGAACAACGTGGGCGTATGATGTTATTTCAGCTTTACGCTAACACGTACAACGTGGGCATAAAAAAAGGTTGAAAGATTGGTTTATCTTCTTCTTCTCCGACGGATTTGTTTTCTCCCAACCGAAGATTAGGGTTTTACCCATCATAGGCGGAGCCATGGCCGGGTTGGGGTTTCGTTGTGGTAGTGATGACTGAGTAGGGGTTTTCATATGATCAGTCGAGGAGGAATCAATGGCTGGTTTTTTCCCCTTGCTACCGTCGGCGGATGATTTCTTAGGAGCCATCAGATCAGAGTTTCGAAGAAAAAAAAGGCAAAGAGATTCAAGAAGAGGAGTAAAAGTGTTTTCTCTCTCTCTGAAAAAGACCTATTTATAAGAGAGATTCAAAATCGACTGTTGGATATCCCTATAATTACACCGACTGTTGGACATCTCCGCTTTTACGCGGATGGCTGTCGCGTATCCCAAATTTTACGCTGGCAGGTCAAATCCCAACTTTTACGCTTCTGTTCAAAGTGTTTCAAATGTTGAAGATATTTGAAAACTTTGAAGGGGGTCTTGTAGGAGCGTAAAAAGTGTTTCAAAGAAAGAGTCATCCCATTCATAAGTGATCGGTTTTTACACCAAGCAGAGCGGGTAATCTCTTTTACGCCCAAGACCAGGCTAATCAATTTACACCTAAGCAGCCTGATCGTTTTACGCTTGGGTCTACACCTGTGTTTTTATGCCAAGGACAGAGCAGCCTCTTTTACGCTGGACAAAACTGTCAAATCTCATATTTAATGCAAACTCTGACATGAAGATATTAATGATGGCATTTACCACATAATTCAATAGGATTTGTCTTATACAAAGGCCATCGTTGTCGTTTATGGAGATCGAGCTACTTTACGCTCATTGAATGGTTTCTTTTACGTACAGAGTTTGACATGAGTTCTTACGCTCATAAAACAATGTGTGCGTAAAGTCTATTTGATCCATTTTACGCTCAAGGTTACTCAATAACCACTTTACGCAGGGAACCTATGACAGAGCTATTTTACGCTCATCTCACTGTTTTACGCTCAGAGGTTGTTGGAGCTAGTTTTACGTCCTATTCTTTCTGGCCAGTTTGGAACGTGGTTTGCCTACATGGCCTTCATGCCACATATTTCGAAGAACGTGTATACATGTATCCTATTCTTACTGAAATAATGGGACGCGTGTCAACATATGCAAAGGATGACTCTGATCATGGGTGGCAGTTGTTAGCGTAAAGACAGACTTTGATGCTCTTTTACGCACAGAAGCCCCAGTCTATAAATAGACTCATTTTTCTTAAACACAGGGGACAGAGAGAGAACAGGAGAGAATACAGAGATCAGGACTTCGAGATTTTGATTCTCCAGAGCATTCTTCTTCAACTTTTCTTCCAGAACAGAGTGAAGCAAAGCAGGAAAGCATTCGGCCTCGCCATCAGTGCCCAAGTGCGTCGATACCCTTCTGGTGACTTAGTTCTTCCAAGTTGTTCTACTTAAGCAGTGATCTTCATCATCATCATATGGTCCAAGGAACAAAGTGATCATTTACGAATCAGACTTCCATAGCAATATTTTCCCAGAATAAAATTTGTACTTCTTGTACTTTTTCTCGTTTTATTTTCAAAATCCAACCCTTTTGTTTGGCAATTTTGTTAAGTGAAACAATGACCTTGCACATACTTTGCAAGCTTATGAATAAAAAGCTAAATTTCTTTCTATGCTATGTCTTCAACTCTCTGTACTGTTTAATTTTAACGCGTCGAGTCAAAAAAAAAATTTCCAATTGTACATCCTTGCCTTGTGCAAGTCCATTAAAGACTTACACGGCATCACGTCCCGACCCGTGGGGATCGATTTATATCAAGTCAAGACGATGACGACCAATTCGGCGAGTCGGGACGTGACACGCAGCATGGGAACCAACAAGGAGGTCGAGGGTCAGCATTCACTCTGTCCTTGGAAGAGGCATTGGCATCGGGAGATGTTATGGCAGGTAATATTTTTGTCGCCTCATATCCCGCAGTAGCATTGTTTGATTCGGGAGCATCACACTCATTTATATCTGCATGATTTGCAACACGGCTAGGAATGGAGTTCGAGGCATTTCCAGGAAGGTTGAATATATGCACTGGTAATGGGCTCGTAGGAGTTAGTAGAGTTATTCTAGCGTGTAGCGTTGTAGTTTGCGGGCATTCCTTACCCGCCCGGTTGATAGAATTTCCTGTTGGAAATTTCGACGTTATCTTAGGCATAGACTGGCTGAAAGACAGTCATACGACAATAGATTGTCGTAGAGGGAGTGTATCTTTTGATATTCCAGACAAGAAGCAGTTCACCTTAGTCAGATCAGTGGCAACTCAACAAGAGCAGGGAGTAGTGACGGCAATGGAGGAAGTTTCAGTTCCGAAGGTAGTTGAAGAGTTTTTAGACGTATTTCCTGAAGAACTTCCTGGTCTACCACCGGTTAGAGATATTGAGTTCAGCATATAATTGGTACCTGGAACTAAACCGATATCAGATCGAGTTTATAGAATGGCGGATTCAGAGCAGGCCAAGGTATATCAGCACATAGAGGAACTGAAGGAGAAGAAGTTCATCCAAGCTAGCATATCACCATAGGCCGCACCAGTGGTACGTATAGGAAAGAAGGATGGGTCATCCAGATTGTGCATCGATTACAGGAAGCTTAATGCGGCAACAGTAAAGAACAAATACCCACTACCCATGATCGATGACTTGTTTGATCAGTTGAGCAGAGCTAGAGTTTTCTCCAAGATAGATCTTCGTTCAGGGTATCATCAAGTGAGGGTTCGGAAGGAGGATATTCCCAAGACAGCGTTTAGGTCTAAGTATAGGCATTATGAATTCTTGGTAATACCGTTTGGTTTGACCAATGCTCCAGCAATATTTATGGATTTGATGAACCGCATCTTTATCCCATACTTAGATCTATTTGTCGTTGTGTTTCTTGACGACATTCTCGTATACTCTGCTAGTGAGAAGGAGCATGAAGATCACCTCAGGAAAGTGTTACAGGTTCTGAGAGAGAACCGGTTGTATGCCAAGCTCAACAAGTGTGAGTTTTAGACGGATCGAATTTTATTCTTGGGGCACATTATATCAGGAACTGGAGTAGCAGCGAATCCCAATAAGGAAGAAGCAGTAGAGAGTCGGCCAGTACCCAAGACCGTAGCTGATGTGCAAAGTTTCTTGGGATTGGTAAGATATTATAGAAGGTTCGTATCAGACTTTACGAGACTTTCAGCACCCATGACCCACTTAATACGGAAAGATGTGCCATTCGTTCGATCGAAAGAATGCCAGGCATCATTTGAGAATCTGAAGCAGAAGTTGATATCAGCGCCTATTCTTACATTGCCAGTTGGACCCGGAGGTTTTACTGTATATTGTGATACGTCAGGTAAAGGACTTGGGTGCGTCCTCATGCAGCATTGGAAGGTGATAGCGTATGCATCTAGGCAGCTTCAGGACCACGAGAAGAATTATCCAACTCATAACTTGGAGTTGGCAGCAATAGTATTTGCTTTGAAGCTATGGTGGCATTACTTGTACGGTGATCGAGTGGACATGTACACGGACCACAAAAGTCTAAAGTACATTTTTACTCAGAAGGAACTGAACATGAGACGAAGAAGATGGTTGGAGCTGATCAAGGATTATGACGTGGAGCTTCAGTATCATCCAGGCAAGGCTAATATGGTAGCAGATGCTCTCAGCAGGAGAGGCGGCGCATTTATGTTGACCACACATAAGCATATCTTAGAAGACCTTCAGGAGATGGGTATCAAAGTTATACTTTCTAGTGATGAAGGAATTCTGGTGAGTCTATAAGTTCAATCTGACTTAGTAGATAGGATCAAGGCAGCTCAGGTACAGGACCCAAGGATTCAGAAACTCAGGACAGAATGTGAGTCGGGACTCAGAAAGGAGATGCAAATCCATGAAGATGGTACACTTAGATTTGGATCACATCTATGTGTGCCTAGTGGAGATATCAGACATGAGGTTATGACAGAAGCTCACAGTTCTCAAAATTCTATACACCCTGGAGGAACCAAGATGTACCAAGATATTAAGCAGCATTTCTGGTGAAACAGAATGAAGAGGGAGATAGCTAGATTCGTTTCCCGTTGCTTGGTATGTCAGCAAATAAAGGCAGAACAGCAGAGGCCAGCTGGGTTATTGCAACCACTTCCTATTCTAGAATGGAAATGGGAACATATTATAATGGACATTGTGACCGGTTTACCGAGATTACCAAGTGGTAAAGATGCTATTTGGGTGATAGTAGATCGGCTTACAAAGGTGGCATATTTTCTTCCTTTCAGAGTAGGACAATCTACAGAAAAGTTGGCAGAATTATATATGCAGCAGATAGTCAGGCAGCATGGAGTCCCTGTCAGTATTGTGTCAGACAGAGATGCCCATTTTATATCGCATTTCTGGAAGAGCTTACATCATAGTTTGGGTACTAAGTTAAAATTTAGTACGGCTTACCATCCACAGACGGACGGACAATCAGAAAGAACAATTCAGACGTTAGAAGATATGTTACGAGCTTGCACTCTGGATTTTAGAGGGTCTTGGGAGAGCCACCTGCACTTAGTCGAGTTCTCATATAACAACAGTTATCAAGCCAGTATCTAGATGGCGCCATTTGAAGCACTATATGGTAAGAAGTGTAGGTCGCCACCAGCATGGGATAATATCGGAGAGAGGAAGATGCTAGGCCCAGAAATGATTGTTCAGACAGTTGAAGTAGTTAAGGGAATTAGAGAGCGACTTTGCGTCGTACAAGATTGACATCGTCATTGGGCGGACCAACATTGTAGACCGCTAGAGTTTTCTGTTGGGTACCATGTGTTCTTGCGGATCTCACCTACCCGTGGGGTCATTAGATTTGACGTTCATAGGAAATTGAGTCCGCGATACGTGGGCCCATTCGCTATCCTTGATAAGATAGACGATGTTGCTTATTGTTTATCCCTTCCACCTTCGTTACGGGAGGTGCATGACGTATTTCATATATCTCAGTTGCGTAGGTATGTATCGGACCCAAGCCATATCCTTGATCATTCTGAGCTGGTTGTTGGTACCAACCTGTCTTACGAGGAACAGCCTGTGTCCATTTTGGACCGAAGAGAGAAGATACTCAAGAACCGAACAATTAGCCTTGTCCGGGTTGCTTGGGGTCATCACTCTTTAGGAGAGTCAACGTGGGAACGTAAGGATGATATCCGATCATGGTATCCGCACCTATTTGACTCACAAGGTATATCTCTTTCTGTATACCTTGATTGTTTCAATTTCTCATGCTTGTCACCTTATGAGTAGAATTGCTTAATGTCGTAGAATATTCAACATAGATATGTTACTTTCTATTGACATTGTAGAATAATTGCTTACTCAATTTACTTGTACTTAGATTAGTTTAGCTTTGATGTTTCTATCCTGATTGGAATTAAAATTCCGAGGATAAAATTTTTCTAAGGAGGGTAGAGATGTCACTTTCCGTTCCCAGAATACGTATTTAAATACATGTACTGCTGAAATATATTTATTTAATATTTATCATGTATTGTTATTTATTTAAATTTATTTAAATTTCTGCTAATTATCTTTCTGCTTTTTACTTTCTGCTTTGCTTTTGGGTTCGGCCCGAGTTGGTTTATTTTCCGGCCTTGAATGGTTCAACATGAACCCAACTCCCCTCCTACCACAACTCCTTCATTAAAGCGCCATTCCCTTTTCTCTCTCTTCATTACTTCACCATTACTCTTCTTCTTCCTCATAAACTCTCCTCCACCTACCCAGCCGCATAGGCAAGTGCCAACTTGCTTCTTTATGGATCTTTGTTTTTGCTGTTCCATTGTCTTCCCCTCAAGATTCTTAGATACTTTAGTACTTAGCATTTTCAATTTCCATGGCTCATTTCATGTAGATCTAAGTTTAATGTATTTTCGGATTTCTTAGGTTTTGATCTAATAACTTTGTTATTTTTCAAGTTTTGATGGTTCCATATTGTAGAGAATTTCGTTCTACCCCATTTCGACTTATGGAAATCCAGATTTGGACTTGAAATGAAGGATTTAGGGAGCTTGGAAGCAAGTGCTGCACTAGTTTTATTCTTAGAAATTGGAGAAAAAGAACAGTTGCTGAGCCGAATGGCTTGCACGGCCCAGCCGCATGAATTTCTTGGCCGCATGGCGGTGCTTGGCCGCATGAATTTTTTATGCGGCAAGTCCCCTGGCCGCATGGCATTACCTGGCCACATAAGCATTCTCAGCCGCATGTGAACTACCATTTTCCAGCTGCATATCGACTTGCACACTTTCCAGCCGCATAAGGCTTTGCTAATTTTGGCCGCATGAGACTATTTCGTTCCGGCCTAATGGAATCACTCTTATTCAGCCGCATGTGACCCATTCATGCCCGGCCACATAAAACCCAAGTTCGCGAGCCGCATGGCTCTGCCGTATATTTTTTGGCCGCATAAGCCTTGCTAATCCCAGCCGCATGGGTCAAGTTCTACCCGGCCGCATGAGACCGTAATCTTTCCTAGCCGCATGGCCTTGGCAGCGCTGAGCCGCATGGGACTGTTTTAATCCCAGCTGCATGAGCTATATTTTCTCAGCCGCATAGACTTGTTTTTGCTAGCCGCATAGGCACATGTTACCCTGGCCGCATGGATTTAGTTTTCTTATCTGCATGAACCAATAAATTCCTGGCTGCATGAACTCTGGCCCTAATGCCTTTTGGGCGAATCTTGTCCCGAATTGACATTGATTGATATTGATTGATTATTTTGGCATTTATTAACATTAATTGTTATCTTGACATTAATTAACATTGATCATGCGTTTCTAGTTGGAACTAAGAGACTGGCTAGTCGTCTAATTAAATTGAATGAATGAGACACGTTCATATGAAATATGAACTATTGTAATCGATTGGCCAATCCCGAATATTGGCATACAAGCACATGCAGGTTTCAATTTATTTATTTTTTTTACAAAGCAGCATGTGTACTTTATGGTAAAGGCATAATTATTCCGTGGATAGTTTTGATTGTTGCATTATGCTATGTAAGACCTACAACCTAGCCGTACAGGTATCGTTGTAGAGTTGGGCATATCGTACTATGTACGAAAGTACTCATTCTGAATAACCATGATCCACGGCATGAGATTTCACTTAACATAGAGGCGATTAAGTTAAATAAAATAATGATTGCATAGAGAGGATGGATTCTCGAGTTCTTACATGGCAGCCCTCTTTGGGACTATTAGGGCCCGACAGGCCGGCTGGTTCCCACAGATACTACAAATCTGCCACACGGGCAGGGAGCGGTATCTACTTATATTATTTATTGTATATTGTATATTGATGACGGGCGTCCCGCTGGGAATTATCAAATTCATGATTGGCACAATTGATTGATTGGATAGACTAGCCTTACTTGCACATAGTAAGAACTGAGGAATTCTTATTGCATAAATCCAGGATAACTTGAAACTCACTGTAACAAGCCGTAGTAGTTGCATGGCCGTTTAAGTTGACTTGTTTGTGTACTGTACCTACTCTGTTAACTAACTGAGATGATCAGAATGTCAGGATATGACGGGCCAACTTCTGTCCTTGTTTGGTTGGGAAGTTGGTTCGAAGTGTCATGATGTAATGTGAATCCCAGTAGCAGCAGAGATCTATATATCATATTCTCTTACTACTGGTTTTTCTTTCTCATATCGTGCTCCCTTGCGGTACTTGCTATTAGAGGTCTAACCTCTCTGGTTTTGCATGGCCAGATTTAGAGCTGGTCCCCGAGGACTCAGCTTACTTCTATCTCCAAGATTGTCAATACTAGAGGAATGATCGCAGAAGGGCTCGAGTGGGTTCCTTACCACCCCGCTCGTTTTGTTATTTACTTTATACTTATCGTTTGTCACCGACATGTTAGTCGAATCGTCTTGTACTTACTTTTACATAATTGTAACTAAGTCAGGCTGTAGCTGATAACAATTGTGTATACTTTACTACACCACCTGGCTATGTTTTGTAAAGCCAGATATCAAGAACATTTTGACTGAGCATTCGGGACGCCTTACTGCTTTGTCTTACATGTTCTCTATTACTGTTTCTTGTTTGAATGATTGAGACAATAGATGTAAAGTGACCATAGCGAGACTTTCATATAGTATGCACCCTCTTGTCTTTTAGACAGCATTGATCATATTATACGATATTTATCTACCCATAATACGTAGCTGGCTGAGTCATTGCCCCGCTCTCCAGTATTTTGGTTCTGGGGCGTAAAATCTGTTGCTGCTCTGCCATCGAGACATGGCTGCTGTCGTGTCAGACTTCAGCATTTATTATTCTTGACGGGTGATGGGCCTATGAGTGGGCGCATTGATTCGCGTTCCACTAGGCACATGGGGACGCGTAGGGCGCATCCCTATGAGGTGCTTGGTGCCGATGGGCGCTTTATGATACGCGGTCTGACCGACGCATCTGTTTGCATGACACGTCTTTATTGGTCCGACTGTTGAGTTCTTCGAGTGCTTTAAATATCCATTTTGACTTGGCTGAATTCGAAGAGGCAAATTTATCATCGTAAATGCAAGTTCATTGCATTAATTTTGGAAAGGTTGCCACTTGGCACATGGGTTTGATTTTCCCTGGACTATAAATAGCAACAATTTGAGAGAGTTTTGTTGTCTCTCCCTTGACTTCTCGACGAAGATGAACTTCTCTGTCCGAGTACATTCTATTGCCAAGACGCTCCCCAGGGTGAAGATGCATCGCGTCGTCTTCGTATGCACTCGTGAAGGTGACTGTTACATCCAAAAGTCAGGATCGCGGGCTCCCGACGTAGGCCGAAGGTGCCTGTTGCATCCAAAGATCGGGATGCTCAAGTCCCGTCTCCGTTATGCTGGAAGAGCCACAGATCGAAATTGCGGTGCTCTCCTCTTCCTTGGGCTTTGGAGAGCTCTTCTTCCTGCTAGAGTGGGGTTGATCGCCCGCTCTTGTTATGCTCAAAGCTGCTTCTTTAGCCAGAGCACTTGATTGGATCGAAGCAGAGCGCATATGACAAGACTTCATAATGCGCCTTAACTGAGACGCTGAAGAGACGTGCCTGACTGAGACGTTGAAGAGACGTGGGGCGCATGGCAGTTTACTGCGCTGGTTGTAGTCTTAGGATATTTCTTTTTGTAGAAGTTCTCCTTTGTAAAGCCTTTCTTTTAGAAATGTAATAGACTTTTATATGAAATAAAAATCATCTTTTGATATCTATACTTTTGCTGTCCTTTGCTGTGCCAAGTACTTCGTTTGAGCTTCCTGGCGCATGTTTGTTAAGCGCATAAGAATTATGGCCTGTAGATGTGCCTGAAATTCCATGCTTCTACAAGACTCCCTTCAAAGTTTTTAAAACTTTTCATCAAATTTTGGAATACTTTAAATAAGAAGCATGGTGGTGTCTTCAATGGGGCGCATGGCTGTTCGGGGCGCATGATTGCTCCGTGCATCTGTGATGAGGCGCACGCTCCTCTCAGTTTTAAATGCAAATGATAACGCTTCGAAATAAACAAAAAGATTAATGATGATCTTTTTAGATTATTTGTAGTTATCATTTCACAGAACCCCAAGCGGTGGCTGACGTCACTCTTCATCGGTTCCCGCGTATGCCCAAGCCTATAAATAGGCGTCTGATGGAGAGAGAGTTCTTCTTCTCCTTGCTTTCTTCTTTCAGAAAACTCTAACTTCTTTTTACGAGATGGCTCCCAAAAATCCTCGCGGTGGTGCTGGCCGAGGACGAAGCAAAGAAAAAGAGCCTGTGGAGGCCGATGTGGATGTTGTCCCCAGGACGCCCGTCAATGTTCGGTCGACGGTGATTGGTGGGTTTGTCGTTCCTTACCGTACCTTTTTATACTTTGAGAAGAAAAAAACTCACATACGCTGATGCGCATGGACCTCGAGTCTTGATGATGTGCTGAAGCTTCTTGCTGACGCGCATGGACTTCGAGTCCTGATAATGCGCTGAAGCCTCTTGCTGACACGCATGGACTTCGAGTCCTGATGATGCACTGAAGCCCCTTGCTGACGCGCATGGACTTTGAGTCCTGATGATGCGCTGAAGCCCCTTGCTGACGCGCATGGACTTCGAGTCCTGATGATGTGCTGAAGCCTCTTGCTGACGCACATGGACTTCGAGTCCTGATGATGCGTTGAAGCCTCTTGCTGACGCGTATGGAGTTCGAGTCCTGATGATGCGCTGAAGCCTCTTTTCAGATGCGCCTGAGCCTTGGTTCAGTGAGTGCACTTCTGATGAGAATAAGCTACGATTTTTGTTGTTTTAACATATCTAAGTCTTTGTCATCTTTCCATGTTCGCCAGTTTCGATGACCATCCCGCTTTTGAACGAAGTACTTCTGGACGCTGCTCTTTGCCAGATAGGAGTTGACTATAACGAGGAGGTGATAAACCCTGCCCGAGCTGCCATCATGCTGGATCAGCCTCCCGAGAGAATGACTCAAATCGGGGAGCAATAGTACGTGTTCCTCCAACGGATGATGGAGCATGGCAGTTTGTAATCTGCCGTTCCTGGTAATGAGACTTTCCTGAAGCCTGAGTTCCTGTTCGGGGATCGCCTCACTTCTACTGAAGCGAAGGTGTTGAGGATCAAGGAAGATTGGTCCTTCTCAGCCAAAGGGGTGCACATGTTCATGAAGCAGCTCGAGCTTCAATGGCCTTTGACAGCTTTCTGTTGCCTTGCTTCCAAGAAGAGGATGACATGGGAGCTAACCCCGTCTCAGGGGGGAGCAGTGGCGGGCACCATCAGGATCGATGCTACCTCGAACCAGAGGGATATTTTAGTTGCCGTGCGGGCTGGGTCTTCCTTCACCTGGCAAACTCTACGTCCTGGGAGTATTTATAGTAACGTCCCTGCTGACACTTTCGCCTTTGGTGCTTCGACTTTCGTAAATCGTATGCTGTCATCGAAGCGGTCGTACCCGAAAGGTAAATTTCAAGTAGAGGGTTGGTGTCATTATGTATTCAAGTGGAAAAAGCTGACATTCTGGGTTCTGACGAAGTTTCGAACCGAACTCAGGAAGATTGGGTTGACTGCCGCTATCTGTGCTACCCAGGCGGGCGTCGACATTAGTAGGCATATGTTCCTTGCGCTCTTGGAGATGTTTAATACCCAGACTGGGACCTTCTTCACTCCGGTGGGGGAACTAGGACTTGCACTTCATAAAATGTATGAGGTGTCCAAGCTTCCTTGGGGATCAGAACCCTATGAGGAGTACGTCCCAACTAACGAAGAATTCCAAGTCCTGGGGGACAAAGAAGAGGAGATGATGGCCGTCTTCAAAGAAGTGGCGAGTCACCACTATTATATGCAGAAGAAGGACAAGGGTGGAGGGCAGCCCCACTTAACTGCTTGGTGGGATTACGTCTTTGAGCAAGACAAGGAGGATCCCTCTCAGTTCACGACTCCGCCAGCTTTTTCCAGTACTAAGGTGCTCTCTGAAATGAGCAGACTAAATGAGAAGAGTCCCCAGAAAAATGCGGACTGGACATCGGACGAGCGCTCCTATAGCTATTTCTAGCACCTCACTCATCGGATGTCGTCCAAAGCAGTGTTGGCTGCTTATTTGATGATCTGGCTCCGGGATTATGTCTTTTCAGGTGGGTCAGGCTCTATGGAGAGGGTGACCCGGAACCTAATCCTGCCAGCTGTGAAGTTGGTTTTTGGCCATCCCTTGGCTCTACTCCCCGTGATGGCTGCGAGGTTTACGAGAATTCGCAGGTAACGTTTTTCACGAACGAGATAAGAACGGTAACTTTCCTTGTGCCGAACTGCCGTTTCACTATCTGATGGGGTGGTTGATTTTGCACCATTCCAATGTGATGAGTCCGGGCCAGGAAGAAGACCATGTGCCCGGAGATGCATTCCTCCGCCGCTTCTACCAGAGGAAATGGCTGCATACAGACATTCCTGTTTGTAAGAAAGTTTTATCCTACCTTCAAGGATGGGAGATCACTAAAGTTGGTCCCATTTTTACCGGCTTCGAAGCAAATGAAGATTTAGCTGATTCGGGTGAAGATGCAACAACTCTGTCTTCGTGGGAATTCCGTTGGTTGCAAAGCATCCGGCCGTCTCATTTGGTGTACAGGAATAAAAACCAGTGTTACTTGGAGCCGTAATTGTCGAGCCGTTTCGTACGTCAATTCGGCTATGCTCAGTTGATGTTGGGGAACCCCAGTACCATCCTGGGGTGTACTGGG
Organism: Iris pallida; assembly: GCA_029216955.1. Classification (NCBI taxonomy): domain Eukaryota; kingdom Viridiplantae; phylum Streptophyta; class Magnoliopsida; order Asparagales; family Iridaceae; genus Iris; species Iris pallida. Next base: position 25,366,518 of record JANAVB010042020.1, on the reverse strand, counting down.
AGTCTGCTGGACGGGGTACGAGCTTGGCATTACTACAATACCGGATGCACCAGAGCTCGCTTTACCATGCCAGTTCTGAATCCACAGCCGCCGATTCTTTTATTAGCCGCCAAATTTTATTGTGCGATGAACACCGTATCCCCTGGATATGATAGGGAAACCAGTTTCATCGTCGGCACCCAATTGGAGGCAACTGGAAATATATTGGCGAAGGCTCGAATGTACCGTCCGCCAGAGGCTAGTTATCGAGATACCCTTGCCGCATCCTCGGAGGGTACTCGGGCAGAGCCCTCGGCTGATCACACGAAGAGACGTGCCGACACGGAGGCCAGTTTTTCTGCGTCAAAGAGGTAGAGGAAAGCAGTGTCGCCGGTAATGTCAACAGAATCAGCTCCTGTGGAGGTAAGGACGTCCCACATAGTCTGGTTAGTTCTACCATTTTTGTGACATATGTTTTCCTTTTGTTGGAGCCGCTGAAAAGGAGACCCCGAACTTCAAAATCGGGTGCTAGCAGACCAAAGTGGGTGGCGGGCTCATCTGATGAGCGTATTCCGTCGATTGTGATATCTCCCGTGGAGGAAAACCCGGATGATGTGACTTCTGTGGAGATACAAGCAACCGTGGGGGCTTCTGGTATCGAAGTCCCAGCAGGAGCTGCGCTTCCAGATGAGGAAGTGGAATGGAGTTCGTCTTCCTCGGATGATGTTTCTCCAAAAGACCCCGAGCCTGTAGTAGGTATAACAGACGCGGTTGTAATAGAGGAGAGATTTGAATCTTCTCCTTATCATGATGAAGGGAGATCGGCTACGCCGTTACCGAACCCTACCCTACACCCAGCCGTGGAAGCCGAGCTGGCTGTCGCCTAGGAGGTACTGGCAGATTCTACTCCGTTAGAAGGATTTGATGAGGGAGGCGAGACTCGACTGCTGAGCCCGACTCCAAAAGAAATGTCGAGTCAGGAAACTGGTACTGATCCTGCCACCTTGTCAAAGAAGGAAGGCCCTGTACTGGCTGCAGGTAGAACCCCAGACGATGGTGGTCTTCCCGAGATTGAAAAGGGCAAGGGTTTGCTAGTGCATAAACCCTCAGATGTTCCTTCTACCTGGGGGACGATATCGACACCCCATTCGGCTACTTCCATCGTCTTGGCTCCTCGGGCTAGCGGTAAAATTCTTCCTGGCGAGGGAGGGTCCGCTGAGATTGAGGTTCCAGCCTCGCAGATTGAGGTTGGTGTGTAACGCCCCAGTCCCAGAATACGTAGGACTAGGAACGGAGACATGCCAGCTGTATTCATACGAAGTATACTCCAATATATGGAAGCCTCGTATAAATACATAAGCTGTAAAATACAGTAGAACCATAACTAATCTCATCCACACAAAATAAATGAATAAAAGATATCATATAATGAGAAAGAATTGTCTTGATACAATATGTTGGGCGGAGACAAATCCACTACCAACAAGTAAAGTAAAAAATACATGATGTACAAAAGAATGATTTTGGCGAGCGAAGCAAAGACGATCCAAGTGCAATCATCCTCGAAGAAATAGCGATGATCACGACTAGAGCTAAAGCACCTGCGAAAAGACAATAACACACACCTGGAAAGATAACCAGGTCCTCAGAGGGACGTAACAAGACACATAATTGTTGGCCCATTGGTCATATGGTCAACCTGATTTTAATAATTGATCAAACTCTGTCTGGATATACGAAGCTAGTCGGGACATCTCGGACTCTTGGACATGATCAAGAATGGCTATCTACTGAATTCAAGACCGAAGATCTGTTTGCCTACTCGAGTCTGTAATTCCTTATGTAATGTATTTTTTATTTTATTTGAGTCTAGGAATATGTTGTACACCGAGTCGTACTGGCAAATAGGCTACCCTTAAATGAGTTCAAAATGTTTTTAAAAATGACCTCTCAAAAGGTTTACAAAAAAGTTTTCAAAAAGGTTTTCAAAAATCACCAAAAAGCTTTTTAAAAATCCTAACCTAACCCTGACAGAACTCGGCCAGAGTTCGGCCAGAGTTCGGTTGGTGGCCGTTGTGATTTTGAATCCTTGTTACTTGGTGCTCCTGCAGTTGCAGATTTGACCGAGATTTGCTCATAGAGTTCTGTCCGAATTCTGCCCGATTTCTGTCAGAAGTCTGCCTTTGGAACACCTATAAATAGAGAAGGATTTCGATCATTTCAACTCACTCATTCACTTTCAATCTTCTCTCTATCTAAAGCATTCAGTCTTCCAAAGAGTTTTCTTGAGCTTTAAATTTCAGATCCCAAGCCAATTACAATCCTCTAATCGATTTGCCAGTGCGGTACGGTCTAGAAGTTTCTGAGAGATTGTAATCAGAAGGCTTGATTGAAGAATACCTCTTCACATTTGAAGTTGGACGAGTTCTTCGTATCAAAGCTCGCGTTGTAGAAGTTACAAGGACTTCGTAAGAAAACTTGCGATTTTTCTAATAGTGGATTCAACTGGTAGCAAGAGTTCAACCGACTGGATTAGTCCTCAACAGAGGGAAACCAGTATACATTGCTGTCTTTGTGTTTGCTCTCTTAACTCTGCCTTTACTTTATTTCAGTTGTGATTAATATTCTGTGATTGTGCTGCTAACTTTTTTAATTAGCATTATTTCGCTGCCAACTCTATTCACCCCCCTCTAGAGTATTACGCTTTACTATTTCGTTCCTACAATTGGTATCAGAGCAGGTGTTACCGGTAAAGCAAAGGTAACTGTGCAATTATTTATTCTTTTTAATTAACTGTTATATAGATCACAGCACAACACATGGCAACTGTGAAATTTATAAGTGAAGGCCAGGCCACAAACAGACCCCCACAGTTTGATGGTACGAATTATACTTATTGGAAAACACGGATGAGTTTTTTCTTGAAATCTCTTGACTTTTATTTATGGTCTATTGTTCTTGATGGCTATCAAAAGCCACCTCGTATAACTGTCGATGGAGTATTGGTTGAAAAACCCCATAGCAGTTATACAGAGGAGGAAAAGAAAAAGGCCAGTCTTGACGCACGTGCTATTAACGTTCTATTTTGTGCTTTAGACAGAACTGAATTTAACAGGGTGTCTATCTGCAAAACTGCTAATGGTGTATAGAAGCTACTTGAAGTTACACATGAAGGCACGACTCAAGTCAAGGAATCAAAAGTCAGCAGACTTACTCAAGAGTACGAGGCGTTCAAGATGAAGCCCAACGGAACAGTTACTCAGATGTTCGAAAGGTTCTTGGATATTGTAAATCCTTTGTCCTCCCTAGACAAAGATTACAGTAACCATGAAAAGATTTGCAAACTCCTGCGAGCTTTCACCAAGAACTGGATTCCAAAGGCTACTGCTATTATTGAAGGAAACGACCTCACTACGATGACACTCGAAGTACTCATGGGTAAGCTACTCGCTCATGAACTGGAGCTACAAGATTTTGAAGAGCCTGCACCAAAGGAGAAGACGATCGCTTTCAAGGCTCAGCACAGAAAAGCTGCTGAAGGTGATTCAGACAGCAGTGGATCTGACGCTGAAGATCAAGCACTCCTAGCAAGGAAGTTCAAAAGATTCATGAGACATGAGAAGAGAGTCAAAGAAAACAACAACAACAACTGGTATCAAGAAGATGCTGTCTGCTATGGTTGTAAGAAGAAGGGACACATGAAGAAGGATTGTCCTACAAACTCATCATCAAGCAAGAAGAGCAACATGTATAAAAAGGGAACCTGAAAAGATCAACATCACGAAAGTATGCCAACACCAGCATATGGCATGAAAGTGAAGCCAGCGACTCAGAAGACGAACAATCAGAAGACGCTACAAACGTATGCTTTATGGCATCCGATCAGGTACCTACTGAACCTGTAGTTGAGACTTATGATGACTTCACCTTTGAGCAATTAGGAGATGCCTTCAGTGACCTGATGACTGATTACAGAAAACTGCGTAGCAAGTATCAGACCTCTAAGAAGGTACTCAAAGAGTACAAAGGTGAAATAGGTAGACTTACCGACCTACTAGCTGAGGTTAGAAATAATGTTAGTGAGTCTGGTGAGCTTTCTTCAACAAAGCTCTTATTACATGAGACTACCAAGTCATCTGAAGAGAAAGACAAAGTTATTGACCAACTCAAGGAAGAACTTTCTATAGAGAAGAAAAGTCTTCGATGTGCACAAATTAGAATGGAATCACTCACTTCTGATTATACTAAGTTGTATGACACTTCCAAAAGATTGGAAAGTAGGTTAGAAAAACATCCTGAGCCTGCTGCTTCCTACCCTAACACGTGTCACTTACCGAAAAATCGAAACATTCCCAAGCCAAACACTGTCAGACCTAACCCTATCAAACCTTTACCCCAAAAGGTTAAGCCCAAACAAGATTATAGGTATGCTTTCTTCTATACTAAAAAACCTAAACCTACCAACCATGCACACCACTCAGCCTTCAACACTCGACATGCACAATGTCATTATTGTGGCCTCACTGGTCATATTTCATCTACATGTAGAATGAGAAAGCTTGTTGATTTAAATGTTTATGCTTGGATACCAAAGGCTAACATTTCAGGACCCTACAAGAAATGGGTACCAAAAGTTTCATCTGCAAACTATTTTGTAGGTGGAATACCCTTCACATGCTAGAAGCAAATGGATCCTCGACAGCGGTTGCTCACGGCATATGACCGGTGATGCTACACTATTTGCAACACTGTCGAAAAAAAAGAAGGAAGGCTATGTCTCCTTCGGTAATAACTTGAAAGGGTATATTATTGGTATCGGTGAGGTTGGTAAGTCTCCCTATCCTGTAATTAAGGATGTCTGTCTGGTTACCGAGTTGAAACATAATCTACTCAGCATAAGTCACCTAGCTGATCATGGTTATGGAATCAACTTTGGCAAAGACAAATGTACTATAGTTGATATAGCTCAACTGGTAGTACTATCTTTGAAGGTATCAGGGAAGACAATATATATGTTTTCTATTTGTTAGAAGAAACTAACATTTCAGGTAGATGCTTAATGGCCAAGAGTGATGAGAGTCATCTGTGGCATATGAGACTCGGTCACGCTAATATGGATACGATCTCAAGATTATCCACAAAGAAGCTAGTACGCGGTTTACCGGACATTACATTCAAGAAGGATTTGGTATGCAGCCAATGTGAAAAGAACAAAGCTACCAGATCTATATTCAAATCTGTAAACACAGTATGTACTACTAGACCTCTACAATTGCTACACATGGACTTATTCGGTCCTAGCAAAGTTGCTAGCCTCGGAGGTAAATTGTATGCTTTTGTAATTGTAGATGATTTCTCTAGATACACGTGGGTATATTTCTTAACACGCAAGAATTATGCATTATCCAAATTTGTCGCCTTTTGCAAGAAAGTATAGAATGAAAAAGGTTAAATAATCACTCGTATTAGAAGCGATCATGGTGGCGAATTCGAGAATGCTGATTTTGAGCAATTTTGTGACACACATGGTTTCATACATGAGTTCTCCTGCCCTAGGACTCCACAACAAAATGGAGTTATGGAATGTAAGAACAGAACTCTAACCGAAATGGCCAGAGTAATGTTAAACCAGTTTAGTCTACCCAAATATTTCTGGGCTGAAGCTGTCAATATAGCTTGCTTTGTTCTCAATAGGGTTCTAATTCGACCCAAATCGAAGAAAACTCCATTTGAGTTATGGTTTGATAGAACTCCCTCAGTTTCATACTTTAGAATATTTGGTTGTAAATGCTTTATTCTTAATACAAAAGATAATTTGGGAAAATTTGATGAAAAGGCCGATGAAGGTATATTTTTAGGTTATGTAGCCAAGAGCAAAGGATACAGAGTCTTCAACAAACGAACAATGATCATCGAAGAATCAATCAACGTCACCTTTGATGAAATGAATCAAATGACTATCGATGACAGTGATGAAGATATGCCTGCATCAAGCTCAACATCAGCTGATCCTCAACCAAGCTCTGTACTAGCTGAACCTCCTAGAGAAGATCCAGGAACCAGCTACCTTCAGAGTCTACCGAAAAGGTTGAAATTTACAGCTGATCATCCAAAAGATTTGGTAATTGGTGATATTACCAAAGGAGTAAGTACTCGTACATCCAGTAGAGATAGTGCTTCTAGTGTTGCATTTATTTCACAGCTAGAACCCAAAACTATTGATGAAGCATGTAGTGATAGTTTTTGGATAGATGCTATGCAAGAGGAATTAAACCAATTTGAACGAAATCATGTTTAGGAACTTGTTCCCAAGCCTATTGATCGTCCGGTCATTGGCACCCGTTGGGTATTCCGAAATAAACTAAATGAGAATGGTTTAGTGACTCGTAATAAGGCTCGACTCGTAGCTCAAGGATACAATCAAGAAGAAGGTATCGACTACGATGGGACTTATGCCCCAGTTGTGAGATTAGAATCCATTCGCATGTTATGTGCATTTGCATGTTTTCATGATTTCAAACTATTTCAAATGGATGTCAAGAGTGCTTTTTTAAATGGTTTTATAAAAGAATAAGTTTTTGTAGCACAACCATCAGGTTTCACGGATTTCAAAAACCCTGATCATGTTTTCAAGTTGAAGAAAGCCTTATACGGTTTAAAACAAGCCCCTCGTGCTTGGTATGATCGTCTAAGCTCTTTTCTACTTGACAACGGTTTTTCAAAAGGCAAGGTTGATACTACACTGTTTATTAAGTCTTTTAATGGCAAACTTCTTTTAATTCAAATCTATATTGATGATATTATATTTGGATCTACTGATGAATCTCTGTGTCAAGAATTTTCTAAGTGTATGTAGAATGAGTTTGAGATGAGCATGATGGGAGAGCTGAAATTCTTTCTCGGATTGCAAATCAAACAAACTAATAATGGGACATTTATAAATCAAGTCAAGTACACAAAAGACTTGCTAAAGAAGTTTGATCTGGACAATGTCAAACCTATTGGCACTCCAATGGCAACTTCAACGAAGCTTGATTCAGATGAACAAGACAAGCCAGTCGACACACGTAATTATCGAGGTATGATTGGTAGTTTACTTTATTTAACTGCTAGTCGTCCAGATATAATGTTTAGTGTTTGCATGTGTGCACGTTTTCAAGCTAACCTAAAGGAATCACATCTGTCCGCAGTTAAGCGTATCTTTCGATACCTTAAGGGCACTTCTTCTGTTGGCTTGTGGTATCCCAAAACTAAGTCCTTTGACCTTGTTGGTTATTCGGATGCAGATTTTGCTGGATGCAAAGTTGATAGAAAAAGTATCAGTAGCACATGTCATTTCTTAGGCAAGGCTTTAGTCTCATGGTTTAGTAAAAAGCAAAATTCTGTAGCCCTATCAACAACAGAGGCTGAGTACATCGCCGCAAGACGTTGTTGTGCTCAGATTTTGTGGATGAAACAAACCCTAGAAGACTATAATTTATTTTACACACATATTCCTATTTTCTGTGATAACACGAGCACTATTAATTTGACTAAGAATCCTGTATGTCATTCTCGTAGTAAACATATCGAGATTAGACATCATTTTCTTAGAGATCATCATCAAAATGGAGATATAAACCTTGTGTACATAGATACTGAAAATCAACTAGCTGACATCTTTATTAAACCTCTAGCGGAAGATCGTTTCAATTATTTACGTCGAGAATTAGGAATTTTGGACGTCAATAATATTAATTAATTGTGTTTTATGATTATATATCATTACGTAAAAACTGTGTTAGAGACAAGCCAATAAAGAGTCTGTCTGTCACCACAACTACGGTTGAAGCGAAGCGGTACTTAAGAGTTCCCCGGTGAACCTCCGCCAGCTGGGACAGTACTCCTACAGCTAATTTAAAACAGTCGCTGTGTAACAACATTTAATCTATAAAATAATATTAATTATGTTAATTGAAGTTGAAATGACTAATCTTTGAATTAAATATTTGAAATGAGACAATAAAAAAGAATGGCAAAAATCAACTATAAAGAACCCTAGGCGAATTCGGCCAGAGCTCTGACCGAATTCGGCCCGAGTTCGGTTGAGGGTTTCAGGTTATATAGCCAGAGCCCGAGAGCCCTTCTTCTTTATTGTTTCCAAACTACATCATAACAGCAGCAGCAGCCACGAAGGAGCCCCGAACCCTAGTTCTTCACCACCCTCTTCCTTCCAATCCAAGTAGTGAAATCAATCCAAAATTTGGATTCGTGCGGAGTTCGTCGTTCTCTTCGACATACTTTGATTTCAGAAGGTATAACCACATCCTTCTCCACTTTTCAATTAGTGCATTTTTACTTCAATTTGCACAAATGGCACCCAAATTCAATTCTTCAAAGAGGAAGAAGACGACCCCCAGTGAGGAAGGGTCATCTTCGCATCCGCATATGGATTCCCTCTTCTCGCCGGTCCAAACGAGCGATGGCGCGTTTGACGGATTTTTCTTTCAAACCCTAGACCAAGCCCTACTGTGGTATGGAGACTTCTCCATGAGATCCATATGCACAGGCGCTCCAGTCAAATGGACTGTATTTCCTGATTATCGTCATTTCTTTGAGGCATTATGGTTACATCGTTTTGTTAACCTCTGCTTCCCTATAGCAACTAATGTCATTAGATTATTTTATTGCAATCTCATATTAAATACTTTTGATGTGAGCACTCGTGTTAGAGGTATTGTTATCAATTTCGATGATGACCTCTTAGCGGAGATCCTTGGTATTCCTAACGAAGGTGAACCGCTAGTTGACATCACTGAATTTGATTTCCTCGAAGGCACGACACTCGCCAGTTTCAAAGCGGAACTCTGTGCACCTGATAGAGTACGCTCTGAAAAGTTCAAAGCTGACAACCTGAACTTGTTTAACTATGAATTGCATCGCATCATCTATTCCACTTTACTTCCAAAATCTACTTCAAAGGATGATGTGACTTCTCTTGAGCTGTCCGCCATGTACCACATTCTTAAGGGGATTCTATTTTCTGCCCCTAAGACCATGATTCAGATGATGGATCGTTGTCGTACAAGATATAGAAATCTCTCTTACGCGATGATTCTTCCACGCATCTTTCAGCGCTTCGATATCGATCTGTCAACTTGTACTCAGGACCCTGAGCCCAAGTTTCTTCAGTTATCTCGTCGTAGCATGGCTGCTTCAGCTCCTCCTCCTGCTCCTCCTACTGCACCTCCTCTACCACCTCATCAGTATGCCATGATATTTGAGGGCATACATCAGCATTTATCTGCTTTGTACGTCTTGATGACGGACATGGCTCGCGAGCGAGATTTTCGCAACGTCACCCGTTATCAGGCGATGGCAAACTCCTTAGCTGATCTTCGTTTCGCTCAGACTGGTCATTCAGCCGGTTCCATCCGTAGAGATCCAGCTTTCACTGGTTACCGCTGTGAGGATGAGGCTGTGCACGCCTACTTCCAGCCCGGTAACGCCTATGATTGGTACCGTCCTGATCGTGCTCCACCTCGTGACTTTATTGGTGAGTTCTATGCTAGCGCCCCTCCTCATCCTTCTGGCGCTGGTACCTCTGGAGCTGGTCCTTCAGGACATGCTGGTCGAGCTGATGATGATGATGAGGATGATGATGAGGAGATGTGACTATATGATTTTGGGTGATATTTTATTGTGCACTTGGAAATGCTCCGACATTCCAAGTTATTATCAGTACTTTTTGATTATTATTAACACTTTCTAGTTTGCTTCAGTACTCTGTTATTTTCATGGACATGTTTATTATGCCTCAGTTTATGGCATTCCAGTTTATTTCAGCACTATGTTTCAGTCTCAGTTTATGATAGCACTATCTCTTATATTGCTTCATTCTTTATAACTGCCTGTGAAATTACATGCCTTTGATAATTTTTTTTACAATACATGCCTGTGATATTTCTCTTTTATTTCTGCCTTATTTTTTTCTCATTATTTGTTACTTATGCATTGATTGCGGGGGAGCTTTATCTTTTGCAATTATTTTACTAAGTGACAAAGGGGAAAAAAATTAAAAGATCTATCATTTTTTTTGAGATAATACAGGATATGAACAATTCTACTTTTTAATATTTTGAACAAGCTTAATGTTATATCATTCATAGTTTGTCAATTATCAAAATGGAGAGATTGTTGGCCCATTGGTCATATGGTCAACCTGATTTTAATAATTGATCAAACTCTGTCTGGATATACGAAGCTAGTCGGGACATCTCGGACTCTTGGACATGATCAAGAATGGCTATCCACTGAATTCAAGACCGAAGATCTGTTTGCCTACTCGAGTCTGTAATTCCTTATGCAATATATTTTTCGTTTTATTTGAGTCTAGGAATATGTTGTACACCGAGTCGTACTGGCAAATAGGCTACCCTTAAATGAGTTCAAAATGTTTTTAAAAATGACCTCTCAAAAGGTTTACAAAAAGGTTTTCAAAAAGGTTTTCAAAAATCACCAAAAAGCTTTTTAAAAATCCTAACCTAACCCTGACAGAACTCGGCCAGAGTTCGGCCAGAGTTCGGTTGGTGGCCGTTGTGATTTTGAATCCTTGTTACTTGGTCCTCCTGCAGTTGTGGATTTGACCGAGATTTGCTCATAGAGTTCTGTCCGAATTCTGCCCGAATTCTGTCAGAAGTCTGCCTTTGGAACACCTATAAATAGAGAAGGATTTCGATCATTTCAACTCACTCATTCACTTTCAATCTTCTCTCTATCTAAAGCATTCAGTCTTCCAAAGAGTTTTCTTGAGCTTTAAATTTCAGATCCCAAGCCAATTACAATCCTCTAGTCGATTTGCCAGTGCAGTACGGTCTAGAAGTTTCTGAGAGATTGTAATCAGAAGGCTTGATTGAATAATACCTCTTCACATTTGAAGTTGGACGAGTTCTTCGTATCAAAGCTCGCGTTGTAGAAGTTGCAAGGACTTCGTAAGAAAACTTGCAGTTTTTCCAATAGTGGATTCAACTGGTAGCAAGAGTTCTACCGAATGGATTAGTCCTCAACAGAGAAAAACCTGTATACATCGCTATCTTTGCGTTTGCTCTCTTAACTCTGCCTTTACTTTATTTCAGTTGTGATTAATATTCTGTGATTGTGCTGCTAACTTTTTTAATTAGCATTATTCCGCTGCCAACTTTATTCACCCCCCTCTAGAGTATTACGCTTTACTATTTCGTTCCTACAATAATATCATGCCATATAAACTGAATAAATATTGTTCACATAAATAAGTAAATCGAATTATAACATGGTTCAATACGCACCTACTGAACGAGCGTACCATCCCCCCAACCAAACAAGGACAGGAGATGGTAAACTAATTCACGGTGACGTATCTTTCCATGCCATGAATCCGATATGGTATTCGGACCCCAACAAGGTTCAATACCTTCTCATCGAAGTAGTAAGTCACACCTACAACCAAACAAGGACAAGATGTGACGAACTAATCCGCGACAAGTTATTGTTCCAAGCCACGGTCAGATACAAGTACCCAAACCAAAAGTACTCGTACCTAACAGATAATGGTGCCTAACCGTTCTAAGTGAATTTAGTTAAGAACAATCCTTCCTACGCATGGGCCCTGGCTGAATAGGATCGGCATAGTCCCCCTTTGGGGCACTAAAGTCCCAATCAATAAGAGCATGACGTTCCGCAGAATCGCCAGTGGCCGTCAGTAATCTTGGGTAAGCTGACCCGCGTCTCCGACGGAGCTCACGGGTTACAAAAGGGAAAGTGCATCGAAGCCCATACGCTAAGGAATTGTCCTCCCCGCCCAATGCCTACTCTGTTGTATCCACAACAGTAACCTCTATAACCGCTAAGTCAAACTAAGCATGCAACCTCTATTAGCGGTATTCCTATCGCATGGCTTGTACGTACTGGTGGCCAGCCAATCACGCACTTTCGTGTCCTACATGCGACACACAACTTTGTGTTACAATGTGTCAAGGCCAATGAATGCAACACACATGGTGGTCCTTTAAATCTAGGTTTAATATGAGAAAAATAATACATAGCAGGAAATATAAATGAACAGTAAGTTCTAACAGGTTATGCCATGTATCACAGTTTATTTTGCATAAAGAAAATAAATAATGCATGAAATATGAGCTATAAAAAACAAATGGCAAGATGTCTTGCCTGGTAGGACGCCTGGTGTACTGCAATGATCAAGGTGGCACGATCTACGACTTCGGTGTAACAACTATGCAAGGTGACGTTGGGTGGTGTTACGGACAGTTCCATTGGGTCCAGAAGGGTCAATTTAGTTAGGATAGGCATATGGGAGTACGAAATTGGTGAGGAAACGGGAGTAATAGGGCTGGTCATAGATAGAAGGATAATCAAAGGAATTTGGATAAGGATTATATACGATTTAGAAAACTATTTATAATAATTGAAACTATATTTTTATCAAAAATCGTTTATAGGCAAAAACTCCTAGTTCATAACAATAGAATTATTTTAGGCTTCTAAAAAAATAATTTGAGTATAATTATAGGTCAAGCCCAATACAAAATTTTGCTACAAAATAATTTTAGAAATATTAATGTATAATTTCTGAAATAATTAATCAACAATACTAATATTAACACTGAATATAATAGAAACAATATTACATAATAATATTTAAACTAAGTAGATACCATATACAAATTTGATAAAATATACAAAAATATAAATAAAGCAAAGAACAAGCTCATCAGTACTGCTGTCTCTTCTCTACTAAATAAAAACAATACATAAAACATAAAATAATAAAAATAAAGATAATAATAATAATTACAATAAAAATTACAATAATAATAATAATAATAATAATAGTAACATAATAATAACCTTAAAATGATAATAATAATAATAATAATAACAATAATCTAATAATAATAATAATAATAATAATAATAAAAACCACATGCTCACTGTTCCCGAACCAATCTTTTGTAAAGAAACATTTAAAAAAAGGGAAAAGGAGACGAAAGTGGAGAGGCGGCGGGGGTTTTGGCCGGTCTGCACGCGGAGGGCGGTGACGCGCTGAAGGGGGGCGGTCGCGCGCGCGGTTGGGGTTCGCCTCGTCGGCGGCGCGAGCTCGGGACGGCGCACGCGACGGAGAGGGGATCGAGTGGAGCGGAGGGTCGGCGGAGCTGGTGGGAAGGAGAGGCGGAGGCGGTCGGAAAGATCTGGAGGCGAAGGCGGTCGCCAGGACGCTTAGGGCGACGCTTGAGGCAGACGGCCGGAGGGCTAGGGCAGCTAGGGTTTGGTGGAGCTGTGCGGTGGCTCCAGATCCGCCTACGGCCACGGGTGGGGCGGCGCTCGGGTTGCTCGACGAGCGGCAGTGCCAGGGTGGAAGGTCGACGCGGCCGTTCACCGGCGAGGCGGCGCTCGCCTGGGTCGAGGTAAGGGCGGTGGTGTTTGTTTTTATTTCTTGATTTTTGGGGGTTTGCCGGGGGTCGACTATGGTGGTGGCTGGGTCTGGGGTGACAGGGCTGCCACGGCAGTAGCCGCGGTGGTGGTGTGGTTTTGGTGCCGACGTCGATGGTGTGGTCGGGTTGGCTAGTCGGGAACGGAGTTGGGGTGCGGTAGTGAGGTGCTGGACATAAAGGGATGCTGTGACGGTCGGGTTGGCCGGAGTCATTGGTTGGTGGTAGTTGTGAAGGTAATTTTGAGGGAATGACGGTGATATCTATTGGCAGAAGGGCGGGGATAGCTGGGTTTGGTCGGAAGCGCCGTGGCTCTGTCCAAGTGCTAGATTGTATAGTCTGTGTCGGGATGCCAACACAAACATGTGTCCGGGTGCGTCGGATACGACAGTGGTGATTGTATTTGTATATAAAAATAGTAGTGGGGTGGATTGGGGACACGGACACAATGTACGGACACAGCTGTGGATGGTGGCGACGTCGTGGTGATGGTGATCGAAGTAGGGGTAGGTCCATGTTCTGGTCCAATCTAGGGTTAGGGTTTTGATGATGTCGGGGTGTGTTCGACACGACGAGGAATATGTATTTGTAATGAAAAATAGTGGAAGAAAAAGATGGAGAAGGACACGATGCACTCACAGTTGATTTTGTGGAGAATTTGGAGAATATAAATAATATGGAAGAGTACCTGCCTATTTATAGGATGTGGGAATTTCCATTAAGATAAGGACTAGGATATTTAAAACCCAAAGTAGATAATTCTACTATTTAATTTAAAATCATTTAAATCCAAATCTAAATATAAATCCAATTCCAAATACAAATCAAATTTAAATCTAATTAAATTTACATCCTTTAATTTAAAACCAAATGAGATAATTCTAATTCCAAATATAGATATTAATTTAATTTATTTAAATAAATCCAAAATTTAAATCAAGATTAAATGGCCACAATAACTTCCAAAAATATTTTTCAAAATACCTATAATAATAATTTCGAAAATAATAAATATTTTTAAATATCATTTTGAACAAATAAAATATTAATATTAAAAAATCTCGGAAATTACATTTTTATTTAAAATAGACCAATAAATAATTATGAAATATATGTATGCAAAAATATTCTTTACATAATTATGCTTTCTAGTATACAAAAATATTATTTTATATTTAATAATTTTTAGAAATGACGTAAGAATAACAAGTTTAGAAATGATAGCAAAACTAATTATTATATTATTTGAAACTATAAAAATAGAACAAAATATTTTTCTAAAATATGTACGCTCGTACATATTCGTACTCGTCGAGCAAATTCGAAAAACGAACTTTCGTACATGACGTACAATACGACTACGTGACGTACAATACAAATTTTTTTAAATCAATACTAAATTTAATAATAAAAAATAGTAAAAATTTAGCGGTTTTACATGGTGGGTCTTCTTTAGGTCCATCGTCCAGAGTAGCTCCTCCAACTACTGCTATGACGCCTCAAGTGTTGGCGGATACGGATGAGTATGTGAAGTTTATCGTTGAGGCAGTGTACAAGATGCTGCAGAAAAGCGTATCGACAATTCTGAATGCAAATGGGAGTATGTGAAGTTTGTCGTTGGTCTGATACGCTCCCACCAGGGCCATGATCATATGGCCGAGATTCTGGAAGCGTCGATGGATGAGCTTGACCAGTATCTTTCTAAACTTTAGAGCATCCGACGGAATGACCTTTCTGCTCTGATAGAAGCAGAAAAGGAGATATTGATAGCTGAAGTCGAGTCATCTTATCAGGCCACAGTGGCCATCTGGGACTGGGAGGTGGCCGAAGCTGAGGCTGCAGTGGAGAGACTGGCACAGTCCATGCAGGAGAAGGTGGAGTTGCGGGCCTCGTTGGATGCTAGTATAGCGGAGGTCACTGCCAAGATTCGCCTCCTTGAAGACCAGCAAGCCCAACTTTTGCTAGATGCTGAGCGAGCCCAGGCTGAGCACGTATCGTCCAAGGAGGAAGAAGCAGATGTTACTCGCCATATTCTTTCTCTGACTCACCAACGGCAAGAGTTGGATGCCAAGTATGATAATGATACGGCTCCTGAGGCTGTAGAGATGATGCGTCAAGAAGCTGAACGCCGAGTCTTGACAACTGTAGAGACTCGAACTGAAAACTTGAAGCATCGGATCGAAGAGCTTTCCTCCAATCCCAGTGATGCTTAGAGATTGTAGTTTTTTTTTGTTATATTTGCATTTTGGCAACTTTGCTGGGGATGTAATCCTTTACTTTTAACTAAAAAATAAAGAATTTTGTGGTGTATTCATTTTTGCTGTCATGAACTAGTAATTTGTGTGGACCTATTATCTTTTGCGCACCTTAGTTTTTAGGTACAGATAATAAGTTTGAGAGAACCGACATGTTTGCTCAGAGGTAATGTGGACGTGGCAAATATGGGGTTCAAATGACAGAATCTTTCTACTCAGAGGTGTTATGGACGTGGTAGGAGTGACTCTGGGGGGATACGCGAAACTACTCAGAGGTAATATGGATATGGAAGTTCTGCGATCGATGTACGACAACGCGGGGGGTTGTCTGTACGGGATGTTTACTCAGAGGTAATATGGATATGGTAAACATGATAAGTAGCACAATCTTATGTAGTGTAAGCTTTTGCTTTGTATGGTGTAGAGGAGCAACTCAGAGGTAATGTAGACGTGGTTGTTCTTCTACTGGAGATAGAATGCCACGAAACATCTGGGTTCCGAAAGCTTAAGATTTTGTGAAAGAAAGATGTATGTGAGCTCTGATGTTCATATCCACTGATTCCCTTGCTAGGTAGAGATGGAAGTACATATCTGAAAGATGTCAAGAGTAGTACTTCTTTAGAAACTTGTCGTTAATGGGCATCATGAACAAGTCCTCGTTTGGTCGGGCGAGGCGGTAAGCACCGTTTGAGTATACCGTCTCTATGATGAAAGGTCCCTCCCACTTGGGCTCGAACTTTCTTGGTGTTTTATGAGTCAACACCATCGGCCTCCTGACTGCTAGGACCAGGTCGCCTACTTGAAAAGTCCTCTGCTTAACCATTTTGTTGAAAGCATGTGATATACGGGCTTGATAGAGTTCAATGTACTACTGAGCTAGGAGACATTTTTCGTCAAGTGCCTTCAATTCTCGAAGACGACGACGCTGATTGTCTTCTTATGTCAATTGATTTGTGATCGCTACACGGAGTGAGGGTATCTGGATCTCGAGAGGCATTACTTCTTCGCTCCCTAGACTAAGGAGAATGGTATGTTGCCCGTAGGAGTCCGTATCGTTGTACGGTAGGCCCAAAGACATTCGCCGAGCTTTTCGTCCCAGTCGCGTTTGTTGGATGACACGACCTTTTTGAGTCGCCTGACGATAGTCTTGTTAAAAGCCTCGGCTAATTCGTTCGCTGCCGGATTGTAGGCGGTTGATGCCACGTTCTGAATTTGATTCTTGTCACAGAATCTGCTGAAAACATAGCTGATGAACTGAGAACCATTATCGTGGATAATCCTACGGGATACCCCGAAACGGTAGATGACATGATGCTTGATGAAGCTGATCACCCTAGAGCTTTTTATTTCTGTCAGCGGAACTGTTTCTGTCCATTTGGAGAAGTAGTCGGTGATGGCTAGGATGAAGCGGTGTCCCTTTGATGAAGGAAGGGTGATAGGTCCTACAATGTCTATACCCCAAGCTTTGAAGGGCCAAGAGGCAACCGTAGGATATAGTGGTTCTGATGGTGTATGGATAAAGTCGGCATGAAGCTGGCAAGCATGGCACTTTTTAGCATAGTCAACGTCGTCGGCTGCCATGGTTGGCCAGTAGTAACCCATGCGTCGCAATCGATCCTGCAACATAGGGCCAGGTTGATGATCCCCGCAAGTTTCGTCATGAGCTTCTCGAAGTGCTTTGTCTGCTTTTTCGTTGGATAGACATCGAAGGAGAAGTCCATCGTAGGAACGTCGGTACAGCATTTTAGTTGTTGTATCATAATAAAATCGAAGGGAACGCCTTCTGACCGAGATGGCTTCCTTCGGGTCTTCTGGGAGAATTCCATAGACAGCGAAATCGATGAACGGGAATCTCCAGTCTTGGATATTAACACCGACACTTGTCGTCATGGCATGGGCTATTTGTGAGCATAGGTTATTTTTAGGACAGACCAAGTCTCATCCTACTACCATGACGTAGTGTTGAGTCCCGAGGGGTGCTGCCAATGAAGCTGCGAGGCCAGCCAGAGCATCAGCCTCCAGGTTTTGTAGCCGAGGTACATGTTCTATGAAGAACTTGGTGAAGGTTGAAATAATATTCAATACAGCTGCATGGTAAGGAACCAGATCTTCATGGCGAACTTCGTATTGCCCTCGGATTTGATTAACCACGAGTTTTGAGACGCCATAAGCTTCCAGATGATCCACCCCCAGCTGTTGTGCCAGCTGCAGTCCCATGACGAGAGCTTTGTACTCGGCAACATTGTTGGAGCACGGCTTCGAAAGGGAGTAAGCACGCTAGATAACCAGCTGATCGGGAGAGACTAAGACTACCCCCACTCCGACGATGATTTGACCTTTGGGGCCTATTCTTGAAGCGCTATCAACCAGACGGAGCTTTTTTCAGTGACGTTTGATTCTTGGACCTCATCCGGAATGTCTTCATAGAGTCTGGAGGACTCTGGGATGGGGTACGCGGCTAAAAAGTCGGCTAGAGCTTGACCCTTGATGGCTTTTTGTGGAACGAACACCATGTTGTACAGCGTCAACAGGATTGCCCATGTAGCTAGTCGGGAGTTCAAATATCCCGACTTCGTCATGAGAACCATGAGTAGATTGACTCGGGAGATGACATGAATTGTCTGGCCCGAAACATAATGGCAAGTCTTCTGGATGGAGAACACCAAACCCAAACACTCTTTTTCAATGGGGTTGTACCGATGTTCGGCCCCGATCAGTGTCCTACTGAGGTAGTAGATAGCTTGCTCATAGCCTGCATCGTTGTTCTGAGCCAACAAAGCGTCGAGGGAATGATCCATGGCACGGACGTAGAGGAGAAATGGTTTGCCTGCGACGGGTGCCACCAGGACTGGCGGACTCGTCAGGTAAGCTTTGATATCATCGAAGCCTTTCTGGCATTCTTCTGTCTAGACGTAGGAGACTCCCTTCTTCATGAGCTGGGTGAAGGGTTGACATTTTTCGGAAAGGTTTGCTATAAACCTTTGGATGTAGGCAAGACGCCCTTGCAGGCCTCGAAGTTCTCGGAGGTTCTTCGGAGGGTCCATGTCAAGGATGGCTTTGGTTTTCTCGGGGTC
The DNA here is from genome assembly GCA_029216955.1 of Iris pallida. NCBI lineage: Eukaryota > Viridiplantae > Streptophyta > Magnoliopsida > Asparagales > Iridaceae > Iris > Iris pallida. The sequence goes on along the minus strand of JANAVB010042020.1, from coordinate 25,347,744 downwards.
GACATGAATGCCTTTCGCCGTGATAATGAATCCCAAGTACTTTCCGCTGGAAACCCCAAGGAAGGATTTAGCGGGGTTCATCTTGAGTTTATGCGCTCGCATGAGATCGAAGACTGTCTTTAGGTCTTGTAGGTGATCACCTTTGTGACGGCTCTTGACTGCGATATCATCGACATAGCATTCAACGATTTTGTACAGATGTTGACAGAAGATGGTACTCATAGCTCGTTGGTATGTTGCACTAGCGTTCTTCAAGCCAAAGGGTATTATTGTGTAGCAGAAAACCCCTTTCGGAGTCCTGAATGACATGTGTTTTGCGTCATCGGGGAACATTTTGATCTGGTTGTAGCCCGAATACCCGTCCATGAAAGACATGCATTCAAAGCTACATGTATTGTTGATCATCACGTCAGTAATTGTAAGCGAGAATTCATCCTTCGGGCAAGCAGTATTGAGATCCCTGAAGTCGATACAGACTCATATCTTTCCATTCTTCTTGGTGACAGGGACGACATTGGCCACCCTGTCCGGATGTTTCTCTTCATGAATGAACCCGCTGCTCAGGAGTTTGTCCACCTCTTGATCGATAGCGTTCATGATGTCAGGACGAAAGCAACGTTGTTGTTGCTTTATAGGCTTAGCATCAGGTAAGATGTTAAGTCTATGCATCGCGATCTGGGGGTTAAGTCTCGGCATGTCTTCGTAGCTCCAGGCGAAGACGTCGATATATTCCTTGGCCAGTTGGACTAAAGACTCTTGGTCTGTCCCCTTTAGACTCTTGCTGATAACGATGGGTTTGGAAGGGGATCCATCCCCAAGGTCGATCTGTTCGACCTCGTCTTCAGTAGGGGGTTTGTGTAATTCAAAACGAAACTCCCACTGCGCTCCTAGGCGTTGAGCCCAAGGTTCTTTCTCAGAGAATTCTGGCATTTGGTTATCGCCTTCATCCTCTTGAGATTGTGCAGATGTCATGTTGACTGATAGCACCTTCCTGAAGACTGAGCCGATACTGGTATCGGAATCCCAAGTTGATACTTCGGACGAATGAGAGTGTTCCACTTCTTCTGTCTTCGAACTGTCTGGAGTTGCCGGCGGCGTGACATAGCCCACCCCCCATCGAGTACGATGATAGTAGTCCTGCAGCTTTCCTTTAGGCGTTGGGAGCCGGAGAGGAAGACGTCGACCCATGCCGTAGTTCAGGCCCTTTTTGCTTTTCAGGTCATAACCCATCTTTTGGATGAGGTACTTTGCCTTGTCCGTGTACAATAGACTTGTATTCTGTCGATATCTGGTTCTGGCTCGAGTAGCGGGAGGTCTTGATGACGTTCGACTTTGCCGAAGATGATAGGTTCTTCATCCTGATTCTGCGATGGAATTATAAAACAGACTCCTTGGGATGGGACTACCCGATTTATATGATTGACGGTCGTTATTTGTGTTTGTAACGACCGTAGAGCGTTATCTAATGTATACATGGCATTCCAATGTGGAAGACTAGAATAATTGGAAGACACTCTATTATTGATAAAATACGAGATTTTGTCCCGCGGGATTATATTGTCAAGAGAAGGTACATCTATATCAGCAGATATGTATTCCCCTAACTCTTTATCTTTGAGCACTAGGGCTGGTTCGGAAGAGCCCACCGAAGATTTGACCTTGGAGGTCCGAGAGGGCTATGTGGGCCTTCTCTTGCAGCTTGAGTGAAGCGAACGATTACGGAGGCTTGCCTTTAAGACGCACCTTCAGGGGTGCCTCAACTGCGCCTTCGATGACAGGTGCCTTCCCCTGTAGTTTTGCCACCAGGGGAGCCGACGTTTGAGGTGGTTTTCCCTTGAGCCGTATCTTCAAAGGAGCTTCAGTGGGTGTTCTACCTAGAGAAGTGGATGCTTTTCCAGGCAGCTTGATTGCCATGGGAGGCATCATCTGCGGTAGTTTCCCTTTGAGTCGAATTTTCAAAGGAGCATCGGAAATCATTTCTGGCTCATGTCCGGCTCCGCCACCATTTTTGCTTCGTCATCAGCATCATCGGCTTTTCCTCCATCGAGTGACTTATATAAGCTGGCATCGGTGAAGTAGGCTTCGACCCCTTTGAAAGGGTCGATGTCCGCGAACTCTGTCCGGATGATGTCGTTAGTAGACACGTACTTCATACATTGGTAGAGTATAGATGGCACCACCATGTACTCGTACAGCCACGGGCGACCCAACAGGAGGTTGTAGTTGACGTCGGCGTCCACGACATAGCAAGTCACCTCGGTTCGGAGGTTACCAATATGACATTTTAGCCGTATTTTGCCCAGTGGTTCACTTTTAATGGCATTGAAATCGCTGATTATAGTGTTAGAAAATGCCAGACGGTACATCGTGATCCCCAGTATTGAGAGCAGAGTCCTAGGGATGATGTTGAGGAAAGACCCTAGATCAATCTGAATTTGCTTCACCTTGGTGGAGCCTACAAACCCTGTGTAGTACAGTGGCCTGTTGTGCCGGTTGTGCTTGAGTAGCATGTCTTGTTGGGTGAAGGTTATGTTGGGGATGACCTCATCCGCACAATGGCAGTGCACACATGTGGTCGGGATACCCTCATGCTGCTTGACCTGACTGATGAAGGACTCAGCATCCTTCAGGGCTTCACAGAGAGCTTCGCGGGTGTCTTTGGAAAGACGAAGACTCAAACAGAGATAAGCGGGCAGGAATACCGGTAAGTTGTGCCAGTATGTCGAAGTTGTGGGGCTTGGCTAGCCCCGAAGCATTTTCCCTTCGCAAAGGCTTGTCGAAACGGGCCTCTACGTGCTTCTGTTTATTGGCTGCTGGAGGTCTGGATGGGCCCTCTTTCTGGGCAGCAGGGACGGTGTAGGGAGGCACCACCTCGACGGCAGCTTCGTCGTGTTGGGCGTTCAGTTATGAACGTATTTGTACAGGAAGTGCCTCTTCCGTGGAGGAAGAGATCATACGACAAGACTTGATCTTCTTGCCCTTGGTTTTGGAGGCAGAGCGTACCCCCGATTGAGTAACTTCGGAGACGAGATCTGGGTGAACCCATAAGATCTTTTTCCGAGATTTGGTGAGTGGGATGAGTCCACTCACGTTGTCACGGGTAGGTGGTAGATTGACCACCTCCATTATCGCCTTTGGGATGCGGACGACGCCATCTTGTGCTGTGATTGGCGGCAAGGTGCCAAATTAGAGCGACACCAGGTTGGCCGAGACTGTCTTCTCCTTGTAATCAACGGAGATGACATTCGTATTGATCATGCACTGGATGTAGTTCTTAAGGACGTAGCAGTCCTGAGTTGAATGTCCGACAAACCTATGGTAGTGACAGTACCTCGGATTGTCAACTCTCCCCATATCGTTTGGACGCTTCGGGTCCGGTAACTTAATCTTGTCACCCTGCTTCAGCATCTCGAAGAGTTGCAAGGTGTCTTCATCATTGAAAGAATAGACCTCCTTTGGTCTCGGTGCAAGCGGAGGCTTCTGAGTAGGGGCATGTGCGCCTTTCAAGGCATTGACAGTCAACGCCTGCTTTTTTTGTCTCTCGTCCAGGGTTGCTGCCAGCAGGCCATTTTTTCTTGTCTTCAAAGGCAGGGAAACTGACTCCCAGAAGGCGAGCATTGCATGCCTTATTTTTAGCTGCTTCGGCTGCAGGAGGAGAGGAGTTAAGCCAGAGCTTAATCGCAGGAAGCATGTTCATGCTTCAGGAGGAGAGGAGTGCATGTTCTGGCATACCCAGGGGCAGTCTGAAGCAGGCTTGTCGGAATCGTTCGATTAATGCTCGAACTGTCTCTTTTTCCTTCTGACGTACCTCTATGAGGGACGCCATCGTCATGTCTTTCCCTCCGTCGTAGAAACGATCGAGGAAGAGGCATGTCAAGTCATCAAAAGAGGATATGGAGTTTGTTTGCAAAAACAAAAGTTGATCTTTATTTCACAAACTTTGTAAGAATATTACAAGAATTCTGGAAAAGTACAACTATAGGAATCCGATCTGAATGACGATCGCTTTATCGCTTGGACGATGTGAAATTTGAAGACGGTAGCCTCTGAAGATTGCAGCAGCACTTTGGCAACAACTCCTGATCTCTGGTGATGATTTCTGTGTGTTCTGATCTCTCTGTGTGTGATAATGAAGACTTGAAACTCTATTTATAGAGTTCTGGAAATAACTAACTTTTAGTTATTCTAAATTGCACAGGATGGATTGCACAGACTTTGGATTGCGCAAGCAATAAACTGCACAGGCAGTTACTCGATCGTGGACCATCTGTATGTGACGTATGGCATTGTTTGATTGAAATACGCTTGATCGTGTACAGACGGTTGCTAAATGGTGAGTAATTGATGGCATGTAGGCCATGTGTACATTTGTCAGTTGTCTTGATGGAGTGTGCCACCTGAATTGCGCTGGCTTCGGATTGCACTGGGATGGATCGCGCTGCAGAGAGTCTGGCCGATTGTGCTGCATGTACAGCTGTCCTCGAGCGCTATGCTGTACGATAAACGAACAGTTTCCTCGTTCTTCATGCTGTCAGTTGTTAGAAGATCTGATTCTCTGTCAGATAATGATGAAGGGGCCACGTAAGCTTGCGCACTTAGATGAGTGCGCAGTTCAGCCTGCACAATTGAGTTGTTGCGCAATCTGTCTCCTGTGCAGTTCACTTAAAGGATGCACAGTTTGATTTTTATGACTTCTTTGATGGGTGCGACTTAATTTTTAGGACCTACAAGACCCCCTTCAAATTTTTTGAAGTTTGAAAATAGTCAAAGCTTCGAAATACTTTGAATTTTGATTTTAAAATCAAGTTGCGCAAGTAATGACTTGTCTGCGCAATTGGAAGAGTCAGCTCCTATTTCTTCGGCACAATCCGAGGCGACCGTTACTCTCGAAAAACTATAAATAGTTCTCCTTCTTCCTTCTGTCATTCTTTACTTGTTTTCACTTTGTTTAAGAGAGAAAAATTCTCGAGCCCACTTTGACTCTTTTCTTTCTTCTCCGTCGACTTCAAATGGCTTTGAAGCGTTCTGCCGCCGACAAGGGCAAAGCCCCCGCCGATTCATCGACTCGTGCTGCGCCGCGCATTTCACGACACGAAGTCGGTCACCCAGCATTGCAAGGTAGTCGCTCGATTAAAAACCCTTTTTAGGGTTCTTCGACATGATTGAATCATCAAACCTATCTCTTTTTAGTGATTTGGTTATACTGCGCCGCCCTGTTTAGGGTTTCGGACGCACAAAACCAATAGTTTTTATTTTTATGAAGACTATTTTCTTGCGCAATCGGTTGGAAAGCGCTGGCGAAAGTCAGTGCAATCTGCTGATTTGCACAAGGCTGTCCAGCGCAAACTGATGCTTTGCGCAAGTTATTCAACGTAATCTGATGGCTTGCGCAAGTGGATGAGTTGGCACAACTGGACAGTTTGTGCAAAGAAGCTGTTGTTGCACAATCTGATGTTTTATAGATAGCGCAATCTGATGCTTGTGTAATTTACTGATTTTTTGGACAGAATCTTTGATTTTGCATATACTGAATTATGTCTTTCTGTTTGATGCAGTTAACATCAGAGAAGACCCAGAGTATGAAATCTTTGCAGGGACCCTAGCTGAACCAGAGTTTAAGGAAGATTTTTTCTATGTAATATTTCCCCAATATGCTCTGCCATCTTTCCGTCAAGCTATCTTAATAGCACAGGACAACGAAACTTTATTGAGTCTGTTGAATGGGCAGCCTCTGCAGACTGCCGATGCCATTACTCATAAGAAACCCATGTTTCTATTTGGTGAGGCTATTTATAAGAGTTCTCAGCCGAGACCTCGTGTTGAGCAGAGGCTCTTCCAGAGAAAGGAGAAAATAATACTGTTACCAGACATTGCCAGATGCCTCCCTCTATCCCGCTATGCCCATGCGAGCCATCCTAGGAGGATGGAATTGGATATTACCCCTCTCCAGCAAGCAAGAACATGAAATATTTGTGTAAAGAAAGGACCGAACAGCAGGGATATGTTCTATAGCTCCTTTGAGCGTCACAGCTCCTTGCTCAGAGGATTGAAGCATGGTTGTATCCCACCGGAGAACTCCTCCTTGCTGCTGCCGGTGAGGACTCCGATCTTTGCTAATGAATTTGCAAAGGCTGAGGGAAGATACCCGGATCAGGACATCCGGTTGACAGGTCTGGTGAACCCAGACAACAAAAGATGGAACTGCATAACCAATTGGATATTAGTTCAGTTCAAAAAAAAGCTCAAAGAGATTGAGCTATATCAGGCGGTATACTCTACCGTATATGGATTCTACCCCAACCCACATATGTTTCTCGCCTTGGCAGAGAGGTATAATTTTAGGACATGGACATTCATGACACCCTGCGGAGAGATTGGTCTAGCTCTACATGAGATAAAATATATCTCGAGATTACCAATGGGAGACTTCCCCTACAAAGAATTTGTTCCAACAAATGACGAGTTAGACCGACTTCGTCGAGAGAATGCAGAGATGGTGGCCGTTTTTGAAGAACTATTGTGCCACTTCAAAATTTGCTTCATGTACTATAAGAGTGGTTCTTCCGGCACTTGCTACTCATCAAAGTGGTTGCCCTATCTTTTTTTAATCACATCATCGAGAAGAAGACTAAGGATCATGATACGTGCAACCTGACCTTCTTCAAATCACTCAGCCACAGTGAGGTAATAGGATTGATGGAAGAAAACAAAGAAATGGACATCAAGGTTGACGACGAACTTCAATACCCTCCATTCAAGACCGGAGATTTTATTGAGAGTTTCATGAGATTGGGCTATAGGCCCATGTCAAAGGAAGCCCAGCTGGCGGGTTTTCTCACATATTGGCTCCGACGCTTCGTCGTACCCGGAGCAAGCGCCGTAGATCGCTTTCACCGTGGAGTGCTCTTTGCTGCTGTCCGGTTAGTCTTTGGCTACCGGATGGATCTGCTGTCGGCGATGACCTGTAGAGTGAACGTGGGTCTTTGTCTTTATGTTGAATCTATGCTCAAATGGAAAGGTGAGAAGGGGAACTTCCCTCGGCTGGAGCTGCCCTACACTTATTTGTTCGGATGGTTACTTCTGCACCATCCGTCATTGATGAACCCTTAAATGGGAGCAGTCGGCGGTAGCTATTTACGAAGATTCTCCCGGAGTAAATAGATATATACTAGTCTGAAAGATTGCAGACGTGCCTTGAATCTTGGGAAGGGGTAGAATTTCTACTGTGTTGCCCCTCCAACCGGCTATGAACATATGTCAACAAATCTAGTTGATCTTGGAAGGCAGCCGTTGGGTCGGACAGCATTTGATTGGCTGAGGACGATTAGGCCGTCGTACTTGGTTTATAGATTTGAAGATGAATGTTTCTTAGAATCATATCTGCCAAGCCGCTTTGCCCGTTAATTCGGCTACGACCAGTTCTATGTAGGCAATGCTATAACTTGCCTGCAAGAAAAAGGGTATCTGATTGATGGCGCCAGGGCCTGAGCTTATTATAACGCCCGAGACACAAGGACAGTGTTCTCGATGCCGACCATGAGTGATCACGGCCCTCGGATGTTATACACATATTCGCTTTTTTATACAGTGGCGAATACATTTGTCGAGAACTTCAGCCTTGTAGATAGCTTCGCGACGGCGATGCGTTTGAAGAACGGAGCAACTGTTATGCTAGCTCCAGGTAATGACGAGCAGAATGAGCCATTGGATGATCCGTTGGAAGCCTCAAGGGAAGCTAACTTCCCTGAGGAGGTCAATGAACCACTGCAAATTTCTTTGAAAGTGGTCAAATCTCCAACCAAGGAAAGAAAGAGAAGGATTAATGAACCTTCTTCTCCGGTTGCAAAGAAGAAACTTATCCTAGATCCCTCAGAGAAGGTCACCACTAGGTCACAATCTCGGCAACTGGCCGAGTCGACCCAAAGAGAAGAAGTGACTACGCCGAACTCTCTTCTAAAGCAGGTCGATGTAGTAGATGTGGAAAGTCCAGAGAGACCTCTTCGTAGAAAGAAACTGGCCTCCAGAAGAAGAAAGAGGGTGATCACTCCTTCAAGACAAATCTTGTCCTCGGTGGTGGCCAGTGCTGTTGCTGGAATCACCATATCATCCCCTACACCTGCCCCCGAGCCTAGGCAGGAGACTCCTACTCCAGAGCAGAGGGTCGAGGTTGAGCAGAGGGATGAAGCTGAGCAGAGGGATACAGCTGAGCAGAGGGATGCAGCTGAGCAGAGGAATGATGAAGTTTTGTGATCTCCTTCTCTTGCGGTGGAAACTACCCAGATTCCTGCTACACCAGGAACACTCCGTGAAGAAGAAGATCATTTAATTGTTGAAGCTCTAAATAATTACGACTTCAGTCTGCAGGATGATATCGATCAAGCCTCCACCGTAACTGCCAGCGAGGAGGCTCCAGAAGATAGTATAAGTAATGAAGATACATCAACAGAAGGTGTTGATGATACATTAAATCCCGAAGAGGGCACTGATGTCCATATGCCTCTCGAAGCCGTAGATGACATACTGAATCCTGAAGAGGATGTTAAGGTGCACGAGTCCCCGAAAAAGAATACGGGTGTAGAAGTAGCACCTGTTGAAACTACTCTTGCTGATCCAAAAGGTATTAAATGATTTTATCTACCTTCTTTTCATAGATTCAAATAGCTGACATCTATATTTTTATCCATGCAGAACTTGAATCTTCTCCAGTTCCTTCCGTATGCACAGACATAGTGCCAATAATGGCTATTGCTAGTGGTAGCCGACATTTTTCGGGTGGCTCAGAGGCCGGAAGTAGCCAGGCAGTAATGTTTGAGGCTATTTCTGTTAGATTGGAATCTGTGCCAACAGATGAAAGACTTGTTGCTGGGGCAAGTCATGGTAAGATTACCTTTGATCTTTTTCAATTAGTTGCTAATGACAACAACAATCAATGATAAGGTTCATTTGATTTTACAGAAGAACATCTGGGAGGAGCAGCTAGCTCTACGATGGCTCCTCTGTCTAAAGAGCCCTCTACTCACAGGGATGAAGCTGAACGTCTATCTTCACAGACACCTGCTGCTGCTTCGACGTCTATGGAAGTAGCTGCTACTCTGGGTGCTCTGGCTACTAACCGATTTATCATCAGCTCCTTCAGCAACATTTTCTTTAATTCTTTGAAACCCTTAGTAGATAGGGTGATAGAGAAAGAAGATGCTAGTTTCTCTACAGTTAGAGGTCCAACCTCCTATTTGATCAATGCTATCCGCAGTCAAGGAGACGAAGCTTAGGCTGTTTTTCTTGAACATGTACTAGATGAGCTGGAGGTATCGGTTAAAATTTACAAAGAGCTGAATAGGGGAGAGATGGATCTCTTGGTACAAGCTGAATTCGAGAAGATGTCACAAGAAGTTGCAGTTGCAAAGGTTGACCTCCAATTTCTTTTGGACACTTTCTCTACTAAATCTGCTGAGTATAATTCCAAAGTGGAAACAGTAGCATCTGTTGCTGACGAGAAGGAGAGGAAAGTTGCTGAGCTGCAATCAGAATATTTCCGTCTTCAGGAAGAGCTGAGACTTGTTCATCTTGCTCTGGAGGATGAGGCCGCACAACACCTGGCTGCAGTTCAACAACTAAACTCTCTGACTCAGGAGAGAGATGAGTACGTCGCACCTCATCAAGATGAAATCTCTCGCAGAATAGTAACCATGCCATCTTTCGACGATAAGTCTGGGATAGAGAAAGCTAGAAAGCGGGTGATGGAATCTCGTGAGGAGCGGCTGCAATCTTTAAAGCAGCAGATGACCAGCTTATTGACTCCACCAGCAGAATGAGAAAGACTTTTGTATCTTCAATCTTTTTGTGATATGTAATGTTGTAATATCTTTCAATTTTGATCACAATAAAAAGACATTTTCTTGGTGGCTCTATTATTTATTGCATATCTTATTCAGATATAAATAATAGCGATAGAAAATATATTCAGAGGTGTAAAACATGATATATTTCTTGATTTTGGAAAATAATTATATTCAATTATATCTGCTCAGAAGTAATATGGACATGGCAGAATATAATTTATTGAATATTATTATTTCAATAGACAACTTAAACAAAGATGATAAGTTGCTGATATGAACGAAATGGATGAATGAACGAAAATGAATCGTCAAAATGTGTGAACGAAATGAATCGTCAGGATGAACGGATGGACCGTCAAATGAATTAAATAAACGGGTGAACCGTCAGATGAATGGAATGAACGGGTAAATCGTCGGATAATTGGAATGAACGGGTGAACCTTCAGATGGATGAACGGGTGAACCGTCGGATGAATGAACGGGTGAACCGTCGGATGAATGAACGGATGAACCATCGGATGAATGAACGGGCGAACCGTCAGATGGATGAACGGGTGAACTGTCGGATGAATATGGTGAACGGACGAACCGTCAAATGAATGATTCGCATCGTTGTCTTACGAATCTCTGTCTATAAATAGAACAGAAAATCAGATGGAATAATCACTTTCACTTTTTAACATAAAGATGTCATCTGGAGATGCATCCAAGAAGGCTGAGATCGCCTCAAAGGTTGAAGCGGGTACTGAGGAACATCCAGTCAATCCCAACCAACCAAAGCAGATAGCAGCGGACGAAGGTTCGTATGCACCCAAGCCGTCAAAGGACATCTTGGACTTCCTTCTTGAACCAGAGAAGACTGAAGAAGAAGAAGAAGCCATGAGAATGGCTGCTTGCAAGTTCCTAGTGAGTTCCAACAAGAGTGTTCTCGGCTCTTTTGCTGATCATATCTTCGATAAGGACGGTAGTGGCCCGCGTCCCAATTTTGAGAAGGATGATAGTGACCTTCCTTGATATTATATACTATCATTCATATTGAAATAAAATTGAATTTTATTTATGAATTTGTCTGATGATTACAAGCAATGTCTTTTACATTTATACATAATACTTTTTGAGGAACTTGCCATTGATAGGCATTATTGCAACTCGACCGTCTAGCTCTGTGAGTTGATAGGCTCCATTTGAGAAGACTTTCCTCACGATATATGGCCCTTCCCACTTTGCATCAAATTTTCCTTTGCTCATGTGAGTCATAGTCATAGGACGTCTGACTATTAGAACGAGCTCTCCTTTCTGAAAGGCTCTGACCTTAACTTTGTGGTTAAAAGTCTTTGAGATACGAGCTTGGTATAACTCAATATGCTGTTGAGCTATTAACCGCTTCTCATCGAGCGCCTCCAATTCTTGAAGTCGGAGAAGATCATTGTTCTTTGTAGTGAGCTCGTTGGCGATAGCAATCCTCAAAGACGGAATTTGAAGTTCCAGGGGTAGAACTGCTTCACAGCCGTACACCAAAGAGAAGGGTGTACAGCCTGTAGGGTTGCAGACCGTAGTACGGTAGGCCCATAGACATTCCCCAAGCTTTTAACTCCAGTTTCGTTTGTTAGTAGACACAAACTTTTTGTGGAGCTTGAGGATAGTCTTGTTGAAAGCTTCAGCTAAGCCATTAGCAGCAGGATTGTAGGCTGTCAAAGCGACATTGTCAATCCGATGATCGTCACAGAACCTTGTAAACTTTTGGCTGATGAATTGAGGTCCGTTGTCATGGATAATTCTTCGAGGTACACCAAATCTATAGATTACATGGTGTTTGACGAAGTTGATGACGCTGCTGGTCTTGACTTCAGCCAATGGTATAGCTTCGGCCCATTTGGAGAAGTAATCGATTATTGCCAGTATGAACAGATATCCTCTAGAGGAAGGAGGATTGATGGAACCTATGATGTCCATGCCCCAAGCTTCAAAAGGCCAGGAAGCAGCAGTCGAATGAAGAAATTCTGACGGTTGATGAATGAAATCTGCGTGGATTTGACAAGCTTGACATTTCCTTGCATATTCGATGGCATCAGATACCATAGAGGGCCAGTAGTAACCCATACATCGGATGCGATCCTGTAGTTTAGGACGGGGTTGATGAGCTCCGCAGACACCGTCGTGAGCTTCATGCAATACTTGCTTCGCTTCATTACCAGCAAGACAGCGCAAGAGTAAACCGTCATAAGTTCGCCGGTAGAGAGTTTTGGTGGTCTGATTGTAATAGAATCGCAGAGATCGCCGACGAATATTCGTAGCCTCCTTGGGATCTTCAGGAAGTATGTCATGAACTACGAAGTCGATAAAGGGAGCTCTCCAATCTTCACTGATAATATTGGTTTCAGTAAGATTATTGAACTCAATATTATGATTGTTTTCGATACAGAACAATTCCCAATTAGAGATAACCACCATCTGCTGTCTTTTGATAGGAATGGCTAAGACTGCTGCAAGATTAACCAAAGCGTCTGCTTCAGTATTAAAAGCTCGACGGACCTATTCGATGAAGAAGGCTTTGAATGATGTAGCCATGTTGATTGCCGCTTCATAGTAAGGCAGTAGATCTTGATGGCGAACTTCATAAGTTCCTCTAACCTGGTTAACAACCAGCTTGGAGTCACCATAGACTTCAAGATACTCGACATTTAGTTGTTTAGCTAGCTGAAGGCTAATGAGTAGAGCATTGTATTCTACCACGTTATTGGAGCAAGGCTCATCTAAGGAGTATGCTCTTTGAATAGCTGACCCGTCTGGAGAAACAAGAACAACTCCAACTCCTGCGATAATGGCCCCATTGGGTCCAATCCTGGATGCACCGTTAAAGAATAGGCGCCAAGTAGATTCTTCGAAGATTGTATTAGATTCCAATGTCTCGTCTGGAATTTCATCATAGAGTTTAGATGTCTCTGGAACAGGATGAGCTGCTAAGAAATCCGCCAGTGCTTGACCTTTGACAGACTTTTGAGGAACATATACCATGTCATATTGGGCTAGCAGAATGGCCCATGTAGACAGCCGAGAATTGAGTGTGCTAGGCTTCTTCATCAGTACCCGAAGAGGATTAACTCGGGATATGACATGAATAGTTTGGCCAATGATGTAATATCGAATCTTCTGAACAGCAAACATAAGAGCTAGGCACTCTTTTTTGACCGAATTATAACAGTGTTCAGCACCAATCATAGTACGACTGAGATAATAGATGGCTTGTTCATGGCCTTCTTGGTTTTTTGGGCAAGTAAAGCACCCAATGAATGGTCCATAGTACGGACATACATTAAGAATAGTATGCTAGAGATTGGTGGTACCAAGACTGGTGGATTCATGAGATATCGCTTTATGTCGTCAAATACTCGTTGACATTCTTCAGCCCAAACGAAAGATACACCCTTCTTCATTAGTTGCGTAAATGGTCTGCAGCGTCCAGACAGATTCAAAATGAATCTCCTGATGTACGCAAGTCGACCTTGGAATTCTCGTAGCTCTTTTAGGTTGCATGGAGGACGCATCTCTTGAACGACTTTGATCTTCTTGGGATCCACGTGTATACCCTTAGAGGTAATGACAAAGCCGAGAAATTTTCCACTAGAGACACCCAAGAATGACTTGGTGGGATTCATTTTGATTTGATGTTAGCGCATAAGGTTGAAGATAGTTCTCAAGTATTGGATGTGATCTTCCTTTAGACGACTTTTGACAGTAATATCGTCGACGTAGCATTCGACAGTCTTGCGCAGATGATCTCGAAAAATGGTACACATGGCTCGTTGGTATGTTGCACCAGCGTTCTTGAGACCAAATGGAATTACATTATAGCAGTAGACTCCGCGAGGAGTATGGAAAGAAGTATGTTTTTTATCTTCAGGATTCATCCGAATCTGATTGTATCCGGAGAATCCGTCCATAAAAGATATTCTCTCGAACCCACAGGTGTTGTCAATCATGACGTCTGTAATAGGGAGAGGAAATTTATCTTTTGGACATGATTCATTAAGATCCCGAAAGTCGATGCAGACTCGAACTTTTTCGGTTTTCCTTAGAACTGGGACGACATTGGCTACCCAATCAGGATGCTGCTCTTTTCGAATAAAGCCACAAGCGATAAGCTTCTTGACTTTATCGTCGATTGCGTCCATCATTTCTGGCTTGAAGCACCGTTGTTTTGTTTGACCGGTTTTGCATTAGGTAAGATATTCAATTTGTGAGTAGCAACTTTGGGATCTAGACCTGGCATGTCTTCATAGCTCCAGGCAAAGACATCAATGTATTCTTGAATAAAAAGAATTAATTCTTGCTTATCTGCCTCTGGGAGGTTCTTGCTGATGAATATTGGACGAGGTGACCCGCTCTCTCCTACATCAATTTGAACCAATTGATCTTCAGTAGAAGGTTCTCTTTGTTCAAATCAGAGTTCCCATTGGGTATCCATTCGTTGAGTCCAAGGATCTGTTTCGGTATTTTCTTCAACATCTTCGTCATAGCCTTCTGGAAGTTCAACGGAGACCATGTTGGAAGATACAGTCAATCGATGAACTTGACCAATGTTGGTGTCAGAATCCCATGATCTGGAATCAGAAGAGTTTAGAGCGCTCCTCGCTATCGGATTCAGAGGCTGTTGGAGATAATACTGGAGGTGAAGAATATTGGAGACCTCTTTTGGTCCTGCTATAATACATCTCTGACTTTTCTTTCGGCACAGCCGTACGGATAGGAGTTCTTCTACCTTTTCCGTAGTTGAGGCCATTCTTAAAGTCATAACCCATCTTTCGGATGATGTCTTTTGATTGTTGACTATAACGACAGAGTTGAAGATGCCCGGTGGCGTTACTTTTGCTATCATCCGTATAGCTGAATTATTGTTCCGGTCCTTTACTAAAAAGTATTGGACTCTCGCCTTTTTTTCGAGCGGGAACAATACGATATGAATTATTTGGATGTTCAAGTAAGACTTCTGTTTGAAGAGATTGCACAACTCCCATTGTAAATGACTGAAAGCTATCTAACATATCCAAATAGCACTTAGCATGATAAATGACATCAGTATACTGGAAAGTAGATGCTTTTTCATTAATTTGTACATCTGTATTTACAGCAGGACCTTTAGCCTTAACAGGCCTGGTCAGATTGATTACAAGAGGGGGAGAAAAAGAACGTGGAGGAGGATTGGACTTGTTATGACGGAGGTCAATAACAAGCGGCTCAGAGGAGGTGAGCTCCCTTTTATCCTTGTTATGAGATAAATCAATAACAAGTGGCTCAGATGAGGTGAGCTGCCTCTTTTCCTTGTTACGTCGTAAGTCAATAACAAGTGGCACAGAAGAGGTGAGCTCTCTTTGATCCTGATCAACATCAGTTGGTTGCTTCTGGACTGGCAAGTGAATAGCCAGTGGTTTGGAGGACTGAGGACTAGAAACATGCCCTTTGACAGGTATGATGAGGGTGTCATTAGGCACTGCTTCTTGTTCTTCATCAGTGTCCAGAGACAGCACTACTTTCATGAATTCATCCTTGTACATACGAGCATCGTTGCTGTATGCTTCGATACCTTTGAAAGGATAGAGATCAGCAACCTCCTTTTGAACCTCTCTATTGTCATCGACATATTTGAAACATTGATGGAGAGTCGAAGGAACAATATTATGCTCATGCAGGAATGGTCTCTCCAACAGAGCATTATAAGAACAACCATGGTTGTCAATGATGTAGAAAGTCACCTTTGTGCGAAGATTGCCTATTTGGAGTTTTAGGCGAATCTTGTCCAGAGGCTCACACCTTTCCTAGTTGAACCCAAGGATGGTGGTGATTGTACTGGAAAGACTATGCACTGGGATCTTCAGCGCATCTAACATGGTCTTCGGCATGATACTGAGAGCAGACCCTGGATCTATCAGAATACGATCGACTTTCATCGAATCGACACATCATGTATAGTATAGAGGACGGTCGTGCCTATTATCTTCCATCAGCATGTTATCTTGGGTAAAGGTAATGTTTGGAATTAACTCCAAGATACTATGACAATGAAGGCAAGAGACTGGCTCTGCTTTCGGCTTCTTTAGAAGGGCTAGACAGGTTTCTGCATGCATGAGAGCCTCACTCAGAGTTTTCCGAGTCTCTTTGGAGAGGCGTAAGAGCTCGAAGATTGACAGTCGGGCCGGTGTATTGGCTAACTGAGCCAAGATATCAAAGTTGTAAGGCTTTTCAAGTCCGGAAGGAGATGACTTCTTCAAAGGTTTGTCGAAGCGAACTTTTTGTTTGCCTTTGTCGGCTACCATCGGCTTGGGAGGAGTGGGTTCTACAACCGGTGAGGAGGCAGAAGGGATGTCCTCAGTGGAAGCAGGTTGCACTGGAACGGGCTCAGAAGAAGAAGTAGGATTCTCCTGAGCTTCGGGATAATCCTTTAGATAGGCTTTCCCTGATCTGGTGCCCAGCAGGATTTTTTTGTCAACTATGGGGTCAAAAGACACCATATTGCAAGTCTTTATCTTGCCCTTGGAGCGGTCTTTCTTCTTGGAGGAAGAGGGAAGTTCGAACTCCGAGGCAAGATCAGGGTGGATCCACATAATCTCGCTATTGTCAAGAGATAAGGGGACAAGACCTTCACTTCGTGGAGAAGGGAGATTCTCGATCTCAAGAGTAGCTTGGGGGATAGAGATAACACCATGCTGTACCATCTACGGTGGAAAGTCACCGAATTGAACTGATACCATGTTTGCGGTAACAGTCTTTTCGTCTTGCTGCAGAATGACAACACCAGCGTTGACCAGCTCTTGAATTTTTCCTTTAAGCACCTAACATGCTCGAGTGGGATGCCCAATGAACCTGTGATAGACACAATACTTGGGATGATCAGTCTTACCGACCTCATCAGGCTTCTTCGGGTCTGGGAGTTGAAGATTATTGCTTTTGATCAAGCAATCAAAGATACTCACGGTGTCATTCTCATCAAAAGAGTACTCTACTTTCGGACGAGGTTTTCTTGGTGGAGGTGCTGAAGGAGTCGAAGCAGACATAGGTATAGCTACATTGACCGCCAGAGATTCTTTGTTCTACAAGTTGATATTCAAAGTTTCTTTTTCCTTGCGGTTGTTCTGGCGATTACCACCACCCGATGTCTGGTGTTCATCCCGGTCGGGGTTAGACATTTGTACCCCTAGCTGCTTGAATTTGTCAGCATAACTTCAGCTGCTTTAGCGTTGACAATGAAGGATGGCCAATCTTGGAACTGAGTTGATCCCGTCCACATGCTGATGATAGGCAAAAGATTTGCCTTGCAGGTGTCTATGGTCACAGCGGCCGGAGTTCCAGGAGGCATTTTTAAAGCTTCCCGACGGAACCTTTCAATGAAACTCTCAGCAGTTTCATTGTGTCTTTGTTTGATTTTATTGAGGGCTGACATGGTCATGTCGTTGATCCCCTCATAGAATCGTTCCAAGAAGATTTGTTTTAGACCTGAGAAGGAGGTGATACAACCATCAGGCAAGCTTCTGTACCAATCGTATGCTACACCGGCTAAACAGCCGACGAATACTCTGGTAAGAAGAGCGTCATTTGGCTGAAGTTGGACAGTCATTACCTCAAAGTGGTTAATGAACTGACTAGGAGAAGTGCTGCCATCAAACAGCGAGATTGTTGGGATTTTGTACTTTGGAGGAAATGGGACTTCCTTCCATTCAACTGGGTAGGGTTGTTTGATCCCCAACCTCTGTAAGTTGTCCTTCTCTTTGAAGGCCTCGAATTTAGTGTGCAAGAGCTTGACAGCTTCATTGGCATCCTCCACTGATGTAGAAGGAGCAGGCTGAGTCACAGTGTTAGGGGAAGGACCAGCGTGGTAAGCACTACCCCCAGCACCTGATTGACTGGGTGTAGGTCGAATCTGTACAGGAGGTACTTGAGGAGATGCTACCCCCAGCCCTGCATTGAAAGGCACCGACGATGCTATGATTTCAGGATTTGTAGCAGGTACAGTCGGTGGTACTGTATGTTGGGCCAAAATGATAGAATGCATACTTGCAACCATTTTGGCCATGGTCTTCAACTTGTCTTCTAGCGCAGCTATTCGTTGTTCTTGACTAGCCAAACTGGAAGCATCGGGATCTTCAGTGACAACATAAGCTGTCACTTCTCTAGGTACAATGGAGGACACTGTCTGTTCAGAACTTTTACTGTATGCATCATAGTCGGAGAAAGAATCATCTCTTGAGTGAGAAAGAGGAAGATGACCGGACGGATCTTGAAGAAGATTCCTTTGACCGATTGTGTCTCGGCTTCGGGATCTGGTATGTTGGAATACTCCATCGGAAGATGCTTGGAGTAGATCCAAATACCGTTGGCTTGGCTTGCGAGGCTTGCCGTGCTTGGAGCACTTCCTACCCCCAGTCTCTCGGGAAGTCATGTCGACAGAAGAGTATAAAACTTCGTCTTCATCTTCTGACATAGGTTCAGAGTTTGTAAAATTCAGACGATCGAAGATAGATCGTCTTGTTGTCTGACAACAACACTTGATGACCACTTTGTGATTACAATAGTGTCCAAGTGGTTGCACTGGAGGCGTTGAGATGTTGTCCCATTTTTGCTTAAGGTGTTCTCGGAGATCGGGAATAATGGCAGGACGAGGAGAAGTTCGAGGGATGTGTTCTTTGACAACATTCGGAACATGGTTCCAGTTTTTTAAATGTTTTGTCCCTTGAGTATATAGGGAAGTACTCATTTCATTAGCATAGGTGTCAGGATTTTTGATCCTAGAAGTTTGCTTCTGATGCTGGTTGGTCTTCGGCATTGGCTGTTTATATTTCACCGAAGTTGGTCGATTGAGATAAGTTCTTAGATCATTAAACTCACCCCCAGGGGTTTATGTCTGAGACACCAGCAATTTTTCCTGTTTTGAACGGAATATCTTGAGAGTTGGGAGATCTTGGAATTCTGCTACCGGAGTAGGCAGAATACCTCTTTGATCAGTACATTTCCCTTTGGCAAGGAGGGAAGAAGAAACCTTGTTTAAAAAGTTCATGTACTGACTGGTGCCGAGGCACGTTCAGATTGATCTTCTACGATAAAAACTGAGGAAGACTGAGAAAAGAACAAAGGGCATTTTCCTTTGTTTTGTGATGAAGGGTTAGCTAAAGAGCTTTTTCCTCTGTTTTCTTCCAAGTCGTGGGACGAGGAAGTTTGATAAAAGACCAACGGGCCTTTTCCTTTGTTCTGGGGTGGAGAAGGAATAGTCAAAACACTACCACCAGTGGATTGCGCTGGAGCAACAGGATGCTTGGGAAGAGAAGCAGACTTTTTCCCCTTACTGTGAGAAGAAGAGAGATTAGCCAAAGGGTTGTCTCTCTTAGACTGCGCTGGCGCAGTTTGCGCAGGGAGTGAAGTAGCCGTTGGCGTACTGGCAGATTGCACATGAGCAACTCTGGCAGATGGTCTTTTGGCCACAGTCTCAGCAGCTTACGCAGCAGGAGTCTTGATGCCAGATTGCTTGAGTTGTACTCTGGTTGCTGGAGTGGTGGACTGAGCAGGCAGAGTTGCAGCCAACTGCGCCAGAGGAATAGGAGTCTTGCACTTTGACAGAGCAGCATATAAAGTGGTTTGTGCACTGGCAAGGGGAGCAGCATACTGCGCATGGGCAGTAGCAGCAGACTGTGCAGCAGCGGCAGCAACAGAGACAGTGGACTGCACAGCAGGCTGAGCAGCAGAGGCTGTAGACTGCACAACAGTCTTGGGGACCCACACTGGGTGAACTTTGCTCGTGGCAGAAGTTATTGCAGTGCAAGGGGTGGTCCTGGAGTTGATCATCGCCTCGTAGGCCGTCTGGTTGACCTTTACAACCAGCTTCTTCTGCATCTTTTCGATAGACGCAACGTCACATTGAGTTGTCACTTCCTCATCGGAGGAGAAAATCGTCCCCAGCAGAGCCGCCATTTTGTTTGTAAAAGCAAAAGTTGATCTTTATTTCACAAACTTTGTAAGAAAATTACAAGAATTCTAGGAAAGTACAACTATAGGAATCCGATCTGAATGACGATCGCTTTATCCCTTGGACGATATGAACTTTGAAGACGGTAGCCTCTGAAGATTGCAGCAGCACTTTAGCAAGAACTCCTGATCTCTGGTGATGATTTCTGTGTGTTCTGATCTCTCTGTGTGTGATAATAAAGACTTGAAACTCTATTTATAGAGTTTTGAAAATAACTAACTTTTAGTTATTCTGAATTACGCAGGATGGATTGCGCAGACTTTGGATTGCGCAAGCAATGAACTGCGCAAGCAGTTACTCGATCGTGGACCATCTGTATATGACGCGTGGCATTGTTTGATTGAAATGCGCTTGATCATGTACAGACGGTTGCCACATGGTGAGTAATTGATGGCATGTAGGCCACGTGTACATTTGTCAGTTGTCTTGATGGAGTGCACCACCTGAATTGTGCTGGCTTCGGATTGCGCTGGGAGGGACCGCTGCAGAGAGTCTGGCCGATTGCGCTGCATGTACAGCTGTCCTCGAGCGCTGTACTGCACGATAAATGAACAGTTTCCTCGTTCTCCGTGCTTTCAATTGTCAGAAATCTGATTCTCTATCAGATAATGATGACGAGGCCACGTCAGCTTGCGCACTTGGATGAGTGTGCAGTTCAGCCTGCGCAATTGAGTTGTTGCGCAATCTGTCTCCTGCGCAGTTCACTTGAAGGATGCACAATTTGATTTTCATGACTTCTGTGGTGGTTGTAACTTGATTTTTCGGACCTACAGAGTTGTCAGGAAGACTGCTGTACCAGTCGTAAGCCACTCCTTTCAACGCCCCGACAAACAGGCTGGTGAGTAGCGCGTCTTCCTTCGGAAGATGTCCCGTTTGAGACTGAAAATACGTCAGATAACGACGTGGAGAGTCCTTCCCATCGTATAGCGTCAACGTTTATGGTTTATACTTGGGAGGATAGACTATTTTGTTCCATTCGAGGGGATATGGTTGCGGAATCCCCATTTTCTGGCGCACCTCCTGTCTGTTCTTTGACTCAAAGCGTTCACGCAAGTCCCTTATCATCTCAACCACGTCTTCCGTGCAGCTGGGAGTCGGAGAAGACGGTACAGTCTAGAGTTGTACATTTGAAGGTTCCGATACCCGAGGTGCTTTGCGGTAATCGGTATTCAAGGATGCCCGTTGAAGGGGCACACTTGATTCCCCGTTGGCTCCTGGGTCAGGATTAGTGGAAGGTGTCCTGGCTAAAGCTGATCGTATCTCAAACACCGCTTGAGTCAGTGTTTGCATGAAGGCAGAGAGGGTTTTGAGTCCTCCCTCCAAAGTATCCATGCGTTGAACGAGGTCTGCTGGTGGAGCATCTGACTCCGTATTACCACCTTCCGTCATGTATACTGTCATGACGTGACTGGAAGTGGATGGATCGGTTGAAGCTTCGTTTTCAGCCTCGCACTCTTGTAGAATAGTCGCTTCTCCTGGAGTTTCATCCTGGCTACCCCCAGTTATGCTCTGGAGGATATCCTCGTCTTCGGGAGGAGAATCAACAAGGGCCTGACTACCCCCAGCTTCCTCTGAGATCTTCTTCCTCCCCCGGGTGCCTTCAAACACTCCTGAGGATGGGACAGTCACCTTGGTCTTCCTCGGCTGGCTCTTGGACGAGGACGAGGTCGAGGAGTTGCCAGTCGCCTTCCGGATTGATGAGGAGTTAGAGAGAAAGAAGCAACCTTTAGTTCCGACTCTTCTTCAATTGACACCTTCTTTCCGAGGCAACGTCGGAGGGGTGCTGATGATTGCAGCCGCTGGAACACAGACTGCTTTTGTGGTGGGACTGCTGTTTTGTAACAACAGTTGATGGTGACCACAGCACAGGTGTGCCCTGTGAGGGGCGCATTGTGCTTGTCAGTCAACTCTTCTGATCGACATTTTTGAATGATCACATTACGCAAATCGTTAGGGGAGAGTGCCACCTTCACACCCCCATCAGGCGCATGGCAAGGCCAAGCGCCGGGGTGGTCAAGTGAATGTTGCGTCCCCTGATCCAGTGCATAAGGTGCTCCCAGATCAATAGTGGGGGAACCACATTTATAGTGACTTGAACCAGCCTCAGACGTACAACCAATATAGGCGTGGGGGTTCAAGACCACAGAATTTGCCTTGCACGACTTGGTTGAGAACGCAGCAGATGCGCCCAAGTGAGACAAGGACTTTGAGGGTCGGCTCGTTTCTGGCGCAGAAGTACCCGAGTCAACTTTGTACAGCTTACCATCAGCAGCACGCATGATTATGAGCGTATGCTTCTGGTTTGTCGTTGGCATAGCATGTTTGAGGCGCATGGCCCGTGTCGCCTTGGACTTCTTTGTACCAGCCCGCTGGGGCGCATAGTACTCAGAGTCCAAATTCTTCTCGCCACGACAGCAAGCGAGTCTGTCAAAGACAGAAGCCTTCTGCGGTGCATCAGATTTCAGGTGCAGGGCGTTAGATGCGCCCCTGCTCCGTCGACGCATCTTTCTTGCCTGAGAAAGAGATGGTTGGAGAATGTGGTCAGCCCTATGTTTCCCCCAGAGATGTGTTGTACCCGCAGGCACATCCTGACTGCTGAGGACGTCAGCGGGAAGGGTAGGTTGCATCGGCGCAACCCCTTCAGTGATGGTGCCAGGGGCCTCGACCTTGCGTACCCAGACTTGGCGAGTCTTCTTCGACTTTGGCAGCCGCTTCGAAGGACTTGCGCTGCCTTCAGAGATGAACTCCTCATACGCCGGTTGATTGAGGCGTACGACCAGTGTCTTGTAGGAGGAGCCCACCTTCACATCATCAGATTATGACACAGCTTTCTCAGCGGAGGAGAAAGTGGTCCCCAGCAGAGTCGCCAGCTTGTTTGACATTAAAATCTTTGTTTAAAATTTCAATTACAAACAGAACAATGTTACAATATAGGACTTCGATGTAGTCCTAGGAGTACACTTTTGTTTTTATCTGAGTCCTGTGTCGATGGAGAGAGTGGTAATACGTTGACTCCGTTGACGATCTGACGATGATTTTCTGTTCTCTGAAGGTCTGGGTTGCTCTGGATGTCGGAGCTTGCAGAGGGGAAGAAGACGTTGAGTGTCTCTTCCTATCTCTGTGGGTGATAACTCTGATGCTCTGGTTACCTCTGTCTTTGACTGTGCATCTCTCTATGTCTGTCTGTGCGTGTGTGGAAGAAGAAAATAATCCTTCTATTTATAAGCTGGTTGGGCTGCTCATGCGCGCATATGTAGGATGCGCCTGTACGTGGAAACGCCACGTGGTTGGAGCTGTGGGCGGCACATGGAGGATACGCCATGACTTGTGGGTTGAATCCTTCATGCTGCATTTGTGGGCTGGCACGTAGCAGTAGAGAGGATCTTTCGGTTGCTGAGATCTTGGGTGGTTAGTACACCTTCATAGGCTGAACTGAGTCAAAGGACACGTGGCGCATGTCCGTTGCTCAAAGATCTCGGATTTGGTGGAGAGTGATCTGACAGGATGTGCCTGGAATTAGGCGCATGAGAAGACTTTTGGCTCGTAACCTTCAAGAGTCACGAACCGGTCTGGGCGCACGGCTTTTGAGGCGCATGGGAGTCTTCGGGCGCATGACTGCGAAGGCGCATGCGAATTGTCGATCGGCCACGTGGCTTGTAACCGCTAGAGAAGAGTAATGATGACGCTGACGTCAGCGGCGCTTCGTTTTCTACAAAATATTGTATATCATTCTTTCATTCATGCATTTATGCATTGTTTACATATATTACATTGATAGCATTCCTACATGCTTGCATTCAACCATATATATACATTAATGTAAAGAGGATACATATATATATATATCATTTCATTTATCTAACATACCATGTACTATATACTCTACATTCATTTAATATTCATACTACATAGGCTCATAGGTTACACAAAATGCCTTTATCGTATAGTCATTCTTCTACTTAAAATCAATACTGTACCAATTGGACCTTTACTAAATTTTAGGATTAAAGTATGTTGTAGCCCTTCGTGTTAGCTTTCCGAAACTTCAATCGGATTGTATTTTCGTGTCCGAAAGCTCCCGAAATCGCGAAAACATCGACACGCGTTTGTTTTTCGGACAGCTGACACTCAAATAATTTTACAAAAAGTAAAAAGTTCCATAACGATTTTGGCTTATTAAAATATATATTTGGAAATCTAACTTCGATACAGTTCTTTTAAAAAAACGAGAGATTAAACGGATTTCTAAGCTAAAAGTTATGACATTTCTAAGTTGCTTTGGTCAATAAAAACGTGGATGAATATTATAACGAATTTGAGTTGTTTTGGACAAAAGAAACACATGTAGGCCAAGATACTTGGATACCAACATAGGTATCCAAATGAAACTCATTCTAACCATCTAATTAAGATCAATCCACTCTCTAACCATTATAAAATTGAATTTATATATCTATTTAAACTATTATCATACATACATACACATGGGTTGTCCTAATTTAGGATCTATCAAGTAGGACACAAGACACATATCTAAAATCTTCAAGAGAACTCCAAATGGCCTCAGATTTAAATGTAAAGGGGACACATGCATGAGGATGCATCCTACGGATTCAAAACTAATTTATATGCAAAGAAAATTGATTTAGATGATGGGTTTTACCTATTGGGAGTGGAATCCCAATAAATCCTTTAGGACACGGCTCCGATACGAAGATCCCTCAAAGTGGACACTCCTCCTTGCATTTCTCTTCCAATCCTTGGTAGCACCCTTCCCTTGGAGAATGGGAATGATTGAGGGAATATTTGGTGAAGGAATGATTTGATTTGGAAATCAAATCAAAGGGAAGGCTCTCTAAAATTAGAAAAGAACAAAAGGAAAATAAAAGAGACAAAATTGTAATGAATGAAATGAATCATTCTCCACTAAAGGTGGCTGTCATAATTAGTCCATTAGGACTAATGGGAAATATCCTAATTGCCCCTCTCTAGTCTCATATGGTTAAGTCTAGACTAGGTTCAAGTTTGGGGTCAAAATGATCTAGTTTTGAGTATCTAACTTAACCATTCTAACAAGATAAAAATTAGTCTAACTAACTAACTTAAATGTTGAGTTTTGTGGGCCATGCTTAACTTAATATTGGGTCCCATCTGGAGTTTAAGCTACCCGGGTCATAATACAAGTCGGAACGAGACGAAACTCAAACCCGACTAAACAAATCCAATAAAAATAATTAATCAAAATAATCTAAAATTTAAATAAAAACAATTAATAAAAACAATACATCAATTTAAATATTATTAAAATAATCTAAAATTTACCAATTAATTAAAATCCTAAATAATTCAAAAGTCACAAAATGACCAAAATACCCTTAGCCTAAAAAGTTGTAAAAAGTTGTAAATAATCTAAAATTTACCAATTAACAAAATCCTAATCACATCCTATTATTAAATAATAAACTTTTATAAAAGTTCAAAATTACCCTCATTTAGAAAATTGGGTGTTACAAGTCTACCCCCCTTAGAAGAATTTCGTCCTCGAAATTAAGATGATCGTACCCCTTCTAGGTCAAACCCCCAACAATCAAGGTTAAGAGATAATCATGCAAACATAATCTTACTGGTCATGATTCTACAGTCTCGAACAGGGTAGCTACACTATCTAGCAAATCACAAGCAATATCCTGGTAGGTACCAATGGAATCACACAACAAGATGGAAAGAAGAACAGGAAGACAGACCTGCTAACCCGTCACCCATAGCGTCGATCTACTCGACTGTCAGCGCAAAAGCCCTGCCCCTCTGGGGTATATCCCTCTGATGGTGAGGGGTACGGTGCTGCGCTACAGGTGGCTTAGCTCCCTCTATCTAATCCATGATGCTCAAGTATTATCCACACTGATATTCCACTCAATTATACTAGGGCACCATCTATATGGTATCTATTCTGCAATCTAATAATCATACCCGTCTATCCAGAACCATGTTACCAGAATTTTTGTCACACCAGTAAGTATGGCTGCGATAATCTATGGAGTCCATAACTAATGTACATACCTCTAGAATTATGGTATTTAAAATTTTCGTAATGCTGCTAGCTTGGCTGCGAAAACTTTAAATTCTCACACCCGAGAAATACATCAAAAATTAGACTCTATCTCATCGATGTAGGTCCTAAAAAATCAAGTTGCACACATCAACAAAGTCATGAAGATCAAGAAATGCATCTTTCAAATGAACTGCACAGACATCAGATTGCGCAGCATACAGATTGCGCACACTAGACTGCACACAATCTCAAATACGCAGGCTGACGTGGCAAATAATCATCATTACCTGACACAATCAAATCTTCTGACAGCTGACAGCGCGGAGAACGAGGCGACTGTTTGTTTAATCGTGCAGCACGGCGCTCGAGGACAGCTGGCAGCGCAATCGGCCAGCCTGTCTGATGCGCAATCCATATTGGCGCAATCCATGCCTGCGCAATCCATTCCTGCATAATCCAAAGCCAGCACAATTCAGGTTGCACGCTCTATCAACACAACTTACAACATATACATGGCATTCATGCCATCAATTGCTCATTACGTGGCAATCGTCTATGCACGATCATGCGCATTTCAATCAAATGATGCCATATGTCCAAGACAGTTGGCCCATGATCAGACAATTGCCTGCGCAGTCCACTATTGTGCAATCCAATGCATGTACAGTCTAGAATAACTAAAAGTTAGTTATTTCCAGAACTCTATAAATAGAGTTTCAAGTCTCCATTCAAGGGGATCATAGATCATAGATCACAAATCAAAAAATCAGAGATCAGACATAAAAGTTCAGAGAGTTCAGGAGTTCTTGCCCAAGTGCTGCTACATTCTTCCGAGGCTTTTGCCTTCAACTTTTGAGACTTTCGCCTTCAACTTCAACTTCAGAGGCTACCGTCTTCAAAGTTCACATCGTCCAAGGAATAAAGCAATCGTCATCTAGAATGGATTCCTACAGTTATAATTTTCCTGAATTCTTGTAATCTTTACAAAGTTTGTATCAATAAAGTTTCATACTTTTGTTTTTGCAAACAAAATGACGACTCTGCTGGGGACGACTTTCTCCTCCGACGAGAAAGTGACAACACAATGTGACGTAGCGTCTATCGAAAAGATGCAGAAGACACTGGTTGTGAAGATCAACCAGACAGCCTACGAAACCATAATCAACTCCAAGACCACTCCTCGCAATGCAACAACTTCTGCCACAAGCAAAATGCACCCAGTGTGGGTCCCAAAGACTGTTGCGCAGTCCAAAGTTTCTGCCAGCAGGACTTCTGCGCAGTCTGCCATCAAGACTGCTGCACAGTCCAAGGCTTCTGTCACCAAGCCTGCTGCACAATCTGTCTCTGCCATTGCTGCGCAATCTGCTGTTGCCAGTACACAGAAGACTTCATATGCTACCTTGGCTAAGTACAAGACTCCTATGCCTCTGGCGTAGTTGGCTGCCAATCTTCCTGCGCAAACCAACACTCCAGCAACCAGAGTCCATCCTAAGCACTCTGTGGCAAGAACTCCTTATGCACAAACCACAGTTTCTGTGGCCAAAACCAGTACACTTTCTGCCAGAGTCATTGATGCGCAAATGGCTAGTGCACCATCAATCCATGCGCAAATCATGCCTGCACAATCTAAGAGTGACAGCCTTTTGGCTACACTCTCTTCTTCTCATAACAAGGGGAAAAGCTCTGCTCCTCCTCTCAAATACCCTGTTGCTCCTGTACTATCCACTGGGGGTAGTCTTTTGGCTATTCCTCTTCTTCCTCAAAATAAAGGAAAAGGCCCGTTGGTCTTTTCTCAGACTTCCTTGTCTCATGACAACAGAAGGAAACGCTCTTTAGCTAATCCTTCTTTATAAAACAAAGGAAAAGGCCATTTGGTATTTTCTCAATCTTTTTCGGTTTTTACCGTAGAAGATCAATCTAAACGTACCTCGGTACCAGTCAGTACAAGAACTCCTTCAAAAAAGGGTTCTTCTTCCCTTCATGACAAGAGAACTTGTACTAATCAAAGAGGTATTCTGCCTACCCCGGTAGCAGAGTTCCAAGACCTCCCAACTCTCAAGATATCCCGCTCAAGACAGAGAAAATTGCTGGTGTCTCAGACAGAAACCCCTGGGGGTGAATTTGCTGATCTCAGAACTTATCTTAACAGACCCACTTCGGTAAAACGCAAACAGCCAATGCCGAAGACCAAACATCATTAAAGACAACTCTCCAAGGTTAAAAATCCTGACACATATACCAATGAAGTGAGCACTTCCCTGTATACTCAAGGGACAAAATATTTGAAGAATTGGAATCATGTTCCGAACATTATCAAAGAACAGATCCCTCAGAGTTTTTCTCATCCTGCTGTTGTTTCCGATCTTCGAGAACATCTCAGACAAAAATGGAACAATATTCCAACACCTCCATCTCAATCATCTGATCATCATTGTAATCGCAAAGTCATCATCCAATATTGTTTTCAAACAACAAAAAGTTCTGTCTTCGATCGTCTGACTTTTGCAAACTCTGAAGCTATGTCATTGAATGAAGAAGTGTTGTACGCTTCTGTCAACATGACTTTCCGAGACACTGGGGGTTGAAGGTGCTCTAAGCACGGCAAACCTCGTAAACCAAGCCAGCGGTATCTAGATTTACTTCAAGAATCTTCTGAAGGAGTATTTCGACATACTCGATCCCGAAACCGAGACACAATCGGTCAAAGGATTCTTCTTCAAGATCCTTCTGGTCATCTTCCTACTTCTCAGTCAGGAGACGACTCTTTCTCCGATTACGATGCATACAGCGAAAGCTCTAAACAGACAGTGTCCTCCACTGTACCAAGAGAAGTGACAACTTATGTTGTCAATGAGGACCCAGATGCTTCAACCTCAGCAAATCAAGAACAACGGATTGCTGTACTTGAAGACAAACTGAAGACCATGGCTGAAATGGTCGCCAGTATGCATTCTATTATTGTGGCACAACATGCCACACCACCGACTGTACCTGCTGTAAATCCTGAAATTATAGCATCTTCGGTACCTGTCAATGTTGGGTTGGGGGTGGTATCTCCTCAAATAGCCTCTGTACAAGTTCAACCTACACCCAGTCAGTCAGGTGCTGGGGGTGGTACTTACCATGCAGTTCCTCCTCCTAGCACTCAGATTCCACCTGCTCCTTTTTCATTATCAGAAGATGCCAATGAAGCTGTCAAACTCTTGCGAACTCAGTTCGAAGCTTTTAAGGAGAAAGACAACTTACAAAGACTGGGGATCAAGCAGCCATACCCAGTTGAATGGAAAGAAGTCCCGTTTCCTCTTAAGTACAAAATTCCAACAATCTCTCTGTTTGGTGGCAGTACTTCTCCTAGCCAGTTCATCAATCATTTTGAGGTAATGACCGTTCAACTCCAGCCAAATGATGCTCTTCTTACCAGAGTGTTCGTCGGTTGTTTAGCCGGCGTAGCATACGACTGGTACAAAAGTTTGCCCGATGGTTGTATCACCTCTTTCTCAGGTCTCAAACAAATCTTTCTGAAACGATTCTATGAGGGATTCAACGACATGACTATGTCGGATCTCAACAAAATCAAACAGAAACATAATAAAACCGCTGAAAGTTTCATCGAACGGTTCCGCCGTGAAGCCTTAAAGATGCCTCTAGGGACTCCGGCCGCTGTCACTATTGATACTTGCAAGGGAAATCTTTTGCCTATCATCAGCATGTTGTAACCCCACTTCCCGGTTTTTAGATAAATAATTAAAATTCCTAAAAATATATACTTGTTATTAATTAGCTTTAAATAATAAATGGTTTTAAATAATAAATTTTGGATGATAATATTTTGGAGGGAATTAATTTTGGACCACTTTTCAAATTTGAAAGTTTGTTATAACAAATTTTGGGGCCCACTTTTTAGTTTCTAACAGTTTTTCAAAAAAAACTCTACAATTTCGTAAAGGGGGAGGGTGTTTTTAGTAAAATTCCAAACCGGAGGGACTTAATTAAAAGATTGTTTCAACGGGGGGACCTTTTTGCAAATGTTCAATTTTTCTTATAACTAATCTGATGAGAAGAGAGAGAGAGAGAAAGAACAGAGCCATTTCTTTATTTCTTTTCTCTGTTCTCGTTCCCAAATCTCTCTGAGCAACCCTAATTTTCCGGCGGGCTGATCGACGACTCCGATGGCGACGGCGACGGTGAGCCCCCACCTTCTCGACGACGGCGTGGCCAACTCTCCTCTCCACTGACGGATCTCACGAAGCAGCGACGAGCGGCAATGAAGTGGAAGCGGCGACGAGCGGCGTCGAAGTGGTTGCAGCGACGAGCGACGACGTCTTCTCCGTTTTCGAGAGCAGCGGCGGCGACACCCTGTCTCCGGCGATTCCAGCAAAATGACGACGACGGAGGTCCTCTCCTCCGGTGACATTGATCCACCCTCACGACGGTTCCCTCCCGACAACAGCGACTATGGCGGCGATGATGATGCTTTCTTCCGGCGACTAAGCCGCAGCAGCGCCACTCACTAGCGATGAGTTCTCAGCAACACGCGACTTTCTGGTGGCGGATCATCGGCAGAGCTCAGATCGAGGGATTCCCTGGCGGCGAGATCCCGACGAGCCGGCTGTGCGCAGCGTTCTCCGACGCATCTCCGTCCAACGGCGACGGCGTGGATTCCACAACGGAGATCCGCGGTGAGTTCTCTGTTCTTATCCTATTTCTCGGGTGGATCTATTTTGTTGGGATCGATTGGATCGATCGGTAATTTGTGATCGATAGTTTCTACTGTTGGTCCTGAGTTCCATTCTTGTTTCTTGCTTGGGACACGTTCGATGTGATGCTGCATCGTGGAACTTGGATCAAAGCGGGCACGTAGGATCGTATCCGACTCCGAGTCGCTCCAGATTTGATCCTGCCACTCAGGTAATTGTTAGTTTCTTTCCATCTCGAATTATAATTGTGGTGTTACTCGGAATTCTTTGCGTTGATCCAGTTTTGTTCAATAATGTTGTGTCAGCATTGATCGTGTCTGGCTTGGTGTCAACATTGATTCTATTGTGTTGATCGTGTCTGGCTTGGTGTTTGAGCGTAGCAGTGCCTGTGTTCGTGTTGGACAGACCGATAGCTCGTGTCCTGTTTGAATGTGTCCAAGTTTTGACATCGGGTGCAAGGGTGTTTGTGTTATGTCCAGTTGCAGTCAATGTTGAGTTGCTATGAAAATTAGTTGTGTATGGATTGCCTGAACTGTTCGTGTCCGACCTTGGGCCTGCGTTGGGGTACGGTGGTCGTGTCCGGGCATGGGATGAGAATGCACTTTGGCTTTGAGAACTATTGGATCACTCCACAACTCTTTGGATTGATTTATGTTACTGTAGGATTTGGCCTGTAAATGGAATTAATAGCTGGGTTCATATTTGCAGGGCAAATATTCTTTATGTATTTATAAATTGTGAGTTGTATATTTTTTCTGTTAATTCTTTATGGAATATTGGGTAGTTGGAGTAGTGAGTTGATACCTTATCTAAATTCTTTCCTGGACTTGTGTCATAAATTGAATTTAGTGTCTTTGGATTTGGTTTGTACATAACTATCAAGAAGACAGTTGGGTCATTGTGGATCTAAATTTCTGTTTGAGCTTTTCTTGTAGATAGTTTGGGCTGAACAATATGAGGTGGGTTATGATCATAAGTTTTCCTTAAAAGGTTTAGCTAGGACCATTAGCTTATTTTGAACCAAAGCTTGGGTTGTGTTAGCTATATTGCTAGGATAGGATTTTGTATCTTCTTTGAACCTTGTCTATATTTGGACTATGTCATACTGTGGACTCTTGGTTGTATGAAGCCAAGTGGTGAGTGGTCTTAAAACCCACATGTATAGCTGTTGAGTTCAAATACATTTTTGAGAGTAGTTGACTAAGGATTTAATGTGACAAACCTATGCTGGTTTAGATGATCTGGTCCATGGTTTTGCTAGCTTTTGAAATGGGAATTTATAAGTGTTATGCAAATTCTACTTTTGGGTATATTAAGACTTTGGTTATTTTCACTTAACCAAAGTTAGACTTGTATTGAAGTCCCATGTGTTAAGTATAACCAAATGATCACTGGCCAATAGCTTAGAGCTAATATACTATTGTGGCATAAACTTTCCTTGTAAATATTATTCTGATAAGACTCATTCATAATTTAGTGTCTACATTTAAGCTTATCTTGGTAAATAATTGGTAGACATTCTAAACAAATTTTTACAAATAGAAGATTTCAAGTTAGATATCTGAGCTTTAACCTAGTTGATGATAATGGGTTTAGTTCCCTGCTAAATATTATTTGTAAATATAGTTAAACCAGGATAGTGATTAAGGAGTTTAGTATGAAGATATTGTCTAGAACTTAACCCATTTGTACCAAATAAACTGGTGGACAAACAGCTTTACTACCATTCTCGATCACCCGGAGCAAGGCAAGTACTTTTCTACGGTTTTGTGCATTTACATTCTTGTACCATTTCTTGTGACACGTCATGGCACGATATTCATGTACTCCTGTATTCATGTACCCTGTTCTTATACTTATTAGTGTCGGGTGGGGAAATACACTAGCCATGTGACCAATCCTGGTTACTATATATTCCTGTACCTAGCTTAGGCCTCGCACTGTGCACGCGGGTCCTAAGTCGTACCCTATTCATGTACTCCTGTGCATGCTTCTGTACTCACCCCAGCCGGTCACATGGACTAGATGTATTTCGATATTGTGCACTTGTCATGTCTGGTACTTCAGGATTATAGTTTCATTCCTGTACTTTACATATTCCTGTACTTTACATTCATGTACTATAGTTCCTGTACTTATTTCATGTACAACTTTCTTGTACTTTCATGTTCATTCCTGTATTTCATTTCCTGTACTCCTGTACCCTGTTCATATCATGTTCATGTTTTATTACCTAGAACTGTACTTTGCTCTGCTCCTGAATAAGATATGTTGCAGGTATGCTTGTAGGACATTGATCTACTCTATGGGCCAGAGCCCAGGATGTAGCTGAGCAGGATGAGGCTTAGCTTGAGGTTTCAGGTTTAGATTACTTAGCTTTACTTTGAGATATTGACTTTAGAGTTCATAGCACTTTTCATTCCTGTTGATTCTGGTACATTATGATATCTGGATTTGCGGATTATGGTGATCATTCTGGGATACGTTTTTAGATGCTGTGATTCTATACTTTCATGTTTATCTGGTTAGTTTTCCCTAGCTTGGTACAGCTTACTTTGTTGTGTCTAACGACGAAGGCTGGGCGTGTCCGACTCGTGTCCGATTATTCGGGAGCGGGTCGTGACATGTTTTTAGTGGTGGCCCATGCAGGTCAATCCTAATGGTACCTAGGTCTTAGCGTACTATTAGGGGACTTGATTAACTAGGAAAACTTGATCACAGCATAGAAAAAATCCGAAATAAGGGTATATCAGGTATATTGATATTCTATAAACACTTGTTGTATTTAGGTCAAGGTTATTTTAACAGTTTTTTGTTTTTCAGATAGCTCAAAAGACATGCGATACCAGAACTGTCGATCCACCTACATTTGAAGATTTCAAGCCTCCACTACCTTCTATCGCCACTACTATCCCCATGGGTAGTACGCTGTTGACGAAAACGTTTGAAGAGTCCCTTGACAACCAGAGGAAGCATGCCAGACACCGAGCGCATATCTTGCACCGAGGAGCATATTGAGAACCCGGGGCCGCCACTGAAGATCATCTAAGTCTTGAGGATCCGATTCCTCTGTAGATTGAAGTCATCAACCGGGAGATCCAGCTCGTAGCACATACAACAAGACAGAAAACTGAAGCTCGGAAGGAACATGAAGACTTATGATGAAGATAGCAACTACTGTGGATCCGTAAAGCGTTGCCACACTCAGACAGCATTTCTTCAGTCACCTCATCAGAGACAGATTCAGGCCCACATTCACTAGATGAAGGATTGCCAGCAAGTCGCAGATCACAATGATCGAGGAGCATCAAGATCTCAGCAGCCAGCAACCATACATTTCTGTCAGAGTCCCTGCACTTCAGTCACCTCAGCGGAAGATCCAGATTTAGATCCAGTCAACGATCATTTGTATTTTCTGCCGCAACTCAGGACACCACTACGACGAATGCCGCAAAAGACGGAGGCTACGTTTGTACTGCGGATCACCTACTCACCAAGTCAAGAACTGTCCGGAGGCCACTGATCACGCTGCCCAAGGACGAACGTGAGAAGCACCAGGACTACAGCAAGTGGACCCACCTCTCCAGATTCAGCAATCACATGAAGCGCTACCGCATGGATCAACCTATGTCAGGACAATTGAAGAAGTTGAAGTGATTCCAATCCCGGAGAAACACTGAAGATAGATCGAAGACAGAAGATTTCTTTTGCATGGTTGATAAAACCATGTATCTTGATTAATAATCCAGTCTTCCCTTAAATTCCTCCTAACACATTGATCGTTTCTTGAAACTTCTTGTTTCTATTTTGAAACCTTGGTTGATGTCGAAACTCATTTCGAGATATTGTTTCCTACTTAGATAAACTTGTTTCAGATCCTAAATCGATAATTGTTTGAAATTCATTATTCGATACTATTGGCATATTCATCATTCCTGCCCTTGTTTCCTAGTGATGGCTCATATTTGCAAATTTTGTTCATTTATCAAACTTCGTGTTAATTGATATTTAATCGTTTCTCGAGATTTTATTTCGAAATCCTGTTTCTCATTCGAAACTTGTTTAAGCTTCGTCCTATTCAGGACATTGTGGAGGATTCCTTTGAAGGTTTAAAGATTTCTTTTTCTATTTTGGGATTATGACTCGTTCTCTATATAAGACTTGTTTTCCATTCATGATTTTTTGATTTGAGAGTTGTTGTCCACTACTTTGTTTCGATCTTGCTTCCTACTCGTTTCAGTTTTCTATTCGAGGCTTTATTGAAATTTGGTTTTCTAATCGTGATTTTGAGATCCTGTTTCCTATTCGGAACCTTGCTTTCCTTCGAGATTTTGCCTCCAATTCAAGAATTTGTTTTGTTCACGACCTTATTTGACCTCGTTTTCTATTTGAGATTTCGCTTGTTTCATACTCACCATTCAATGCTTGTTCCCTATTCTCTACTTGATACCCTATTTCTCCTCACTAGTCATGACCTTGCTTCTTGTTCGAGAATTACTCTCTATCTGCAATTTTGTTGATATTTTAGATTTCATTTCCCATTCGGGATCTGTTCGAGATTTTGTCGTTACTTGAGATTTTGTTGAACTTCATTTCCAATACGCGATTTATTTCTTATTTTGCGACATTGTCTTATATTTGATGCCTTGCTACTGTTCATCCTTCGAGACTCTGTTATCCCTTCGGGTTAATGTCCTATATATGGAATCTTGTTACCATTCCAAATATCAGTTGAAATCCCGTTATAAGCCCTATCTGAAATTTTAAATCTCCCTGGTTGTATTTTTTTTACTCACTGATTGGATCCCTTGTAGTCTCTTAGTACCTAATAAAATCCTTGTATTCTAACAGTCAGGTAACTTCACATTTCCGTGACTTGGACTACTGAAACTTATTTTGAATTTCTTGAAACTCTTTTGAAATTCCTAGGGATAAAGTCGAGAGGCTATTCGATGACCTACTATGGCATGACAGTTGCGCGCTGCAGCCATTAGCTGGATTATGGAGACTGAAAGTTCACTGCAGCCAGTAGCGCACTGGCGAGGCAGGAACTCTAAGTTGAAGTGATTCCAGACACCCATAGGTTTTCGAGTATTGACGAGACTTGTCATATTCTTCATATCTTGATCTCTTGGGTTGTTTCGTCAATGATTGTTGGAAAATGGATAAGATTGATAGAGTAATTGGAGACATATTGTTATTTGAGTCACGGAGCCGAAAGTCCACTGCAGTCAGATACATACTGGCGGGGTAGGAATTCTAAGCAAAGTGATTTCAGATACCAACATGTTCTTGGATATTCTGGAGACTATAATTCCTTTTCATATGATTATTGGTTTTTGAGAATCACAAATCCTTGCATGTTCACCCTGATTTGATACTGTATCTCCTGAGTATTTCGTACGTTCCTCAAATCAACCCTTGCTAATTACCTTCTAGTATTGTATCGTTAGATCATTGATTTCCTCAAATTATACATTGGCAGATTTTGATTCCATACTTCGTTTGTGTCTTGTCTAAATTTTGATCTTAAATCATGTCTGTCTGACCATGATTTTCCTATCTTGTGCTAGCCACCTGTGTTAAACTATAGATTTTTTATCGTACTTAATATTTGTGTCTTCATGATGTTGCTCCTCTAAGTTGTAATTAAAATTCCTTCCACTTCGTGACTATTTGATCCTCGATCCTTGTCAAAGCGTGATATCCCAAACTTCTTATGTGTACTTGGACTCAAGGCTCAGAGCGTCATGGATCGACAGAAGCACTAGGCGAACAACAGCAGATGGTCACCGGAGTTCGCAGCTAGAAGCAGAGTGTTCCTGAAGAATTTCGTCGACCAGTGCCACCATTCATTTTGGCAGAGGCGGGAAGCTCAGTCCGATATTCATCGGACCTTTCGACGTGACGGCCCAGATTGGTGAGGTGGCATATCGACTGGCGCTTCCAGCTAGCTTGGAGAGAGTGCATGACGTCTTCCATGTATCTCAGCTTCGATGCTACATTCCAGACCCGAGCCATGTGGTGGACTATTCCGAGCTGGAGGTGGGCCCGAGATTGACTTACGAGGAGCAACCAGTAGAGATCCTGGACCGGAGGGAGAAGCACTTGCGGAACCAGACTATTCCTCTCGTTCGCGTCATGTGGAGACACCACTCTCCGGTAGAGTCCACATGGGAGTACGAGAACGAGATGCGGGAGCGCTATCCCACTCTGTTTGATTGATTTGATTGTACCCTGTTTTGTGGATTTCTATTTTCAATAAATAACTGGTGTTTGGACCCTTGTGAATTGCTGAGATTTTTGGTTCTTGAATTTCGAGGACGAAATTTTTTAAGGGAGGGAGATTTGTAACCCCACTTCCCGGTTTTTAGATAAATAATTAAAATTCCTAAAAATATATACTTGTTATTAATTAGCTTTAAATAATAAATGGTTTTAAATAATAAATTTTGGATGATAATATTTTGGAGGGAAATAATTTTGGACCACTTTTCAAATTTGAAAGTTTGTTATAACAAACTTTGGGGCCCACTTTTTAGTTTCTAACTGTTTTTCAAAAAAAAACTCTACAATTTCGAAAAGGGGGAGGGTGTTTTTAGTAAAATTCCAAACCGGAGGGACTTAATTAAAAGATTGTTTCAGCGGGGGGACCTTTTTGCAAATGTTCAATTTTTTCTATAACAAATCTGATGAGAAGAGAGAGAGAAAGAACAGAGCCATTTCTTTATTTCTTTTCTCTGTTCTCGTTCCCAAATCTCTCTGAGCAACCCTAATTTTTCGGCGGGCTGATCGACGACTCCGATGGCGACGGCGACGGTGAGCCCCCACCTTCTCAACGACGGCGTGGCCAACTCTCCTCTCCACTGACGGATCTCCCGAAGCAGCGACGAGCGGCGACGAAGTGGAAGCGGCGACGAGCGGCGACGAAGTGGTTGCAGCGACGAGCGACGACGTCTTCTCCGTTTCCGAGAGCAGCGGCGGCGACACCCTGTCTCCGGCGATTCCGGCAAAATGACGGCGACGGTGGTCCTCTCCTCCGGAGACATTGATCCACCCTCACGGCGGTTCCCTTCCGATGACAGGCGACTATGGCGGCGATGATGATGCTTTCTTCCGGCGACTAAGCCGCAGCAGCGCCACTCACTGGCGATGAGTTCTCAGCAACACGTGACTTTCTGGTGGCGGATCATCGCAGAGCTCAGATCGAGGGATTCCCTGGCGGCGAGATCCCGGCGAGCCGGCTGTGCACGGCGTTCTCCGGCGCATCTCCGTCCAACGGCGACGGCGTGGATTCCACAACGGAGATCCGCAGTGAGTTCTCTGTTCTTATCCTGTTTCTCGTGTGGATCTATTTTGTTGGGATCGATTGGATCGATCGGTAATTTGTGATCGATAGTTTCTACTGTTGGTCCTGAGTTCCATTCTTGTTTCTTGCTTGGGACACGTTCGATGTGATGCTGCATCGTGGAACTTGGATCACAGCAGGCACATAGGATCGTATCCGACTCCGAGTCGCTCCAGATTTGATCCCGCCACTCAGGTAATTGTTAGTTTCTTTCCATCTCGAATTATAATTGTGGTGTTACTCGGAATTCTTTGCATTGATCCAGTTTTGTTCAATAATGTTATGTCAGCATTGATCGTGTCTGGCTTGGTGTCAACATTGATTCTGTTGTGTTGATCGTGTCTGGCTTGGTGTTTGAGCGTAGCAGTGCCTGTGTTCGTGTTGGACAGACCGATAGCTCGTGTCCTGTTTGAATGTGTCCAAGTTTTGACATCGGGTGCAAGGGTGTTTGTGTTATGTCTAGTTGCGGTCAATGTTGAGTTGCTATGAAAATTAGTTGTGTATGGATTGCCTGAACTGTTCGTGTCCGACCTTGGGCCTGCGTTGGGGTACGGTGGTCGTGTCCGGGCATGGGATGAGAATGCACTTTGGCTTTGAGAACTATTGGATCACTCCACAACTCTTTGGATTGATTTATGTTACTGTAGGATTTGGCCTGTAAATGGAATTAATAGCTGGGTTCATATTTGCAAGGCAAATATTCTTTATGTATTTATAAATTATGAGTTGTATATTTTTTCTGTTAATTCTTTATGGAATATTGGGTAGTTGGAGTAGTGAGTTGATACCTTATCTAAATTCTTTCCTGGACTTGTGTCATAAATTGAATTTAGTGTCCTTGGATTTGGTTTGTACAGAACTATTAAGAAGACAGTTGGGTCATTGTGGATCTAAATTTCTGTTTGAGCTTTTCTTGTAGATAGTTTGGGCTGAACAATATGAGGTGGGTTATGATCATAAGTTTTCCTTAAAAGGTTTAGCTAGGACCATTAGCTTATTTTGAACCAAAGCTTGGGTTGTGTTAGCTATATTGCTAGGATAGGATTTTGTATCTTCTTTGAACCTTGTCTATATTTGGACTATGTCATACTGTGGACTCTTGGTTGTATGAAGCCAAGTGGTGAGTGAGCTTAAAACCCACATGTATAGCTGCTGAGTTCAAATACATTTTTTAGAGTAGTTGACTAAGGATTTAATGTGACAAACCTATGCTGGTTTAGATGATCTGGTCCATGGTTTTGCTAGCTTTTGAAATGGGGATTGCTAAGTGTTATGCAAATTCTACTTTTGGGTATATTAAGACTTTGGTTATTTTCACTTAACCAAAGTTAGACTTGTATTGAAGTCCCATGTGTTAAGTATAACCAAATGATCACTGGCCAATAGCTTAGAGCTAATATACTATTGTGGCATAAACTTTCCTTGTAAATATTATTCTGATAAGACTCATTCATAATTTAGTGTCTACATTTAAGCTTATCTTGCTAAATAATTGGTAGACATTCTAAACAAATTTTTACTAATTGAAGATTTCAAGTTAGATATCTGAGCTTTAACCTAGTTGATGATAATGGGTTTAGTTCCTTGCTAAATATTATTTGTAAATATAGTTAAACCAGGATAGTGATTAAGGAGTTTAGTATGAAGATATTGTCTAGAACTTAACCCATTTGTACCAAATAAATAGGTGGACAAACAGCTTTACTATCATTCTCGATCACCCGGAGCAAGGCAAGTACTTTTCTACGGTTTTGTGCATTTACATTCTTGTACCATTTCTTGTGACACGTCATGGCACGATATTCATGTACTCCTGTATTCCTGTACCCCTGTTCATGTACTTATTAGTGTCGGGTGGGGAAATACACTAGCCATGTGACCAATCCCGGTTACTATATATTCTTGTACCTAGCTTAGGCCTCGTACTGTGCGCACGGGTCCTAAGTCGTACCCTATTCATGTACTCCTGTGCATGCTTCTGTACTCACCCCAGCCGGTCATATGGACTAGATGTATTTCGATATTGTGCACTTGTCATGTCTGGTACTTCAGGATTATAGTTTCATTCCTGTACTTTATATGTTCCTGTACTTTACATTCATGTACTATAGTTTCTGTACTTATTTCATGTACTACTTTCTTGTACTTTAATGTTCATTCCTGTATTTCATTTCCTGTACTCCTGTACCCTATTCATATCATGTTCATGTTTCATTACCTAGAACTGTACTTTGCTCCGCTCCTGAATAAGATATGTTGCAGGTATGCTTGCAGGACATTGATCTACTCTATGGGCCAGAGCCCAGGATGTAGCTG
This sequence comes from Iris pallida, assembly GCA_029216955.1. Classification (NCBI taxonomy): domain Eukaryota; kingdom Viridiplantae; phylum Streptophyta; class Magnoliopsida; order Asparagales; family Iridaceae; genus Iris; species Iris pallida. Next base: position 25,307,483 of record JANAVB010042020.1, on the reverse strand, counting down.
AGCAGGATGAGGCTTAGCTTGAGGTTTCAGGTTTAGATTACTTAGCTTTACTTTGAGATATTGACTTTAGAGTTCATAGCACTTTTCATTCCTGTTGATTCTGGTACATTATGATATCTGGATTTGTGGATTATGGTGATCATTCTGGGATACGTTTTTAGATGTTGTGATTCAATCATGTTTATGTGGTTAGTTTTTCCTAGCTTGGTACAGCTTACTTCGTTGTGTCTAACGACGAAGGCTGGGCGTGTCCGACTCGTGTTCGATTATTCGGGAGCGGGTCGTGACACATGTGGACAGGGTTGACCCAATTCCAAGACTGGCCATCCTTCATTGTCAACGCTAAAGCTGCTGAAGTTAGCGCTGGCAAGTTCAAGCAACTAGGGGTACAAATGTCTAACCCCGATCGGGATGGACATCAAACATCAGGTAGCGGTAATCGCCAGAACAACCGTAAACCAAAAGAAACTTTGAACATCAATTTGAACAAGAACAAAGAATCTCTGGCGGTTAACGTAGCTCCTCCTACGTCCACTCCTACTCCTTCAGCACCTCCACCAAGGAAACCTCATCCTAAAGTAGAGTATTCCTTTGACGAGAATGACACGACAAGCATCTTTGATTGCTTACTCAAAAGCAATAAGATCCTGCTTCCAAATCCAAAGAAGCCCGATAAAGTCTGTAAAACTGATCATCCCAAATATTGTATCTACCACAGATTTATTGGACATCCTACTAGAGCATGCTATGTGCTCAAGGGCAAAATTCAAGAGCTTGTCAATGTTGGTGTCATCACTCTGCAGCAAGACGAGAAGACTGTTACTGCAAATATGGTCTCGGTCCAATTCGGTGATTTTCCTCCGCAGATGGTGCAGCACGGCGTCATTCCTATTCCCAAAACTACTCTTGAGATTGAGAATCTCCCGCCTCCACCTAGTGATGGTCTTGTTCTCTTATCTCTTGACAACGGCGAGATTATGTGGATTCATCCCGATCTTGCTTCGGAGTTCAAGGTTTCCTCTTCTTCCAAGAAGAAAGACCGCTTCAAGGACAAGACAAAGGCTTGCAACATGGTGTCTTTTGACCCCATAGTTGACGAAGAAATTCTGCTAGGCACCAGATCAGGGAAAGCCTACTTGAAGGAGTATCCTGAAACTCAAGAGAATCATGCCTCTTCTTTTGAACCTGCTCCAGCACAACCTGTTTCCACTAAGGATGTTTCTTCTACACCTTTACCAGTTGTAGTACCCATTCCTCCCAAGCCGATGGCAGCTGATAAAGGCAAACAACAAGTTCGCTTTGACAAGCCCCTGAAGAAGTCATCTCCTACAGGACTTGAAAAGCCTTATAACTTCGATATTTTGCCTCAGCTAGCCAATACACCAGCCAGGTTGTCCATCTTTGAACTCTTACGTCTCTCCAAAGAGACTCGAGAGACCAAAGAGACTCGAGAGACTTTAAGTGAAGCTCTCATGCAAGCAGAAACTTGTCTAGCTCTTTTGAAGAAGCCTGCAGCAGAGCCAGTCTCTTGCCTCCACTGTCATAGTGTTTTGGAATTGATTCCGAATATTATCTTCACTCAAGATGACATGCTGATGGAAGACAACAGGCATGACCGTCCCTTATACTATACAGGATATGTCGACTCAATGAAAGTCGATCGTATTCTGCTAGACCCGGGATCTGCTCTTAGCATCATGCCAAGGACAATGTTGGATGCGTTAAAGATCCCTGTACATAGTCTCTCCAGTACAATTACCACCATCCTTGGATTCAATCAAGGAAGGAGTGAACCTCTGGGCAAGATTCGTCTAAAACTCCAAATAGGCAATCCGCGCACAAAGGTGACCTTCTATATTATCGATAATCATGGTTGTTCTTACAATGCTTTATTGGGGAGACCATTCCTACATGAGCACAATATCGTTCCATCAACCCTTCATCAATGTTTCAAATATATTGATGACAATGGAGAGGTTCAAAAGGAGGTTGCTGATCTCTATCCTTTTAAAGGTGTTGAAGCATATTGCAACGACGCTCGGATGTACAAGGATGAATTTATGAAAGTTGTGTTAGCTTTAGACACCGAAGAAGATCAAGAAGAAGTGCCTAAAGACACCCTTATCAAACCTATTAAAGGGTGTATTTCTCATCCTCAGTCTTCCAAACCACTGGCTATTCACTTGCCAGTCTAGAAGAAACAAACTGGTGGTGATCAAGATCAAAGGGAGCTCACCTCTTCTGAGCTACTTGTTATTGACTTACGTCGTAACAAGGAAAAAAAGCAGCTCACTTCTTCTGAGCCACTTGTTGTTGATTTAACTCATAACAAGGACAAAAAGCAGCTCACTTCTTCTGAGCCACTTGTTGATTTAACTCATAACAAGGATAAAAGGGAGCTCACCTCCCCTGAGCTACTTGTTATCGACCTCCGTCGTAACAAGCCTCATCCACGTTCTTCTTCTCCCCCTCTTGTAATCAATCTGACCAAGTCTGCGAAGGCTAAAGGTCCTGTTGTAAATACAGATGTACAGATCAATGAAAAAGCATCTACTTTCCAGTATACGGATGTTATTTATTATACTAAATGCTATTTGGATACGTTGGATAGCTTCAAATCATTTATAATGGGAGTTGTACAATCTCTTCAAACAGAAGTCTCATTTGAAGACCCAGATGACTCTTACCGTATTGTCCCTTCTCGAAAGAAAGGCGAAAGTCCAATATTTTTTAGTAAAGGACCGGAACAACAATTCAGTTATACGGATGATAGTAAACTTAACGATACAGGACCTCTCCAGCTTTGGCGTTACAGTCAACAATCAAAAGACATCATCCGAAAAATGGGTTATGACTTCAAAAGCGGCCTCAATTACCTTAAGGGACGAAGAACTCCTATCCGTACGACTGTTCCAGAAGGAAAGTCAGAGATGTACTATAGCAAGACAAAAAGAGGTCTTGGATATGCTTCTCCTCCGATGTTATCCCCAGCAGTTTCCAACTCTGATAGTGAAGAGCGTTCTAACTCTTCTGATTCCAGATCATGGGATTCTGACACCAGCATCGGTCAAGTTCATCGATTAACTATCTCTTCTAACATAGTCTCCGTCGAACTTCCAGAAGGTTATGATGAAGACATTGAACAAAGTCCTGAAACAGATCCTTGGGCTCAACGAATGGATACTCAATGGGAACTCCGATTCGAACAAAGGGAACCTCCTACCGAAGATCAATTAGTTCAAATAGATGTAGGAGAGAAGGGGTCACCTCGTCCAATATTCATTAGCAAGAACCTTTCAGAAGAGGATAAACAAGAGTTAATTCTTCTTATTAAGGAATATATTGATGTCTTTGTCTGGAGCTATGAAGACATGCCAGGACTGGATCCTAAAGTTGCTACTCACAAACTGAATATCTTGCCGAATGCAAAACCGGTCAAACAACAACAATGGCATTTCAAGCCAGAAATGATGGACGCAATCGATGATGAAGTCAAGAAGCTCATAGCTTGTGGCTTTATCTGAGAAGAGCAGCATCCTGATTGGGTAGCCAACGTTGTTCTAGTCCTGAAGAAAATCGGCAAAGTCTGAGTCTGCATCGACTTTCGGGATCTTAATGAAGCATGTCCAAAAGATGAATTTCCTCTCCCTATCACGGATGTCATGATCGACAATACTTGTGGGTTCGAGCGAATATCTTTCATGGATGGATTCTCCGGATGCAATCAAATTCGGATGAATCCCGAAGATAAAAAATATACCTCTTTTCGCACTCCTCGTGGAGTCTACTGTTACACAGTAATGCCCTTTGGTCTCAAGAACGCTGGTGCAACTTAACAATGGGCTATGAGTACCATTTTCAGAGATCATCTTCGCAAAACAGTCGAATGTTATGTTGACGATATCGCCGTCAAAAGTCGTCTGAAAGAAGATCACATCCAAGATCTAAGAACTATCTTCAATCTCATGCACCAACATCAGCTCAAGATGAATCCCACCAAATCATTCTTGGGTGTCTCTAGTGGTAAGTTTCTCGGCTTCATCATTACCTCTAAGGCTATACACGTGGATCCCGAAAAAATCAAAGCCATTCAAGAGATGCATCCTCCACATAACCTAAAGGGGCTACGAGGATTCCAAGGTCGACTTGCGTACATTAGGAGGTTCATTTTGAATCTGTCTGGACGCTGCATGTAGTGCCCCGACCCGCAAGATGCCTTATGATGGATGGATGGTTCGTGAAGCCTTGTTGGACTTGGGATTATGCGAGGGATCGCTTGGAAGACTATGCGATCGTGGCGGGAATCGTCCTATGAATGTGAGTAGTGTTGAACCCTTCAAAGATCCTTTAGCTTCACGCTTAAAATAAGGATAGTGTGCTATGTTTCTTATTGTGTTGCTCAATAACACCTTGCATGGAATTCGGAAAGATAATGAAAGATAATAATCACATGAACGTAAACTGTTGTGGCTAAATGAATTGTATGCTTGTACGCTGTTGCGATGAATTATATGACAGGTGAAGGCAAAGTCCCAAATACTTGGGCAGTGAGTATATCGAGCTTTGGCTTAATGAATAGATGGCAAAACAGATGTTAAGACCCAAGAACTGGGCAGTGAGTATGCTTAATTTGCATTTGAATGAATGTATGCTAAACATATGCTAAGTCCCAAGATTGGGCGGTAAGTACATTGAGTTGGTTGGAAAGAGATGGCAAAAGAGATTGGAAAACAACATTCTATTATCCTGTGCCGATGTAGAATGTTGGTTTCACTAAGACCCTGGATGGGTAGAGGATAATATGAGCATTGGCTCAAGGCAAGATGGCTAGATGGCAAGATGGTAATATGAATGAGAATGGTGGCTGAATTACTTAGTTTTCCTTATCATGCATTATATGTTTTCTTCTTAGATAAGTTGCATATAGTTGCATGGTCATGGACAACTTGTCGACAAGGTAGTTTCCTCGAACGGTATTCCTGGGCCATGGAACCCGGTTCGTCCTAGGGGGAAACAAGGAATGTGCCGACGTACTGGCATCGGTAAACGGGACTTGCAGTGAGGCTAGCTACCTGCACTGAAAGGGCGTCGTTGTACCAGTAAGACGGTCCAGGATGGCGTGTCGCCAGTGACCTTCATATAGATAGGTCAGGTGCTAATGATGTCTTATGCAGGCAGAGTAAGTTATTACTCAAATACAGGGAAGGATGTCGGCTGTTGGTAAGAATCACCTGAACGGTGATATTCATATTGAATCATGATATTGTTTCTAACAATGTCTTGTGCAGGCAGAGTAAGTATTATAAATGTACAGGGATGGCTACACGACCGTGGGTAAGAATCACCAAAGGGTGATAACAGTATGCTTTAAATTATGTTGGCTATGAGATTTGCATGCTGTACTTCTTGTCGGCTATAACATGAAATTGACCCTAAGGCAACAAGAAAGATCACTGTTAATAATGTTCTATAACATGATTACTTAGTGTTGTCTTCTTAGGTGAGTTGGGCCAGCACCGCTCGCCAGTACATTGATGATGTACTGACCCACGTTGTGGGCAATATTACAGGTGTTTGCTTGGGGGAAATCCTGTGAATCAGTGCTTGGCATCGATGAATCGGATGGGTGTGCAGAAGCTCCTCTTGCAAGACGATGTCTTCTGCTATACGGGACATAATGTATGGAACATGGGAACTCAGTCATACCAGTGAGATTGTAGCCATATTGGCAAGTTCATTGTAAAGAAGTCGGTATATTCATTTGTAGCCTAGAGGGCAAGTGTATACATTCAGTTGGCTATTCAAAAGTCTTGTAAACAGTTGTAAACTCTGTATTCCGCTACAAGTCTTGTAATCCATTTTGAATATCAATAAAGAGATACATTTCTATATAAATTGTGTGACTTTAATTTATCTGCTTGGTTCCGCTGCATTGTCGATGTTTTCTGAGAATTACCAGGAACTGTAATGGTTTTGCCTTGTACAAGTGCAATCTAGACTTGTACGGCATCACGCCCAGTGGCTAGTTTTCGATCCTCCGGGATCGGGGCGTGACATAATGGTATCAGAGCACGGCTTTACGTCCTTGGATTCCTATTCGATTTGTTTCGAATCAATGTTGCTACTAAGATGATTCTAAGCTGCTTCCGCGATGATTCAAAGATTGCTTCCGCGATTATTCAAAGTTGCTTCCGCGGTGAATCAAAGTTGCTTCCGCGAATACTCAAAGTTGCTTCCGCGATGAAATCAAAGTTGCCTCTATGATGATTCATAGTGCTTCTGCGATTGTTCTGTGTTGCTTCCAAACTATTCTATGTTGTTCCCTTAACTGAAAGTCCGTTGATCATTCTAACCTCTCACTGGGTGTTCCATACAATAAGTCTAAATATGTGGGCTGTGATATGTGTGCTTAGTTGAATTTCTAAAAGATACCAAAAAGAATAACAATGATGCGATGCGTAAGTTTGTGATGTATGCTGGATGTCTTATGTGTGGGATTCTTTGGAGTCGATTGTTATGCAGCAATCGACCGTGGGTGATGGTTTGGTATGTTGGAACAGAATGTGCATGGATTTCAGTGAATGGGAATCGACAGAATCTTGAGTCGATATTTGTGGTCAGCATAACCACTGCAGGATGGATTGTCCATATTGGACGTTGGTTCGATGAGAGAGAATATTGTGATGGGAATGACTTGAGCTCTGAGTGGTATATTGTATATACCCTCGTAGTGATAAGATGTCCCTTGACCCTTGATATGTTTATGATTTTGTGTTTGGTTTACCTATAAGGTATTGGGTGGTATCGAATCGTAGTTGAGCTTACGATTGATACATGTCGGCTAGGTGTGTCCCCTGATTGTTAAGTTGGATGACCCGTTGTGAGATTTTGATGTGTTCAGATGAACCATCGCTAGACCTTGTCGGTTATCATTAAGTTCGGTAATAAGAGAATTGAAAATATGAAATGATGCCTTGGTTGGGAAAGAAAAGAATTTTAGATTCAGGCGAGTACTTGAATCAGTTGGGTAGAAGGATTGTAGGCTTGGTAACGATAGTGTGGTGTTGCTATCGAATGATTTTTGCGGGAATAACTATGGACCGAATATTGAACGATGTTGGAATTGAGTTAAAGAAATTGCATGTGGATATCGATAGAACTGATGGTAATGTTAGACGCTTATCGGGATGTTGCGAATGATTTAGAAAATGCAGAGAGTTGCATCGACGAGCGAAAAGTTAGAGAATGGGCTTGTGGAATAGATGATCTTAGCACGTGGTGCAGTGTGCTTATAGGAAATTGATGTCCCGAATTAACAAGTTATGACCCTTGAATATTTTGAAGCATAGAGAATGGGTACTTGTCCCTTGATGCATGAAAGAATAGATGCTCCTTACGAGAGTCGAATAGCTGGAATACAAATAAGTATCGAGGTGCAGCGATATGTAATAGACCCTGTTGGTGGATGATGTTATCGCTTAAATAACAAGTTTGGTGGAATATAGAATTGTTGGATTATGACTTAGCCGATGAGTTATGTCATGTCCACTAAGATGACCGATATATGATGCGAGATGATTGGTGCTATAGAGATTGGATTGGTGCATGAATAGTAAATCTTCCTATGGAATCAGAAGAAGATGATACAAAACTAATATTGGTGGTTAACGTGAATTGCTAAGAGATGTCCGTGTTGGTGTTAGAAAAATTTATAAATGATGCCTCGGAAGAAATATGATTATAGTTGCCTTATTTTTGTTGGTTAAAAGAGTACGGACCGTATCGATGATCTAAGAATGTGGGAAACGATTATGTCGCGAAGAGACCGTAGGAAAGAGATCATAAGTGATAAAGTATTGAGATAACAATGTCGGATGATGATTCAGAATAGTTGACCCGATTGAATAGACATATGAGTACGATATGAGGATGCAAGTCGGATTGAACAAGTGATGCTATGTCTATGCAAGTTGGAAATTGAAATCTTGGATACTCGATTAAGGAATTTTATATGATAGCTTCGAGATTGACCCATAGAATTGTGGGATAGAATTGTTGGATAGATTGTCGGATAAATTTGGTCGGTTGCGGGTAAGTCTAGAATGAGACTTCGTGGGTATGACTCGAGTATGAGTACGGGTAGAAAGACTTGACCCTAGATTGTTGGCTAGTTGCCTAGATTGTCAGTTGGTTGCCTAGATTGTTGGCTGGTTGCCTAGAGTGTCGGTTTGTTGCCTAGATTGTTGGTTGCTTGATTAAGTCTCAGATTGGTTGGCTATGTTCTTCAGTTGTCCGTGTTGGGTATAAGTTCATAAGATTGGGGTGGTGTCCCATGTCCCTAAGTTGGTCGGACCATAGAGTTGCCCCTATGTTGAGAATTGGTTGCCTCTAAGATAAGAGATAAGTATGTCCCTGATAGCTACTCATCTCATATGGGTTAGCTGAATGTCTGGTTTAGCTTAGATTAGCTGACCGTAGAGACTTGATTGTATGCTAAGTTGACTATTGGAAAACCGTAGGATGTCCCTATTGGTGTTGCGTGAGTATAGTTGGAATGAATAAGATGTGTTGAAAGGTAGGCTTTGGAATGGAATAGATATTTGGGAAATTTTGATGTTATAATGTTGGATGGGATGACGGATCATGTTGGTTTCGGAAATTAAGTTGCCTTGGTTGAAATGTTGGGAATTGTTAGAACTGGTTGGATTGGTTGATTAATATTGAGCTGCAAAAAAAAAATTGTTGGTAGTGCTTTGAGATAGTTGGAATAATTTCATTGACCGGATCAAGATTGAGGATAAGTGTAATGACGGAATTGGACAGTACATGTAGCCAAGATCGGCGAATGTGAATATGAATGACCCTCAGAATTAATGTTGCTGGAATATGATAGTTGCCTATGCGAGAGGATAAATATGTTGGCTTGATCAATAGGAGAAAATGTTGGAGGACAGCAAGAAATGTTGCTAGAGAGAAATTGTGGTACAATTTGAAGGATGGTACGATTTGAAAGATGGATCATGATTGGAAAATTTACAAGTTGCAAACAAAGTATATGGATGCGAATGATAACGAGTGCAAGATTGGGCCGACGAGAATCGGGGTATCGAAATAAAATATGGCAATAGGATTTATCAATTTTGGTGGCATGGATGACAATGAACTTGAAAGGAATACTTGATACATCTAAGTCGGAATATTTTGGAAATTTTGGATCGGTTGAGGAAAATTTCTCGAGTTGGAATTGGCAACATCTGTTGCGTTATTGGTTGGTCGGGATATTGAATAAACAAGTGGGATTATAAGAGATGCTTGAAAAGAATTACTGATGTTCGAAAAGGAAGGTACACCGTAGCTCGTTCGTTTTCTCTATCACTGAACTTGGCTGAAGTGCATGTATTTTGGGGACGCCTAAAATATGTGTATGATTCCAACTAAGTGGTATGCTGAATTCAAACGAAGCCACGGAAAGGATTATCATGTGCTGAGGATTTACACGAGTGTCGGAGGAAAGATCAAAGATAGTAAACTATGTTAAATTATTGGGATGCTGTATCGAGACGGTACATTACTTGAAATCAATCGAGAGATTGCGAAGAAATATTAGATGGTGCAAGTTGATTGTAGAGAAGTTTCATGAAAGCTTGGTTGAAGTTTTGGGCATGAGTTTTGTTTTATGTTTCGAGGACGAAACTTTTTCTGGGTGGTATATATTGTAGTGCCCCGACCCGCAAGATGCCTTATGATGGATAGTTGGTTCGTGAAGCCTTGTTGGACTTGAGATTATGCGAGGGATCGCTTGGAAGACTATGCGATCGTGGCGGGAATCGTCCTATGAATGTGAGTAGTGTTGAACCCTTCAAAGATCCTTTAGCTTCACGCTTAAAATAAGGATAGTGTGCTATGTTTCTTATTGTGTTGCTCAATAACACCTTGCATGGAATTCGGAAAGATAATGAAAGATAATAATCACATGAACGTAAACTGTTGTGGCTAAATGAATTGTATGCTTGTACGCTGTTGCGATGAATTATATGACAGGTGAAGGCAAAGTCCCAAATACTTGGGCAGTGAGTATATCGAGCTTTGGCTCAATGAATAGATGGCAAAACAGATGTTAAGACCCAAGAACTGGGCAGTGAGTATGCTTAATTTGCATTCGAATGAATGTATGCTAAACATATGCTAAGTCCCAAGATTGGGCGGTAAGTACATTGAGTTGGTTGGAAAGAGATGGCAAAAGAGATTGGAAAACAACATTCTATTATCCTGTACCGATGTAGAATGTTGGTTTCACTAAGACCCTGGATGGTAGAGGATAATATGAGCATTGGCTCAAGGCAAGATGGCTAGATGGCAAGATGGTAATATGAATGAGAATGGTGGCTGAATTACTTAGTTTTTCTTATCATGCATTATATGTTTTCTTCTTAGATAAGTTGCATATAGTTGCATGGTCATGGACAACTTGTCGACAAGGTAGTTTCCTCGAACGGTATTCCTGGGCCATGGAACCCGGTTCGTCCTAGGAGGAAACAAGGAATGTGCCGACGTACTGGCATCGGTAAACGGGACTTGCAGTGAGGCTAGCTACCTGCACTGAAAGGGCGTCGTTGTACCAGTAAGACGGTCCAGGATGGCGTGTCGCCAGTGACCTTCATATAGATAGGTTAGGTGCTAATGATGTCTTATGCAGGCAGAGTAAGTTATTACTCAAATACAGGGAAGGATGTCGGCTGTTGGTAAGAATCACCTGAACGGTGATATTCATATTGAATCATGATATTGTTTCTAACAATGTCTTGTGCAGGCAGAGTAAGTATTATAAATGTACAGGGATGGCTACACGACCGTGGGTAAGAATCACCAAAGGGTGATAACAGTATGCTTTAAATTATGTTGGCTATGAGATTTGCATGCTGTACTTCTTGTCGGCTATAACATGAAATTGACCCTAAGGCAACAAGAAAGATCACTGTTAATAATGTTCTATAACATGATTACTTAGTGTTGTCTTCTTAGGTGAGTTGGGCCAGCACCGCTCGCCAGTACATTGATGATGTACTGACCCACGTTGTGGGCAATATTACAGGTGTTTGCTTGGGGGAAATCCTGTGAATCAGTGCTTGGCATCGATGAATCGGATGGGTGTGCAGAAGCTCCTCTTGCAAGACGATGTCTTCTGCTATACGGGACATAATGTATGGAACATGGGAACTCAGTCATACCAGTAAGATTGTAGCCATATTGGCAAGTTCATTGTAAAGAAGTCGGTATATTCATTTGTAGCCTAGAGGGCAAGTGTATACATTCAGTTGGCTATTCAAAAGTCTTGTAAACAGTTATAAACTCTGTATTCCGCTACAAGTCTTGTAATCCATTTTGAATATCAATAAAGAGATACATTTCTATATAAATTGTGTGACTTTAATTTATCTGCTTGGTTCCGCTGCATTGTCGATGTTTTTTGAGAATTACCAGGAACTGTAATGGTTTTGCCTTGTACAAGTGCAATCTAGACTTGTACGGCATCACGCCCAGTGGCTAGTTTTCGATCCTCCGGGATCGGGGCGTGACACTGCAGACCATTCACTCAACTCATGAAGAAGGGTGTATCTTTCGTTTAGACCGAAGAATGTCAACGAGCGTTTGACGACATAAAGCGGTATCTCATGAATCCACCAGTCTTGGTGCCACCAATCTCCGACATACCATTCTTAATGTATGTCCGTGCCATAGACCATTCATTGGGTGCTTTACTAGCCCAAAAGAATAAAGAAGGTCATGAACAGGCCATTTACTATCTTAGCCGTACTATGATTGGTGCCGAACACCGTTATAGTCCGGTCAAAAAAGAATGTCTAGCTCTTATGTTCGCTGTTCAAAAGACTCGACATTACATCATTGGTCAAACTATTTATGTCATATCCCGAGTTAATCCTCTTCGGGTACTGATGAAAAAGCCTAGCACACTCAACTCTCAGCTGGCTACATGGGCCATTCTGCTAGCCCAATATGACATGGTATATGTTTCACAAAAGTCTGTCAAAGGTCAAACACTGGCGGATTTCTTAGCAGCTCATCCTGTTCCAGAGACGTCCAAACTCTACAATAAAATTCCAGACGAGACGTTAGAAGTCAACTTAATCTCTGAAGAGTTTCTTACTTGGCGTCTATTCTTTGACGGAGCATCCAGAATCGGACCCAATGGTGCCATTGTAGCAGGAGTCAGAGTTGTCCTCGTTTCTCCAGACGGATCAACTATCCAAAGAGCCTACTCTCTAGATGAACCATGCTCCAACAACGTGGCAGAATATAATGCTCTACTCATTGGTCTTCAATTAGCCAAATAACTTGACATTAAGTATCTTGAAGTCTATGGTGACTCTAAGCTGGTTGTTAATCAGGTTAGAGGAACCTATGAAGTTCGTCATCAAGATCTAGTGCCTTATCATGAAGCAGTAATCAACATGGTTACGTCATTCAAAGCCTTCTTTATAGACTATGTTCGACGAGCTGGTAATACTGAAGCAGATACCTTGGCCAATCTTGTAGCAGTCTTAGCCATCTCCATCAAAAGACAAGTAGTGGTCATCTCTAATCGAGAACTATTCTGTATTGAAAACAATCGTAATATTGAGTTCAATAATCTTACTGAAGTCAATGTTATCAATGAAGATTAGAGAACTCCTTTCATCGACTTTGTTGTTCATGACATACTCCCTGAAGATCCAAAAGAGGCCACGAGCATTCGTCGAAGGTCTCTACGATTCTACTACAATCAATTAAATAAAGACCCTCTATCAACGGACTTATGACGGTCTTCTTCTACGCTGTCTAGCTGGTGATGAAGCAAAACAAGTACTGCATGAATCTCACGACGGTATTTGTGGAGCACATCAACCCGGTACTAAGCTACAGGATCGCATCCGACGTATGGGTTACTATTGGCCCTCTATGGTATCTGACGCCATTGATTATGCAAGGAAATGTCGAGCTTGTCAAATCCATGCAGATTTTATTCATCAACCTTCAGAATTTTTGCATCCGACGGCTGCCTCCTGGCCTTTCGAAGCTTGGGGCATGGATAATATAGGACCTATCAATCCTCCTTCTTCTAGAGGACATCGGTTCATATTAGCAATAATCGATTATTTCTCTAAATGGGCTGAAGCTATACCTTTGGCTGAAGTCAAGACTAGCAGTGTCATCAACTTCGTCAAACACCATGTCATTTATCGATTTGGTGTACCTCGACGAATCATCCATGACAACGGACCACAATTCATTAGCCAAAAATTCACAAGGTTTTACGATGATCATAGAATTGACAACGTTGCTTCGACAGCCTACAATCCAGCTGCTAATGGTTCGGCCGAAGCCTTCAACAAAACTATTATCAAGCTCCTTAAGAAGTTTGTATCTACTAACAAACAGAACTGGAGTGAAAAGCTCGATGAATGTTTATGGGCCTATCAAACTACGGTCCGTAATCCCACAGGCTTTACACCTTTTTCTCTGGTGTACGGTTGTGAAGCTGTTCTACCTCTAGAACTTCAAATCCCGTCTTTAAGGATTGCAATTGCTAATGAGCTTATTACAGAGAATAATGATCTTCTTCGATTTCAAGAATTGGAGGCACTCGACGAGAAGCGGTTAATGGCTCAACAACATATTGAGTTATATCAAGCCCGCATCTTGAAGACTTTCAACCGTAAAGTTAAAGTCAGAGCTTTTCAGCAAGGAGAACTTGTTCTAACGGTCAAACGTCCTATGACTATGACTCACATGAGCAAAGGCAAGTTCGATACGAAGTGGGAAGGACCTTATGTTGTCAACAAAGTCTTTTCAAATGGAGCGTATCAACTTGCAGAATTAGATGGTCGAGTTGCAATGATGCCTATCAATGGCAAATTCCTCAGGAAATACTATGTATAAATGTAACAGAAGTTTATGTAAATATGATCAGACAATTCATAAATAAAGTTTGATTTTTATTTCATCATAAATAAGGTTACATGATATCAAGGAAGATCACTGTCATCCTTATCGACATTGGGATGGGGACCACTGCCGTCCTTATCAAAGATATAATCGACAAAAGAGCTGAGAACATCTTTGCTGGAACTCACGAGGAACTTGCAGGCAGCCATCCTCATGGCCTCTTCCTCTTCAGTCTTTCCTAGTTCAAGCAAGAAGTCAAGGATATCTTGCGGTGGTTTGGGTGCAGACGAACCTTCGCCTGCCTCTGCCTGCTTTGGTTGGACCAGTTCAGCCGGATGTTCTTCAATGTCCACTTCAACCTTTGGGGTGACTTCGACTTTCTTAGATGCATCTCCGAATGACATCTTTATGTTGAAAAGTGGAAATAATCGTTCCTTCCAGATTTTTATTCTATTTATAGACAGAGATTCTCAAAATAATGAAACGTCACATTCATCTGACGGTTCGTCTGTTCATTTATCATTACCTGACGGTTCATCCATTCATTAATACCAGATGGTTCAACCGTTTATTCACATTCATCAAACGATTCGTCCGTTCATTCATTATCACCTGACGGTTCGTCCGTTCATTCATCATCATCCGATGGTTCGTCCATTCATTTACATCCATCTGACGGTTCGCCCGTTCATTCATTCTCACTTGACGGTTCATCCGCTCATCATCATCAGATGGTTTATCCGTTCATTATGACGATTCACTTTCGTTCATTTTTATCTACATCAGTAACTTATCATCCTTGATTAAGTTATCTATTGAAATAATAATATTCAACAAATTATATTCTGCCACGTCCATATTACCTCTGAGCAGATATAATGAATATAATTATTTTCTACAAAATCATCGAGAAATATATCATGTCCTGCACCTCTGAATATATTTTCTATCGCTATTATTTATATCTGAATAAGATATGCAAGAAATAATAGAACCACAACAAAATGTCTTTTATTGATCAAAATTTAAGATATTACATAGCAAAAGAAAGACAAGAAGATACAAAAGGTTCTTTCTATTGAGACGGAGGCATTATCAGATTAGCAATTTGCTGCTTTAGAATCTGCAACTGTTCTTCATGATATGCCATCACTTTCCTCCTGGCCTCTTCCATCCCAGATTCTTCGTTAAAAACGGGCATGGTCACCATTCAGCGAGTTATTTCCGCATCATGAGCTGCTACAAACTCATTTCTTTCCTGAGTTAGAGCATTAATTTGTTGGACTGAAGTTTGATGCTCTGTAACTTCATTCTTCAGTTCTTCTTTGAGACGAGCAATCTCTGACTCAGCTCGGCAATCCTTCTCTCTCTCCTCTCAGCAGCTGAGATCACCGACTTCAACTTGGAATTATATTCAGCAGATTTAGTAGTATAAGCGTCCAAGAGGTTCTGGACATTCACTCTTTCAATCGCAGCTGCCTGAGCCATTTGTTCAAACTCTGCTTGCACTAAAGGCTCCACTTCCCCTTTGTTGAGATCTTTATAGTTCTTTATGGAGATCTCCAACTCATTCAAGATATGGTTGTTTGCCATGAAATATAAAAGAACAGAATAATTATCGGAGGACCGGACTTTTACTTCACGTTACAAACTCGCTTGTACAAAAAAAGCCTAGGGACGAAAACCTAGGTACAGCAGTCTAAGTATAATTATTTATTTTAGATTTTAGGGGGTGACGATAGAGGCTCGGGAAGGCGACGGCAACCCTGCCTTACTCCTTGGACGATCGGTATGCAGCCTTGGCTCCTGTGAAAAGATGGTTGACGTTGATGAAGAAATGCTCTCCTTGCTCTCCTCGGGTCTCATCTGTCGCGGTGGGGGCTGTTATTTTGGAAGGATTATTGCCCGGGTTTGGTGCCGCTGAGTTCGAATCTACATTGACCGTGGGGCCCGTGCTTGTTTGACCAGGCGTTCCTCCTTGTAGAGTGGGCAGGGCCGCTTTAATCTCGTCTACAGACTTGACCAAAGCAAGTAATATGGCTTCGAGATTGTCGATGCGCTGGCGATCATTAGAACCACCTTGATTGATGTCCGTCATGAAAACCGTCCTTACATGAGGAGGGATGGAAGGAACGGTGGAGGATGTGCCCTCCGAGTCGTACCTTTGCACCGAAAAGTCACCGAAATAGGTGGGAATGTTTTCTTCGGGCTCGAACTCGGAGGAAACAGTATCCCCAGCTTCAGAGCTTGCTTCGTCTTGAGAATCATGGATGTCCTCGGGGACATCGATGCCTGTCGTACCTGAAGGGAGAGTCGTTTCCTCGGGCTCAGCTCCTTGAAACATCGGATTCTTGCGGATATTCGAAGTGCTACCCCCAACCCCCAGCGATGTGGATGATGAATTTCCTATCGCGGTAAATTTTGTCTTCGAACGGGTGTGTTGGAATACACTGGTAGAGGACAACCGTTTAGACGATAGTTTCTTAGCTGTAGTGGTTGATATCTTGGGACTGGAGATACTCGTCTTTTTTCTTCTCGCTTCGGCGGGGACCTTTGAGCAGAATTGCAAGAGACAACAGGAGGTGCCTCATCTTCTGAGTTCGGGTGCTGTAGCCTTTGGAAGACGGATGGCCGATCTTCCGTCACTGTCGCGTTGTTGCAGCAGCAATTGAAGATGATTTGGGTGCAGCGATGTCCAAGTGAGAACTCTTTGCACGCCGACACTCCTTCTCTTTTCTAGCGTTTGTGGAGGATCGCCTCCCGCAGGTCAGAGGAACCACTCTGTCCATTTGTCGCCGGGGGCTGGACTCAAGCGGTTGCATACAACTTCCCATCCGAGGCCCGTGTGATAGTCAACGGGACGCCCCGATAGTCAGAGGTTGGAACAGCTGACTGGGCCCGATGAGCCCGTGCTGCCCTAGACTTCCTCCTTTTAGCACCTGCGGGTGCGTAATAGGAGGAGTCCAAGTTGAATACCACAGAGTCTGGCTTATCATCCAGAGAACCATCAGGGTCAGGACCGCATGATAGAAGGTCGAAGACTGATCGAGAGAAGCGTGAAATTTATGTTATGCGGCTAGAGTTGGGTACCGTACAGGCTGTCTGCATGCGATTGTCTTCTGCCGTCGGATGAATTATTTTTATGCGGCTAGGAGTCACAACCGTACAGGCTGGCCGCATGCGGTTGGCACTTGTGGCCGCATGGGTTTTCTGCAAGCGATTGACTACCATAGCCGTAGGAGTTTCATCCGTGTGGTTGGCAACTGTAGTCGCATAAGCTATGCGGCTGACAGATATGGCCGCATGAGTTTTCTTCATGCGACTGGAGGATGTAGCCGCATGAGCTTTCTCCCGGCGGCTGATACCCTTATGCGGCTCGGATCTCATAGAGTTCCTCTTTGCCCCTGCAAGTCCAGCATCATAGTATTTTCTTCTGCCAGACTTGGGGACAGCAGAATTGTCTACGATCTGAGGTGGGCCGCAGGGGAATCTTGCTCGTCGTCTTGAACAACAGAGGGTGTCTCCGTAAGAGCTTCAGTAGGAATAAAGGATCGGGGTCTCCACTCCTTACGGGCCTTCTTTGTGCGGGCTTGCTTCTGGACCGGGACAGTGCTCTTGTCGGAGAACATTTCTTCGAACGCCTGTTGGTCGAACCGGGCGACCATCTTTTGTTGAGTGGAGCCAAGCTTGGCTACATCCGATTGCGTCACCAACTTCTCAGCCGTGGAGAAGTTAGTCCCCAGCAGAGTCGTCATCGTGTTTGCCATGAAATATAAAAGAACAGAACAATTGTCGGAGGACCGGACTTTTACTTCACGTTACAAACTAGTTTGTACAAAGAAAGCCTAGGGACGAAAACCTAGGTACAGTAGTCTAAGTACAATTGTTTATTTTAGATTCTGGGGGGTGACGATAGAGGCTCGGAAAGGCGACGGCAGCCGTGCCTTACTCCTTGGACGATCGGTATGCAGCCTTGTCTCCTGTGAAAAGATGGTTGGCGTTGATGAAGAAATGCTCTCCTTGCTCTCCTCGGGTTGCTCTTCTGACTTCTCTCTTTCTCTGTGGTTTTCTCTCTGATTATTGGGGGGAGCTCTCTGTATATATGTATTTTTCTCTGAAATTGTATATATCGCAAGGGAATGGCACCCTGCTATTTATAATAGTGGGATGTCATCATTAGGGTTGCCAATGATTACATCTTGGAGATGGCGGCGGCCGGAGGATTGGTCAATCCAGGCCGTTCGTTCTGATTGTGACGAATTCGAGCCATTAGGTGTAGATTACACCAAATCCCATTAGCAATTAATGCTGATTGGAATAAATCTTCCTTATAATGATCTTCTGATATCTACGAATAAATTAGATCTATTCTTCTGCCACGTGTCCCAGATTATTGGGATTTGACCCAATCTTTAATGGCAGCAAATCTGAGGAATTAATCGGTTTAGGACGCGTGTCCTAGAAGCTGCTGGGGGGTCTGGACCGCATGACTAGTGAGCCGCATATAAATGTGAGCCGCATATGGTTAAGCCCACGTGTCAGGGCTGCGTGGGCAGTGGCCCTCACCAGAGCCCTTTAACCATAGAGGAGTAATTCTTGTGGGCCGTATAGGTACATATCCGCCTTAGCCGCATGGACATGACCCTCTCGAACCACATAAGAAGTCCTCGCTCGAGCCGCATGAGGCTTTCATGGCCTGATCCGTATAGGATAGATTCACCCTGAGCCGCATGGGAAGTTCTTTGCTCGAGCCGCATGAGGCATTCATGGCCTGAGCCGCATAGAACAGATTCACTCTGAGCCGTATGGGATTTATTCTGGACTGCATGAGCAGTGAGCCGCATACGAATGCCTACGTGGCAAAACCACGTGGCATTTTTATGGCTCTCGGGGGATTTGTGTCAGAGATCTCTTTTCTCTTCCCCAGAGATTCATCATTATGACAGAGTCATAATTATCTGCTTTTGTGTCAGGGCTGTCAACTTTTTAGAGGGGTCAGCCGTCAAAGCAATTAATGCAGCATGGGTCGGAGGGGAGCACTGTCAGGCCATGTGTCTTCTGAGCCGCATGGAATACCTCGGGCCGCATAGCTCCTTATGCCGCATGACTCCCTGAGCCACATGAGTTTTCTGAGCCGCATGGATCTTTCCTGGCCGCATGAGTCATTTTCTTTAGTATTTTTCATGCTTCTACAATGGTCAAGGAAAGTGGCCTGAGCCTCATCACCTTGCTCTCGGATGGCCTTCACCAAAAAAGAGGTTGGACCTCTAACCATAAAGAAATCAGCGTCTGCTTTGTCCATCATTTTATTTATCAAAGGTCCCAAGGACTCGAAGAAGCATCTAGTGAATGATTGGATGACAAGCTGATTAGTCGCCAGAGCACCAGGAGTTGCAGCTACTCCTGTTGATGACGAAGCAGCAGGATGCTCAACTTCTCGTATCTGAACTGCAGGCTCTTTGAATAACGGAACCAAAGTGGAGCTGGTTGCTCCTCCTGGTAGTTCTTCTGCAAAATCAAATACTGTCACTTTATCTGTCATTGGCTATTGATAAAGAGAATCAAAAATGAAATAGTCTTACCATGGGTGGATCTAGCAATAAGCCTATCATCTACTGGGACAGACTTTAGTTGAGCAGAAGTAGCTTCAGACGCTACGGCCTGGCTACTTCCTGCTTCAGAGCCACAAGACAAATGGCGGCTGCTACTGGCAATTGTCGTTGCCATTACTATGTCCATACATGTTGGAGGAGCAGGAGAAGATCCGAGTTCTGTATGAATAAAAGTAACGATGTTAGTTATCAAACTACTTATTAAAAGAAGATCGTTAATTTCATTGCAATACCTTCAGGAGCAGCAACTGGAGTTTTCTCCACATCAACCTCTTCATCGGCAATCTTCTCCGGAGATCTCGACACCTCAGCCTCCTTTTCAGGAGTCAGTGTCTCGAGGGAATGTCTGGATATCAACATTCTCTTCCAGATTTTGTGTCTCATCAGCAGTTTCTGATGAGGTACTTTCTTCATTCTCGCTGTCTTCGGGAACTTCTTCACTAGCAGCATCAGCAGCATGATCAGCTTCTTCCTGATAACCGAAGTCACAGTCATATAGAGCGTCGATCATCAGACGATCTTCTTCGGCAAGGGCTGCTCCTGGTATAGCAGGAAGATTAATTTCCGCTGTTGTTGGCAAAGAAGATCGTACGATATTATGCTCTTCCTCTACAATGTTATCTCTGGGCTCTTCAGCCTCATTTCTCTGGTCCAGCTCTTCCTTCTGCTTAATTTCCTCTCTCTGGTCTGGACTGGGAGTTTTATTCCCAAACTCAGAAACAGGAGTGGGAGAGGGCATGGTGAGTCCCGCTGCAGCGTCTACCACGATCGAAGATAAAACTTGTCTTCTGCGGACCAACCTTTTCCTTCTATGCAGAGGTCTCTCAGGACTTTCTGCGTCTATTGTTTCGACTTGTTTTTGAACAGAGGTCGGTGTGGCAGCTTCTTCCTGCTGAACAGTCTCGGCCAGCTGCCGAGATTGAGATCTGGTAGTAATCTTTTCCGAAGAACGATCCAAGACCAATTTCTTCTTTGCGACTGGGATGGAAGGTTCCTCTCTCCTTCTCTTTTTGGCTGGAGATTTAACAACCTTCAAAGATACTGATAACCGAAGTCACAGTCATATAGAGCGTCGATCATCAGACGATCTTCTTTGGCAAAGGTTGCTCCTGGTATAGTAGGAAGATTAATTTCCGCTGTTGTTGGCAAAGAAGATCGTACGATATTATGCTCTTCCTCTACAATGTTATCTCTGGGCTCTTCAGCCTCATTTCTCTGGTCCAGCTCTTTCTTCTGCTTAATTTCCACTCTCTGGTCTGGACTGGGAGTTTTATTCCCAAACTCAGAAACAGGAGTGGGAGAGGGCATGGTGAGTCCCGCTGCAGCGTCTACCACGATCGAAGATAAAACTTGTCTTCTGCGGACCAACCTTTTCCTTCTATGCAGAGGTCTCTCAGGACTTTCTGCGTCTATTGTTTCGACTTGTTTTTGAACAGAGGTCGGTGTGGCAGCTTCTTCCTGCTGAACTGTCTCGGCCAGCTGCCGAGATTGAGATCTGGTAGTAATCTTTTCCGCAGAATGATCCAAGACCAATTTCTTCTTTGCGACTGGGATGGAAGGTTCCTCTCTCCTTCTCTTTTTGGCTGGAGATTTAACAACCTTCAAAGATACACGCAGTAGCGCGTTAACCTCTTCAGGGAACATAGCGTCCCTCGAAACTTCTAAGGGTGCGTCCACTGGCTCGTGCACCTCATCATTACCGGGAATTGACATGATGACTCCTCCCTTCTTAAATCTCGTTGCAGACGCGAAGCTATCCGCAAGATTGAAGTTCTCGGCAAAAGTGTTCGCTGATGTATAAAATACTGAATAGGTGAACAGCATACGAGGGCCATGACTACTATTTACCGGCATCGAGAACGTTGCTTTCGTATCTCGAGCATTGTAATAAGCCCAAGCTCGGGCTCCATCTATCAAAAAACCTTTTCCTTGTAGGCATGTGATAGCATTACCTACGTGGAATTGGTCATATCCATACTGCCGAGCAAACCGACTAGGAAGATACGGCTCCAAGAAGCATTCTTCTTCAAATCGGTATACCAAGTGGGATGGACGAATTGTCTTCAACCAATTAAAAGTTGTACGGCTCAAAGGATGCATCTTTGAATCAACCATGTTGGTCGGCATTTGTTCATATCCAGCAGGAGGATAAGTGCAATAGAAGTTCCACCCTTTACCAAGATTCAAAGCATATATGTAATCTGTCAAAGAAGTGTATTTTCACTTACCATGAGAGTATCTTCATAAAAAGCTGCCACCGACTGGTCCCATGTTGGGATCCATCAAAGAAGGGTGGTGTAGAAGCAGCCACCCGAACAGATAAGTATACGGCAATTCTAGCCGAGGAAATTCTATCTCGTCCTTAGCTTTCAGCATCAAATTGACGTACAGGCGGAGACCGGCGTTCAATCTACAAGTCATTGCCGATAAAATATCCATCTTGTAGCCGAAGACTAATTGAACGACGGCAAAAAGAACACCGCGATGGAAGCGGTATACGGCACTTGATCCAGGGACGACGAACCGACGGAGCCAGTACGTCAGAAATCCTGCTAATTGGGCTTCTTTTGACATGTCCCACTCTCATATAACTCTCGAGAGTGTCTCCCTTCTTTAGAGGAGGACATTGATAATCATCATTGATCTTTTCATACAAATCTCCACTTAACTCCATCAACTTCACCACTTCACTGCTGCTCAGTGGTTTGAAGAAGTCGGGATAGCAGTTATCATGTTCCTTGGTTTTCTTTTCTTTAATATGGTTGAGGAACAGATAAGGCAACCATTTGGACGAATAGCAGGTATTAGATGTACCACTTTCGTAAAACAGAGAACAGATTTTATAATAACATAGCAGTTCTTCGAAGACTGCTACCATGTCTGCGTTCTCTTTTCGAAGTTTGTCCAATTCATCATTAGTTGGGACAAATTCTTCATACGGGGCATCCCCCATCGGCAAGTAAGAGATGTACTGCATCTCATGAAGAGCAAACCCGATCTCTCCGCAGGGAGTCATAAAAGTTCCTGTCCTGTAATTGTATCTCTCTGCTAGAGCTAAGAATAGATGCGGGTTTGGAGCAAAACCGTAAACAGTGGCATGCACTGCTTGATACAAGTTGATCTGTTGAAGTTTGTCTTCAAACTTAGTCAAAATCCAGTTTGCTATACAATTCCATCTCTTAAAGTCTGGATTCACCAGTCCAGTTAATCTGAGGTCTTGATCTGGATACCTCCCTTCGACCTTCGCGAATTCATTCGCGAATATTGGAACTCTCACAGGCAATAACGAAGAAGAATTTTCCGGCGGAATACAACCGGACTTCAAACCTCTGAACAAGACACTGTATCATTCTGAAGAACTGTAGAACATGTCTTTCTTGTCAGACCCCTTCTTCACATAAATCTTTCCTGGACGGGCATCCTGAAAAGGTGTGAGATTCCATTCCATTTTCCGCGGATAGCTTGCATGAGCATATCGAGATAAGGGGAGGCAGCGGGAGACATCTGGTATCGATATTGTCCTTTCTTCTTGATGGACAATCCGTTCCTCTATCCGTGGCCTCGGCTGAGAGCTCTTCTCAAAAGCCTCGCCAAACAGAAATAGGGGCTTCTTATGAATAATGGCATCTACCGATTCCAAAGGTTGACCATTCATCAGACATAACAGAGTTTCATTATCTTGGGCCACCAAGATAGCTTGGCGGGAAGCTGGCAGATCATACAGTGGATAGTGCACTTGAGACAGGTCCTCTTTATATTCCGATTCTGAAAGAGTCCCTACAAAGTTCTCATATCCCGGATCTTCTCTGGTATTAACTGCATCAAATCAAAGAAAACAAAGATTCAGCACAAGGAAAAAATTAATGATGTTATCATTAGACTGCGCAACCATCAAATTGTGCAACCATCAGATTGTGCAACCATCAGATTGCGCAACCATTCGATTGCGCAACAGACAGTTTGCGCCAGTATCAGATTGCGCTGGAAATCCTGCGCAAATCAGCAGATTGTGCTAACTTTTGTCAGCGCAGTTCAACCGATTGCGCAAGAAATTATTCTTCATAAAAATGAAGAATAAATGTTTTGTGCAACCAAAACCCTAAAAAGGGTGGCGCAGTATGATCACATCTCTAAAAAGAGATGGATTCTGAAGAACAGTGAAATCAAAAACCCTAAAGAGAGTTTTTTCATTGGGTCATCTACCTTGCAACGTGGGATGCGCAGTCTCGTGGCGAGAAGGACGTCGCGCAGCCCTAGCCGAAGACTCGGCGGGGGCCTTGCCCTTGGCAGCGGCGGAGGATCGCTTGGGAGCCATGGAGATTCGATGAAGAAGAAAGGAAGGAGGAGCTCGAGACTTCTTTCTCAGATCACAAAAGCAAAGTAAAGAATGAAATGAATATCGAAGAGAGCTATTTATAGTTTTTCAAAGAGTAACTGCCTCAGATTGCGCCAAAAAAGTCGGACTGATCCATCCGACTGCGCAGACAGCTCAGAACATGCGCAACTTGATTGAAATTTCAAAATTCAAAGTATTTCGAAATTTTGAATAAGTTCAACTTTCGAAAACTTTGAAGGGGGTCTTGTTGGTCCTAAAAAAATTAAGTTGCACACATCAACAAAGTCATGAAGATCAAGAAATGTATCTTTCAAATGAACTGCGCAGACATCAGATTGTACAGCATACAGATTGCGCACACTAGACTGCGCACAATCTCAAACGCGCAGGCTGACGTGGCAAATAATCATCATTACTTGACACAATCAAATCTTCTGACAGCTGACAGCGCGGAGAACGAGGCGACTGTTTGTTTAATCATGCAGCACGGCGCTCGAGGATAGCTGGCAGCGCAATCGGCCAGCCTGTCTGATGCGCAATCCATATTGGCGCAATCCATGCCTGCGTAGTCCATTCCTGCGCAATCCAAAGCCAGCACAATTCAGGTTGTAAGCTCTATCAACACAACTGACAACATATACGTGGCATTCATGCCATCAATTGCTCATTACATGGCAACCGTCTATGCACGATCATGCGCATTTTAATCAAATGATGCCATGTATCCAAGATAGTTGGCCCATGATCAGACAACTGCCTGCGCAGTCCACTATTTCGTAATCCAATGCATGCATAATCCATCATGCGTAGTCTAGAATAACTAAAAGTTAGTTATTTCTAGAACTCTATAAATAGAGTTTCAAGTCTTCATTCAAGGGGATCATTGATCATAGATCACATATCAAAAAATCAGAGATCAGACATAAAAGTTCATAGAGTTCAGGAGTTCTTGCCCAAGTGCTGCTGCATTCTTCCGAGGCTTTTGCCTTTAACTTCCGAGGCTTTCACCTTCAACTTCAACTTCAGAGGCTACCGTCTTCAAAGTTCACATCGTCCAAGGGATAAAGCAATCGTCATCTAGATTGGATTCCTACAGTTGTACTTTTCCAAAATTCTTGTAATCTTTACAAAGTTTATAAAGTTTCATACTTTTGTTTTTGCAAACAATCGCCAAACTAGCTATTATGGCTGTAGAAGACTCTAGATTCCATGACTGAGGCAACCTAGCCCATAATGTTATCTTAGTAGAAAATCAAGTCAATAATGAATACCAAGAATCAAATTCAACGATGAAAAAGGTAGATAGACAAATACTGTCAGAATCGAATTTTGAGATAGTTTATAATGAGATTCTCAAGGGTCATCCCAAGAATCTTCTCAAGTAGTCCTAACTGTGATTGACTACTCTCCGTTGAAGCCTATCGCTCAATCCTATCGCAGGCTCGCAGCAGTACAACTAAGTCGTCGTATTACCACGATATCGCACTAATGCGACTCTCGACCTGCATGGGCCACCACTAAAAACGTGTCACGACCCACACCCACTGTGAGGGTACGAGTACGTAACAACGCCCAGCCTACGCCGCAGTATCGACGGTAGAACGTTGTTCTAGGTCACTATCTAACCAAAAACTCACGCAATTATATAAGTACTTGTCAAATCTCAACTCCGAACGGAGGACAAGTATAGATATAATAAAATCTCAATCACGGTCTAAGCACGATATGATAATACAAAAGTTTATAACTAAGACTAAATAATAACAACAAAACCAACTACTAAATAATAATAATCTCAAAACGAAACATATCTCAACTTATTTACAATTCAAGTTCTAAAACATGAAACTAAACCAAGTCAACTAGCTAGTCTCTCAATCACTCTGAGTGTCGAGGCCAAGGTAGCTAAACCATCTCCTGGTCCATAATAAGTAGGGCAAGTGTCCTCAGGACAATTATCTGTAAAATTTTCAACAGGTCCAGTCAGGACAGGAATGAGCACATCTCATCTAGAAAATCCAAGTAAATGACAGAGAACTATAAAGCAGTTATAGACAGTTGTATTGATGAATATGGCAGTTTATATTTAGGTGATGGTATAGAGAACAGTTGAGATACAAGAAAAGTATAGTAACTAAACAAGAGAAGAATCATGGCAATGAAGACTGTAACTAGAAACTAGCTGAACTAGAGTAACATGATATAAGTCCAGACAGTAAATATAAACAAGTGTAAAACCCAAGTAAGTCCAGACAACATGAATCTGATACTAGGTGATTCCAGTACAAGATGAGTCCAGTATAAGATGATTCCAGTCAGTGATCAAGGATTCCAGGGTGAGTCCAGACTATATTCTAACACTGTGTTTTAAAATACCAAGATCGACATGTAAACGGCTATAGGTAATCCGGCACATCACACACTCGGCCGGGTGTGAGATGGCTATCATTCCAGTTTGATTCCAGCATGTGGGGAGATTCCATAATTGGCGTATGTCTACATTTTTTACTCAAGTATTTCCCCTCCCAGCAAGTACAAGTGAATCCAGAATACGATACGAGAATCGAGATGAGTCCAGCCAAACATGATGATACCAGCAATGATTCCAGAATGATTCCATTACAAGATGATTCCAGTAATAGAGGCCAGACAAGATGGTATGTGTGTCGTATATATGAATCTAGAAATATCCATACGTATTGTAACAGAGAATCACATACAACTAACTAGAACTGAAGTACAATAATTGACAAGTAAATGAGAGAACTATTAGAGAATGTACTCACCTAATAATACTCTGAAAAGAGTAGTGTAATAGCACACGTCTGCACCGGAGTCACAATGTCCTAAATAGAGCAATATGGGTTATAATGTGTTTAAAATAAGGTAAATGAAGTTTACGATGCAATCTACATGATTCTAGGTCAATCTAGGTCAAAGTCAACTCTGGTCAATTCTAAAATCAAACTAGGTCAAACTAGTTAGGGTTGGGTCAACAATGGTCAACTAGTCTAGATTAGTCAATTCTAGGTCTAAACAACTAAGTCTATGCAAATCAACTATCCAAGATAGCTGCTCTCATAGCCTAAGTCACTTGCTAAACCAAGCACAAAACTAAACCATAAGCTAACAAGGCACACAAACTTAGTCATATAATGTATATATATTATTCACATTCACATATTCATATACATAGATATATATATAGGAAAGCTATATATATAGACAAACACACACACACACACACACATACACACACACACACACACACATATATATATATATGTAGAAAAAATATATATATATATGTAGGTCCTAAAAATCAAGTTGCATCCATCAACAAAGCAAGGAAAATCAAATTGTGCACCCTTCAAATGAACTGTGCAGGAGATAGATTGCGCAACATCTCAACTGCACAAGCTGAACTGCGCACTCATCTAAGTGCGCTAGCTGACGTGGCCTCGTCATCATTATCTGACAGAGAATCAGATCTTCTGACAGCTGACAGCCCAAAGAACGAGGAAACTGTTCATTTTTCGTGCAGCACAGCGCTCGAGGACAGATGTACATGCAGTACAAGCTACCAGCCCAATCAAAGCACAATCTGCCAGACTCTCTGCAGCGTAATTCAATCTAGCGTAGTCTGAAGCCAGCGCAGTTCATGTGGCGCACTCCATCAAGACAACTGACAATTTACACGTGGCCTATATGCCATCAATTACTCACCATGTGGCAACCGTCTGTACACGACCAAGCACATTTCAATCAAACAATGCCACGCATCACATACAGGTAGCCCACGATCGAGTAACTGCTAGCGCAGTTCGCTGCTTGCGCAGTCCAATGTCTGCGCATTCTATCCTGCACAATTCAGAATAACTAAAAATTAGTTATTTCCAGAATTCTATAAATAGAGTTTCAAGTCTTCATTACCAGGCCCAGATCAGATCAGAGATCATTCAAGTCATCACCAGAGATCAGGAGTTCTTGCCAAAGTGATGCTGCATTCTTTATAGGCTATCGTCTTCAAAGTTCACATCGTCCAAGGGATAAAGCGATCGTCATTCAGATCGGATTCCTATAGTTGTACTTTTCCAGAATTCTTGTAATCTTCTTACAAAGTTTGTGAAATAAAGATCAACTTTTGTTTTTGCAAATAAAATGGTGACTCTGCTGGGGACGACTTTCTCCTCCGACGAGGAAGCAACAACTCAATGTGACGTAACGTCTATTGGAAAGATGCAGAAGTCGCTGGTTGTAAAGGTCAACCAGATGGCCTACGAGGCGATAATCAACTCCGGGACTACTCGTCGCACTGCGACTTCTGCCAAGAGCAAAGTCTGTTCAGTATGGACTCCAAAGTCCTCTGCACAATCCTCCGCGTAGCCTGCTGTCTCTGCTGCGTAGTCTGCTGTTTCTGCTCCTAAGACTGTTGTGCAGTCTGCTGCTACTGCCCATGTGCAGTATGCTGCTTCCCTTTCCAGTGCACAAACCACTTCCTATGCTGCTCTGTCAAAGTGCAAGACTCCTCTTTCCCTAGCGCAATTGGCTGCAACTCTGCCTGCGCAGTCTACCACTCCAGCAAACAGAATACAACTCAAGCACTCTGAAGTCAAGATTCCTGCTGCACAATCTGCTGTGACTGCAGCCAGAAGACCTTCTGTCAAAGCTCCTCATGCGCAACCTGTCAGTGCGCCAACAGCTACTTCAACCGCTGTGCAAACTGTGCCAGCGCAGTCTAAGAGGGACAACCCTTTGGCTAATCTCTCTTCTTCTCACAGCAAGAAGAAAAATTCTGCTCCTCTTTCCAAGTACCCTGTTGCTCCAGCACAATCCACTGGGGTAGTCTGTTGACTGTTCCTTCTCCTCCTCAGAATAAAGAAAAAGGCCCGTTGGTCTTTTCTCAAACTTCCTCGTCCCACGACTTGGAAGACAACAGAGGGAAACGCTCTATAGCTAACCCTTCTTTACAAAACAAAGAAAAATGCCCTTTGGTCTTTTTTCAGTCTTCCTCGATTTTTATCGTAGAAGATCAATCTGAGCGTGCCTCGGCACCAGTCAGTACAAGAACTCTCTCAAACAAGAGTTCTTCCTTCCTTGCCAAAGGTAAGTGTACTGATCAAAGAGGTATTCTGTCTACTCTGGTAGCAGAATTCAAAGATCTTCCAACTCTCAAGATATCCCGTTCAAAACAGGGAAAATTACTGGTGTCTCAGATAGAAACCCCTGGGGGTGAATTTGCTGATCTAAAAACTTATCTCAATAGACCAACCTCGACGAAACGTAAACAGCCAATGCCGAAGACCAACCAGCATCAGAGGCAAACTTCCAGGATCAAAAATCCTGACACCTATGCTAATGAAATGAGTACTTCCCTGTACACTCAAGGGACAAAACATTTGAAAAATTGGAACCATGTTCCGAATATGGTCAAGGAATATATCACTCAAACTTCTTCTTGTCCTGTCATTGTTCCCGATCTCCGAGAGTACCTCAAACAAAAATGGGACAACTTCTCAACACCTCCAGTTCAACCACTTGGACACCATTGTAATCACAAGGTCGTCATCAAGTGTTGTTGTCAGACAACAAAATGATCTCTCTTTGATCGTCTGAACTTTACAAACTCTGAACCTATGTCAGAAGATGAAGACGAAGTTTTGTACGCTTCCGTCAACATGACTTCCAGAGACACTGGGGGTAGGAAGTGCTCCAAGCACGGCAAGCCTCGCAAGCCCAGCCAGCGGTATTTAGATCTACTCCAAGAATCTTCTGAAGACTATCATCAGCATGTGGATGGGGTCAACTCAGTTCCAAGACTGGCCAGTCTTTTGCCTATCATCAGCATGTGGATGGGGTCAACTCAGTTCCAAGACTGGCCATCCTTCATTGTCAACGCTAAAGCAGCTGAAGTTAGTGCTGACAAATTCAAGCAGCTAGGGGTACATATGTCTAACCCCGACCGAGATGAACATCAGACATCAGGTGGTGGTAATTGTCAGAACAACCGCAAGGGAAAAGAGACTTTGAATATCAACTTGAAGAATAAAGAATCTTTGGCGGTCAATGTAGCTCCACCTACGTTTACTTCTACTCCTTCAGTACCTCCACCAAGGGAACCTCGTCCGAAAGTAGAGTACTCATTTGACGATAATGACACCGTGAGCATCTTTGATTGCTTGATCAAAAGTAATAAGCTCTAACTCCCATACCCGAAGAAGCCTGATGAGGTTGGTAAGACTGATCATCCCAAATATTGTGTCTATCACAGGTTCATTGGGCATCCCACTCGAGCATGTTATGTGCTCAAAGGCAAGATCCAAGAATTAGTCAACGCTGGTGTTGTCACTCTGCAGCAAGACGAGAAGACGGTTACCGCAAATATAGTCTCAGTTCAGTTCGGTAACTTCCCTCCGTAGATGGTACAGCACGGTGTCATCCCTATCTCCAAAGCTACTCTTGAGATCGAAAATCTTCCTCCTCCACGAAATAAAGGTCGTGTCCCCTTGTCTCTTGACAATAGCGAGATTATGTGGATTCACCCTGATCTTGCTTCAGAGTTCGAAGTTCCCTCTTCCTCTAAGAAGAAAGAACGTTCTAAAGGCAAAACAAAAATCTGCAATATGGTGTCTTTTGACCCCATAGTTGATGAGGAAATCCTGCTGGGCACCAGATCAGGGAAAGCCTATCTAAAGAATTATCCCGAGACTCAGGAGAATCATGCTTCTTCTTCTAAGCCCGCTCCATTGCAACCTGTTTCCACTGAGGATATTCCTGCTGCCTCCTCACCGGTTGTAGAACCCACTCCTCCCAAGCCGACGGTAGCCGACAAAGGCAAACAACAAGTCCGCTTCGACAAACCTTTGAAGAAGTCATCTCCTTCTGGACTTGAAAAGCCTTACAACTTTGATATCTTGGCTCAATTAGCCAATATACCGGTCCGGCTGTCAATTTTTGAGCTCTTGTGCCTCTCCAAAGAGACTCGAGAAACTCTGAGTGAAGCTCTAATGCAGGCAGAAACCTGTCTAGCCCTTCTAAAGAAGCCGAAAGTAGAGTCAGTCTCTTGCCTCCATTGTCATAGTGTGTTGGAGTTAATTCCAAACATTACCTTCACACAGGATGACATGCTGATGGAAGACAATAGGCACGACCGTCTCTATACTATACAGGATATGTCGACTCGATAAAAGTCGATCGTATTCTGATAGATCCAGGGTCTGCTCTCAGCATCATGCCGAAGACAATGTTAGATGCATTGAAGATCCCAGTACATAATCTTTCCAGTTCAATCACCACCATCCTGTGGTTCAACCAGGAAAGAAGTGAACCTCTGGGCAAGATTCGCCTAAAACTCCAAATAGGCAATCTTCGCACAAAGGTGACCTTCTACATCATAGACAACCATGGTTGTTTTTACAATGCTCTGTTGGGGAGACCATTCCTGCATGAACATAACATTGTTCCTTCGACTCTCCATCAATGTTTCAAATATGTCGATGACAATGGAGAGGTTCAAAAGGAGGTTGCTGATCTCTATCCTTTCAAAGGTGTCGAAGCATACTGCAACGATGCTCGTATGTACAAGGATGAGTTCATGAAAGTAGTACTATCTCTTGACACTGAAGAAGAACAAGAAGCAGTGCCTAATGACACTCTCATCATATCTGTCAAAGGGCATATTTCTCGTCCTCAATACTCCAAACCACTGGCTATTAACTTGCCAGTCCAGAAGCAACCAAATGATAGTGGTTAGGATCAAAGGGAGCTCATCTCTTCTGAGCCACTGGTTATTGACTTACGTCATAACAAAAAAAAGGCAGCTCACCTCTTCTGAGCCACTTGTTATTGATTTATCTCATAACAAGGATAAAAGGGAGCTCACCCCTTCTGAGCTGCTTGTTATCGACCTTCGTAATAATAAGTCCAATCCTCCTCCACGTTCTTCTTCTCCCCCTCTTGTAATCAATATAACCAAGCCTGGTAAGGCTAAAGGTCCTGTTGTAAATACAGATGTACAAATTAATGAAAAAGTATCTCCTTTCAAGTATACTGATGTCATTTATCATGCTAAATGCTATTTGGATATGTTAGATAGCTTTCGGTCATTTACAATAGGAGTTGTACAGTCTCTTCAAACAGAAGTCTTACTCAAACATCCAGAGGATTCATACTTTGTTGTCCCTTCTCGAAAGAGAGGCGAGAGTCCAATACTTTTTAGTAAAGGACCAGAACAAAAATTTAGTTATACGGATGATAGCAAAAGTAACGATACGGGGTATCTTCAACTGCGTCGTTACAGTCAATAATCAAAAGACATCATTCGAAAGATGGGTTATGACTTCAAGAATGGTCTCAACTATGACAAGGGTAGAAGAACTCCTATCCGTACGGCTGTTCCGAAAGGAAAGTCAGAGATATACTATAGCAGGACCAAAAAAGGTCTCGGATATTCTTCACCTCCGGTATTATCCCCAGCAGCCTCTGAATCCGATAGCGAAGAGCG
Organism: Iris pallida; assembly: GCA_029216955.1. Classification (NCBI taxonomy): domain Eukaryota; kingdom Viridiplantae; phylum Streptophyta; class Magnoliopsida; order Asparagales; family Iridaceae; genus Iris; species Iris pallida. The sequence continues at coordinate 25,275,088 of JANAVB010042020.1, read as the reverse complement.
CTCTAATTCTTTTGATTCCAGATCATAGAATTCTGACACCAGTATTGGTCAAGTTCATCGATTGATTGTATCTTCTAACATGGTCTCCGTTGAACTCCCAGAAGGCTATGACGAGGATATTGAAAAAAATCCTGAAACAGATCCTTGGGCTCAACGTGTAGCACCCAGTTTTCCAAATGAGGATAATTTTGAAATTTTGTGTTTATAATTATTTTAATAATAATATTTAATTCATGATATGATTTTTGGTGATTTTAAATTATTTTAAAATTATTTAAATCAATGACTTGTGGTTTTGACGTTTTGCTAGTGAAACCCTAGAGACTGTTTGACCTAGAGCCTAACCATATGATTATAATATTTTAATGTCATTTTTGGCCTAAGAATATTTTTTGCATTTGACCTCTTTGAATTATCTTGATATTATTTTATTATTTATGATATTGTTTTGGGGTTATTTGAGTCGGGTTCGAATTTCAACTCAATCCGACTTGAAACGGGGACCCGGGAGTAGTTTGACTCTAGTGGGACCCACACACTAGTTAGACATGGCCCATATGATATTAATTTTAGTCCACATGATAAAAATATTTTAGTTAGAGGTTAGACTAATTATTATGGATAAGGTTAGTGTGATTAGAGACTTTAGAATGACTAATTTAGCCCCAACCAATTAGCCCTTTCCTAATACTCATAGAATAGGTTAGTGTGGGCATTTTGGACCTTACCATAATAGGACAAATATCCCCATATGGCCAGCCACTTTGGGAGAGGATAGGCTCAAGTTCATTTCATTATTCTCATCCACACTCTCTCTCTTGTTCTTTTCCAAATTCCTAGAGAGCAATCCCTAGCAATTTTTCTACCAAATCCTTCTATTTCGCCACCAAATCTTCTTCTTTCCTTCTCCATTCTAGCCAAGGAGGAAGCTACCCAAGTTTGGAAGAATTCGGAGCTCGTTCGTGTCCTTTTGGAATCTCTACGTGTCGGTGTCGCTCCGGGAAGGCTTTTCTTCGATTCGATCTACCGGAAGGTATAAATCCCTTCTCCTTTTCATTTCCTCATGCATATAGGTCTATTATGAACCCATAGGAGTGAGCCCTATGGTTGTATCTCTATTTGTGTCCATTTTGTGTCCATTTGGAGGTCATAGGAGTGTCCTTTGTGTTGTGGTTGTGTCTATGTAGGAAAATCCCAAATTTGGACACACTATGTGTTGTTGTTATGTATGAATGAATTATTACATGTTTAATCTCATATTTTTGTATTGGAGATGTGTTCTATAGTGTCTCATATATATATATATATATATATATATATATATATATATATATATATATATATATATTAGTGTAGAGAGTGAGTTCTTGATATATTATGTTATATACTTGTGTTCTTTTGTCTCAAACTATCCAAATCCGTCATAATTTTTATCCACGTTTTTAATTTCAGCCCTAACTTAGAAATGTCATAACTTCTAGCTCAAAGCTCGGTTTAATCTCCCGTTTTTTTTAAAAGAAGCGTATTGAAGTTAGCTTTCCAAAAACATATATTAATGGGCCTAATTATTTCTGTAACTTTCTAAAAAATTATTTGAGTGTCAGTTGTACGAAAGACAAATGCGTTCTCGGTATTTTCGCGATTCCGGGAGTTTCCGAAAACGAAAACGTGATCCGTTTGAAGTTTCGGAAAGCTAACACATAGATCTATAACATACTTTAATCCTAGATTTTAATTCATGCTGAGATGGTATAGTATTGATTATTAGTAGGAGTTACTATTCGGCATATGCATTTTGTGCACCCTTGTGTGTAATATAATGTTCTATTTGACTTTAACCCATGTTAATGTATATACATTATGTAATTAAATAGAGAATGCAAGCATGAGTAAATGGTTAAATAAATGATGTATGAGGTGTAAGTATCCTATCTAATGTAAGCATGTATAAGTATGGCTTGTAATGAATATGTAGGTTCCATAGTATGTAATGTATGGTGCATATAGTAGTGCAAGAGAATAAATGAATGATAAATGAATGAAGCATGAATGTAATGTAATAATAGATATAATGTATGCAATATATAAGTTAATGAGATGTAATGTTCTATGTTAACACAAATCCTATATTACCTCATGTACCCCCTTACACTATGTTGACACTATCACACTTGACACTTTGTTCACTTACACTTTGACACTCTTTGATATGTATACACTATGTATGCCCATTTAACCCTCATTTTCCCCTTTGCCATGTTCACATACACACACATAGCCTCTTAAATAAGTATTTATGAATATAGTTAACTTAGCTATGTATGTATATTATATATATGTTAGCATATTGTGTTGTAATATATAAGTTTATATAACCATTTGAAATGTCATGATTATAGACCTAATATTGAATACCAATATATGCATGTGTATATATGAGTAGACATATATAGCTTAAAGTAATATATTACTTAGTGTATATCCAATATGAATTCTTGCCTATTTGAGTATTGAATAATTGTATGCTATATAGAGTTGGGTGTATGTTGGCTTATATAGCCTTGTATTGATGTGTGCTTGCTAGAATAGTCTTGGTTAGGCCTAGTAAGACTTGCTGGGTTAGGACATGACCTAGTTTGACTAGTGCAGTTGACCAGAGTTGACCAAGGGTTGACTTTGGCCTTGTTTGACCTAGATTCATGTAGAATGCATTGTAGTGCTTTATATTATCCTTCTGGACATGTTGTGACTTGTGCTGTTCTAATTAGGAGCCAGACACCTCTCTTCGGACAGTATCTTTACCTTGGACATTCAGATATCAGGCGAGTACATTCTCTGATCATTTTATATCCTGCTTAGAATTATTTCCTGCATTAAATTACTTTACTTGTACTGTCACGTTGGTCACACAGATTGGTACTATATGGATCCCTTCTTGAGATGTTATCCTTAGGGAGCATCGGATACTATATGTTCTGTGCGTTTCACTTACATGTCGTATCACTATGCTTCACAGGTTCTTCGATCACTTGTGACATATACTCTTATGATTACAGAGTCTCCTAGAATCCCCATTTTTGGGACTACTATGTACCACCCTTCGGGGGCTATCACCTTTCGGAGGCTACCACCCTTCGGGGGTTTATCACCTTTCGGAGGCTTATCACCCTTCGGGGGCTATACATAGTATCATAACATAACCTGTTTGGATCCTTGTGTACTGATTGGGGGTACGGAGGAGTAGAAGTAGACATGTGAATAATACACCAGTAGTGTAGTATCAGAATCTCTTCCATAGTGTAGCATCAAAATCTCCTATGCCATTTACATGTCTATATTGTACTCTGACTCACTAGCCACATGTTAGTTCTCTATTTATAGTAGATATTTCTATTACAGCTCTCTCTCTGTTTACATCAAGCATTTCTTTCAGTACCTGTATCTTACTTTACTGCATGATTATATTTTCTAACCTGCTATGAACTGTTGAGATGTAATATGCTCACTCCTGTCCTGACTGGACCTGTTGATAAATTTTACAGATAGCCTGGAGGTTGCCTGCTAGCCTAGAGGAGACAGTAGAGGTTACATAGATAGCTAGGGTTTTTGCTTATAGTTTGTTTTCAGTCATCTTGAGTTGTATTTATGGATTACTGTATTTGGATTTTGAGATGTATTCTGAGTTTGTATCTTAGACACTTAGACTCCTATCTGTTGTATCTCTTTTCGATTTCATGTTTTATCTATCTTCCTTTATGTTGTACCTTAGATGTGATTGAGTTTACATTCTGCTATGTCACCCCCATTCGGGGAGTATAAACTGTTTAGTCTTATACTATTAGATGCATTGAGACCTAGGACAGCGTTCTACCACCGACACTGCGGCATAGGCTGGGCGTTGTTACGTTCTCGTGCCCTAACTCTAGGGTGCGGGTCGTGACACAACAAATGGATACCCAATGGGAACTCTGATTCGAACAACGAGAACCTCATACCGAAGATCAATTAGTTCAAATTGATGTAGGAGAGAGCGGGTCACCTCGTCCAATATTCATCAGCAAGAACCTTTCAGAGGCAGATAAGCAAGAATTAATTCTTCTTATTCAAGAATACGTTGATGTCTTTGCCTGGAGCTATGAAGACATGCCAGGTCTAGATCCCAAAGTTGCTACTCACAAATTGAACATCCTGCCAAATGCAAAATCGGTCAAACAGCAACAACGGCGCTTCAAGCTAGAAATGATGGACACAATCGACGATGAAGTTAAGAAGCTCATCGCTTGTGGCTTTATCCGAGAAGAACAACACCCAGATTGGGTAGCCAATGTCGTTCCAGTCCTGAAGAAAACTGACAAAGTTTGAGTCTGCATCGACTTTTGGGATCTTAATGAAGCTTGCCCAAAAGATGAATTTTCTCTCCCTATCACGGACGTCATGATTGATAAAACCTGTGGGTTCGAGCGAATATCTTTTATGGATGGATTCTCTGGATATAATCAGATTCGGATGAATCCTGAAGATAAAAAACATACTTCTTTCCGCACTCCTCGCGGAGTCTACTGCTATATCGTAATGCCATTTGGTCTCAAGAACGCTAGTGAAACTTACCAACGAGTCATGAGTACTATCTTTCGAGATCATCTGCGCAAGACTGTCGAATGCTACGTCGACGATATTACTGTCAAAAGTCATCTAAAGGAAGATCATATCCAAGACTTGAAAACTATCTTCAATCTAATACGCCAACATCAACTCAAAATAAATCCCACCAAGTCATTCTTGGGTGTCGCTAGTGGCAAATTTCTCGGCTTCGTCATTACCTCTAAGGGTATACACGTGGATCCCAAGAAAATCAAAGCCATTCAAGAGATGCGTCCTCCACGCAACCTAAAAGAGCTACGAGGATTCCAAGGTTGACTTGCGTACATTAGGAGGTTTATTTTGAATCTGTCTGGATGCTGCAGACCATTTACTCAACTAATGAAGAAGGGTGTATCTTTCATTTGGACCGAAGAATGTCAACGAGCATTTGACGACATAAAGCGATATCTCATGAACCCACCAGTCTTAGTGCCACCGATCTCAGGCATACCATTCTTAATGTACGTCCGTGCTATGGATCATTCATTGGGTACTTTACTTGCCCAAAAGAACAAAGAAGGCCATGAACAGGCCATCTATTACCTCAGTCGTACTATGATTGGTGTTGAACACCGTTATAGTCCGGTCGAAAAAGAATGCCTAGCGCTTATGTTTGCTGTTCAAAAGACGAGGCATTACATCATTGGCCAAACTATTCATGTCATATCCCGAGTTAACCCTCTTCGGGTACTGATGAAGAAGCCTAGCACACTCAATTCTCGGCTGGCTACATGGGCCATTCTGCTAGCCCAATATGACATGGTATATGTTCCTCAAAAGTCTGTCAAAGGTCAAGCACTGGTAGATTTCTTAGCAGCTCATCATGTTCCAGAGACATCTAAACTCTATGATGAAATTCTAGACGAGACATTGGAATCAAATATGATCTCCGAAGAATTTTCTACTTGGCGTCTATTCTTTGACGGTGCATCCAGGATTGGACCCAATGGTGCCATTGTCGCAGGAGTTGGAGTTGTACTTGTTTCTCCAGATGGGTCAACTATTTAAAGAGCCTATTCCTTAGACGAATCTTGCTCCAACAACGTAGCAGAATACAATGCTCTACTTATTGGTCTTCAGTTAGCTAAACAACTAGACATTGAATATCTTGAAGTTTATGGTGACTTCAAGCTGGTTGTTAACCAGGTTAGAGGAACTATGAAGTTCGCCATCAAGATCTAGTGCCTTACTATGAAGCGGCAGTCAACATGGCTACATCATTTAGAGCCTTCTTCATCGAATATGTCCGACGAGCTTACAATACTGAAGCTGACACTTTGGCCAATCTTGCAGCAGCCTTAGCCATCCCTATCAAAAGACAGCAGGTGGTGGTTATCTCTAATCGGGAATTATTCTGCATCGAAAACAATCGTAATATTGAGTTCAGTAATTTTACTGAAGTCAATGTTATCGGTGAAGATTGGAGAACTCATTTTATCGACTTCGTAGTTTATGACATACTCCTGAAGATTCCAAGGAAGCTACGAGTATTCGTCGGCGGTCTCTGCGATTCTACTATAATCAGACCACCAAAACTCTTTACCGGCGGACTTATGACAGCCTACTCTTGCGCTGACTTGCTGGTGATAAAGCGAAGCAAGTATTGCGTGAAGCTCACGACGGTGTCTGCGGAGAACATCAACCTGGTCCTAAGCTACAGAATCGTATCCGACGCATGGGTTACTACTGGCCCTCTATGGTATCTGATGTCATCGAATATGCAAGAAAATGTCGAGCTTGTCAAATCCACGCAAATTTCATTCATCAACCGTCGGAATTCCTTCATCCGACTGTTTCTTCCTGGCCTTTTGAAGCTTGGGGCATGGACATTATAGGTCCCATCAATCCTCCTTCTTCTAGAGGACATCGGTTCATACTGGCAATAACCGACTACTTCTCCGAATAGGCCGAAGCTATACCATTAGCGGAAGTCAAGACCAGCAGTGTCATCAACTTCGTCAAACATTATGTTATCTATAGATTTGGTGTACCTCGAAGGATCATTCATGACAATGGACCTCAGTTCATCAGCCAAAAGTTTACCAGGTTCTATGAAGATCACCGGATTGACAATGTCGCTTCGACAGCCTACAATCCTGCTGCTAATGGCTTGGGTGAAGCTTTCAACAAGACTATCATCAAGCTCCTCAAAAAGTTTGTGTCTACTAACAAACGAAACTGGAGTGAAAAGCTTGGAAAATGTCTTTGGGCCTACCGTACTACAGTCCGCAACCCTACAGGCTGTACACCTTTCTCTTTGGTGTACGGCTGTGAAGCAGTTCTACCCCTGGAACTTCAAATTCCGTCCTTAAGGATTGCCATCGCCAATGAGCTCACTACAGAGAACAACGACCTTCTTCGACTCCAAGAATTAGAAGCGCTTAACGATAAACGGCTATTGGCTCAATAGCATATTGAGTTATACCAAGCCCGCATCTCAAAGACCTTCAACCACAAAGTTAAAGTCAGAACCTTTCAGAAAGGAGAGCTCGTTCTAACCGTCAGACGGCCCATGATTATGACTCACCTGAGCAAGGGCAAGTTCGATGCAAAGTGGGAAGGGCCATATATCGTGAGCAAAGTCTTCTCAAATGGAGCCTATCAACTCTCAGAGCTGGATGGTCGAGTTGCAATGATGCCCATCAATAGCAAATTCCTCAAAAAGTATTATGTATAAATGTAAAAAACATTGCTTGTAATCACCAGACAAGTTCATAAATAAAATTTGATTTTATTTCATCATGAATGATAGTACATAATATCAAAGAAGGTCACTATCATCCTTCTCAAAATTGGGACGAGGACCACTACCATCCTTCTCAAAAACATAATCGGCAAAAGAACCGAGAACATCCTTGCTCGAACCTACCAGGAACTTGCAAGCAGCCATCCTCATGGCCTCTTCTTCTTCAGTCTTCCCTGGTTTAAGAAGAAAGTCCAAGATGTCCTTTGGCGGCTTGGGTGCAGACGAACCTTCGCCTGTCTCTGTCTGCTTTGGCTGGGTCGGCTCGACTGGACGTTCTTCAGTAACTGCTTCAACCTTCGGAGCAATTTCAGCCTTCTTGGATGCATCTCCAGACGACATCTTTATGTTGAAAAGTGAAAGTGATCATTCCATCTGACTTTCTATTCTATTTATAGACAGAGATTTGTAAGATAATGAAGCGACACATTCATCCGACGGTTTATCCGTTCATTGTATTCATCCGAAAGGTTTGCCCGTTCATTATATTCACCCGACGGTTCGCCCGTTCATTATATCTATCTGACGGTTCGCCCGTTTATTACATTCATCCGACGGTTTACCCGTTCATTACAGTCATCCCACGGTTCACACGTTCATTCACAATCATTTGACGGTTCGCCCGTTCATTACATTCATTTGACGGTTCGTCCGTTCATTTCATTTATCTGACAGTTCATCCTTTCATTACATTCATTTGACGATCCATCTGTTCATCCTGACGATTTATTTCGTTCATACATTTTGACGATTCATCCATTTCGTTCATATCAGCAACTTTTCATCCTTGATTAAGTTGTCTACTGAAATAATGATATTCAATAAATTATATTCTGTCATGTCCATACTACCTCTGAGCAGATATAATTGAATATAATTATTTTCTAAAAATCAAGAAATATATCATGTCTTACACCTCTGAATATATTTTCTATCGCTATTATTTATATCTGAATAAGATATGCAATAAATAATAGAGCCACAAAGAAAATATCTTTTTATTGATTGATCAAAATTAAGAGACATTACAGAATTACATGTCACAAAAAAATTGAAGATACAAAAAGTCTTTCTCATTCTGCTGGTGGGGTCATCAAGCTAGTCATCTGCTGCTTTAAAGATTGCAGTCGCTCCTCACGAGAGTCCATCACTCGCCTCCTAGCTTCTTCCATCCCAAACTTATCGTCGAAAGATGGCATGGTTACTAGTCTGTGAGAGATTTCAGCCTGATGAGTTGTGACATACTCATCTCTTTCCTGGGTCAGAGCATCCAGTTGTTGAACTGTAGCCTGATGTTGTGTGACCTCATCTTCTAGAGCAAGTTGAACAAGTCTCAACTCTTCTTGAAGACGGGCAGATTCTGCTTGCAGCTCAACAACTTTCCTCTCCTTCTCCTCAGCAACAGATGCTATTGTTTCCACTTGGGAATTATACTCAGCAGACTTAGTAGAGAAAGTGTCCAAGAGAACTTGGAGATCAACTTTCGCAACTGCAACCTCATGTGACATCCTCTCAAACTCGGCCTGTACCAAAGGCTCCACCTCCCCCCAATTCAGATCTTTGTAGATCTTAACCAACTCCTCTAGCTTATCCAGGATGTGCTCAAGGTAAGCAGCTTGCGCTTCATCACCTTGATTCCGGATGGCAGCTATCAGATAAGAGGTTGGACCTCTAACAGTTATGAAACCAATGTCTTCTCTCCCCATTATCCTCTCTACTAAGGGTCCTAGAGAACTGAAGAAAAGATTGGTAAAGGAACCGATGATGAATCTGTTGGTGGCAACGGCACCAGGAGTAGCAGCTACTCCCATAGACGTCGAAGTAGCAGCAGACGCCTGTACAGATGGACGTTCAGCTTCTTGTATGTTGGTGGAGGTCTCTCTAAATAATGGAGCCATGGTAGAGCTAGTCGCCCCTCCCAAGTGTTCCTCTGCAAAATCAAACAAACACCATCAGCTGGCTGTCATTAGCAATTATCAAGAAGGATCAAAAGTAAGAGTGATCTTACCATTGCTAGGTACAGGGACAAGTTTTTCCTCTGCTGACACGAGTTCCAACCGAGCAGAAGTAGCCTCAGACATTACTGCCTGGCTACTACCTGCCTCAGAACCGTCCGAAAAATGTCGGCTACCACTAGCTATCGCCATTATTGGCACTATATCAGTGCATGTGGGAGGAACTGGGAAGATTCAAGTTCTGCATGGATAAAAATGTGATGTCAGCTATTTAATCTATAAAAAGAAGGTTGATAATATCATTTAAATACCTTTGGGAGCAGCAGTAGTAGTTTCTTCAGGTGCTACTTCTTCACCTGTATTCTTTTCTGGAGACACATGCACCTCAATATCCTCTTCAGGATTCAGCATATCATCAACAGCTTTCGATGATACATGGACATTAGCGTCCTCTTCTGGATTTAAAGTATTATCAAAAGCTTCTGTTGATGTATCTTCATTACTCACACTGTCTTCCGGTGCTTCTTCGCTGTCAGTTGCGACGGTCGGATCAACATTATCATGCAGGCCGAAGTCACAGTCGTTCAGAGCATCGATAATTAATCGATCCTCTTCATCACGAAGTGTTCTTGGTGTAGCCGGAAGCTGGGTAGTCTCCACTGCAAGTGTAGGAGATCGTACCACTTCATCCTCTTTTTCTACGGTTTCCTCCATGGTCTCTACAGCCTCATCCCTCCTCTCTGGACTGAAGTTTCAGGTTCAGGGGCGGGTGCAGGAGACGACATTATAACTACGGCAATAGCACTAGCCACGACCGATGACATAGGTCGAGGAGTGACTACCTTCTTTCTATGGAAGACTATTTTCTTTCTATGTAGAGGTCTCTCTGGACTCTCTACATCTATAACATTGTCTTGTCTTTGGATAGAGGTCGGGGTCGTCGCCTCTTCTCTTTGAGTTGATTCGGCCTGCTGCCGAGATTGTGATCGGGTCGTGACCCTTTCTGAAGGTTCCAAGACAAGCCACTTCTTCGCAACTGGAGAAGAAGGTTCATCTATCCTCCTCTTCCTCTCCTTGGCTGGAGATTTGACAACTTTCAAAGAGATGCGCAATGGTTCGTTGACTTCTTCCGGGAAGTTGACCTCCCTTGAAGCTTCCAACGGTGCATCGGCCGGTTCACGCTCTTCCTCGTTGCCAGGAGCCAACACAACAGTTGCTCCTTTCTTCAATCTGGTCGATGTCGCGAAGCTGTCGGCGAGACTAAAGTTCTCGACAAAGGTATTCGCCGATGTGTAGAAGATTGAATATGTGTACAGCATCCGCGGGCCATGGTCGTTCTTCGTCGGCATCGAGAACATTTTTCTTGTGTCTCGAGCATTATAATAAGCCCATGCCCGAGCTCCATCAATCAGATAGCCTTTTCCTTGCAGGCACGTTATGGCGTTACCCACGTGGAATTGGTCGTAGCCAAATTGACGGGCAAAGCGGCTGGGAAGATAGGGTTCCAAATAACATTCATCTTCAAATCTATAAACCAGGTGTGACGGCATAATCGTCCTCAGCCAATCAAATGTTGCACGACCCAATGGCTGCCTCCCAAGATCAACCAGATTTGTAGACATATGTTCATAGCCAGTTGGAGGGGGAACACAGTAGAAATTCTACCCCTTTCCGAGATTTAGAGCACGTTTGCAATCTCTTAGACTGGTGTATATCCATTTACTCTTGGAGAATCTCCGCAAGAAGCTTCCGCTGATCGCCTCCATATCAGGGTTCATCAATAAAGGATAGTGCAGAAGCAACCATCCGAACAAAAAAAGTATAGGAAAGCTCCAGCCGAGGGAAGTTCCCTTTCTCGCCTTTTTCCTTGAGCATTGAATCAACAAAAATGCGGAGACCAGCGTTCACTCTGCAGGTCATCGCCGATAGCAGATCCATCCGGTAGCCAAAGACTAAACGGACGGCAGCAAAGAGAATGCTGCGATAGAAGCGATCGACGGCGCTGGCTCTAGGGACGATGAATCGTCTAAGCTAGTAGGTGAGAAAACCCGCCAGCTGGGCTTCCTTTGACATGGGCCTATAGCCCATTCTCATGAAACTTTCAATAACATCTCATGTCTTGAAAGAAGGATATTGAAGTTCATCATCAACCTTGATGTCCATCTCTTTGTACTCCTCCATCAATCCTATCACCTCACTAAGGCTGAGCGGTCTGAAGAAGTTAGGGTTGCACTTATCGTGTTCCTTAGTCTTCTTCTCCATGATGTGGTTGAGGAAGAGATAGGGCAACCACTTTGTCGAGTAGCAATTGCCAGAGGAACCACTCTTATAATACAAAGAGCAGATCTTATAGTGACACAGCAATTCTTCAAAAACGGCCACCATATCAGCATTCTCTCGACGAAGTCGGTCCAACTTGTCATTGGTTGGAACAAATTCTTTATAGGGGAATTCCCCTATTGGTAAGATCGAGATATACTTCATCTCATGAAGAGCTAGTCCAATCTCTCCACATGGCGTCATGAAAGTCCATGTCCTAAAGTTGTACCTCTCCGCCAATACGAGAAACAGATGAGGGTTGGGGTAGAATCCGTATACGGTAGAGTATACTGTCTGATACAGCTCAATCTCCTTTAGCTTCTCTTCGAACTGAGCCAATATCCAATTGGCTATACAGTTCCATCTTTTATTATCTGGATACACCAGACCTGTCAATCGGATGTCCTGATCCGAATATCTTCCCTCAACCTTCGCAAATTCATTCGCAAAGATCGATGTTCTAATTGGCAGCAGCAGAGAGGAGTTCTCCGGTGGAATGTAGCCGGGCTTCAATCCTCTGAGCAAGGAGCTGTGACGCTCAGAGGAGCTATAGAACATATCCTTATTGTTCGGCCCCTTCTTCACACAAATGTTCCCCATTCTGGCTTGCTGGAAAGGAGTTATATCCCAGTCCATCTTCCTGGGATAACTCGCATGAGCATAGCGGGATAGGGGGAGGCACCTGGAAATGTCCGGTAACAGTATCATTTTCTCGCCTCTCTGAAAGAGTCTCTGTTCAACTCGAGCTCTCGGTTGAGAACTCTTATCAAGAGCTTCACCAAACAGAAATAGAGGCTTCTTATGAGTAATGGCATCAGCTGTTTGCAGAGGCTGCCCGTTCATCAGGCTCAGCAATGTTTCATTGTCCTGAGCTGTTAAGATGGTCTGTCGAGAAGATGGCAGGGCATACTGAGGAAATATCATATGGGACAGATCCTCCTTAAATTTTGGTTCAGCCAGAGTCCCTGTAAAGATCTCATATTTTGGGTCTTCCCTGAGATTGACTGCATCAAACAAAAAGACATAATTCAGTATATATAAAGTCAAAGGGTCTGTTCAAAAATCAGCAAATTGCGCAAGAGTCAGATTGTGCTATATGCATAGCATCAAATTACGCTAATGTAGCCTACACGTGCAAAGTATCCAGCTGTGCCAACTCATCCACTTGCGCAAGCCATCAGATTACGCTGAACAACTTGTGCAAAGCATCAGTTTGCGCTGGACGGACTTGCGCAAATCGGTAGATTGCGCTGAACATTTGCCAGCGCTTTTCACCGATTGTGCAAGAAAATAGTTTTCATAAAAATGAAAACTATTGAGTTTATGCAACCAAAACCCTAAACAGGGCGGCGCAATACAACCAAATCTCTAAACAGAGAAAGGTTCGAAGGTTCGAAAATGTCAAAGAACCCTAAAAAAGGTTTTTGATCGGGTCCATCGTCTACCTTGCAGCGCAGGGTGACCGACTTCGTGACGAGAAATACGAGGTGCAGCCCGAGTCGAAGACTCAGCGGGGGCTTTGCCCTTCTTGGCGGCGGCGCATTTCGGAGCCATTGATGTCGAAGGAGAAGAAGGAGAAGAGTCGAAAATGGCACAGGAGCTTTTTCTCTCTCGAACGTTTGGAAACAAGTAAAGAATGACAGAAAGAAGAATTAGAACTATTTATAGTTTTTTTTTAAAGTAACAGACGTCTCAGATTGTGCCGAAGAAATAGAAACTAATTCCTCCAATTGTGCAGACACGGTATTACTTGCGCAACTTGATTTTAAAATTAAAATTCAAAGTATTTCGAAGCTTTGAATATTTTTAAACTTCGAAATCTTTGAAAGGGGTCTTGTAGGTCCCAAAAATCAAGTTGCATCCATCAACAAAGCAAGAAAAATCAAATTGTGCACCCTTCAAATGAACTGCACAGGAGATAGATTGCGCAACATCTCAACTGCGCAGGCTGAACTGCACACTCATCCAAGTGCGCTAGCTGACGTGGCCTCGTCATCATTATCTGACAGAGAATCAGATCTTCTGACAGCTGACAGCCCAAAGAACGAGAAAACTGTTTGTTTCTCGTGCAGCACAGCGCTCGAGGACAGCTATACATGCAACGCAAGCTACCAGCCCAATCGAAGCGCAATCTGCCAGACTCTCTGCAGCGCAATTCAATCTAGCGTAGTCTGAAGCCAGCGCAGTTCATGTGGCACACTCCATCAAGATAACTGACAATTTACACGTGGCCTACATGCCATCAATTACTCACCATGTGGCAACCGTCTGTATACGACCAAGTACATTTCAATCAAACAATGCCACGCGTCACATACAGGTAGCCCACGATCGAGTAACTGCCAGCGCAGTTTGCTACTTGTGCAGTCCAATGTCTGCACAATCCATCCTCCGCAATTCAGAATAACTAAAAATTAGTTACTTCCATAATTTTATAAATAGAGTTTCAAGTCTTCATTATCAGGCCAAGATTAGATCAGAGATCATTCAAGTCATCACCAGAGATCAGGAGTTCTTGCCAAAGTGCTGCTGCATTCTTCAGAGGCTATCGTCTTTAAAGTTCACATCGTCCAAGGGATAAAGCAATCGTCATTCAGATCGGATTCCTATAGTTGTACTTTCCCAGAATTCTTGTCATCTTCTTACAAAGTTTGTGAAATAAAGATCAACTTTTGTTTTTGCAAACAATATATATATATATATATATATATATATATATATATATATATATATATAAGGAGAGGTAAAAGAGTAAGTGAGTGTGTGTGTTTGGCATGCGTATGAAAGGATATGTGTTAATGTTCTCAGATTTAGTGATAGGTAGGTGTATGTGACATGGAATACATGGTGTCAAAGGATGTATGAATGCATGTGTGTAAAAGGTTATAGGTTAACTCAGTTTATAGAAATGCATACATACATACTTATATTGCATACATGCATTCATACATATCATGTATACATACATACATTGCATACATGCCTACATACATATCATATATGCATACTTGCATTCATTCATGCACCTATACATACATACATAGATGCATACATATATATTTGAATACATTATATACTTGCATGCATTTTATTCATATATGCATACTCTACATTATATTACATTCATTCCTGCATACATGCATACATATAATATATGCATACAAACTCATATATTTAACTCAAAATATATGTGAATACATATATTACATTACCTTAACACATATATATATATCATTCATTCATATCTCATATACATGCATACTTCAGTTCATGCATTATATCCATTCACATATCATTAAGTTGCATACATATACTTATTTTTTATTACATACATGGCACTCATGCATATTACATACTTATATGTATCTATACATGTATACCTTGCATTCATATCTAGCATTCATTATATACTTTCATGCATATATTGTATATCATTCTTTCATTCATGCATTTATGCATTGCTTACATACATTACATTGATTGCATTCCTACATGCTTGCATTCAACCATATATATACATTAATGTAAAGAGAATACATATCATATATATATATATATATATATATATATATATATATATATATATATATATATATATATCATTTCATTCATCTAACATACCATGTATTACATACTCTACATTCATTTAATATCCATACTACATAGGCTCATAGGTTACACAAAATGTCTATGTCGTATAGTCATTCTTCTACTTAAAATCAATACTGTACCAATTTGACCTTTACTAAATTCTAGGATTAAAGTATATTGTAGCCCTTCATGTTAGCTTTCCGAAACTTCAAACAGATCGTATTTCGTGTCCGGGAGCTCCCGGAATCGCGAAAACACCGAAACGCATTTTTCTTTCGGACAGCTGACACTCAAATAATTTTACAAAAAGTTCCATAACGATTTTGGATTATTAAAATATATATTTGGAAAGCTAACTTCGATACGGTTCTTCTAAAAAACGAGAGATTAAACGGAGTTCTAAGCTAAAAGTTATGATATTTCTAAGTTGCTTTGGTCAATAAAAACGTGGATGAATATTATAACGAATTTGAGTTATTTTGGACAAAAGAAACACATGTAGGCCAAGATACTTGGATACCAACATAGGTATCCAAATGAAACTCATTCTAACCATCCTAACTAAGATCAATCCACACTCTAACCATTCTAAAATTAAATTTAAATATCTATTTAAACTATTATCATACATACATACACATGGGATGTCCTAATTTGGGATCTATCAAGTAGGACACAAGACACATATCTAAAATCCTCAAGAGAGCTCCAAATGGCCTCAAATTTGAATCTAAAGGGGACACATGCATGAGGATGAATCCTACGGATTCAAAGCTAATTTATATGCAAAGAAAATCGGTTTAGAGGATATGTTTTACCTATTGGGAGTGGAATCCCAATGAATTCTTTAGGACACGGCTTCGATACGAAGATCCCTCAAAGTGGACACTCCTCCTTGCATTTCTCTTCCAATCCTTGGTAGCACCCTTCCCTTGGAGAATGGGAATGATTGAGGGAAGATTTGGTGAAGGAATGATTTGATTTGGAGATCAAATCAAAGGAAAGGCTCTCTAAAATTAGGGAGGAACAAAAGGAAAATAAAAGAGGCTAGATTGTAATGAATGAAATAAGTTATTCTCCCCTAAAGGTGGCTGCCATAAAGAGTCCATTAGGGCTAATGGAAAATGTCCTAATTGCCCCTCTCTAGTCTCATATGGTTAAGTCTAGACTAGGTTCAAGTTTGGGGTCAAAAGGATCTAGTTTTGAGTCTCTAACTTAACCATTCTAACATGATAAAAATTAGTCTAACTAACTAATTTAAATGTTGGATTTTGTGGGCCATGCTTAACTTAATATTGGGTCCCATCTAGAGTTTAAGCTACCCGGGTCACAATACAAGTCGGAACGAAACGAAACTCAAACCCGACTAAACAAATCCAATAAAAACAATTTTAAAAATATAAAATTTTCCCAAATATTAAAATATAAAAAATGACCAAAATCATAATATATTAATTTAAATATTATTAAAATAATATAAAATTCACCAATTAATTAAAATCCTAAATAATTCAAAAGTCACAAAATGACCAAAATATCCTTAGCCTAAAAAGTTGTAAATAGTCATTCTAATCACATGGTTAGGTCCCCATGGTCATGGTTAGTCTCTAGGCTCAACAGTTCTAGGGTTCACTAGCTAACACATCAAAATTATAATTCACCAATTTTAAATAGTGTTAAATTAATTTAAAAATCCCCATAAATTATAAATCCTATTATTAAATAATAAACTTTTACAAAAGTTCAAAATTACCCTCATTTAAAAAACTGGGTGTTACAAGTCTACTCCCTTAGAAGAATTTCGTCCTCGAAATTAAGATGATCGCACCCCTTCTAGGTCAAACCCCCAACAATCAAGGTCAAGAGATAATCATGCAAACATAATCTTACTGGTCGTGATTCCACAGTCTCGAACAGGGTAGCTACACTATCTAGCAAATAACAAGCAATATCCTGGTAGGTACCAATGGAATCACACAATAAGATGGAAAGAAGAACAGGAAGACAGACCTGCTAACCCATCATCCGTAGCGTCGGTCTACTCGACTTTGAGCATAAAAGCCCTGCCCCTCTGAGGTATATTCCTCTGATGGTGCGGGGCACGGTGCTGCGCTACAGGTGGCCTAGCTCCTTTTATCTAATCCATGACGCTCAAGTAATATCCTGCCATGACCCGCACCCCTTTTTTTTAAAACGGATACGAGACGTGTCCAAGCCAGCCTACGCCGCAGTGTCGGCGATAGAACGCTGTCACGGCCATGAAGATCAAAATCACAAATAATGCTCATTCACATAATTAATTTAACTTATAATATTCACAAGTTTTACATTTGTAGAAAAATATAAACTTGTACAAATATTGGAATGACTACAAGTCTACTATCTAGCTAGTCTCTAGGCTTTCGTCGACAAGTACTCCCGTCACTCCCCAAGCTAAGTGAATCCACGACTAACCTGAAAAATGTTGGTTTTCAGTCAGGAATGGAATGAGCACAATTCACTGAATGCAATTTCAAATAAACAAAATGCCTATACAACAGAGGTTAGACATCAATTACATGTTTTAAAAAATAAACAAGAAATACAGAAAACCAATAGCAAATAAATAGACACAAAATACTTTCCCCAACTGTTAGAAGTAACTTTGATATGTGATCGGTCTGGGGCACTACACCGTATGGTCTATGATGTCTACTTGCATGAAAAATAAGCACTGTCTACGATGTCTACTTGCAGAAAAATAAGCACTGTCTACGATGTCTACTTGCAGAAAATAAGCACTGTCTACGATGACTACTTGCAGAAAATAAGCACTATCTACGATGTCTACTTGCAGAAAAATAAGCACTGTCTACGATGTCTACTTGTAGAAAAATAAGCACTGTCTACGATGTCTACTACATGAAAATAAACACGGTCTACGGTCGGATCACACATCCTTGGTACTTCTCATTTCTGACTCAACAATTTATAATAGAGTATAAAAATCACATAATCAATGGCCAATCAATGAAATATAGTAAAGATCAATATCGAAATGCAGACAATAAACTGTACTCGCCTGTGGTCCTGTGCTGGTGTAACCGATAATCTGAACCACTCAAAATGCCACAATAGTCAAAACTCGTACAACAGTCCTCGAAAGTTGAAATAAATATTACTAATGTTCTTAGAATAGTCAAAATAGCTAGGATCGCCTGTCCTTAAGTCCAATTCTGGACACAGGAGCAAAACGGTAATTTTGGACCAAAACGGTGTCCGCCGTTGGACCCGCTTTGCACCAAAAAGTGTGCCAGAGTCAATGGTCTATAAAGTTATCAAACTATATGTCTATGGATTCAGGTTTTCGATACAAACCCAGCCGTATGTCCTAAGTTGGATTCCGGCAGGCCGTGCACAAAATCGCCCTTTGAGTTGGACCGTGGGGCCCACAAAACGGCGTCCGATTCAACTGTCTCAGAATTGGACCAAACTTGGCATACAGGACCAAAAAAATGAGACGGTCCTGTTGGCATAAGTTTCGTCTCGATCTGATGAGCATGCACAAAGTAATTAGGAAATTTGCATAGAGGCCGATACGGTAAATTTTGACGAATATGCATCAAATTCGTCGCGCACACGCGGACAATTTGAATTCCGTCAAAGGTCACACGACCACGAAGCCGTTACGTACCTTTGATGCTTTCGATTCGCGACCATGTCACCCAGATTGGCGGGACGCACGTCGTATCGACAAGTTTTACCTAATTTTTAATATTTCGGAAACAAGTTTTTCATAATTTTCGACATCGCCTAACTTCTCGTACAATAGATGAAAATTAGTTCTGCAAGAAGCGTCTTAATCTCGTATATGTTGTTAATAGAGGTGTTTAAATAGATTTTTATGTTCGGCGATCTCCTGCCCGAAAATCGGCTTCCAAACAGGGTATTGTGTTGTTTCTTCTCTGTCCTGTTTTTCGAGAGAATCGAGTTTTTCTCTCGATTTCATCTCGATTTTCCTTCGACTCTGGGTCGATTCATTACAAACTAATTGGAGGGGTTCCTAGACGGTTATATAGGTATCCTATAGAATTTTACGAAGTCGAATTCCGTTGAGTATACAGGAAGAAATACGATGGCAAAAATTGTACCTTGGCTCACGCCTATACTGCTGTTATCCCGCACATGTGCGCGTTGTGGCATCCCTGGTCGCCGTCCGGCGGTCCTCCGGCGGCGCATGGCCGTCTGGGTGGCCGCCCAGTTAAGGGGGATGGGTGGCGCAGCTTCGTTAGGGTTTTGATGTTTATTTATACGCTGTTAGCAGTCGGGGGCGCCGTGTGTGTTTATATGCAGTCGGGTCTGTTGGGTTTAGTTCGGGGGAAGCTCGACTGTGGCCTCAGGCTTTGCGGGTTGGGCCTTAGGCTGTGGAGGAAAAAAATGGTTTGGCCTGGGCTGCTCTGCCGATGTGGGGGCTAGGCTCTCCTCAACTCATGTGTGTGTGTATATATATATATATATATATATATATATATATATATATATATATATATATATTTATACATATACATATACATATTTATATATATATATATATATATAAAATATATATATATATATATATATATATATATATATATATATATATATATATATATATATATATATATATATATATATATATATATATACATACATATACATATACATATTTTATATATACACATACACACATATCGTTATATACTTATATATAACTACATATATTTTATTTTATAACTACACATATATATACTATTATATATATTTATATATACATACAAATACACACATATATAATATTTATATATACATTCACACACACGTATATAATATGAATATATATACGTACACATACACATTTATAATATTATATATTTATATATACACATATTTCTTTTGATAAATAATAATATGATAATAACTAATAATAATAAATAATTTCTATTTAATAACCACAATAATAATATTAACATTATATAACCTCAATAATAATAATAATAAGGAAATTCAATAAACCGATAATGGCGTATATACCATCAGGCACAGTCTAATAATCCCAAAAATGCATAAGGACCTATTTTATGCATATCATTGAATATCCAATAATAAAGATATTTATAATATTATAAATAAGAATACTTAGAAATATTCATTAGATCACTAAATGGAATACGACACAATCGTACCAACATACATCAACACAAATGTCATTGGACGTACCGCATGACTACATGGGCTCGGGCTCAGTTCGGGTCCAGTCCAGACTAAAATGGTATAATTGATTTCCCTAAAACTCAATAATATAATCAATAAATAAATAAATCTTCGGTAAAGGTTAAGTTGTAACTTGGCCTGATTTTCCTAGTTAGGACATCACTATGGCTCGGCCTTCCCTACAAGGCTAATACACTAGCCAAAGCACGCCATGGCACTATCCGTGCCACGATTTCTAGTCACCGTGTACTCCAAAACTCCATCATGGCTAAAATCACCTAACATAATAATTAACTAATAAAAATTCCAAAAATTACTATTTAATTCAAATAAATAATAAAATATATTATCGAAATTCCGGGAAGAGGGGCTACATATCCACACTGATATTCTACTCAATTATACTAGGGTACCATCTATATGGTATCTATTCTGCAATCTGTTAATCATACCCGTCTATCCAGAACCATATTACCAGAATCTTCGTCACACCAGTAAGTATGGCTGCGATAATCCATAGAGTCCACAACTAATGTATATACCTCTAGAATCATGGTATTTAAAATTTTTGCATTACTGCTAGACTTGGCTGCGAAAACTTTAAATTCCCACCCGAGAAATACATCAAAAATCAGACTCTATCCTCATCGTCAAACCAGCTATTAGCTGTAGAAGACTCTAGATTTCATGTCTGAGGCAACCTAGCCCATAATATTATCTTGGTAGAAAATCAAGTCAATAATGAATACCAAGAATCAAATTGAACGATGAACAAAGAAGATAGACAAATACTGTCAAAATCAAATTTTGAGAATAGTTTATAATGAGATTCTCAAGGGTCATCCCAAGAATCTTTCAATAGTCCTAACTGTGATTGAGTACTCTCCGTTGAAGCCTATCGCTCAATCCTATCGCAGGCTCGCAGCATTACAACTAATCGTCGTACTACCACGATATCGCACTAATGCGACTCTGGACCTGCATGGGCCACCACTAAAATGTGTCAGACCCGCACCCACTATGAGGGTACGAGTACGTACAGCACCCAGCCTACGCCGTAGTATCGGCGGTAGAACGTTGTTCTAGGTCACTATCTAACCAACAACTCACGCAATTATTAAGTACTTATCAAATCTCAACTCCGAACGGAGGAAAAGTATAGATAATGAAATCTCAATCACAGTCTAGCACGATATGATACACAGAAGTTTAAAACTAAGACTAAATAATAACAACAAAACCAACTACTAAATAATAATAATCTCAAAACAAAACTATCTCAACATTATTACAATTCAAGTTCTAAAATAGAAACTAAACCAAGTCAACTAGCTAGTCTCCCGATCACTCTGAGGTCGAGGCCAAGGTAGCTAAACCATCTCCTGATCTATAGTAAGTAGGACAAGTGTCCCCAGGACAATCATCTGTAAAATTTTTAACAAGTTCATTCAGGACAGGAACGAGCACATCTCATCTAGAAAACCCAAGTAAATAACATAGAAATATAAAAGCAGTTATAGACAGTTGTATTGATGAATATAGCAGTTTATATTTAGGAGATGGTATAGAGAACAGTTGAGATACAAGGAAAGTATAGTAACTAAACAAGAGAAGA